>OX336373.1:56372261-56997679 GCA_946902895.1 Fragum fragum
TTGTGTCCTGTTTTGTTGTTTGAAATTTAAATGGGAGATTACTGTAAGCATATCGGTCTTTGGGTTTTCTGATAACTAATTTAGCAGCATAAGCTTAGTATATAGTTGCCCTAAGGTACTGGGAGGTGGAAAATAGAAGCTTGATTGTAAGGGGCTAGGAGGTAAATAATGTACTTCTGTTGAGAAAAAAAGAAAAATGTAGCCCCTACACTGTATTCAAAGTTATTCGAGGTTAGACTTAGTGACCCACTTTTGGCCAGAAATGATCAAAATTTGACCTTGTCCTAAGTATCAAAGAGACAAACATTTGGATCAAATATTAAGATATTTAAGCCTATAAAATAGCTTCTAGAGTGCATACAAAGTATTCTGAAAGTTGACCTAGTGACCTTTTTTCTGACCTCAGGTAACCAAATATAAAACTTGACTCAGATATTATAAAGAAAAATATTCTGACCAAATATCAAGTCATTTGAGGCAAAAAAAATGCCCTCTAGAGTGCACACAAGGTAATTCTATGATTTGAACTATAGTTTGAGAGATGATCATGATCAATATCAAACTTGACCTAGATATTACAATGACAAACATACCAACCTAATATCAAGATATCTGAGGCAAAAATGTGCCCTCTAGAGTGCACACAAGGTAATTCTATGATTTGAACTATAGTTTGAGAGATGATCATGATCAAATTTCAAACTTGACCTAGATATTACAATGACAAACATACCAACCTAATATCAAGATATCTGAGGCAAAAATGTGCCCTCTAGAGTGCACACAAGGTAATTCTACGCTATGACCTAGTTACCTAGTTCTTGACCCCTCATTATCAAATTTCAAACTTGACCTAGATATGACGAAGACAATCATTCTGACCAAATATCAATATATCTGAAGCAAAAATGTGCCCTCTAGAGTGTACACAAGGTTTATATAAGATTTGACCTAGTAACCCTGTTTTTGACCCCATGTGACCCATTATAGAACTGACTGAGACATTATGAAGAAAAAGTTTCTGACCAAACCTCAAGATATTTGAAGTAAATGGTTTTGACCTTTAGAGTGCACCTAAGATTTGACCTAGTAACCTATTCTTGACTCTACATGACCAAATAGTAAACATGTATGAGGTTTCATGAAGACAAGCATTCTGACCAAGTTTCAAAACATTTGAGGCGAAATAGAGGCCTCTAGAGTGCACACAAGATGTTGTCATATGCAGAATGATAGATGCCAAATGCCAGACACAGCTAAATCCCAACAGCTTACCTTGAACACTTTGTGTTCAGGTGAGCTAGATAGAACATTACTATATAAGACAAGAGGACCATGATGGTCCTAAATCACTCACCTGAGGCCTCTCCAAATTACAGTACTTAGTATAAAAAAGGCACAACTTATAAAAGATATATAAGATTTTGGGCTTTGTACAAAACAATCCAGTAATGTTTTACAATAATAATGAATGTCTTTGGCTTTATAGTTTAATCCATTACCAAACTATCCCAGAATTTGTCACCCTCAGGGAAAATAGGTTTGAAAAATACATAGTGAGAAAGGGAGTGACAAGCAATTTATCCATTTCTCACAGTGTTTTCTACCTGAAATTCTTTGTATTTAGATTTCAATCAAACTCTAATTACTGTCTGCAACTTCAATGGGTGTAATTTTAGCAACCTTGGTAGAGAACAATCTGGATGTACTATACATCAAAATATGAATGCATTACAACTTATACATGAGGAGTGGAAGATATTTGAACATGCTCTTATTGAGCGTTTTTCATATCTTTGGATGCCTTGGGAAGGGCCATGTTTGTCCAAAGGATATAAACATGGTAGAGAACAATAATGTTATCCTTTGTTTTTAATGTAAATGCTCTAGAGCCAATATTTAAGAAGAGTTCTTTCAATGCAATTTAAGCAATTTTCAACCAAGGAGCAGAGACAATTTTATCCTAAGAGCATATTTTCCTGTTATATAGTACAAAATTATTTAGTCATGCTACATACCAAATATGTATGCCCTTCACCTTATATTTCAGAAGGAGAAGACTTTTGATGTTGCTCTAATTGAGCGTTTTCAAAAAAAATTTACCTCTGGGGCAGTGCCATGTTTTATCCCAGGGCTAACATTTTAGCTAACATGGTAGAGAACCATCTGGTTATGCTATATACAAAATATGAATGCCTTAGACTTTGTAGATTGGGAGGAAAAGACTATTGAACATGGTCTAATGGAGCTTTTTTACAAACTTTGGACACCCAGGGAAAGGGTGTTTATTAACCTACAGGCATAATTTGATCAAAACTGATAGATAACAGCCAGGCTATGCTACACACAAAATATAAATGCCCTCCTCCTTAAAATGAAGACTTTTTTTAACATATTGAAATTTTGCGTTTTTCCAAATTTTGACCCCTAGTGCAGGGCCGTTTTTGACCTGAGAAAGACAACTTTTTGTGATTTTGTACAAAACCATCTAGTTATGCTCAATACCAAATATGAATATCCTAGACCTTATAGTTAAAGGGGAGAAATCTTTTGAAATTGCTCTAAGTAAGCATTTTTCCAAACTTCGGACCTCTAGGGCGGGGCCATTTTAGACCACAGAGATTAAATATTTAAAAACTTGGTAGAGAACTATATGATTAAGCTCTATATAAAATATAAATGCCTTTGGCCTTGTAGTCTGTGAGAAAAAAGACAACATAGATTTTCTAAAATTTCCCATTTTCATATGCCACGGTTACAAGAGTTTTTTACAGAATTAAATTCTTTTAACAACTTTTGAAGAGCTTCAACCAAGGAACATCCCTGCAAAGTTTGAGCTTGATTGGCCAACTGGTTTAGGAGGAGAAGATTTTTAAAGATTTTTACAGATTTACTAAAGATTCCCATTTTCACATGCCGCTGCAACCAGAGTTTTTGACGGAATTAAATTCTTTTAACAACTTTTGTAGAACTTCACCCAAGGAACATCCCTGCAAAGTTTCAGCTTAATTGGCCTACTGATTTAGGAGGAGAAGATTTTTAAAGATTTTAACAGATTTACTTAAGATTCCCATTTTCACATGCCGCGGCAGCCAGAGTTTTTGACGGAATTAAATTCTTTTAACAAATTTTGTAGTACTTCACATAAGGAACATCCCTGCAAAGTTTCAGCTTGATTGGCTTACTGGTTTAGGAGGAGAAGATTTTTAAGGATTTTTACAGATTTACTAAAGATTCCCATTTTCACATGCCGCGGCAGCCAGAGTTTTCGACGGAATTAAATTCTTTTAACAACTTTTGTAGAACTTCACCCAAGGAACATCCCTGCAAAGTTTCAGCTTGATTGGCTTACTGGTTTAGGAGGAGAAGATTTTTAAAGATTTTTACAGATTTACTAAAGATTCCCATTTTCACATGCCGCGGCAGCCAGAGTTTTGACGGAATTAAATTCTTTAAACAACTTTTGTAGAACTTCACCCAAGGAACAACCTTGCAAAGTTTCAGCTTGATTGGCCTTCTGGTTTAGGAGGAGAAGATTTTTAAAGAAATTGTGGACGGACGGACAGACGGACAGACGGACAGACGGACGGACGACGGACAACGACCGATCACAATAGCTCACCTCGCACTTTGTGCTCAGGTGAGCTAAAAATGATAAACTTTTGGTCAATAAGGCTTGTATCTTGCACATGCAAAGGAAGTAACCAAAAAGAAAAATGCTTACGTTTTACCACTATCTTACTCTCTTGCTTCCTTGATCTATTTTTTTTAACTGCACAAGAAACGCTTGATCTATTTTAAGAACTTCATGAAGGAATACTTTACAAAGTGTATGAACACAAAAAATATGCAATTCCAGTTAATAGCAAATTATAAACTAAATGGTGTATAATGAAACAATATTCCCAAAAATGTAATCTGTGCATCAATTCATACATGCACCATAACCACAAAGTCTCAGAAACTTACACACAACTCAACCCTTTTACACACTAATGGCCCTTAATTGCTCATCTGAGTAAACCTAGACAAACAGTCTTTCCAATTTTCATCCAAATTGAGTAGAAAATGTGGCTACTACAGTTTCCATAGTGTTTTCTATTTCATACCCAAAGAGTTAACATGTTTTCTTAGATTTGATTTAGTAACCTGTTAAGTGACAAATTGCAACCTTGTTAAATACTTTATCACAATTCTTTTATCTGCCCATTGGTGAGAGACAAATGTCTGAAAGGATAATTATGTGCTGCTGCTGGGCCTCTAGAGTGCCCACATGTTTTTTCTAAGATCTGACCCACTTTCTAACATGTGAAAGAGTTTACCCAGACAAACACTTCAGCTTGACGAGCATGAAATGGAGTCAATTATAAGAGCACCCAAAAGTTTTTTTCCAATATTTGACCTAGTGACCTAGTATTTGACTGCAAGTGTTTCAAATTTGATCAATATTTTATATAAATAAAGCTTCTGACTAATTTCAAACTGACTCTGACCAAACAAACATTCTGACCAATTTTCAGGATGAATGTCCAAAGATTTTAACCTCTAGAGTATTAACCATTGCCATGCTGATTAAGATCTTTTTTCAGAATCATATTAAAATCAAAGGACTGAAAGCTCTGGTAGTACTTGTTGTTCAATTGTCAATACTTCTTTTGAAATTAATTTCATAAACAACTCTGGTTTAAAGAGAACAGTTTTTTTGTTTGAATGGGGTTTAACGCCGCTTTAAACCATCTTTCAGTTACATCGTGGCAGCTGGAGCACCTAACAATGGATTCCTGGTAAATCTCGCACCAGTACTACCACTACACCATTTCCTAGCCTACAGCTGCTATCCCATATAGGTTTACGATTATCTACCCATCGGTGGGAGACAAATGTCGGAAAGAGTATTGCTGCCGTCGGGGATCAAACCTGGGACCCTTTGAATGATAGTCCAACGCGCTACCAACTGCGCTATGACGGCGGCTTTAAAGAGAACATACAAGAGGTGTAACTAAGATCAGACTGCACATATGTGCAGGCTGATTTTTGCCTATACCTCCTGCCATAACCGGAGTATTCCCGGTTCAGCATGACAAGGGTTAACAAGGTTTTCCAAAAAAATTGACCATTGTTTTTACCCCCATGTGACCCAATTTCCAACTTTTCTGAGATTTTACCAAGACAAATATCTTGACCAATTTTCAGGATGATGAGCTATAATTGTACCCTCTAGATTGTAAACAAGGTGAATGGCAGATGCCAGACATCATACAATCGGCATAGCGCACCTTGAGGTCAGCTAAAAAATGACAAAGTTACAACTGTTTTCGTACATTATCACATGACAAAATTTTAGACTGATCCAAGTTCTTAGAAGTAGTAGACAACAAATTTAGCTTATGAAATTTGTGCAATCTATATTTTTGGGTAGAAATTACTGTGAATAGTAAAAAAAAATGCTTGTAACAAGCAATTTCTTAATTTTCCAGGATTTTTTCTACAGCCTTTTTTCTTGCAAAACATATCATCAATAAGACAATAGTGACATCATCAAAAAATTGAAACAGAGTTTTAACTATCATCCTTGTCATATTGAACCAAGAATATTCCTGCTATGGCAGGAGGTTACAGACAAAGATGAATCTCAACAAATACATGCAGTCTGATCTTTGTCAACACCACCTTTCTGTCCCTTCAAGCCAAAGTAATTTTTTTCATCAAATTAATTTTCCTAGGAAATAATGACCAGCAGTTTGCCACTTGTGCTTTCATCTCTTTAAATTTCATACAGTTTTAAAAAGGATTTCATTCCGCATGATGAGTGTTAAATTAAGCCGGCATGCTAAAGATTTTGTGTATTATGGGTAAGATGTTGTCTTCAAAATGAAGAGTTCCTCAAACTACTGTGAGAATAGTCTGTAAATGCATTCCTCACTTTGAACAAGTAATACGTGCAAATCTGCATAATTAATATTGTGATCTTCCTGTGGAATATTAATGATACCTTATATCTGACATGTCAGGCAAGCAGGGGAATAACTACATCATTTCCAGCCTTTAAACAAAAGCCTTGTGAACATACTGTAACCATTTTGTAAAGACTACTTCTACAGTCATTATAGTATCATGGTAACCACTGTAGAGTGAAGCTTTCTGGGATTTTCATCCATTCCCATACAGTAACGATTTTAGACGCCTCTGAAGTAAAAACAAGAGGACCATATTGGCCCTAAATTGCCCTCCTGAATTATCTGCTGTTAAAGAAATACAACTGGGGCTAAATAATTATAACTAGTTTCGAGAAGATTGAGCAAAACTGTGGCCTCTAGATAATGTAAACAAATAAATTGTAATTAAGGCCCCTTTTTCCATGATTCCCAATGGAACCTTCCCATTATCATAAGTATTCATCCTTCTGACCTAATACAACTATTCTGGCAAAGTTTCAAGAAGATTTAGCAAAATTTGTGGTCTCTAGAGTGTAAACAAAGAAATTGTCATTAAGGCTCCTTTTCCCTTATTTTCAGAAGGAACCTTCCCATATTCATTAGGGTTCATCCTTGTGACCTAAAATTATTCTTGCCAAGTTTCATGAAGACTGAGCAAAATTTGTGGCCTCTAGAGTATAGGGGTGTAACGATAGATCGATAGGTCGATGTATTGTGATAGTGACAGTCACGATATCGATGTATCGATTGCAATTCCCTGACATCGATAACTATCGCGATTGTTTGTTCAAATATCGATAGTTTCGATAGTAAATATTCAAAGCATACTTACACAGAAATTCAATGTTTTCTTGGTCTCTTGGGTTAAAAAAGGGAGAGAGAGAGAAAGAGAGAGATAGAGGGGAACAACTTATCCTACTTTCAATTTCTATTATCACGTGATTGACACGTTTGATTTTTGTTTCTTCCGTACTCCTATTTTGTTTAGGAATTGATTTTTAACTTTCGATTTACAAAGTGAAAAGGTTCCAATAAATCCCAAAGCATGTTAAGTTAAGACTTGTTATCAATGTTTTTTGAATTCTCATCGCGTGAATCGTTGAAAAAAATAAAAATAAGACAATCATAAATGATACTCGATTAATTACAATAATCATAGAATTACATATTTCGGGCACACTAATCAAGTTATTTTGTTTTACGTATTTGTGTCGTCTGACATGGCTGCAAATTTAGAGATTGTGTAAAACAAAGGTGAAAAGGCCCATGTTTTGGACCATTTAGGGACTATTTTGGCTTCGTAAAGGAAGGCGAAAACATTGATAAAAAGAGAGTTGCCTGTAGACTATGTTATATATACAGATCAACATAGAAAATAAACAAAGTAACATATACCGATTGTATCGTGATATATCGAGATTGATTTCTGACGATAGTGATAGTATCACGATATCAATACTGTGATAGTAAAACTATCACGATAGTGATTTTCTTAGCCGATAGTCAGCCCTACTAGAGTAAAAACAAAGACATTATCATTAACCCTTTCCTGTTTTTTGAAATTTCAGACTGGTCCAAATTAAAAGAGGTTGCAGACGACAATGAAAACTGGATGCCATTTGAAATGAAACCATCGTATGTGGTAGAAAATATTGTGGAAAAAGGAGAAATTGCTTGTTACAAGCAAATTTCTCCTTTTTCCACAATGTTTTCTGGAGTTTAAAATCACAGGAACGTAAAATGCCGTATTTGAACGGGAAAGGGTTAAGGCCCCTTTCCTGTGTTTTCCATTAGAACCTTCCCATAATCAATAGGGTTCATACTTATGACCTAACAATTATTCAGGCCAATTTTCATGAAGATTGAAACAGTCTAAATCATCTTGTCCAAGTAATGGGTTAACAGCATCATACATCAGGCAGACTAACATGTACAGTCCATAAGGAATTCTATTAATTTCATTTATGTTGGCGGATCAATCCCTTTAAACAACATAATGGGTGCATTTGATCAACCAAAATAAACAACTTTAATATTTTTTCCCCGTCTGCACATATGGGAATGTTACAAGTGATTATCCCACCTCTTTAATCCACTGCTCTTTGATTAACAACAGTTTTAGAAGATTAAATTCTAGGCAGACACTACAAATAGCACAAACTTAGGTATTTCGGGCTATAATTTTGAGAGCATTATCCCATTGCCAGACAGCAACATTTTAGACTGGTCTAGATTTCAAGAAGTTACAGACAACTATTTTTTCAACATTCTTGATAGAAAACATTGTGTAAAAATGAAGAAAATTCTTAATGCAGGCAATTTCTTCATTATTAAACAATGTTTTCCCAATTAAACTTTTCAGAGGGGCTTCCAAAAGAATCATTGTGTGGGAATAGGTTAATGGAAAACATAATTATGTATCAAGTTGCTTCTAAGGGGAGTCCATGTTGTTTTCCTTCTCTGGCCAGATGATTATAGTTGCTATTCTCATATTCTAAGGGGAGTCCACGATTCTTTCCTACTCAATAGTGCCAGATGATTTGAGTTGCTATTCTCATATTCAAAGGGGAGTCCATTTTGTTTTTCTACTCTGGCCAGATGATTATAGTTGCTATTCTCATATTCTAAGGGGAGTCCATGTTTCTTTCCTACTCAATAGTGCCAGATGATTTGAGTTGCTATTCTCATATTCAAAGGGGAGTCCATTTTGTTTTTCTACTCTGGCCAGATGATTATAGTTGCTATTCTCATTTTCTAAGGAGATTACATGTTGTTTCCTGCTTAGGTGAGATGATTCGATTTGCCGTTCTCTTTTTTTAGCAGAGTCAAAGATTCATCTAAAGTATGCAGCAAAATATATGAATTTTATCTGCTGTCTTTGTTCCACAATCCACTATGCTTAACCCATTCCCACACACTGACACTTTTTGATGCCCCTCAAGAAAACTCATTTTGAAAACCATTGTGTAAAATGAAGAATGCTTGAAACAAGCAATTTCTTGAATTTACACAATGCTTTCAACATCAAAAGTTGAAAAAATCTAAAATGTCATAAATTTTAAATTGTCGTCTTCAACTCATTTCAATTAGGACCAGTCTAAAATTTTTCCATCTGGTAATGGGTTAAGAATGGGTATCATAATCCTATTAACCCATTATTAGATTTTTTTAGACTGGTCTCAATTCAAAGAACTTGACCATGAAAATTTACAGTTGAGAATTTTTTTAAAATCTTTATCTTTTAGGGTTTCAAGCAATCTCTTCATTTTCCACAATATTTCCCATGTTTTTTTTCTAAAGGTAATAAAGGAAGGATCATGTGGGAATGGGTTAATACACTAAATCAATTTTACTGATTGTTTTCGAAAATCAAAAGTAATATTTGGGTAGCATTAGATCATCAATGGAGTTAGAACAGCTCATACGTTTTCAAAAAGTCCTTACAAAAAATCTGTAACATATTACCAGATTGCAAAATGTCAGACTGTCCCAAATTGAAAGGAGTTGCAGACATCAATTTAAAGTTAACCCTTGTCATGCTGTATAAATTACCTTACTGAATTGCTGTAAAATCAAAGGGCTGAAAACACTGATAGAACTTATTGTTCAAAAAATCAATATTTCTTTTAGAAATCAACTTCATAAACAACTCTGGCATAAGAAGTACAAGCAGGAGGTGTAGACTAAGATCAGACTGCACTTATGTGCAGGCTGATCTTAGTCTACACCTCCTGCAAAAACCGGAATATTTCGGGTTCAGCATGACAAGGGTTAATAAAATTACAAACTTGTTTGTTGCAAGCAATTTCTTAATTATCCAGAATATTTTCCACAGAAAAAAGTACAAAAAATCACAAATTTCATCATCTTGAATTTATCATCTGCATGTTTTTTTAACCCTTGTCATGCTGATCCCGGAATATTCCGGCTTTGGCAGGTGGTGTAGACCAAGATCAGTCTGCATGTAAGTGCAGCCTGATCTTGGTCTACACCTCCTGCTTGTACCTTTCCTGTCAGAGTTGTGTACGAAATTGATTTCTAAAAGAAATATTGATTTTTAATTGACAAGACCTATCAGTACTTTCAGCCCTGTGATTTTACAGCGATTCCGTAAGGTAAATTATACAGCATGACAAGGGTTAATTTGGACTAAAATTTTGTTGTCTGGTAATGCATTAAAAAAAGGGGGTCTTTCTTGAAGATGTCCAGGGTTAAACACAATAAACATGCCTTTATGAATCATGCATCATCATGTCTTCAACCTTTTAGTGTCATTAAAAAATAACAAAGATCTTTTATAGACCTTCATCAACTTCAATAATTACCTAATGGCTTGAGTGTTAATCAAGACACATTAACCCATTACCAGACTGCTAAATGTTAGACTAATCCAAAATAAAAGGAGTTGCAGACAATTATTTAAAGATTATAAAATTTTAGATTTTTCAAATTTATGAGTATAAAACGTGTAATGAAGCAATTGTTTGTTACAAGCAATTTCTTCATTTTACACAATGTTTTCCCAATTGTTTTTTCTTTAGAGGCTTCAAAAAGCCTTATGTGTGGGAATGGGTTAACCCTTGTCGTGCTGAATCCAGAATATTCCTGATTTGGCAGGGTATTGACCTGCACATATGTGTAGTCTTATCTTAGTCTTCACCATCTGTTTGATTCACCACCTGTTTGACGTTCAGCTCATTCACACACAATGACACTTTTGGACACCACTCGGGACAATAACAAAAATGCTTTTACATGTACTAAGCGATTTCTTCAGTGTCAACAATGTTTTCTACTCAAAGAGCAATTATTTTTCTGCATTCTGCCAACTGTTGTCTGTAACTTCTTCCAATTTGGACTAGTCTAAAATTTTGCCATCATGTAATGGGTTAAAGCCCAAGTTTTTTAAATAACAACCTACAATTAACCATTGTCATGCTGAACCCGGCATATGTTTTGGCAGGAGATAAAGAAAAAATTCAGCCTGCACATATGTGCAGTCTAATCTTAGTCTACATCTCCTGCTTGTCCCCTTTAAGCCAGAGTTGTTTATAAATTAAATTTTCAAAAGAATTATCATTCCACAATGTTTGCATCTAGTACTGTCAGGAATTTGATTTTTATGCTATTCTGATGGTGATTTTATTCAGCCTGAAAGCATTAGACGCACTTGTAAAGGGTACAAAATTATACTGAAAATCAATTTTTAACCCATTAACACACAACAAAATTTTAGACTGGTCCAATTTGAAAGGAGTTGCAGACGACAATCTTAAGTTGATGAAATTTTAGGGTTTTTCACACTTCTGGTTAGAAAACATTGTGTAAAATGAAGAAATTGCTTGTTTCAAGCAATTTCTTCATTTTACACAATGTTTTCCCAATTGTTTTTCTTGAGGGGCGTAAAAAAGCAGCGTCACTGTGTGGGAATGAGTTACACAACTCTTTGTTGAAGGTGACTCACAGGAGGTGTAAACAAAGATCAGACAGCACTTAAGTGCAACCTGACCTTTGTCTATACCTCCTGTCAAAACAGGTTCAAAATGACCGGGGTTAAAATATATTTTCCATTATATACCAAATATGGAATCAACCTCCAGCCATGAAAAGTCATTGTGGTCTAACTGATCAAAACTTCATGATGGAATCTGATTTCAGGATCAATGAAAGGTTATTCCTGGTGAAATCCAGCCAGTAGTTTCTGATAAGATTTTCAAAGAGAAAGTTTATGGCTAGACACACACACACACAAACAGAGACACACACAGACACCATGCCATGGCAATAGCCAGTTTCCCTTTGGGTATACATAGCTTATAATCAAGTAACTCATTACCAAACATACAACAAACTTTTAGAATGGTCCAAATTTAAAGTAGTTGCATGATTTATATTTCATTTTAAAAATCTTTGTCTTTTGTGGTAGAAAACAATGTGGATAATGAAGAATTTGCTTGTTATAAGCAATTGCATCATTTTTGACTGCTTACTTTCATAGGGGCTTCAAAAAGCATCATTGTGTGGAAATGGGTTAAATGAAAGTAAATCTGAGGCTTTAGATTTTCTTCGTTAACAATATGAGTATAATAAGGAAGAATAACTCAAAATGTTAAATCAAAATTCAAAACTGGTCCTATTTCTTAAGCTCTTAACATTTTCCTGTTTATCCCTGGCTTTTACATCCAAAGGAATTTGTAATTGAGAAAATATTGTAGAAAAGAAGAAATTGCTTGTGACATATTTCTTCTTTTACCACAATATTTTCTACCCTCCTAAATGGTTATTTTCAAATTAAATTCATCTGCAAAACCTTTGAATTTGGACAGGTCTAAAATTTTGCAAAACAGGAAAGGGATAATTTAAAGTAGCACTCATTTTAATAATGGCGGTCTAAATTAGAGGAAAGGGAAACTGTTAGAAAAGCAAGAGCTGTTTCAAGATTCCTCTCCCTACAGGTGGAGTCTAGCCGGGTAAAAGAGAAATTCTCTGAATTCCACAGAATGTATACATGATGTTTCTATAGAAGCTACATTGAGAGAGAGTAATCTATCATCTGAATATTGAAATTCCATGAAATTTTGAAATTGAAAACACAGGAACTTGACCAGAGTAAAACCAAGTCTTGATCTGTGCCTAGCTTTTCTCCTATATTTGGAAAAGGTTTAACAAAATTCCAGACAGCAAAATTTTAGGCTGGTCCCAAAAGACAGGACTTAAAGACAACAATATGAAGTTTATGAAATTTTGTAGATAATGAAGAAATTGTCAACCATTTACTGTTTTTCAAAATTTTGGACTTGTCCAAGTTCAAAGAAGTAACAGACGACATTAAACAGTAAGTACAACTCAAAAATTAGAACAATAGAAAATATTGTGGAAAAAAAGATTACAGGCAATTCCTGGGTTAAACATTCCAATACAGTGAAATTTTAGAACTGTCCAAATTGTAAGAAGTTGCAGATGACAATTTCAAATGGTTGAAATTTTTAAAAATCTTTGTAACAAGCAATTTCTCCTTTTTCAACATTGTTATCCAGAACTATTTTCATAAAAAGGACAGATTGTGTGGGTTAAACCCTATCCAAGACAAATATCCAAGACAGAGAGAAGGGCCTTTGTTCTAATAAAGATGAATAACATGCTTTAATCACTAATTACGACACTTTTTCAACAAGTCTCTTAAACGAAGCCATGCTTAAATTTCCTCTTAATTGGCAAAAAAGAGTTCTTCACTTCTTCTTGTTGGGACAAGTGTCTGTCTAATGATATCATTAGTGGGTCTTTATCCCTCCTATAGTAGACAATATGGTATTGTTTTCAGACATATCCAGACTTCAAGACATTAAATGATCTCAAAACATGAAAATAATTGTCATATGGACACCAAAACCTCGTAACCAAAGCTTACTCAAGCTATTGTTATGAATTTTTCTTTGAACACCAACATTATATGACAGATTACAGTATCTCCTAAAAGCACTATAAAGAGTTCTCAAATATTCAAGCAGTTAAGAACTTTATTACTAAAAATAAGATGGATTGTCCATGGAGGATATTTGAGTTGAGCTTGGAAAGATTTTACCTTCATGCATGACCTTGACATTGTATCTGACAAAACGTTTCCAGGGGTCTGGAACTCCCACACCCAATTGGCCTGACAAGGGCTTTTCTACTTACAGACTGAGAATTTCTTAACCCTTTCCTGTCTTTTGAAATTTTAGACTGGACTAAATTGAAAGGAGTTGCAGAAGACAATTCAAAGCTTATGAAATTTTAGATTTTTTCAACTTTCTGGATAGAAATCATTGTATAAAATGAAGAAATTGCTTGTTCCAAGCAATTTCTTTATTTTTCAAAATGTTTTCAAAATTGTTTTTCTAGAGGGGCATCAAAAAGGGTCATTGTGTAGGAATGTCTTATCAACAGACATACATGTCTTACTAGTCTGGGGACAAGACAGAAACAATCTGTTTTTCCACACAATTGGTTTCAGATGACACTTATTCTCGTGACAGAGAAAAGTTCTGGTAAGTTATTGAAATATGCATAAATATAGAAGTAAGGGTCTATATAAAACTGAGACTCTCAAAGGACCAATCAACAACAAAAGTGTTTAACCAATTCCCAAATGACAAAATGTTAAACTTTACCAAATTTGAAAGCTGTTGCATACCAGAATTTCAATTTCATGGAAGTTTAAAAATCTTTGTCTTTTGGGGCAAAAACATTGTGGATAATGAAGAAATGGCTTGTTAAAGACTTGTGTTATTCATGATCCAATTGAGGAACTTGTGTTGTCCTGAATAATTTGAACAGAGAGATGCAAAATCATACACGCACACAACCTGAACCATCTATGTGGCTTCAATCTTAGCCAATTACCAGATGACATATCTTTAAATTGGTCAAAATTGAAAGATGTTGCAAATGACAATTATTAGTAGATGCAATGATATTGTCTTTTGGAGTAGAAAAGATAGTACATAATGAAGAAATTGCATGTAACAAGCAGTCTTCATTCACCACAATGTGTTTATCTGTTCTAGTTAGCTTTAAAGAGGATCATCAAAAGAACATTTCTGCCAAATTTGGTTGAAATTGGCCAAATACTTAAAGCCATATCTTCCCTCCGAGGAAAAACAGTTTAAACAATATATTGTTTATTTGGTCAGTTAACCAAACAAGAGCCTTGTAAATATCAATATGCAAAAGGAGGGTATGATTCTCTGGAAAGAGTATTTCGTGTTTTTTATTACTGATTTCAACTAGTGTTTGTTTTTACATTTTTAAATCCAGTCGATTGCACCAGATTCTTTACGTAAATATACGCTAATCTTCAGAATTGACTTTTATATACCAATGTGCTGATGACTAAACTTTATGGAAGATTTTGTTAATCTCCATGACAAACTTAGTTGTATGAATGGATCATGCAGGGTCAATAATTAGGTCACTAGGTCAAAATATTAGAAAAACCTTGTGTCCACTCTAGAGGTCACATTTTTGGCCCAAATCTCTTGAAACTTAGTCAGAATGGTTGTCTACATGATAATCAGGAAGGGTTAAAAATAGGTTATGTTGGGTCAAAAAACTAGGTCACCAGGTCAAATCTGGGGCTCCCTGAGTACCTAACATTAATGACTTTAGCAACATTGAAAGATGCCAATATACTGAAAATTCATGCAAAATATCAAAACTATACACATTCTGGGTCAGGTGCAGAAGACTTTTAAAGATTTTTTTAATATTTCACTATTGAAGAGTTTTTCACCAATCTAAATTTAAATTTAATAGCTATTAAGATTTATTGAAATTAAGCCAGTTCTGAGTGGAGATTTTTAAATGAAAATGTTGACAGACAACACACTACGCACATTGCACAATGCTCAATGGACAATCACTGACCCAAGAGCAAAAAAAGGACAAAACAGGAAAAACAAATTACTTGGAGCATCTTCTCAAGCCAAGGGTTCTAACTCCACCTTGTTCCTTACAAAGATGCACTTTGAGATGCTACATACCAAATACCAAAGCTCTTTAGGTTCCAGAAAAGATATCTTTTTTTTTCTACTCATAATGGGGCGAGCCTGGATTCATCAGATGAACAAACTTGGTACAGGTCAAAATCCTCCTTTTTGTATTTTTTCATATCTGATTTTATCTTTTTTTACAATACACAAGCTGCAATAAATAGTAAAAATTTCCACAAAAGCTGTCAAATTTGTACCAGTAACAAAGTCAAATGAAATAGCATGCAGTCTCTGTAGGCACATTTTATCCAACTTCAGATAATAAAATTCTATCACTTCTTTTTTTTAAAGAAAATTCCTTGTAAATGTTTTGCCCAAGAAATTTAAATTGAAACCATTCTTTCTAATTACCATTTCCCACACAATCCCATTTTTTTACACCCCTCAAGAAAAACATTATCATAATTTATGGTACAGTTCGAAGACTTGAGGGGAAAACAGGAGATGTTTGTGCCAGTAACAGCCTTTTTGTTATCAAGTGACCTTGACGATTGACCCAAACCTTACTACCACCTGATGCCCATCAAGGCAAGGAACCTATATCCCAAATATAAGCTATATATCTTCAATAGTGTTTGAATAACAGCAAATGTAGAATCTATAGATAATCTTCACCTTACTTAACCCTTGACATGCTGAATCCGGAATATTCCCGTTTTTGCAGGTGGTATAGACGTAGATCAGCCAGCACATAAGTGCAGTCTCATCTTTGTCTACACTACCTGCTTGTCCCTTGATCAGGGTTATTAATGGAATTTAATTTTCAAAATAAATCTAGACCTAAAAACATTAATTTCAGTGCTTTCAGCACTTTGATTTTCATGCCATTTTGAGAAAAAGGATTTTATTCAGCATGACAAGGGTTAATGACCACTGATGCCTATCAATGCAAGAAACATTTGATGTCCCAAATATCAGTGAAGTGTTTTGAATGGTGTTTGAATAACTGCAAAATACCATTTAAAGGGCAGTTAATCATTGGAACAATGCTATTTGAAACAGACATACATTCTTTGCAAACTTTCATTTAATCAATTACTTTAAGACTAGTCCAAATTGAAAGAAGCTGCAGATGACAATTACTAACTAAGGAAATGTTCAAAGCATGTGTCTTTCTGGGAAGAAAGTAAAGTGTTACAAGCATTTCTTTCATTTTCCACAATATTTGCATAAGCCTTTTCCTAGCAAGGCTTAAGAAAGCAGGATTACTTGGGATTCAGTAAAGACAGGACTATGTAAAAATCTAGATAATTCATTTTCATCAAAATATGTCACGATGGCAGCTTAGCCAAGTGGAAATAAATGCACAGGTCTTTTTTAATTTGAAAACTGTAAAAGAATAAAGGCAAAGAACAAATTTTCTAGTCTGGTATGCTCCAAATTGTTTTTTTGTCCAATCAGTAGAATGGATCAACTGTTTCAATGATGAAATCCTTTTAACAGACAAAAATGACCATAAAAAGAATAGAGATACTATCAAAATGCCAACATTAAAGAGCGAAATGCATTTCCTTCACAACCAAAATTGGCCAATCAGACGTTATTTTATGATGATTGTGGGAATGAATCATCATATATACAGTTACTGTATTTCAAAGAATCTTTAAAAAATCTTGAGAATAACCTATTTCCAAATCACTGTTAATACCATTTGGTTGTTGTTCATTTTTTAGTCTTTTTTTGATAGGGCCACAGCACTAGCTCAGTTTGAAGCACAATCATCAGGTTCGGGTTTTGATCCCTAGTTGTGGCAAATATCCTTTCCTACATTTGTCTTCCACGAATGGGGGGATAATTGTAAACAGAAGTGGGATGAGCAGATGGAGGCTGGGAAAGGATGTGGTAGTACTGGTGGGGGAAATACCAGGAATCCATGGTTAGGTGCTCCAGTTGCTGTGATATGACTAAAAGACTTTTAAATGTAGTGTTAAACCCCTTTCAATCAATCAATGCATCACAAAATCAGCTTCACTCACTACTAAAATGCAACAGCCATGTTACCTCCACTGCTTATAAAAGGCTGATTGCAAACAAGGAAATATCAAAGTTGTAAAATGCTAGCATTTTAGAGTTCAAAATATGGAATACTTTGCTCAGAGAAGCAGATTGTATACTAGTGAACAATTAAATCTTAAAAAATATCCTGCTCAATCCCTGGTTTTAATGTCCCTTTGTTTTTTTATATGAAAAAACATTGTAGGAAAAGAAGAAATTGCTTGGAACAACAAAAATTTTACTACTAAATGGTTTATTTTCAAATTAAAACCACTTTATATTTTTGTATGCAAAACTGTTGAACTTGGACAGGTCTAATTTTTTTCAAAACAGGAAAGGGTTGAAATAAAATTCTTTCTACTATATTCGAGGTAAAATCTTAGGAAAACATGATATACACTGAAGAAAATGCTTGTATGAGCAATTTCTTCATTTACCACCATGATTTCTTCACAGAAACACAAAGAATTTTCTTAAAATTCCATCAAATTAACTCTTGTCATGCTGAATAAATTCCTTAAATAGAATTACATTAAAATCAAAGCACAGAAAGCAATGGAATGCCTGGTAATGTGAGTCATTATTTTTCTTAATCAATTCTATTAACAATTCTGAAATTAAAATGCCAAACAGGTGGTGTAGACTAAGATTAGACTGTACATATGTCTATACCTCCTGCCAAAGCAGGAATACTCCAGGCTTTGCATGATAAGGGTTAAAATTGTCCTCTGAAACTTGTTCGATTTTGGACTAATCTTTTTTAAGTGTAGTATTACTCAAAAGGCATGGTCTAAAATACAATCAACTAATTTTGTCTATATAATATACAAATAGTTTCTGGTTTAGCATCAAAGACCATTGAAAAGTATTTTCAGACCTGTGAAGTTCTTTGACTCAAAGTTCTTTGGTATGTTTCAAGCTGAATTATGTTGGTTGGCAGACAAAAAGTCATAACTACATTTTTAATCCAACTGTAGTTAGGACATTTTGTTTACTTACAACAATATTTATCCGGATAAACAGACAGTGGCTAGACACAGAGAAGCAAATGTAGCAAATATCATCAGCTGGCAACGAAAATCTCGTAACTACAAGTGGATTAAAACTGTAGTTACGATATTCTAAGAGCTCACAAATGACATGTTTCTGAATCATCCAAAACAAAGAGTCTCTAAAGGCACTATCTTTGGGAACAAAATAGCAATTTGCATGTTAAAATTTCTGATCATTGTTGCACTATTTGTCAAAATTACATCAAGATAGTTGGTTTAACAAAGAACAAAAAAGAAGTATTTGTTTGAAGTCTGTCCCAGGCTAAGATAACCAAATTAATGACCATTTTATTTCTGAAATGTTAAAAAAGTGCACTACACTAGTTAACCCCTTTAAATTCAAATAATAGATGTTTGTACATAATGAATTTCAATACAATTGATTGATCGAATGGGGCTTAACTCAACTTTTAACAGTATTTATCATATTGCTGAGGCTAAATTGATTGATTGAATAGGGTTTAACGCCACTTTTAACAGTATTCAGCCATATTGCACTTACAATGGATTCCTGGTATTTCTCAGACCAGTACTACCACTACATCCTTTCCTAGCCTCCAGCTGCTATCCCACTTAGGTTTACGATTATCCACCCATTGGTGAGAGACAAATGTCGGAAAAAATATTTGCTGCTGCAATGGATCAAAACCATGCCACCCATTGCAGATTAGGAGTCTGACCCGCTACGGACTGGGCTATGATGGTGGCTCCCTGAGGCTGGAGTAGCTTAACATGGACTACAGTTATTTCTCACACCAGTACTACCACTACATCCTTTCCTGGCCTCTAGCTGCTCATCTCAGGTTTACAATTATCCAACCATTGGTGGGAGACAAACGCGGGGATAGAACCCAGGACTCCATTACTTGGAGTGCTACGTGCTATCACTGTGCTAAGGCCACAGCAAAATTCAATGCACAAACAAATAGAATTGTACACTTAATCCTTATCATGATGAAAAAAATACTCTAGAGAATTTCATTGAATTCAAAGGGCAGTCAGCACTGGGTGTACTAATTATGGGATAATAATGATTTTGAAAATTTAACTTATAAACAACTGTGGTTTAAAAGAGACAAGCAGGCGATGTAGTTTAAGATTAGACTGCACATATGTGCCCAAACATGAATCTGGATTCAGCTGTCAAGGTTCAATTTAACAGCTACAAGAAAGTAGAAGAAGGTGAAGGTTCTGTGGTAGTCTACTGAATTAAAATGTTAACCTATTTGCTAACAATACTACTTTTTGACACTCCTCAAGAAAAAGATTTTGGAAAAAAATTTGGAAAATGAAGAAACTCCTTGATAATTTTTTTTCAATTACACATCAACTTAAAGTTGTTGTCTGCAACTTCTTTTAAACTGACCTGTCAAAAATATTTTTTCTGGTAATGGGTTAATGAAAATTGAATCAAATGAATCAAACTCCTTTTGAAGAAGTCACAAGACACGGTTTATCCATAACCAGACAGTCAAAGAATCAGACCACCTGGATTGACCCATGCAGACAATCCTTCAGTTTAAATTGCAATTAACCCTCGAAAGAGTACTGATGGAATAAACATTTCAAACACTATTTAGTGGCACTTATTTTCATCCCATCAAATTATTGCGGCCATTTTGTAGTCCGTAGACTCTAAATCATGACTTTCAGAATTTGATCCTTTCCCAAATTTGTCTCCCACAAGATAATCATTAAACTAAGTGGGATTAGCAGCTGGAGGCTTAGAAAGGAGGAAGTGGTAGTATTGGTGTTAGAAATACTAGGAATCAATGGTTAGTTGCTCCAGCTGCCAGGGTATGACTGAAATACTGTTAAAAGTGGCATCTAACCCCATTTAAACATACAAACAATCATCCTGTCCAAATTTCTGTGCAGAACTTTTGATAATAAACCAAAAGGTCATTTTGAAAATAGATTAAAATCCATCATACATCTTCTTGATTGATTGATTGGTTTTTTGATTGATTGATTGATTGATTGATTGATGAATATATGGATGGATATTCCATTCTTTTGTGTGTGTGTTTTGTTTTTTTTCCTTTCATTCTATGTTTCGGAAGTTTTAAGCCCTTTATAAAACCAACAACCCATACTGTCAATTTGGACAAAATGAACCTCATAATGTATGTCTTAGCACATACAACTAACACAATATTGGTCAATTACAAGTGCGGACAGACAGATGGACGGACAGACAGATAATGGACACAACACAATGAAAAATACACAACTCTCCTTAGACCAGTAAAGTTAAAAACATTTATTTGAATGTTAAAATGATTATTTCAAGGTATTGCTGAATGAAATATATGCACTGGATTTTAGTTTATACCATGGTCTGGCAATTGAAGTGTAATGTATACATTAAAATAGGGCTAGAGTAGAAATGGCACAATCAGGAATTTTAATTTCCAAAACTTTCTACCCAGGGGGTGATAACAAGCATGTAAATGGTTTGATTACATATCTTTTAACTTTCATTTTCCCACCCTTAACCTACAACCAGACTACAAAATTTTAATGGTCCAAACTGAAAGGATTTGCAGATGGCAATTTAAAATTTATGATATTATAGATTTTTTTCTTGAAATTGCCATCTGCAACTCTTTTCAATTAGGACCATTTTAAAATTTTGCCATCTGGTAAAGGATTAAAGTGCTCAATTTAAAGGCACCTAGGATTATCAAATATAGCACTCAAATTTCTATATATAGATCTTGATACTAATTGACAGTTTGTGACTAATCAGTATTTAATTTTGTATCCTTTACAGAAAAACTAAATTTGACCCTTGTCATGCTGAATCTGGAAAAATCCTGTTTGTGCAGGAGTTAAAGACAAATATCAGCCTGCACATATGTGCATTCTGATCTTAGTCTACACCACATTGCAGAAATAATACAAAGGTGAAGCAAGGCAGTAGGTTTAAACAGGCAGAAGGTTTTGTTGGTGGAGAATCAGGTAAGATGGTGGGGCAGGGCAGAAGGTCAGGCAAATACTATGATTTACCCATTCCCACTCAGTGACGCTTTTAAACGCCCCCAAGAAAAAAAGCTTTAGAAAATATCATGGAAAATGAAGAAATTGCACAATTATAAGCAATTTCTTCATTTTCTACACTATTTTCTACCCAAAAAGGTGAAAAATAAAAAATTTCATTAATTTTAATTTTTTGTCTACGGCTTCTTTCAATTTGGGCTCCACTTAAATTATTACCTTCTGGTAATGGGTTAAGCATGTGATAATTGACAAGTAGAAGAAGAGACCAAAAAGAAGGTGTGGCTAGACAGCAGGTGACTCAAAGCAAAAGCTGTGACCAGGCAGAAAGTGTGGCTACACAGCAGGTGACACAAGGCAATTTCTATGACCAGACAGAAAGTATGGCAAGACAACCATGTGACACAAGGCAAAAGCTTTGACCAGGCAGAAAGATTGCCTAGACAGCAGGTGACAAAAGCTATGACCAGGTAGGAAGTGTGGCTAGATAGCAGGTGACTCAAGGCAAAAGCTGTGACCAGGCAGAAAGTGTGGCCCTGACAGGAGGTGACTCAAGGCAAAAGCTTTGACCAGGCAGAAAGTGTAGCTAGACAGCAGGTGACAAAAGGCAAAAGCTATGACCAGACAGAAAGTATGGCAAGACAACCATGTGACACAAGGCAAAAGCTTTGACCAGGCAGAAAGAGTGCCTAGACAGCAGGTGACAAAAGCCAAAAGCTATGACCAGGTAGGAAGTGTGGCTAGATAGTAGGTGACTCAGGCAAAAGCTGTGACCAGGCAGAAAGTGTGGCCCTGACAGGAGTTGACAAAAGGCAATAGCTATGATCAGGTAAGAAGTGTGGCCAGACAGCAGGTGCCAAAAGGCAAAAGCTATGACCGGGTAGGAAGTGTTACCAATAAAACAGGTGACACAAAGCAAAAGCTGTGTCCAAACAAAAAGTGTTGCCAGACAGCAGGTGGCAAAAGTTATAACCAGGCAGAAATTGAGGACAGACATCAGGTGACATAAGGCGAAAGTTGTGACTAGGTAGAAAGTGTGGCCATACACCAGGCAAGACAAGGTAGAAAGCGTGGCCATAAACCAGGTGACAAAAGCAAAAGTTTTGACTAGGAATAAATTGTTGCCAGACACTAGGTGACATTAGGCCAAGGTTGTGACCAGTCAGAAATTTGGGCCAGGCACTAAGTGTCACAAGGCAAAAGTTGTGACCAGGTAGAATTTGTGGCGAGACACCAGGTAACAAAAAGCAAAGTTGTGAACTGGCAGAAATCGAGGCCAGATACCAGGTGACACAAGCAAAAGCTATGACCAGGCAGAAGATGTTGCCAGACAACCAGGTGACACAAGGCAAAAGCTATGACCAGACAGAATGTATGGCAAGACAACCAGGTGACACAAGGCAAAAGCTATGACCAGACAGAAAGTATGGCAAGACAACCAGGTGACACAAAGCAAAAGCTTTTTCCAAACAGAAGGTGTGACCACACAGCAAATAACAAGAAAGAAATTGTTGCAAGACACCATATAAGGTTAAAGTTGTGACTGGGCAGAAATTGTGGCCAGACACCAGGTTATATAAGACAAAAGTTGTGACCAGGCAGATATTTGGGCCAGCCACCAGGTTATATAAGGCAAAAGTAATGACCAGGCTGAAAGTGTGGCCAGACATCATAGTGACACAAGGTATAGGTTGTAACCAGGTAGAAATTGTGGCCAGATACCAGGTGACACAAGGCAAAAGATGTGACCAGGGAGAAATTGTGGCCAGATTCCAGGTGACACAATGCAAAAGATGTGACCAGGCAGAAGATGTCTCCAGACACCAGGTGACACAAGGTAAAAGCTATGACTAGGCAAAAAGTATTGAAAGACAACCAGGTGACACAAGGCAAAAGATGTGACCAGGCAGAAAGTTTGGTAAGACAACCAGGTGACACAAGGCAAAAGCTATGACCAGGCAGAAAGTATGGTAAGACAACCAGGTGACACAAGGCAAAAGCTATGACCAGGTAGAAAGTATGGTAAGACAACCAGGTGACACAAGGCAAAAGCTATGACCAGGCAGAAGATGTTGCCAGACAACCAGGTGACACAAGGCAAAAGCTATGACCAGGCAGAAAGTGTGGCCAGACAACCAGGTGACACAAGGCAAAAGCTATGACCAGGCAGAAGATGTTGCCAGACAACCAGGTGACATAAGGCAAAAGCTATGACCAGGCAGAAGATGTTGCCAGACAACCAGGTGACACAAGGCAAAAGCTATGACCAGACAGAAAGTATGGCAAGACAACCAGGTGACACAAAGCAAAAGCTTTTTCCAAACAGAAGGTGTGGCCACACAGCAAATGACAAAAGATAAAAGCTTTGACCATCAGAAGTTGCTAGGCAGAGGGCAAAGCCAGGCAAATGTCGTGACCAGTTAGGGTGTGGCCAGGCAAAAGTTTTTTTTACCAAGAAAGAAAAAGAATTTTGAAATATTATCAGTGTATAATTAGTGATGCTCACAAAAAGAAAGACCAAAAATATCTAAAAAAAATGATACAGGGAACCACAAAATATCACAAACAATAATAAAGAGCAATACAAAATTATATCACAAACAATAATACATGGCAACACAAATTATCACAAACAATAATACAGGACAATACAAAATATCAGTACAATAATACAGGGCAACACAAAATTTTATCACAAACTGAGCTGAGCTCATATTTGTGTCTAGAGCACATTGGGCTTTCTTTATGAATAAATGTAATGTAAAAAAACAACAATAAGTAAAACAAAACAATACAGTGCAACACAAAATCTTATTTCTCTTCAGACTTAATGATAAGAACTTAGGTTATAAGTTGTGGTTGGAGGTAAAATAAAGTAGTCTGACATGAAGGGTTTTGCAAAGAAATAATTTGATTTGAAAGCTGTCTGCTTCCAAAGTCTGCTCCAGTCATGAAAAGCGGCAATTTCTGCACAAAGCTCATTTATCAGCTCTTTTAGAGCTTCAGACAAAATGTGATAAAATCTGAAAATCAATTTAATCACCATCTAAATGGTCAAATTCCATTTCTGAGCCATTCTTGTCTCTCTCATGATAGAAATTAAACCCATTTCTATACACCAAAAATATTGGAACAAAAATGAATTATTGCATTCTAGCATCAAAGTCATTAAATTAAATTAGTACATGTATTATAGACTGAATGACCACTGCAAATCTACCTGGTAATTGTTTTAACCTTGGCTCTGAATAAAATTTTGTTTCTGTCGGTTATTAACCCATTACAAGATGATAAAATTTTTGGACCGCAGCTATAGCAGTATTGAGCTCTCAATCAAGAGGTCTAGGGTTAGATCTCTTGTCTTGGCAAATACCAATGGGTTGATACTCATAAGCTTGAATGGTATGAGCAGCTGGAGGCTCAGTAAAGATGTAGAGGTAGTACTGGTGTTAGAAATACTACGAATCTATGATTCTCACCATGTTGAGAGAAAGGGAGGGATGGGGAAATTTGTGTGGAAACGTCTTAAACTACCTTTTCCATAAAATTGCGGTCAAATGCTTAACCCTTTCCTGTTCAACCCCTGGTTTTTACAACCCTGTGAATTAGTAATTAAGACAATATTGCAGAAAAAGAAGAAATTACTTGTGACAAGCCATTTCTCCTTTTTTCAAAATATATTTTACTATACTAAATGGTATTTTCGTCTGCAAATCCTTAGAATTCGGACAGGTCTGAAATATTGCAAAACAGGACAGGATTAAGGTGTAAGGAATATTTGTTTATCTCTGGCAGTAGTTTGGTTTAGCTCTGGAATAATGCAGCCACAAATTGTCACCTGATGCAGACAGATTTGTGTCTACACTCACATAATTCAGGTTGAAAAAAATAACGGATTTTAAGCCTTTCCTGATTTTTTAAATTTTACACTGTTCCAAATTGAAAGAGGTTGCAGAACTAAAGACAATGAAAAGTGGATGCATTTTGAAATGAAACCATCCAATGCGGTAGAAAAATCATTGTGGAAAAAGGAGAAATTGCTTGTTACAAGCAATCTCCTTTGTCCACAATGTTTCCCCCAATTTAAAATCATGGGTGTAAAATCTGGGCTTTTTTTTACAGGAAAGGGTTAACTTACAAATTAATAACACTTAACAAGTGACGAAAGACACTAATTGGTTCAAACAACCCAGTCGCCAATATGATTACAAAGCTTTCTGTTTGTAAATAAATGACATTTTATCACTAGTGAAGTTTACATGTATATCATAACAATCTGCTCTTGTGCCTACCTAGACAATGTAAACATTAAAATGACTGCAAGAAGTTATTTGATCCATTACCATATGAAACATTTAACCCATTACCACTCAAGAGAAATTTAGACTAATCAAGATTGAAAGAAGTTGCAGATTCAAGTTGTTAAAAGTTTAAAATGTTTGCCTTTTGGGGAAGAAAACATTGTGGATAATGAAAAAACTGCTTGAAACAATGTGTACTGGACCTTTTTACTAAGGGGCGTCTATAAGCATCATTGAGTTGGAATAAATTGAATTAAGGTAGTGATGACAATTCAAATGGGCCTGAAATTGGAAAGTAAGATCCAAATTGGTAGTAAATAGTGAGAAATTGAGAAATAGCTTGTTTCGATTTTTTGCAAATATATCTTCTCCGTATAGTAGTATCAACCAGCATTGTGAAAAGCCGACTTATACCCTGACTATCATTTTGTCACTCAAGTAGCCTAGTTATCCTTTAACCCATTCCCACACAACAAGATTTTAGACTGGTCCAAATTGAAAGGAGTTGCAGACGAGAATTTAAAGTTTATGAAATTTTAAAAATCTTTATATTTTGGGGCAGAAAACATTGTGGATAAGGAAGAAATTGCTTGTTACAAGAAATTTCTTCATTATCCACAATGTTTTCCATAGCCTTTTTATAGAGGGGCATTTAAAGGCAGCCCTGTGTTGGAATGGGTTAACCTGCATAACCAAACAAGAGGACCATGATGGTCCTAAATCGCTCACCTGAGGCATCTCCAAATTACAGTACTTTTTAGTATAAAAAAGGCACAACTTATAAAAGATATATAAGATTTTGGGCTTTGTACAAAACAATCCAGAATAATGATGAATGCCTTTGGCTTTATAGTTTAATCCATTACCAAACTATCCCAGAATTTTTCACCCTCAGGGAAAATAGGTTTGAAAAATACATATTGAGAAAGGGAGTGACAAGCAATTTATCCATTTCTCACAGTATTTACTACCTGAAATTCTTTGTATTTAGATTTCAATCAAACTCTAATTACTGTCTGCAACTTCAATGGATGTAATTTTAGCAACCTTGGTCGAGAACAATCTGGATGTACTATACATCAAAATATGAATGCATTACAACTTATACATGAGGAGTGGAAGATATTTGAACATGCTCTTATTGAGCGTTTTTCATATCTTTGGATGCCTTGGGAAGGGCCATGTTTGTCCAAAGGATATAAACATGGTAGAGAACAATTATGTTATCCTTTGTTTTTAATGTAAATGCTCTAGAGCCTATATTTAAGAAGAATTCTTTCAATGCAAATTACACAATTTTCTACCCTAGGAGCAAAGACATTTTTCATCCTAAGAGCATATTTTCCTGTTATATAGTGCAAAATTATTTAGTCATGCTACATACCAAATATGTATGCCCTTCACCTTATATTTCAGAAGGAGAAGACTTTTGATGTTGCTTTAATTGAGCGTTTTCAAAAATTTTTGACCTCTGGGGCAGTTCCATGTTTTATCCCAGGGCTAACATTTTAGCTAATATGGTAGAGAACCATCTGGTTATGCTATATACAAAATATGAATGCTTTAGACTTCTCCTTAAAATGAAGATTTTTTTTTTTAACATACTCAAGTTTTGCGTTTTTCCCAATTTTTGACCCCTAGTGCAGGGCCGTTTTTGACCTGAGGAAGACAACTTTTAGTGATATAGTACAAAACCATCTAGTTATGCTCCATACCAAATATGAATATCCTAGACCTTATAGTTTAAGAGGAGAAGTCTTTTGAAATTGCTCTAAGTAAGCATTTTTCCAAACTTCGGACCTCTAGGGCGGGGCCATTTTAGACCCCAGAGTTTAAATATTTAAAAACTTGGTAGAGAACCATATGATTAAGCTCTATATAAAATATAAATGCCTTTGGCCTTGTAGTCTGTGAGAAAACAACAGCATAGATTTTCTAAAATTTCCCATTTTCATATGCCACAGTTACAAGAGTTTTTCACAGAATTAAATTCTTTTAACAACTTTTGAAGAACTTCACCCAAGGAACATCCCTGCAAAGTTTCAGCTTGATTGGCCTACTGGTTTAGGAGGAGAAGATTTTTAAGATTTTAACAGATTTACTTAAGATTCCCATTTTCACATGCCGCTGCAACCAGAGTTTTTGACAGAATTAAAGTCTTTTAACAACTTTTGTAGAACTTCACCCAAGGAACATCCCTGCAAAGTTTCAGCTTGATTGGCCTACTGGTTTAGGAGGAGAAGATTTTTAAAGATTTTAACAGATTTACTTAAGATTCCCATTTTCACATGCCGCGGCAGCCAGAGTTTTTGACGGAATTAAATTCTTTAAACAACTTTTGTAGAACTACACCTAAGGAACATCCCTGCAAAGTTTCAGCTTGATTGGCCTACTGGTTTAGGAGGAGAAGATTTTTAAAGATTTTTACAGATTTACTAAAGATTCCCATTTTCACATGCCGCGGCAGCCAGAGTTTTTGACGGAATTAAATTCTTTTAACAACTTTTGTAGAACTTCACCCAAGGAACATCCCTGCAAAGTTTCAGCTTGATTGGTATACTGGTTTAGGAGGAGAAGATTTTTAAAGAAATTGTGGACGGACGGACAGATGGACAGACGGACAGACGGACGGACGGACGACGGACAACGACCAATCACAATAGCTCACCTCGCACTTTGTGCTCAGGTGAGCTAAAAAGGACAGGGCACCTCAATGGGTCATAGATAACATAAATTTTGTATTAAGTTTTCATTTGATTCATTGAATGGGGTTTAACGCAACTTTTAACAGTATTTCAAAGGGGTGTGGATGGCGCACCTAACCCTGGATTCCTGGTATTTCTACACCAGTACTACCACTATACCCTTTCTAAACCTCCAGCTGCCCATCCCTCTTTGGTTTATGATTATCCACCCATTGGTGGCAGACTAATGTTGGAAAGGATATTAGCCATGCTCAGGATCAAACCCACAACCACTTGACTAGGAGTCTTAAGTGCTACCACTGCACTAGGGCCACAGCCATAAAGTTTTCAATGTCCTAGGTCAAATGGCTGACCAGTTAGAGCATGGGTACAATTTTCAATCCAAGTTAAAAATCTGCAACTGACCTTTGACTTAAGTGACACAAAAAATTAGGCCTCTTCCTAAGATCATTGGCAACAATTGTATGAAGTTTCATGATTTTAGGTCATCTGGTTTTTTTTGAACTCAGAAGCTAACACTCAAATACAGGACATTGTCCACGGTATCTTACAGTTAAGTTGATAAACATTCACTGTTAACCAGATCTCATCATTTTAGCCCATTCCAACAAAGTTCTTTGTCTTTTGGGTAGAAAACATTGTGGACAAATTTACCTAGACCATAGTATACCGTGAACTGTGAACAAAGTATACCAGAATTTACCAAGACAACTGTATACCAGAATTTACCATGACCTCAGTATATCAGAATTTACCATGACCCCAGTTTACAGGAATTTACCAAGTTAACATTATAAGTCACAGAAAAAAATCACTTGCAATCTAGAAGTTGCAAGTTTGCAAGCTAAAATTCGAACACAGAGAAAAAATTGACCAATCAACATGTAGTTCCAACATTTAGGTAGCCAAATCACAATTTCAAATTTTTGTTACATAATTATTACCAGCCATAAATTTTGTAAAATAATACAGGGTAATATCAAAGTTTGAGTTGGAGTAAGTGGGCAGGGCCAGCAGAGTCAGTTGGTGGGCTAGAGATCGGTCAATTGTATCAAGTTTCATTGTTGTAGGTCAATTTGTAACAGCATAAAATCAAAATAAAAGTTCTATTGTTACCTTGACCTTTAACCTTTGTGACCCCAAAGCAATATGGTACTGCCTTGGATCATTGGCTGCAAATTCATGGAGTTTCATTGTTGAAGGTCAGTTGGTTTTAGAGTTAGAGATCTGAAACAAAATGTCTGCAGATGCACAGACAGACAGATAGATAGACAAACTTAAATTTTGTAGCTTCTTTTTTTACTTCTATGGTAGAAAACATCATGAATAATGAAGAAATTGCTTGCAACATGCAATTTCTTTGTTTTCTGCAATAAATCTCAAAGCTTTTTTTCTCAGAGTGTCAACAAGCATCGCTGGATGGGAATGGGTGAAACCTATTCAAAAGAATTAAAGAATCATAATCAAGTCTAATAAAGGATAAAGTCTTTACAGACTGACAGACATACACCCAGATGCACAACAGACAGAACACCATGACAATAGCTGGCTGGCTTTCAGCCAGTGGAACTGAAAATCTTTGTCTTTTAGGGCAGAAACATTGTGGACATCGGATATATTGCTTGCTACAGGTAAATACTTAATTCTAAATGGTATATTCTTAACCCATTCCAACTCAATCCCCCCTTTTTATGCCCTTCAAGAAAAAAGCTTTGGAAAACATTGTGGCAAATAAAGAAATTGCTTGTATCAAGCAATTTCTTCATTATCAACAATGTTTTCTATCCAAAAAGGTGAAAAACTTTAAAATTCAATTAACTTGAAATTGTCGTCTGCATCTTCTTTCAATTTGGACCAGTCTAAAATTTTGTCAAGTGGGAATGGGTTAAAAGCTTTTTCTTGAGGGACTTTATAAAAAAAGTTGGATTGAGTGGGAACAGGTTAATCCTCTCAATTGAAAAAAGATTTTGCCATCTACAAGAGTCAAAATGATATTAAGTATGACATTTATGGTACTTAAGAAACAAATTGTCTGCTGAAAACTGCAATTTTATGAATGTAACATGCATATTCATTTCTAACCCATTTAATTTACTTTTTGGTTGAAGTAAAATTATGTCTGCTTTTTAAGATTTTAAATAATCTTTACCAATTTTAACCTATTCCTACACAATGACGCTTTTTGACACCCCTCAAAAAAACAAACTGGGAAAACATTGTGTAAAATAAAGAAATTGCTTATAACAAGCAAAATACTTCATTTTTCACAATGTTTTCTATCCATTGAAAAATAAAACAACACTTTAAATTGTTGTCTGCAACTCTTTTGAAATTGGACCAGTCTAAAATGTTGCCATCTGGTAATGGGTAAACTATATTCCAACAAATCACAAATGATCATGTTGTATAAAGTTACAGGAAAGATTGAACATTAGGGAACAAGGTTACTTATCTGTTAGGGGAAACTAATGTAGATTGAACAACCAAGAGCATTAACCCATTCCCTAACAACAAAATTTTAGACCGGTCCCAATTGCCTGAAGTTGCAGATGACAATTCATAGCTCATGGAATTTTATAGTTCTCTGTCTCTAAGGGAAGAAAACATTGTGGACAATGAAGAAATTGCTTGTAACAAGCAATTTCTGCATTGTCCATAATATTTTCTAAAGGGACATAATAGGTTGGATATGTGGAAATAGGTTAAATTTTGTATCTGTATTTTATATCAAACTTTTTCATCTGATCTATGGATTACAAATATTTAAACACTGACACAGTGGCCTGGTTTTTGACTCTTTGTGACATTTCCTATATCTATCAAAACCTGTACAAGATATACATTTCAGACATTCAATACACCAAATTTTCAGAGATTGGAGCAAAATATGTAGCCTCTAAAGAGTTTGTAATGTAGATCAAGAAATGTTAATGACCCAAAAAATGGATCCATTCCATCCATTAAAATGATCCATTTAGAAAGATGAATAGACAGACAGACATACTGACACCAGTAAAGCAAAATACTTATCATCCTTCCATATGGGGGCATAAAAATGAACATAAGTTTTTTATGTGTAGGGGTTGTTTTTTTTAACCCCTTCCCGTTTTTCTTTTTCTACAATTTTAGACTGGTCTAAATTGAAAGAGGTAAGTGCAGACGATAATACAAATTTGAATGATTGATTGAATGTTACCGACTTTGGTGTACGATTATCCACCCATTGGTGAGAGACTTATGTCAGAAAGAATATGTGCCGCTGCTAGGGATCAAACCCATGACATCCCATGGTTGAAGATTGGGAGTCTGATGCGCTATCGACTGCGCAATGACGGCGGTGCAATTCGAAATGAAATCATCCTTTATGGATATATTTCTTCTTATTCTACAATGTTTTCTCAAGTATATAACCACAGCAACATAAAATCCCCGGATTGCACAGGAAAAGGTTAAATGAGATTTAGCATAGATAAAGGATTTAATCAAGAAAGGAAAATGGAAAATTCACTTGTACAAAAGTACACATGCCATTATATACAAAGTTGTCATTAAATACAAAGTCGGCTGTGTATGATTTTTACATGAAGTGGCTTATTTATAAGCGTTATCTTGCATGAGCAGAAATGATTTGTTATATTTACCTTGGCTAGACTGACAGGTAAACATGTTATATCATCATGGGGATAATGCACCAAACATCGTGGCCATGTATATACAAGTGTGTATCACCAATTATTTGTTGTATACAAGTTCTCAAAGTCAGCGTGATGTTGTTGGAACATCAGAATATTGTGATTTGATTTGAATTGGGTTTTACGCCGCTTTCAACAATCTTACAGTTATATCGCGGTGGCTGGAGCACCTAACAATGGAATCCTGGTATTTCTCACACCAGTACTACCATTACATCCTTTCCTAGCCTCCAGCTGCTATCCCACATAGGTCTACGATTATCAACCCATTGGTGAGAGACAAATAGCAGAATATTAAAGAATGAATAAGTTGGGGATGATGGTTTACAGATAATAATCTTTCACCCATTACCAGACGTCAAAGGAGCTGTAGACGATAATTGTAAAAGTTTATGAAATTTTAGATACTTTTTTCATATCTCATTTCTCTTGTTACAAGCAATTTCTTCATTTTACACAATATTTTCCCAGTTGCATGTCTTGAGGGGTTTAAAAGCGGCTCTGTGTGGAAATGGATTAATAGACAAAATCCTTGACTCCACCTACTGAGCTCTAACAGGAAGTTCCACTTAGAAATTAGAGCGGGGCAAATACGCCCAAAGGGGCTTGTCAGTGGAATATTATATTTTACCATAAGTTTATATGATTGATTGATTGAATGGGTTTTAACGCTGCTTTTAACAGTATTTCAGTCATATTGCGGCCGCTGGAGCACCTAACACTAGATTCCTGGTATTTCTCACACCAGTACTACCACTAAATGCTTTCCTAGCCTCAAGCTGCTATCCCACTAAGGTTAACGATTATCCACCAATCGGTGAGAGACACAAATGTCTGAAAGAATATGTGCTGCCCTCGGGGAAAGTATATATGATGAAAACTGACCTTTACAGATAAAAACAAACTTGATATAAACAAAATAGCAGTACCAAAAAGAATACAACAGTTACTGGTCTTAAAATAGGAAAACATGGAAAGTGTCATAGAGATGTATTATAGCAAGTTTTGGTTCGTTGAAGACTTTCCCATTAATTCTGTAGAAGGAGTAGCACACACATAAAATATAGTGATTTTGTTTTCACTTCAAGGGCAGATAATTCAAGATAATTGTATAACAACTAGACTAATTTGAATTTCAAAGGTTTTATGCACAACTAGACATCATAGAGATTCATCGTTGCACATTTCAGTGCATTCTTATTGATACTGTAGGAGTTGCACTCAAAAATAATGCTAATGGACAGCCAGACAGACAGACGGATGGACAGAACACCAGGGCCTTAACATAATACAGACCTTTGGGCATATAAAAAGTAAAATGGTTGATTAGGAATTAGTTGAATAAGCTGTAACTACATCATAAGGCACCAAACTAACAAAAATGTCCAACATGAATGTTGACAAATGAGTTCAAAGTTCACTTTCTGTCTAAATGAATGATTTGATTGGTTGATTGATCATTTGAATGACAGTTACAATCAATTGTTTGAGGAAAATCTTTGTCAATATTACAGGGTGACTACTGTTACAATTAAATATTGAGGTTTTAAAAGTTATGTACGGCGTCAGGTCTGATCTTAGTCTACATCACATGTTTGTGCCTTTCAAACTTGAGTTAACCCCCACCATAGCCCAGTTGGTAGTGCGTAGGACTCCTAATCATGGGGTCCAGGGTTTGATCTCCAGCAGCAGCGAATTTCCTTTCCAACATGTTTCCCATCAATGGGTGAGAAATTGTAAACCTAAGTGGGATAAGCAGCAGGAAGCTCTGAAAGGGTGTTGTGGAATACTAGTGGGAGAGATAGCAGGAATCCATGGTTAGGTGATCTAGCCGTCTCGATTTGACTGAAATACTGTTACAAGTGGTGTACAACCCCATTCAATCAATCAATCAACCAATTCAAGCTTGAGTTATTTAGAGGATGAAGCTAGCCTCAAAAGAATAATTCACTAAGAAGTAGTCTTGGTCATTTCAATCCTTTGATTTTATTACAATTCACAAATTGATTTTATTCTGCGTGACAGGGGTGGAATTAACCCTTGTCCTGCTGAACCCAGGAATATTCCTGCTTTGGCAGGAGGTATTGACAAAGATCAACCTGCACATATCTGCAGTCTGATCTTAGTCTACACCACTTTCTTGTCCCTTTTAAACCAGAATTGTTTTTAACCCTTTCCTGTTTTATGAAATTTTAGACTGGCCCAATTTGAAAGAGGTTGCAGACGACAATGAAAACTGGATGCCATTTGAAATGAAACCATCCTATGTGGTAGAAAATATTGTGGTAAAAGGAAATTGCTTGTTACAAGCAATTTCTTCTTTTTCCACAATGTTTTCTCAAGTATAAAATCACAGGAACGTAAAATCACATATTTGAACGGGAAAGGGTTAAGATAAATTTTTAGAAGAAATATTAACCTACTATAGTTGCTTCAAGTGCTTTCAGCCATTTGATTTTAATCAAAATCTGTAGAGGACTTATAACTCAGCATGACAAGGGTTAAATATCTGAAATTGTTAATTGTTATAACAAATATAGAAATGAATGCCCTATCTGTTTTATGAAAATATAACAGTTATTCAATAAGTTCATGCTTAACCCTTTCCTGTTTTAAATTTTTTTAAGACCTGTCCGAATTCAAAGGTACTGCAGACGAAAAAATAGAGTGGATTTAATTTGAGAAATAACCATCAAGAAGAGTAGAAAATATTGTGGAAAAAGAAGAAATTGCTTGTTACAAGCAATTTCTTCTTTTCCCACAATGTTTTCTCAAGTATAAAATCACAAGGACGTAAAAACCAGTTATTGTACAGGAAAGGGTTAATTTATCACTCCAAATATTACAGCAGGAGGTATTCCTAAATAACTCCTTCCTGAGTGAGTTTTTAAGCAGAAGCTGTTACTGATTATCAGGTGCTCTCTGGCAAGACATCATTGCGTGTGCATAATGTTGTAACTACAGCTTTATTCAAGCTGTACTTATGCCATTTTTAACGCCAAAAGACGATATAAAGTCTATCTCTGTAACATTTATCCGGCAGATGCTCTTTCTTGCTGTAACGTAACATGGAAGTGGCAATGTTACCTACTGGTAGCCTGGTAGATCTACTAATTTTTTTGTGATGCTTATAGATGAGGGATTGTGTGATAATTGGTTATGCTTATAGAGTGAAGTTGGCAATCTTGGGTTATTAGACTTGATCAAATAGAAAGTAGCTGCAAATGCAGATGTGTACATTGTCTAAAAAGGTCCAATTACAAAGAAGTTGCAGATGACTACATATTTGATGGAATTTTGAAAAACTATGTATTTTGGGATAAAAACATTGTGGATATGAAGAAATTGGTTGAAACAAGCTTTTTCTTGAGGGATGTAGAAAGTTTGTTTGTTTGAATGGGGTTTTACGCCGCTTTCAACAATCTTTCAGTTATATCGCGGCGGCTGGAGCACCTAACAATGGCTTCCTGGTATTTCTCCCACCAGTACCGCAATCACATCCTTTCCTAGCCTCCAGCTGCTATCCCACATAGGTCTACGATTATCGACCCATTGGTGGGAGACAAATAGTCGGAAAGGATGAGTGCCACTGTCGGGATCGAACCCGGGACCTCTAGATTGGATGTAGAAAGAGCCAGAATGGGTTAAATGAGATTGCTGACAACAAGGTCCCTCATTCCATGACATTCAAAGAAGTTGCAGATGACTACATATTTGATGGAATTTGAAAAACTATGTATTTTTGGTAAAATCATTGTGGATATGAAGAAATTAGTTGTAACAAGCTTTTTCTTGAGGGATGTAGAAAGAGCCAAAATGGGTTAAATGAGGATGCTGACAACAAGGTCCCTCATTCCAAGACATTACCCTTAATCCCAAAAACTAATCTTGTGCTCAGGTGAGCTTATGTCTTGTCATGCTAAACCCAGAATATTTCTGTTGGGCAGTCTGATCTTGGTCTACACCTCCTGCTTGTACTTTTCCTGCCAGAGTTGTTGATGAAATTGTTTTCCAAAAAGAAATATTGATTTTTGAACCACAAGTTCTATCAGTGCTTTCAGCCCTTTGATTTAAAGCAATTCAGTAAGTAATTCATACACCATGAAAATTATTCAGCAGTGGTATGGAAATATAGATTTTCTCCACTTGTTTCAGACAAGACATGTTTTGTACCTGTCCAAAATTAAAATGAACTCATCCATAAAAAAAGCGGAGGTAAAGTTTGAGAAACATTTTGGTTAATGTAGAAAATGCTGGAACCGGGCATTTTTTAATAATCGCAATATTTTCTTCCCTTCAATATAAACATTATGACATTTTCCCAATTTATAATAAGTTATCTTTCAGATCTATTTTGCACTACTCAAAAACTTGCCCTGGTATTTACTTGTCCTTGGACTAATGGCCTTGAAAATGTACTTGCAAGTAAAAAAGCCCATGTTGGATAAGCTGGGCATGAGAATCCACTACCCATATTCTGTAGAAAGTATTTGAGAAAAGGAGAAATTGCTAGTTGCCAGCGATTACTTCATAAACCAAAATATTTTCTTGAAATAATATCAGAGGATCATACTCAGAGATACAGAGAAAGGGCATAATTTGTATTTTAGATTTTAATATTTCACCAATACTACCATAAACCCTATGTTGTAGGTACTCATATGAATCGTCTCAACGAGACAATTCAAACGAGTTCCCACAACATAGAATTTCGTTGAGATATAAGGATTTAGGAATGATGTAACACCCCCCCCCCTGTTTTCTAGAACTATGCATACAGAAGCAGGTGTGTGTTGAAACAGGTTTAGACAATCCTGTAATGAGGCTGGTTAGGGCTCCAGACAGATCGAGACAAAAAAAAGATGATATTAATAGGAAATGACAGGATTAGACACAGGTGATCTTTAAACTGAATTACATGATATTGCTTTAAAGTAGAAAAACATGTTTTGACACATTGACATTCTTAAAATGTTCAGTTCAAAAAAGGCATACTGTATGAACTTTATATTCATCAAATTTAACCTTTGACATGCTGAAAAAAAAAAATCAGTCTTAACCCATTACCTGACGACAAAATTTTAGACTGGTCCAAGTTGAAAGGACTTGCAGCAACAATTAAATCTTTAGAAATTTTAGATTCTAGTCAACATTCTGTGTAGAAAGCATTGTGTAAAAAGAAGAAATTGCTTGTTGCATGCAATTTATTCATTTAATACATTTAATTTCACAATTTTTCTCTTGAGGGCATCAAAAAGCATCATTGTGTGGAAATGAGCTAAAAACTTTATTGTAATCAAAGGACTGAAAGCACCGGAAAGCTCAACTTCATGTCAATATTTCTATCTTAAACCAATTTCATGAAAAACTCTTGCTTAAGGATCAGATTGCACGTATGTGCAGCATGATCTTTGTCTACGCCTCCTGCCAATACAGGAATATTCAGAGTTCATCATGACAAGGGTTAATTTAGAATTATTTGTAAATTAATTTTACAATATTTAAGCCATTTCCACACAATCCCTCCTTTTTACACTCCTCAAGAAAAAACTTTGGAAAACATTGAGGAAGATGATGAAATTGCTTGCATCAAGCAATTTCATCAATTTCCACATTGTTTTCCACCAAGAAAGTTGAAAAAATCCCAAATTTTAAATTGTCATCTGAAACTTCATTCAATTTGGACCAGTCTTAAATTTTGCTGTGTTGAAATGGATTAATAATGTTCTTGACCATCAACCACTTTGTCAATATGACCCCAACCCTCCCCCATCCTCCCCAAAAAGACATTCTTGAATCCTGAAATGCTTAAGGCCCAGTGATACGTTCATGATTTCTTTCATGAATGAATGAGTCAAGGCTTTGTGAAAACAACAGTTTTGCATATGTTCAATTTTAAATTCTTACCCAGAAATACGTTCTTAATAAACACTAGCTGAAAACAACTAATGCAGGCCAGCCCCGAATTCATTGAACAACAAACAAAAGGTAAGAGTCCAGTGCCCTCACCTTTTAGCTTAACAAAATGTATGGGCACTATAGCTATGCAGTCAGGGACCAGAAACATGTCCCCGTCAACCCATTACCAGACACAAAATGGCAGCATGTATGGTCCATGCAAATTGAAAGAGGTTGCAGACAACAAGTAATAGTGTATGAAATTTTGTTTTTTTCCAACTGTCTCAGTAGAAAATATTGTGTAAAATGAAGAAATTGCTTTTTGCAAGTAATTTCTACATTTCACACAATGTCTTGCAATTTTTTTTTCATGAGGGGCATCATCAAATCATTTTGATTTATTGATTGAATGGAGTTTAACACCACTTTTAACAGTAGCTCGGTCATATCCTTGTGTCTGGAGCACATAACAGTGTATTCCTTGTATTTCTGAGAAATTCTGATTATTCTCCCACCAGTACAACCACTACATCCTTTCCCCATCCTACGCACTATCACTGCGCCATGGCTGCAGTCTGGAAAATATCCAAGAGTCAAGAGCACTAATCAAAGTGCTAAAGAGAATTATCAATAATGCGATTGATAGGCATTGTATTTCACTAGTTCCCACACAATCCCCCTCTTTTATGCAGCTCTCAGGAAAAAGATTGACACTAATTTTTGTCAAGCAATTTCTGCATTACCCGCAATGTTTCTACCCTAAAAGACAAAATAATCAAAATTTCATCAACTTAAAATTTTCATCTGCAAATCCTAAGAATTGGGACCAGTCAAAAATTTTGTCATCTGGATAAATCTTTCAAGCTTTCAAGTCAGGATGAAGTGATCTGGAATTTCGTTCTGATGTTATTTTTGGGCAGGTCTCCTCCACAGACCAGTTGAAAACTAATATCTGGGCAAAATCAGAATCAGGGTATGGTCTCACAGAACACAATGCATTATCATTAGTAGCATGAATGATATTCAAAATCGTTTATAACATCATTAAGTTTCATTATCACAGAAGGGGGTTACACTCCAGTGTGTTAAAATGTCACAATTTATTAGATCATTAAAATTCATGCATTCCATCATGTCTTGACCCATTACTACATGACAAAATTTGAGATTGGTCCAAACTGAATGAAGTTGCTAGTGACAATTCAAAGTCCATGAAATCTAAGATGTTTTTTGTCTTTTTTTGGCAGAAAAAATCTTAAAGGAAATGAAGAAATTGCTAGAAATACAAGCAATTTCTACATTTTCTACTCTGTTTTCTTAATTCTCTTTCCTTCAGAGGCATCAAAAAGGGGTATTTTGTGGGAACAAGTAAATAAGGAATCTGAATTTTATTTAGAGAGTAATAATTTTTTTAGGCTTGCAACAATTTATTATTCCATAATTTAATGCTTTTTATCTAAGTGAATACTTTAAAACTGAATTCACTTTAATCCATTTTCATACATCCCATCAACATGTTTCTGAGAAAAGATTTTCAAAGCTTTCACCATAATTTTATGGAAATAAGCCCCGTCCATTAAACCCATGTTTTTCATCTAATCAAAATCCTTTGAAGGAATCTGATAAAGGGTTACACCAAATCATTTTTTAAATCTTCTACCATATATGGAAATTAGTCCAATCCACTAAGCCAAGTTTACCATCTAACCAACATTCTTTGACAAAATCTGATAAAGAGTCACTTAAGAATCATTCCTGTGGTTGAAATCCCTTCACTGGTTTCTGAGAAGATTTTGAAAGCTTTTACCATATATGGAAATTAGCCCCACCCATTAAAGCTATGTTTTCATCCAATCAAAATTCTTTGAAGAAATCTGCTGAATTTGGTTATATTCTATTCAATACTTTCTGAGTAGAAGTATTTGTATTTGTACACAAGTATTTGTCAAAAAAATCAAGTACGCAAAGTAATTTAACCCATTACCACACAATTCGGTAAGCACCATATAAGACCCCTAGATGATCCGTGGCACCAAATTTTAGATTAATCCTATGAATAGTTGCTGAGAAAAGGGCGATGAAAATATACTACTATCCATAAATGTCGGAATACAAACAAAATTGTAATTAGGAAGTAGATAAGTTATGGATCTAATTACATGTAAATTCAAATGTACCAGGCAATGTCCAAATATAAACAAAGTAGTTTGAATAGTTGCTGAGAAAAATGCTACAAAAATAAACCACTATTAAACCATTGTCCAAATATATACAAAGTCGTAAAACAGGAAGTAGATAAGTTACAGACCTAAATTTGGCAAGCGTCATGAAGAACCCTTACATGAACCCCCACACCAAATTTCTAGTCGATGCTATCATTAGTTACTGAGTAAAAAGGGATGAAAATATTGGTTAGAAACAAAGGGACAGACATAAAGACAGATGGAAGGACAGACAAGGGTAAACTATTATATACCCCTCGCCTTCGAATCAGGGGTATAATGAACTTTTAACCTGTTACTAGACAACAAAATTTTAGACTGGTCCAAATTAAACTTGCAGACAAATACTTAAAGTTGATGGATTTTTTTTTCTTTTTGTCATTTTGGGTAGAAAACATTGTGGGAAATGAAATTTTAGATTTTTTTCACCTGTCTGTATAGAAAATGTTGTGTTAAATAAAGAAATTACTTGTTACAAGCAATTTCTTCATTCTACACAGCCTTTTTAAATCTATTTTTCTTGAGGGGCATCAAAAAGTGTTAATGTGTTGGAATAGGTAAGGTCACACCTATTCAGATAAAAAGCATTGCAAAACAGTTTACAGGCCATTCCTTCATTATCCAGAGTTCAGCTTCAACGATTTTGGTCCAGTCACAAAATTCTGTTATCTGGATAAGGGTTAAGAGGGAATGACTTGACAGGAGAAAATCCTTGAAAGCCCAGTTTTAGCATGTCTGGTTTTAATCAAGTTACTGGCAGGTTTCCTAGACATTTCTGATTGCCAATCTACTGATATCAAAGCATCAGGTATACCAGATCTGACCAATTGACCACCTTCGTTGTTACAATCCCAGGAACCATCTCAGACACGATAATTTGGTCTCGGATTGGAAATTGGACAAGAAAAACATGATTAAAGACAGATAACCTTTCCCCTATACCTGCATATTCTCTAGTTTGCACCAAACAGACTTCAGAGTCTGCCAAAACATACACAGATAGCTTGTTACAGGACCGTAAGGTTTAAGACCATTGTAATTTGATTTACACTCTGTTGATGAAATAAAAAAATGACTGAAAATTAAATTCTGAAAATGCCTGGGTAAAGAAAATGTTGTGAAAAAAAAAAGGCTTCCTTCTCAGTTGTGCTAAATTAAACAAACTAGCAAAAATACAGGGTGATAGTCGTGCTTACTTAGTCATCGACTCCTTGACCAAGAAATTCTAGAAACTAAAAAAGTGTATGCAATTTTAGATTTCTTCAACTTTTTTGTAGAAAATATTGTGAAAAATGAAGAAATTGCTTGTTTTAAGCAATTTCTTCATTTTACACAATGTTCCCAATTGATTTTCTTTGGGTGTGTCAAAAAGCTTCATTGTGTGGGAATGGGTTCAACCTAGCTTATGAGCCTGATACTTTCAATGTCAGTGTCTGATATTTGACAGCCATCATCAGAGGTCACTTACTGAGAATGGTCTCTACCATGTTCAAATCTTACCAGACAGCAAAATTTAGACTGGTCCAAATTGAAAGGAGTTGCAGACGACAATATAAGGTTGATGAATTTTAAAATTTTTCAACTTTCTGGAAACATTGTGGAAACTGAAGAAATTGCTTGTTGCAAGCAATTTCTTCATTTTACACGATGATTTCCAATTTGTTTTTCTTGAGTGGTGTCCAAAAGCATCATTGTATTGGAATGGATTTACTCATTGTCCTAAGAAGCAATTTCTTTATTTTACATATGTTTTCTTAACCCTTGTCATGCTGAACCTGGAATATTCCGGTTTTGACAGGAGGTATAGACCAAGATTAGCCTGCACATAAGTGCAGTCTGATCTTGGTCTACACCTCCTGTTTGTACTTTTCCTGCTAGAGTTGTTAATGAAACTGATTTCTAAAAGAAATATTGATTATTGAACAACAGGTTCTATCAGTGTTTTCAGTCCATTGATTTTACGGCAATTCAGTAAGGTAATTTATACAGCATGACAAGGGTTAATTATTTTTCTTAAGAGGTGTCCATAAGTGTCACTGTGTGGGAATGGAATTTCCACACAATCTCACTTTTTAATGCCCTTGGATAACCCTGGATATCCCTTGTAATCCTGAACTTGGAATATTCCTGTTTTTGCTAAAGGGATAGGCAAAGATCAGCCTGCACATAAGTGCAGTCTGATCTTAGTCTATAACACCTGCTTGTTCCTTATAAGCCCCAGTTGTTTGTTTAAATAAAATTTTTGAAACAAATATTATAACCAACAATAAATCATTCCAGTGTCTTCGGTCCTGTGGATTTTATTCAGTATAACAAGGGTTAAATTATGAAGCTTTAGAAAATATTGTGAAAAATAAAAACAAGAGGCCCATGAGGGCCTGAGACGCTTTACTGGTTATCAAGTTTTCCGTTAAAGAAATCTAATATTTAAGGAAGTTAATTACCCAAAGAAGAATGCATAAAGAAATAAAACAGGACTTTATCCCCTTGATTACCTTATGACCCTACAATCATCCTGTGAAATTGTCATCAGAATCTGACAAGAATTGCGGACTTTATCACATAAACAGGATTGTTTTGAATGAAAATCAATAAGGCCCCTGTTCCTGTGTTTTCTGAGGGATCAATTTCATTCCAAAAGGAACTTTCCTTACAACCCTAAAATTGTCCTGTGAAATTTAAAAGACAATTTGACAATGATTGTGATCTTCATCACATACACAAGAATGTTTTGTATGATAATCTGTAAGGCCCCTTTTCCTGTGTTTCGAATGCCACAATTATTCCATGCATCTTTGAAGAGAATCCGACTAAACTGTTGACTTTATTGTGTTAACAAAGATATTAAAATCAAGTTCTCATAAGGTCCTTTTTCCTGTGATATTTTACTGTTGGTTTTACAATTCTGTGAAAGTTAAAAGTGAATCTGATGAAATATTGGGACTTTATTATGTTTACTTGAATATTTAAAAAAAAAAATCATATGGCCCCTTTTTACATGATACTTGATGGAATGTACCCAGTTCTGAAAAGAACCATGTAAGTGATTATACAATCATTCAGTGAAATTTTTAAGTGAATCCTGTGAAATCAAGGGACATCATTGTGTTAACCAGAATATTTAAGAAAGTTTTTCATAAGGCCCCTTTTTATGTGACACTTGCCATAATCAGATCCACTGTCAAAATCAACAATTGGAATGATGGTACAATCAATCTGTGTAATCTGGGGAATTTATTGTGTTAATGAGTTTATAGTGAAATCTTCATAGGGCCCCTTTTCTCATGATACTTCACAGAACAAACCAAATTTCAAAAGGAACAATTCTAATGAAGGTACAATCATTCTTTAAAAGTTAAAGAGAATCAATGAAAACAGTGGACTGAATTGTGTCAAGAATTTTGGTTACAAAATCTTCATAAGGCCCCTTTTTCCGTGAAACTTTACAATCAGACCCAATGTACAAAGGAACAATCCTAATGATAGTTTGAAGAAAATGATAAAGACTGAGGACTTTATTGTAATAAAGATGTTTTGTAATAAAATTTTTATAAGGTCCCTTTTCTTGTGTCACTTAACCACTCAGACCTAATTTACAAAGGAACAATCCAAATGATGGTACGATCATTCTATTAAAGTATGAAGAGATTCTAATAAAGACTGAGGACATTATTGTGTTTATGAGGATTTGGTAATAATTTTCCATACAGCCCCTTTTCTTATGATACTTGACAGATCAGGCCCAATTTGGAAAGAAACAATCCTAATGATGGTACAAACATTCTGTGAAAGTTTGAACAGAATTCGATGAAAACTGCAGACTTTATCTTGGTGTAAAGATTTAAAAATAAAATTTTCATAAGGCTCCTTTCCTGTGATACCTAAAGGATCAAGTCTCATGTCAGCATCAACACTCATGCTTAAAGTACAATGATTCTGTGGAGGTTTGAAGAAAAACGAATGAAAGCTCTGGACTTGGTTACAAGGATTATAGAAAAAATTCTCAAAAGGCCCCTTTTCTCATGATACTAGAAAGATCACGCCTAATTTGAAAAGAAAGAATCCTCATGATGGATTAATCATTCTGTGAAAGTTGAAACAAAATCTGATGAAAACTGTTGACTTTATTGTGGTACAAGGATTTTAAAATTAAATTTCATAATGCTCCTTTTGCTGTGATACTTGACAGATCAGGTCTAATGCAAACATCAACAATCATTATTTTTGTAAAATTATTCTGTGAATGTATGAAGAAAATCTGATGAAAGCTCTGGACTTGGTAACAAGGATTTATAAATGAAATTTTCATAAGGCCCCTTTTCCTGTGTTTCTTGACAGTTCAAACCCTGTTATGAAAAGAATGATCGTTATGACCTTCCAATCATTCTGTGAAAGTTTCAATAAAATCTGATCAAAGCTGTGGGATTCATTGTGTTAACAGGGTTTTCTTTATTGAATTTTCATATAGCCCCTTTTCCCATATTACTTGATGGATCTGAACCAATTCCAAAGGGAACTCTATTTACAAAAATATAATTATTCTGTTTGAGTATTAAGACAACCCCATCTCATCTGTGGACTTACAAGCATTAATTAAGATTTTTCTAATTGAATTTTCCTAAGGTCCCTTTTCCTATGTTTCTCAATGGATCTGACCCAATTTGAAAGGAACAATCCTTATGATGTTACAATCGTTGTGAAAGTTTGAAGTCGATCAGGTGAAATCTAGGGCCATGATGTGTTAACTAAGATTTTTTTATTAAATTTTCATAGGGCACCTTTTCCCATGAAACTTGATGGTTCAAACCTACTTCCGAAAGAAACAATCCATTTAATTTAATAATCATTCTGTGAATGTTTGAAGAGAACTCTGGACTCTATTGTGTTTATGAGGACCTTCTTAATCCAATTTTTACCAGTCCTTGACTGATCATACCAAATTTTGAAAGGAACAATTCTTATGATAGTACAATCACTCTGTGAAAGTTTGAAGTCACTCAGATGAAAACCATGGACTCTAGAGTGTTAACGATAAGATCTTTGAATTAAATTTTAATAAGGCCTTTTTTCCCTTGTTTCTTTGGGATCATATCCGATTCCGAAACAAACAATCCTTATGATGTTACAATCATTCTGTGAAAGTTTGTAGAGAATCAGTTGAAAATTGTTTGCTCTAGATTATTAATGAGGATTTTTTATCAAAATTTTCATAAGGCCTATTTTCTTGTGTTTCTTGACAGATCATACCAAATTTCGAAAGGACCAATCATTATGATAGTACAATCATTCTGTGAAAGTTTGATTTGTTTGTTTGTTTGTTTGAATGGAGTTTTACGCCGCTTTCAACAATCTTTCAGTTATAACGTGGCGGCTGGAGCACCTAACAATGGAATCCTGGCATTTCTCACACCTGTACTACCATTACATCCTTTCCTAGCCTCCAGCTGCTATCTAACATAGGTCTACAATTATCAACCCATTGGTGAGAGACATATAGTCGGAAAGGATGAGTGCCGCCGTCGGGGATCGAACCCGGGACCTCTAGATTGACAGTCTGACGCACTACCAACTGCGCTATGACGGCAGCCGTGAAAGTTTGAAGAGCATCCGATAAAACTGTTGACTCCAGAGTGTTAACAAGGATTTCTTAAAAGATTTTTCCATTAAATTTTCATAAGGCCCCTTTTCCCATGTTTCTTGATGGATCATACCCAATTTCCAAAGGAACGATCTTTATGATGGTACAATCATTCTGTGAAAGTTTGTAAAGAATCTGATGAAAACTGTGGACTCTAGAGTGTAAACGAGGATTTTTTAATTAAATTATAACTAGGCCCCTTTTCCCATGTTTCTTGACGGATCTGACCCAATTTCAAAAGGAACGATCCTTATGATGGTACAATCATTCTGTGAAAGTTTGAAGGGAATCCGATGAAAACTGTGGACTCTAAAGTGTAAACAAAGAAAAGTTGCACGTACGGACGCTGGAAAGGAAAAAGCCATTGCAATAGCTCTATCAGCCTTCAGCCAGTAGAGCTAAAAATTACATGTGTCAAGCAATTTCTTCATAATTCAAAATGCTTCTACCCAGAAAGACAATGACATTCAAACTTTTATCAACTAAAAATTGTTGTCCTATCTTCATTCAATTTGGACTAGTCTAAAATTTCAATGTCTGTTTATGCATGTCATCCTGTCTGGCTGAAAGACTCTTAACCTAAGAGTGTTCTCCACTACAGAAGTCAGTAGCAGTTCCTTCATAGATGCATAATCTATTACCAAATGGCAAAGTTTAAGACTGGTCCAAATTCAAACACAATTTTTAGTTAATTGGAATTTTGGGGTAGAAAACATTGCAGATAATGAATAAGTTACCTGTAACAAGCAAATTCTTCATATGAATTTGCAAAATGTTTTCCCAATTGCAACATTGTGTGGGAATGGGTTAAACATTTCACAATGTTTTCTATCATGCCAACATAGACTGTGTCTATTCTCAAAAATGTCAATGCAGATAACCAGAACATAAGCTTAAGTGATAAGTAAAAAGAAAAACCAGCCTTAATCAACATGACTGATTCTAGTTGGTTGGTTGGTTGAATGGGGTTTAACCCCACTTTTAACAGTATTTCAGTCATATTGTGGCGGCTAGAGCACCTAAAAATGGAATCCTGGCATTTCTCAGACCAGTACTACTACTAAATCCTTTCCTCCAGCTGCTATCCCACTTAGTTTAACGATTATCCACCCATTGGTGAGAGACAATAACGGAAAGGATAATTGCCACAACCAGGGACTGATTCTAGTAGACTGTGTCTATTCTATAGATGTCCATGTAAATGACCTGTATAAATTAATGTGATGAGACAGCAATACCAGCCGAAGTAAAAAAGACTGTGTCTATTATCTAGACATTAATGTAGATGTCCTGCTGCATGAGTTTAAGAAATGAGTAAACAACAATACTAGCATAAATCAAGATTGACTGTGTCTATCCTCTGAAAGTCAATGTAGAAGACCTGTATGAGATTATGTGATGAATAAAAAGCAATACCAACCTAGGTAAAGATTGACTGTGTCTATTCTTTGAAAATAAATGTAGATGACCTGCATGAGATTATGTGATAAGTAAAAAGCAACACCAGTTTGAGTCAAAATAAAGAAAATCTGAAAGTCCATGTCAATGACCTACATGAGATTATTTGATTAGTAAACAGCAATACCAGCCTAAGTTAAGATTGACTTTGTCTACTATCTGAAAGTTCATGTAGATGACCAGCATGAGATAATGTGAAGAGTAAACAGCAAAACCAGCCTAAGTCAAAATAGATTGCGTCTATCATGTGAAAGTCAATCAGATGTCCTGTATGAGATTATGTGATGAGTAAACAGCAATACAAGCCCAAGTCAAAATAGACTGTGTCTATTATGTGAAAGTCAATGTAGATGTCCTGTATGAGATTATGTGATGAGTAAACAGCAATACTAGACTGTCGACTTTAATAAAGCTGACAGGAATACAACGAATTTCGGTACATACACGGAAATTCTGGCCCGTTAGGCTTTCTCCTTACTAAAATCGAAAACGAGGCTTACGCATGCACAGCAAATTTTGTTGAAAATTCTGGATACGCTGCAGGATTTCCATCCAATTTAACCCTTTCCTGTTTTGCAAAATTTTAGACCCATCCAAATTCAAAGGTTTTGCAGACGACAGTTAAAAGTGAATTTAATTAACAAAATAACCATTGGGTGAAGTAGAAAATATTATGTAAAAAGAAGAAATTGCTTGTGACAAGCAATTTCTTCTTTTTCCACAATGTTTTCTCAATTATAAAATCTTAGGGATGTTAAAACCAGGGATTAACCAGGAAAGGGTTAATAAAAATCTGCCTTTTTGTAGTTTTAAAGTAGTCAGTTTTAATGTTAAAACATTTCTCACATCAATAATCAAATTGTGTGTGAAAAAAACCTTGGGATGTCATCCTTTTCATGTTAAATATGTGAGGAACACCGTGTTGCGCTTCTGCCATATTGTTTACAAACAAACCATCACCCAATCAGATTCGATGTTTAGGTATACGTCATTAAAAGCCCATCAGCCAATCTCTTGATTCTGTATTTTCCGATCTACCTGTCAGCTTTGTTAAAGTCGACGGCATACCGGTCTATCAGCAATACTAGCCTTAGTCAAAATAGATTATAGACTGTGTGTATAATGTGATGTAATGTGAAAGTCCATGTAGATGACCCTTATTTGATTATGTGATGAATAAACAGCAATACCAGTCAAAGTCAAAATAGACTGTGTCTATTCTATGAAAGTCCATGCAATACCAGTCAAAGTCAAAATAGACTGTGTCTATTCTATGAAAGTCCATGCAATACAAGTCAAAGTCAAAATAGACTGTGTCTATTCTATGAAAGTCCATGCAATACCAGTCAAAGTCAAAATAGACTGTGTCTATTCTATGAAGGTCCATGCAATACCAGTCAAAGTCAAAATAGGCTGTGTCTATTTTCTGAAAGTCCATGCAATACCAGTCAAAGTCAAAATAGGCTGTGTCTATTTTCTGAAAGTCCATGCAATACCAGTCAAAGTCAAAATAGGCTTCGTCTATTTTCTGAAAGTCCATGCAATACAAGTCAAAGTCAAAATAGACTGTGTCTATTCTATGAAAGTCCATACAATACCAGTTTACGTCAAAATAGACTGAGTCTATTCTCTGAAAGTCCAATTAGATGAACTGCATGAGCTTGACACATTCCCACACAGTGACACTTTCTGACACCCTTCAAGAAAAACAATACTGAAAACATTATACAAAATGAAAAGTTGCTTATTACCAGCAACTTCATTTTTAACAATGTTTTCAACCAATAAGGTTGAAAAAACCTCTAATTTCACAAAGTTTAAATCGTCATTTGTAATTTGTTTCTATTTGGAGCAGTCTACAATTTTGCTGTCTGGTAATGGGTTAAGTGATGAGTAAACAGGAACATGACTGATTCTAGAAGACTGTGTCTAATCTCTTAAAGTCCTTCTAGATGACCTGCATGAGGTTATGTAACACATACAGGAATCAATACCAGTCACTGTCCTAATGTAATTCTAGAGACAGAGGCTTGAGAAATATTATACCCAGACACAAGAAACCTTTATTCTTTCAGAAAATGGCCAACTTATACTTTTAACCCATTCCCACACAAGAAAATTTTAGACCGGTCCAAATTGAAAGGAGTTGCAGACGACTATTTAAATTTTGTGAGATTTAAGAATTTTTCAACTTTCTGGGTAGAAAACATTGTGAAAACTGAAGAAATTGCTTGTTGCACTTGTTTTTCTTGAGTGGTGTCCAAAAGCGTCATTGTGTTTACTCCTTGTCCTTAATCAAGACCTATTGCCAAAAGAGAAAATTTTAGACAGGTCAGAATTCAAAGAAGTTGCAGATGATAATTTCCTGTTGGTGAAATTTAAACAAGAGGACCATGATGGTCCTAAATTGCTCACCGTAGTAATCTCCTAATTATGACATAACTGGAGCTAAATTATTCTAATAATTGTAAGATTTTGGGCAAAGTACAGAACTATCAAGAAATGATACATACAAAGTATGAATGCCCTAGGCTTTATATTTCAATCCTATACCAAAGGCTCCAGCATTTTGATGCCCTTAGGGAAAATATTTTTTAAAATATTGTGAGAAAAGGAGAGCTTGCTTATTATAAGCGATTTCTCCATTTCCCACGTTTTCTATCCTTTAAGCTCCTTATCATTAGAGAAAAGCATTTAGCTTTTTTCTAATTGAGCATTTTCTGAAATTTTGACCTCTGGCCCAGGACCATTTTTTAACCAAGGGGTATAATTTCAGCACTCTTAATAAACATCAGGTTACACTATTGAAAGAGAGGGGATGATGGATCTCAATGAATGTTTTTCAGAACTTTTATACACCTTGTGACGGGCTATTTTTTACAAAGGGAGATAACTAACAGACCGGGTAGATAACTATCAGGTAATTCTATATGACATAAATAAATGCTGTTAAGAAGAATTTTTTTGTCTAGCTTGATCATATTGAGCATATTTCCCAATTCTGGGTCCCTGGGGCAGGTACATTTTTTATCCCTGGGGAATAGTTAAGTGATCTGCTGAGGTATAGGAAGCCAAGGGATAATGACCCTAAGGGATATATACCAAATTGATAGATCACACTAACAATCTAGCTACCAGGAGTTTGGATCTATAGGGAAATTGCCCCCCCCCCCCATGGCCTTGGTTTTTGGGGGACAATGGTGAAAAATGCAGCCTTAGCAGATCACTTATAGTTTTTTATACAAAACAATCTAGTTAGGTTACGCACAAAATATGAATGCACTAGGCCGTATAATTTGGAAGGAGAAGGCTTCTGAGCTAGCTCAAACAGAGCATTTTTTCTAAACTTTGGACCTCCAGGGCCTGGCCATTATTACCCCAGGGCTGTAATTTTAGCAAATGAATTCACAGCTAGTAGACAAAGCTAGTCCATTCATAGAAAAGGATCCTCAACCCTAAATGGGTCTACTTTGTCTACAAGTAGTCACTTGTCTCTCTTGAGGTTTTCTAATTTGTATGACATCACAAATTACCTCCCCTGAAACCACTAGATTCCTTTCCCCTCTAAGAAGACTTGTCCCGAGTCTTGACCAGACTTGTCCCAGGTCTTGGCCTGGGAGATCCATGAGTAAGGCAACTCCAGTCTGGTAGCTGTCTTCATCCCACTGCTGCCACCAAATGTAATATGCAGAACTGAGAGAAAAGGCTCTACAACCCTAAATGGGTTTACTGTCTATGTATTACTACAAATAGCCCTTTGCTCTCTTAATGTTTAACTAATTTGCATAACATCATAAAATACCTCCCCTGAAATGGTCACACAAACTTGGTAGCAATCCTTGTAGTTATGCTATATATCAAATATAAATGATCTTAGCCTTGTAGTTTTTGAAAAGAAAAGTTTCAAATGCCACATCAACCAGAGTTTTTCATGAAATTTAATTCTTTTACTTCACCAAGTTAACATTCCTGCCAAGTTTCAGCTTGATCAAGGGTTAAAATCTTTCTGATGCATCTTCAAATTTTACTGAGTGGATCACATCATATTGCATGTCAACTGCATCTTCTTTCAGTTTTGACTGGCCTAAAACAATGGTGCCCAGTGCTTAGAGGGGATGAAGGGAGTTAACCCATTACCAGACAACAAAATTTTAGACTTGTCCAAATTAAAAGGAGCTGCAGATGACCATTTAATTCTTAAGGTAATGGATAAATCCAAGTCAGATGAGCCACACAGGGCTTAAATTTCAGCTCGCTTACTCGCAATTTTCAAGTTTCAAGTTGAAAATTTTCAAGTTAAAAATAAAGATTGCAAGAGATTTTTTCTGCAACTTGATTTTAATTGCGAGTGAAATAAATCAGCAGAAAAAGATGTCATATTATTTTTCATTCTTTTTTTGCACTATTATGCTTAACCTTCGATGCCAGTATCGTGGTTCATGCTTTTCCTTCGGGTCTTGTTTTGTTTACATTTTACTAAAACAGGAAGTCTACATACCACATTATTTCCCCAGGATCAGAATACCAGTAAATTTCAGTATACTGTAGTCATTTGTTAACTCACAAATTATCAAAATACAAAAAAAGTCAATTAACATTTCTAAATGTTTTAAAAGAATGAAAACAATTGTCATTGGTCACTGACCAAACCAGAAACAAAAGGTCTGTGACCACTCTATCAATTCCCACAGGATACCAGCAACAATGTCCCTTATTTTAGTGTTAGCTTCTGTTTTGTGTAACTTTTATCTTCTGCATGTCGAAATGAATAAGTTTAAAGTCTAAAAAAAGCATAAACTGAGCCTTCAAATAAATAAGTTTGCAATCCACCTACCAGTCAAATATTCTAACAAGTCGACCTCCGTGGCTAGTGAAAATAATGCATGCGTAAAGAATGCTTCTCCGAGATCGACCTCGATCAAGGTAAATTTTCAAGATGTGTTCACTAATCGCTATCTACATATGTTTAACCTTTGTCATGCTGGATGAAACCCCTTTCATAATTGCATTAAAACCAAAGGGTTGAAAGTACTGGAAGAGCAGCTGTAGGCAACCTCTTTTAATATGGACTAGTCTGAAGTTGTGTTGTCTGGAAATAAATTTATTTTAAACCAACTCAGTTTTTCTATGAATTTTTTTTCACAATAAAAGAATAACTCATTAAATAATATATGATTTTATTTTTTTATAGGTAAACCTGACTCTGTATAATAACTAATACAAAAATTGCAAGTGAATTTGACTTTTTGCAAGTTGTTTGGAAAGCCACTTGCAAAAAAATTGCGAGTCAAATTTTCAGGGAAATTCAAGGCCTGCCACATTTGGATAAGATGTGCCTCTGCATGGTCACAGTAGAAACACCTTATATACTGATCCTGGCTCCTGCATACTAGGACAAAGATGAACACTAAAGTATTTGTTTATGTTTTAACTGGTGTATTTCTCTTCAAGGTTTGAAGGAATCTTCATTATTCAACATTACCCTTTAACCCATTCCAAACTGACACAATGTTAGACTGGTCTAAATTGACAGGAATTCCAGATGATATTTAATATTTGATATAACTTGAAAACATTTGTATTTCGGATGGAAAACATTGTGGATAATGAAGAAATTGCTTGATAAACTTGCAATTTCTCTTCAATTTCCACACCGTTTTCCAAAGCTTTTTTCTTGATAGGCTTATAAGAAAGGACTTTTTGGGAATTGGTTAAAGACTGTCATTTAGCTTTATCACGGTCACAAATTCTTTGAAATAAATTTAAGTTGGAGTTTCAGTATTGAGTTATTCTTATCAATATTCTGAAAATTTTAACAACATAAAAGGAAGAGGGTAAACCAAAGACAGGCGAAATGTTACATATGTAGCGAATGCGTTCAACTAGTTCACAAGATAACAGTACAATACTAGTCAATATTAATCAGTAGAGACAATGGTGACATACTAATACACAGTTGTTGACCTCGTTTTTACTGAGTAATGGTCTAAAACAGTTGATAGACAGGCATGTAAATAAGCAATGAAGCAATACACAGCCAATTGCATAATCCACTGTGGTGATTCATGGTCTGTAGCTTTCCAAATACCATTCATACAGACTGACTGGAAGACCCTTAAACCCTTGAACGACCGGAAAAGGTAAATAAACCCACTAACCTAATTTGCCTGCAAAATTAGGTCATGAAGGGGTCAATCGTAAATATTTATTTATTGCACAAACAACAAATCGCACCAAAATGACAGTTCATGCAAATTATAAATGGATACTCACCGTTCGCTACCACTGAATTATACAGCAATAATCCTGCAATAAACAAAACTTTTAGATAAAATCCGCACATTTATTGCCACACCATTACTGGACAGGAAGTGCATCTTACAACCGGAAGTGAAGGGTAAAAAACTTAGTTGTTAAAAAACCGAAAACACGTAGGTCCGACATGGAATTTTAATTACACACTTACCAAAGAGCCCAAAACAAACTAGCATGTCGACGCAAATTGAGGGCCTCCAACTCCGTCCGAATAATGCATGGAGTCTCAATTTGCAACCTTTCAACCACTGAATACGTTGACATTGACACTTTTTCACAATAATTCAAGAACCTCCATCATTCGCCTAACCTGCGCAGACGTTCTTCTGCGCATTTCTGTCTGCAAGTGCATTCATAATTGTGTGCAACATAAAACTTTGAGCGAGCCGACGAGAAATACGCACGCGCCTTGATGTACCGCGTGGCTTATTATCGTGTAGATTTGGTCTATGAGTTATGTGTTTTCACAAATTTAGCTTTTAATAACCGCCATGTAGGATCTTGATTTGTTCAAGAGACTCGTATGCATTGTCAACATTTCTCTTAGTAATATTTAAGGAACAAATCCGTCTTGATCACAAATTGCGTTAGTCGATAGTTTATTAAAAATGCCGTCTGTTCGTTTTGATGTGGAACAGATTTTGGACAATTTACCAAAAGAAACCTGCATTACCGGTAGACCTGCGGATGTTTTGGAATCGAGCTTTTTTCACCCAGTTTTGATGTCAAATGTAATGTAATTCTTAAAGCATGTTCCAAAATAACTGTCCAAAGGTAGTTAGACACCATTATTAGTGCATGTCTGTTACTTCATTTTCCACAATGTTTTCATTTTTCTCTAGAGGGGCGTAATAAATGGTATTGTGTGGGAATGTCTGGAAGGAAAACCACGAAGGATCACTAGATACAAACTCGTTCAATTTCCATATGTGATGCAGCGGTTATGAGTAACTGAGCAGGGTTTTACAGCGCATGTCAGCCGATGCAATCCAACGTGCTGAAATGAATTTTTTAAAAAATAATCCTTGTTAAATTCAATTCGAGATTAGAAGGATACATGATAATAACATTGTATCAAAAATAAAAGGGATCTATAAAGATCTCTCAATGTAAGGAATTAGTTGTCTGAATCATGCGATGCGAGGACCGGCTCCCCGCAGCATTCAATAGGTTCTCGGCCAATCGGAAAAATCGTCAAGTTTTTAATGGTAGGTAAGGTCATACAATAACGCTTTCTTGCGCACTTATTTCCCCCTTTCAGTGGAACTTAAAATGTCGCTATAGAAACTTCTTTGAATTTGGACCATCCTAAATTGTGTCGTCTGGTAAGGCCGGTTTTTAAATAAGTTTGAAGAGCAGACAAAAAATAGAATAATAGCCTATATGGTCGGCCATTGTAAATTGAATATATTCAAATCTCCAACAGGAACTGTTGACAAGTGTAGACGATCTTCATCGGTCCTGCTGTACAGATTTCGATGTGTTTTTAGCTCACATGAGCACGAAGTTCGCTGTTGTGATCGCCGCGTGAACTGTAGGGCGTCCGTATGGCGTCGTGCGTCTGTCAGTTGACCAATCGCGGCTGTCAGTCCAATTTCCAGTCGACTAATTAAATCATTCATTGGAACCAGAAATGAGTTTGAACTCCAAAATTGGCTGCCATTTTTTTTAACCTTTTTTGTTGGTTTGGCGACTTAAACGTCGTAACTACAGCTTATTGAAGCTTCAGTTACCACCGCTAGGTTGCCAACCAACTAATCTTCTTTTGCGTTACGTGCTACTGGCTATTAAATTTGGCAAATAGCGTCGTTTAGAATCGAGGCGAGGCGTCCTGTCGGAGTCAATTAGTGGGACCAACAGAGTAACTGGGAGGGAAGAGCGATCGGTCAATGCCAAACATCTGATCCTCTTGAACCAATCTTGATCAAACTTGACTTGGAAGGACCTTGATTAAAGCTCATTCGAATGATTGTTTGAATTATCGAAATTCCATATGCCAAACATCTGATCCTCCTGAACCAATCTTGATCAAATTTGACTTGGAAGGACCTTGATTAAAGCTCTTTCGAATGATTGCTTAAATTATCGAAATTCAATTGAAAACGATGAAGTCTTCTCTGAAACCAAAAGACAGACAGTTTTCAGAATTTTCGATATGCAGCAGGCTCCCGGGGCCATCCATCAAGTTTGTTTAAATGATGCCCGGTAGATCATATTTGGGGCCCGCCCGGAAGCACCCCATTTTACAACGAAAAAAAAAGAAGTAAAGCGTTAAAAATCTTCTTTTCTGAAACTGGAAAGCCTAGATTTTCTATATTCGGTAAGCAGCATCTCAAAGGGGGCATCTATCCAGTTCATTTGTGTGACCCTCTTAGTGTCACAATATGAGGGGTAATTGCGATACTGTTCTAAGTGTCGACTCTTAGAATAGTGTCACAATTAATCATCTTATAATGAAGGAAAACGGGTCGTAATTCGAGGATTCATTGAGATACTGTTCCAAGTGTCCGTGCAATATATAGATTCTTAAAGCAATATCACAATTTACCCTGGAATTGAGCTACACACAGTCGCATCCTATCCTAAAATAGAACCAAAGAAGGACATCTTCTTTCAATACAGAAATCTTGTAGCATGTAGACACTCTACAACGATTAGCGCAATTGGAATTGTCATCTGCAACTTCTCCGGATTTGGACAAGTCTAATATTGTGTCGTCTGGTAATGAGATAAAGATTTTTTCGAAGTGACTTTGGCTTAATAATGTTCCATGTTTGAGGTTTTGCCGTCGAGTGTTTAATGAGGCCTGTCCTGAGAATTCAAATTCTAGTGCTCATAGTGTCGCCCTACGTTTGATTCTCCAGTTCTCACCCGAAAATCGCTTTTCATGATACCCCGAATCATCTCGACCAGGTACAAATTGACAGTCCGCGGTTGTCAATCAAAGAATCAATCGACCAATCAAATAATTGATTTAGACCGAAAGTGAAGTCTAAACTCCTATATTGACCGATATTTATGTGAAGCATTTTTGTTGGTTCTTCGACTCAAATTTCATGAATTCAGTTTATTTAAGCTGTAGCTATGACGTTCAGGTCGCCAACTCGTTTTTTTTTTTTTTACTTTTTTGTTGCATGTTTCTGGCCATAAAAGTTGTAAAATAACGCTATTCAATAATGAGATGAAGATAATATTTTTTGTTTTCATGGAGGTATGAACCGAAAAACCTAATCGCACTGTATGAATACGCGAAGCGGATTCATACATTGTGTGATTAGGTTTTTCGGTTCATACCTCCACGAAAACAAAAAATATTCTCTTCATTTCTTATAATTTAATAGCATCGAGCAAAAAAAAACAAAAGTTGTACAAATTTTGATACCTTTTTGTATGGAACTATTTTACGCGGAAGCATTCAAAATGGCTGCGTACTCAAAATTTTGTTCATGGAGGTATGAATTAAATTTTTCGACCAATCAGATCGCTCGTTTTTGATAGACGAAACTAACAATTAAATTAATATGTTAGCGATACTTCTTGTCGGAACTCAGTAGGCTTGGCCAACAATCCGTCAATTTCTTGCGTAGAAACGATGCTCATCCGAAAATTGCAGAGAAATTCTGCATTTCATCTTCCAACTCTCTAAAGAAAAATCATGAAAAACTATTGAATCTAGAAATATTATCTTATGTGTGAGGTGAGAATTGCTGAAGTGTACCAACGAAATGCACAATGTCTGGCACGTTTATTGTGTTTTATAAATATCTTATAGACAGAAAACAACAAGAGCAACATAAACACACACACACAAAATCATGACTGGAATATCCCAGTCTTTTGATAAGGTGCATAGACCAAGGTTTAAACGGAGACATTTTGGTGGTTAACCCACCTGTGATTTTATACTTGAGACAAAATATTGTGGGAAAAGAAGAAATTGCTTGTAACAAACAATTAGTTCTTTTCCCCACAATATCTTTAAAATGTAGACTGATTGCTTTTCGAATTGCACCCACTTTTAATTGTCACCTGCGTTTTTCCCCAAATTGGACAAGACCTAAATACTGAACAAAAAAGAACAAAAAACAGGAAAGGGTTAAATTGTTTTGAGTAATTATATTATTACGACTTAATTCCAATTCTTCTTGTACTGTCTGGACTCCCCTAAACGTTTTCTGATCACAGACCGTTATCTTGGCCCATATTAACCAATTACCACACAATTAAATTTTAGACGCCATGGTCCAATTGAAAGAATCTGCAGACGACTATAAAAAGTTGATGGAATTTTAATTTTTTTTTTATTGTCTATGTGGACAGGAAACGTTGTGGATAATAAAGAAATTGCTTGAATACAAGCGATTTCTTCATTTTACACAATGTTTTTCAAAGATTTTTTCTCGAGAGGCGTAAAAAGGAGGACTTGTGTGGGAATGGGTTAAATGGCAGGACTTCTCTAATGAATCCATGCATGGTTTAACCCATTCCCATACAATGACACTTTTTGACGCCCCCCCCCCAAGACAAACAATTGGGAAAACATAAATTGCTTGAACCAAGCAAATTCTTTATATTATACAATGTTTTCTGAATCAAGACATTTTAACAAAATCTGTAAAAATTCTGTCGTCTGGTAATGGGTTAATTACTTTAGGCCATTTCAGACTGGCCCAAAGTCAAAGAATTAACAGACGACTATCTAAAGTAGACGAAATTACAGATTTTTTGATAATATCTTGTCTTCTGGGTGAAAACTGTTTAGGGAAGAAATTACAATGTTTTTCTTGAGGGGCGTAAAAGGGTGGGATTTGAAAATAAGTTGACCGATGGTAACACGATTCATCTTTTAAACGCCCCTCGAGACAGAATGGGAAAACATTGTGGAAAATGTTAAGAGCAATTTTTTCATTATCCACAATGTTTTCTACTCATAAAGAAACATGTATTTGAAATCCCCCCAACTTAAAATCGTTGTCTACAACTTTTTTCAATTTGGACAAGTCTAACATTTTGGGTTTACCCTTTCCTATAAAGAGGTTTTGCAGACGAAAATTTAAAATTCGATTACTTTGAAAAATGATCAATCAGTGGGGTAGAAAACATTATGGAAAAAAGGAGAAATTGCTTGTTTAAAGCAATTTCTTCTTTTTCTGTAATGTTTTCTCTATCATAAAATAACAGGGACGTAAAAACCAGGCACTAAACAGGAAAGGATTAATTGTTTTCAACCCTGCCTCAATGCGAAAAAGGGACGCCACTATGGTTAAGGATAACAGATCGTAAGAACGCGTATATTATATAAGACAAAACTACAGGCATATTGTAAACATTACATACTGCAGACATCGAAGCAGGTTTTTATTAGAAACTCGTGTTTATTTTCGGCACGAGTGTGTGTAAGCTCTATTACACGATATCTCACACATGCTTTCTTCGTCTTACCGACTTTACGTCGCTTTCAACACCAAATTTCATTTTTTTCTTGTTAATCGATAACAAGGCAAGATAATTTTATACCGGTGCAAATCGCAATAAGCAGCAGACGACAATTTTTAGCAGGTGAAATAATAAGAAAAAAATCTCTGTCTACCCGGACAAAAAACATTGTCGGGATGAATATTTTTTTTCCCTTTGAGAGTATTTAAAGGGGGGTTTATTTGAATGTGTTAATACCTCTTTGGACGATCTCAATTGTTCGATCGCGACTGTAATCGTAGACCTATGTGAGATAGCAGCTGGAGGCTAGGAAGGGATGTAATGGTAGTACTGGTGTGAGAAATACCAGGATTCCATTGTTAGGTGCTCCAGCCGCCGCGATATGACTGAAATACTGTTAAAAGCGGCGTTAAACCCCATTCAATCAATCAATCAATCGATCGCGACTGTTGATCAAAGAATCAATCGGCCAATCAATTCATTTATTTAGACCGAAAGTGATCTTTTAACCCCGAAATTCATATGAAGAGTCTGTTGTTAGTTTTGCGACTGAAATCACAGGTTATTTTAGTCAAATGATTTTCGATCAAGAATGGCTATCAATTAATAAACAGATCACTAAACCAACCCACCCCCCACCCCCCTCAGCTGGCCGCACCCACAGACTCCAGAAGTAAGTTCCGCTATGATATTTATTATCATTTTGCGTTGATTTTCAAAATTTGTGGCGAGTACCATGTAATAAAAAGGTTAAAAGGTTGGTTGGTGACCAAAATATCGTAACTACAGATGTAATAATCTACAGTCACGACGTTTAAGTCGCAAAGCCAACAAAAACGCTCCATTAAACGCAGTTAATGTTGGTGTTCAAAGTTCAATTCCGGTTTAAATAAATGATTTGATTGCTTGCTTGATTTTTAACCCTTGTCATGCTGAATAAATTTTTTATAGAGAATTACATCAAGATCAGTCAAAGGACCGAGAGCACTGTTAACCTCTAATTGTGGTGCAATATTGATTTTGACAATTGATTTTATAAACGATTCTCAAAATGGATAAACAGGTGGTATAAACAAAGAACAGACTGCACATATGTGCGTTCTGATCTTTGCACAGCTCCTGCAAAAGTAAGAATACCTCCTGCAAAAGTAAGAATATTCCGGGTTCAGCATGACAAGGGTTGATATCCCAAGTAGCGCCGATTTTGTCCCTGATAATACAGTTGATACTGTGAGCAACTATTTCACATTCGTTTTACTGTAAACGTGCTTTCAAGTCACCTTTGGCCGCGGTAATGGCGCAGATGGTAGCGCTTTGAACTTTCAATCATGAGGTCCCGAGTTCGATTCCCGGTTGTGGCAAATATCCTCTCCGGGATTTTTCTTGCATCAATGGATGGATAATCGTAAGCATAAGTGGGATGAGCAGCTGGAGGCTCAGAAAGGATGTTGTGGTTGTACTGGTCTGAAAAATACCAGGCACTCATGAATAGGTGCTCCAGCCGCCGAGATATGACTGAAAAACTGTTAAAAATGGCGTTAAACCCCCATTCAAGCAAACAAATCAAGTCTGAACTATGTTAGATCTTGGAATATCAAAGAGAGGCAACTGCAACAAATAATTCAAAATCCTTCGATAATGCTATTGTCCCCCCTAGGTCAAACCATAAGATATTTGTCTTTGTTTAGCAGAATTGTCCCTGTTTACCAGCAGCCAGTTATTAAAAATTATTACTGATATTCGACCTTGGTCTTTATGAGGGACCTTGACACCAAAAAGTGAGATATGAAAGCCCAACCAATTACAAAGATATTTGCAAGAATAAATCCTTTGGCGGACAGAACATACAGCTAGGATACGAAGATATAGACCTATCGCAGAAAACTGATTCTATAAACCCACACTATATCATCCTACTACCACACAAGAAATTTTTAGACTGGTCCAAATTCAAAGAAGTTACAGACGATAATTTCAAGTCGATGAAAACATTGTGGATAATGATCAGATTGCTTGTCACAAACAATTTCTTCCTTTTCCACAATGCTTTCAGAAGCCTTTTACCCAATTCGTTGCCTGTTTGAATTCGTTTTCTCTCAGTCACCCCCCCCAAAAAAAACAACAAAAATAAAAAAAAAACACAAAAAAAAATACCAACGAAAATATAATTACAAGTCTTTGGAAAGACCAAAGAGGCAAAACATTTGCTCAGATTCTTCACGGGCTGAAAAAAAAATAGTAGCAGCTATAAGTTTCGGACCGCCGCCATAGCGCAGTTGATAGCGCATCAGACTTCCATTTTTCAATCATAGGGTGTCACGGGTTTGATCCCCAGGGGCGGCACATATCCTTTCCGACATTTGTCTCTCACCAATGGGTAGATAATCGTAAACCTAAATGGGATGGTAGCTAGAGACTAGGAAAGGATGGATTGGTGGTACTGGTGCGAAATATACCAGGTTTCCATTGTTAGGTGCTCCAGCCGCCGAGATATGACTGAAAAATTCTTTAACCCATTTAAAAAAAAGGTCATGACTTTCAAGAGGCTTCCGATTTTTGTTCCATTGGAAAATTAGTGTAATTTTTTACAGTATATCTTGTTTTAAGCGTCCACTCAATGGACAGCCAAAAAGCGGTCTCTTAAGAGAATGGTCCCCTAGTGCACGTATTTTGCTAAAGATGGATTGATTGATCATATAAATTACTTATTACGGATTTTTTGCTTAATCCTGTTGTTTGGACTCATCAGAATTATCGAATTCTAATATTCAGAGTTCCAACAAATTGTGATTTTACTTTTCAGCAAAATGCTCTTACTTCATATGGACGTGGTCGATTGATAGAAGTGGTTGCTCGAGTAGGAACGATTGTATTATAAAATTTAAATGATTTTCCCATTAACCTATTACCACACAATCCCTCCTTTTTACGCCCCTCAAGAAAAATCTTTGGAAAACTTGGCGGAAAATGAAGAAATTGCTTGTTTCATACAATTTCTTCATTTTCACCATGTTTTCTATCCCCCAAAAAGAAAAAAAATTAAAATTCCATCCACTTGAAATTGTCGTCTGCAACTTCTTTCAATTTGGACCAGTCTAAAATTGTGTTGTGTTGGAATGGGTTAATATGAAATAATGAGGCTACAGAGTCGGGAGTGGGTTTCAAACGAGTACCCCCTAAATCCGCCACTATAGAGTTCTATGCTCATAATAACCAACTAGACTACCAAACAAGATCTACTGAACATTTCACACCAAGGGCTTCGTTTGGAAGAGTCATATTGTCGTTTGGCGAGCAAAATGTCGCAAATACGGATCTGATTAAGCTGTATTTACGACATTTTTCTCGCCAGACGACGATATTTCTCCGAGAATCCGTAAATTTGTGCTTACTCCAAATTGACATTAATTATAATGGTTAAAATTGTCTAAATCGTCTTTAACCACCTTTAATGTTTTAAATTATCGTAGTTTAAGAAGAACATGCTTGTGGAATAATGATATATTATTTTTCCAAAATTATGTTCTGTGGTATAACTCTGTAGGAAGGTCTGTAAAAGCCAAAATTGTATCAAGGAACCACTCAAGGGAGGACCAAATGTGATAGTTTAAAATAATGGTCTCTTAATACACATTTTGTGACATGTATGAGGGATTGGATGGGCTGATTAGATAAATTATTGCAGGATTCTCACTTAATCATTGAGACGATTCTAATGAGATCTACCAACATATGACTAAGTCGTAGTTTTGATCTTTTGAAGAAAAAAACCCAGTTATAAGGACTCTTTCTTTTGGAAAGTGAATTTTGATTTTTGTCGCTTAAGGAAAGTTGTCGTTTCACAGAGGTGGTTGAATGAGCAAGATTGACTGCAGTTATCTCAGACATCACATTTAACAGATATGGCCTGCCACACGAAAAGGAATCATCCTGTCCCCTCAATAATTGTTAAGGTTTATAGTCATCGTAACCAGCAAACCTTTTCCCAAGAAATTCCGCTTTCTACGCCCTTCAAGACCTAGGCTCTGGAGAGCATTGTGGGAAACAACGAAATCATTTGTTTTATATCATTTTAATGTGGACCAGTCTGAAATTTTGAAGTCTGATATTGGGATAACCTTGTTGTCTTCAAATTTAACCCCTTCACACACGAAAAAGAATCAGACAGGTTCAACTTCAGAGAAGTTGCAGACGACAATTATAAGTTTGTGATTTTAATTTTGTGATAATTAAAAAGTCTTTGTCTTTCCAGATAGGAAACACTGTAAAAAAAGAAAGTTTTTTTTCTTGGGGGTTGAGGTTGGGGGTAGGGCTAAAAAGCAGGATTGTGTGGGAATGGTTTTAACGATAATGTTATCTATAAATTATGCAGCAATTACTTTACAACTCCGCCTTTACGCTTCGAACATTGAGAGGAAAGAAGAAATCTATTGTAATAAGAAATGACCTTTCTCACAATGTCTTCTTTTCTCAGCATGTCACATTTTTTTCTATACATGTATTTCTTCATTTTCCGTCGATTTGGACCATTTTAAAAGTGGATAAATTAGATTATTTGATATTGATTATTTATTTCACTACGAAATCTATGACCCGACATAGTCGCCCTCGAACACCCAGTTCAGATGAGAGAAAGATGAAGAGAGAGACGGACAGACAGACACAGACAGAAACAGAGAGAGACAGAGAGAGATAAAGAGAGACAGAGAGACAGACAGACAGAGACAGAGACAGAGGGAGACAGGGACAGAGAAAGAGAGACAGAGAGAGAGAGAGAGACAGACAGACGGAGACAGACAGAGACAGAGACTGAGAGAGAGAGAGAGACAGAGAGACAGAGAGAGTGTAGAATTGACTCCTTCCAAATTTAAAGCTGGTTTGACTGAGGTTAGCTATTACTTTTTTTTGCCTATGAACACATCCCGGCGGCGGCGAGGGTCAAACACGTGACTGTCTTCACGCCACGCAATAGCTGCGATATCGTAGCCCACTTTCTGATAATCTGCTGCAGATTCTTAGAAAGAGGGCTACGCTATCGCAGCTACTCTAGCGTCTCTAAAACTCGGGTATTTAGCTGTCTGAACACACGATGTACACAAACGAAGGAATGGTGGTCGTTAAAGAAATACTGAGTTTGGAGAAAAGTTAGAGGCAGACTCTTTTACCCAGTTTCGTGCGAAAATCCATCAACCCTGCTTTGGGAGCGAAAAATGAACGAAGGGGTGCAAATCCACGTGAAAATAATTGTTGATAGTTACTTCCCCCATCACTCTCGGGGCTTCTGCTAACATGCTGATAATTTAGTCAAAGTAACTGGAATAAAACCTAATGTTCGCTAGGGTGAGATTGACGGATCGCGTGGGTCAATAACAGAATCGATGGACAAATCAATTCATACATTAAGACCGGAAGTGAACTTTGAACTCCAGCGTTGGTCGACAATTATGTGTAGCATTTTGTTTGTTTGGTAACCTAAAAGTCAAAACTATTTAAGAGATGAAGAGAATATTTTTTGTTTTCATGGAGGTATGAACCGAAAAACCTAATCACACTGTATGAATACGCGAAGCGGATTCATACATTGTGTGATTAGGTTTTTTGGTTCATACCTCCATGAAAACAAAAAATATTCTCTTCATTTCTTATAATTTAATAGCAAAATGCAACAACTTCACAAATTTTGATACCTCTTTGTAGGGAACTATTTTGTGCGGAAGCATATAAAATGGCTGCGTGCTCAAAATTTTGTTCATGGAGGTATGAATTAAATTTTTCGACCAATCAGATCGCTCGTTTTTGATAGACGAAACTAACAATTAAATTATAGCCAAGTCAAGCTGTAGTTACGAAATTTACGTCGCTAACCAACCATTCTACGTCTTTGTTACATGTTACCGGCAACAAAAATAACTCTTTTCAATAATGAAATAATGGAACTTTCTGTTGGAGGTCAGTTAGTGTGGTACGCGATCAATCATTTATAATAGACGAAGAGGACATTTTTATTTTCATTGATGTGTTAAACTGATTGCCTTATCACTCGTCTGTATGACTGAACTTCTTTACAATGCGATAAGGTTTGTAATTTCATACCTTAATGAAGGTAATATGTAATCATCGTCCCTCTTAACCTATTCCTGTTTTGCAAAATTTGAGAGCTGTCCAAATTCAAAGGATTTGCAGATGAAAATTTAAAGTGGATTTAATTTGAACAATAACCATTCTGTAGGGTAGAAAATATTGTGGAAAAGGAAGAAATTTCATGTTACAAACAATGTCTTCCTTTTCTACAATGTTTTCTTTATTATAAAATCACAGGAACGTAAAAGCGAGGGATTGAACAGGAAAGGGTAAACCCATTTCAACCCAATCCCTTCTTTTTACGTCCCCCAAGAAAATGCTGGTTACAAGCATCTACTTTACTGTCCACAAAGTCTTCTACAAAAAGACGAAAAAATTAAAATTTCTATTTACTTGAAATTGTCGTCTGCATATTCTTTCAATTTGGACTAGTCTAAAGTTCGAATGTGTGGAAATGGGTTAATGATTGACTGAATTTGGTTAAACGCCGCTTTTATCAGTTTTTTCAGTCATATCGCGGCTGCTGGGGCACATAACAATGGATTCCTGGTATTTCTCACACCAGTACTACCACTACATCCTTTCCTGGCCGCCAGCTGCTTTCCCACTTAGTTATACGATTATCCACCCATTGGTAAGAGACAAACGTCGGAAAGAATATGTGCCGCCGCCGGGAATCGAACCAATGACATCCCATGATTGAAGATTAGGAGACTGACGGGTTTTAATTGGTTCAGATATGACACTATAAGACGGGTAAATTAGCATACTAGCTATGCCACATGTGCTAACATAGAAGATTGCATATTCGTAGAACGATTAAGAAGCCATTGTGCAAACTTTCTCAAAATGATGCACAATATATCGTCAGTCGGCGACCAAATATCGTAACTACAGCTTATTCAAGCTTAAATGAGAGGTTTTAGTGAACCGACGGCATATACAGGCCAACCTTTACTCGACTTATAAATATTAGATCTCAAATGATACCCGTGCGACTTACGTCTACGGGGATATTCGAACGGTCGGGATCAAATGAGCGATTTCCTACGCTGTATCGTTGAAGATCATTTATGGAACACACATTTAGCCCATTCCCACACAATGATGCCTTTTGACGCCCCTAAAGAATGAAAAGGGGGAAAACATGGTGGAAAATTTCTTCATTTTCCATCATGTTTTCTACAAAAAAAAAAAAAAAAAAAAAAAACCAAAAAAAAAAACAATTTCAAAATTTCAAGAATCAATAATTGTCGTCTGTGACATCATCGAATTTTGGACCAGTCTAAAATTTTGTCGTGTGAGAACGGGTTACTCGGCATTTGTCTCACCCTGTTTATGTCACTAAATATGGCAATAATGTCGATTGGTATTGATCTTTTGATCCATTTGTTAAACAAAATTGTTGACAGGGCTATTTATGACGAGTTTCTAGACCCACATATCGATGGGTCAAAGCGAAACAGTTGAAACCGCCTCTATGTCTATAGGCAGTTACAACTGTTGCGTGCTGACCAATCGATATACGGTGATATCTGAATTAGAGGGAAACCCGATTAGCTCAGTTGGTAGAGCATTTGACTAGAAACCACGGGAGCATGGGTTCGAGCCTTGGCTGACCCAAGTAACAAAGTAATTGTCTTTCGGATGAGATGTTAAACCGAGGTCCCATGAGACGGTGCTATACATCGAGCAGATTAGTTTGCCAAAGGACCAGGCGAGGATCTCAGCAGTTTCGTCCTTTGTCCTTACACCACCCCCGTAGCAACTGCTTTCTCAGGGCGTCGCTCATATGGGCATGTACTGTGATGGCGACGTTAAATAAAAGGACAAACAAAGAGCCCTTAGAAGGACACAGTAGAAAACATTCATGGTCCAGATATTACCGATCAATTCTGATAGTAAAATGGCGGAGTTTGTCGAACTAGTCCCAATTTACGTTTGAATTCCATGGCAATATCAGAATATAATTTAATTATGTGCCAGTCACAAATATCTAAACCAAAATCGGAAAAAAAGACGCCAATTCTCAGGAAATGACATTTCAAAGGGGCTCTCGCACAGGCAAACCAACAGTGTAAGAAAAGAAGAGATTGCATGTTACAAACAATCTCGTCTTTCTCAACACTGTTTTCCCAAACGATGAATATAATTCGCTTTCGGAGACATGAAAACGAATGAAAACCACTGAGGCTTGTAAACTAGTGAGGCCATGATGAAATCTATTGGGACACGAAAACCAGTCAATTTACACAAAAGGGTTCCCCTTAAACCAACTCCCACATAATCCCGACTTTCTACCCATCTCAAAAGAAAAGTTTCGGAAAACAATGTGTGAAATGAAGAAATTTCTTCATTATCTACAATGTTTTAACCCCCAAAACGACAATGATATTCTAAATCTTAACAACTAAATATTGTCGTCTGCATCTTTTTTTGAATTTCGACTGGTCTAAAACTTGGTCGCCTAATAATGGGTCAAATCTTTTTTGTTATTTTTCCCCTGCTATTTGAAATAAGAAGTTTGGTTTGATCCACAGTTCGCAGCCAAAGCAGAAAGTCTAGATCAATGGCTTTTTCAAATATAGACACATTTTAATTTGAATGCTTACATTTTAAGAAAAGAGTGTTTTATAAGAGCTATAATGGTATTAAGTGGGTATAAAGCAAACAGTTGAATAACAAACGGCCTCCGATAAATATTTCCACTTGAAAATCGAAAGTGTCATTGGACTAGAGATCGTTCAATCGGGCAGGACCCGTAAAAAATATCGACGACTCGTATCCAAGAATAGCCGCGTTCGTTGTTAAGAAACTTTGGAACGGAAGTAGTGAAATATACATGGTTTAGTAATTATTGAATGGATTTGGTCGGTATCTGATTAAGCTATTGTGTGTGTATTAATGTAAACGATTTTAAAGAACAAATTACGAGTTGAATAGAAAAACTTTGGATATAAGGATTTGTTGACAGGTTTAGAGTGTGTTTTGTGATAGAATATTTGGAGTATGGCTGCGAAGGTACCGGCTTCTAATCCAACTCAGGCTGCGTCAAAATGTAATTTTGTCGCCCAAGATCAGATATGGTTTGTATTAATTGGTTTTGAATCTAACACTTTTCCCGATCAAATCTTTTTAGACTTGCCTAAAATGTATAAGGTGTTAGGCGAAACTTCAAGGTGAGTATAAACTAGAAATAAAGCAACTTATACACATGGTAGAAAACAGTATTTGAAAAGGAGAAAATGCTTATAAATGAATATAATTCGCCTTGCCATGCAAAATTTTCCTTAACACATTACAAAACAATTCCACATTTTGACGCCCCGAAAAAATTGTTGTATCAAATATTACTAGAAATAGAGAAATTGATTTTTACAAGCAATTTCTCCATCTCTTACAATGATTTAAGCGCCAGATTACACTTTTTTTCAGATTCAGTGGTCTTTGAAATGTCGTCTGCAACGTCGTTCAACTTGGATCAATCTAAATTTCTCTGTCTACTTATGGGTTCATAACTTAAGAGTCGTGAAAGGATAAAGTAGTATCCTACGTTCAGAATTGCAAAACGCTGCCTAACGTTTTAGTTATTGGTACCTCGCTTTGCACTTAAAGACATTATAAAGTTGACTTTACGCACAGCCAAACGATAAGATTTTAGACTTTTCATAATCGAATTAGTTACAGACGACAATTGAAAGTTTGTTGGATTTAAAAAAAATGTCTTCTGGCGAAAAATTGCTTTAATCAATAATATTTTTTTTTTCTTGGGGGCATAAAAAAGAGGGATTGTGTAGGAATGGGTTACCAGACGACATAATTTCAGACTGGTCAAAATCTAAAGAAGTTGCAGACGACAATTTTAGAAAAATGTAAACTTAAAATCTTTGTCTTCTGGTAAATGTGGGTAATAGAGAAATTGCTGGTAATAAGCATTTTCTTCTTTTTCCACAATGCTTTTCATTTTCAAGGGGTGTTAAAAAGCGGGTTATTTTGGGAAGGGGGTAAAATTTGAAACAACAATAACAACATACACCATACCCTTCTTTAACATCATCATCATCTTCATCATCATCAACAACAATAGGTCGAGAGGTCGTGGTCGAGAGGTAGAGCCTCGGCTTTCCGATCAAGAGGTCCTGAGTTCGATTCCCGGGAGCGGCTATCGATCATGGTTCTGTCAGTGGCCCACACTTTCGGAGCGAGCACTGGTACATTTATCAGGAAGCAGAATCGAGAGGGATTAATCTAAGTTGGAGGAACTTGTTTCCCAATTTGAAAATAAATAGATTAAGCCAACAACAACAAACGGGAGTTTTAAATAAACAATGTGAAAGGAATTAACTTTCTTTAATAAATTTAGATACTGTTTTGTGAATTTTGTCGGATGTTCTTTGAATTTCGACTAATTTACTCGACAACACATAGATTAGTCGAATTCAATGAGGAGTTACCGAATGGCTCCTTTTAAAGTGTTTTGAAATGTAAAGACCTTCTAGATAGACATAAAGCTACGATTAAATTACTTCAATTAAATTATTCAATTTTACTTTTATAATTGAATTTTTCGATCCCCATTTAAGATCAATTTGACTCCCACAGTGACTCTTATTTATGAACCCTTTATTTCGAAAATACAACTTTCACTTGGCGTTATTTTTTCACACAAGTGGTCCACGTGACCCTTTGAAATACATGTACTTCAATTCATGGTCTATATAAAAGATCAAACCCAAGCTTTATCCCATTCCCTCACAGTCCCTTTTTCTTATGCCAATAAGGGAAAATGCTAAGGGAAATAATGTGAAAAATGAAGAAATTGTCTGTAACAAGCAATTTCTTCATTATCTAAAATCTTATCTAACCAACGAGTTTTCAAATTCATTCGACTTGAAATTGTGATCTGCAACTTCTGTGAATTTGGAACAGTCTAGAATTTTGTTGTCTGGGAAAGGGCTAAAGCTTTCAAGGAAAGAAATCATTTGTATATAAGGCCGCCAATCCTTGACAACTGTGCTACTTACCATAAAAAGTTTCCATATGTTTGGCCCGTTAAATGAAAATAACCTACTGAAAAGTTAAGGAAGTATCGGCGCTGGCTAGGATGCTCGGACTGAGCAGGCTATTAAGAGTCAATGCTTTTCACTCTTTTACATTTTCTGAATCTAGAACTGTCATTCTACCGAACCATATATCGTTGGTGTTCTATCAAAACCTCGTAACTACACGTTATTCTAAGCTGTAGTTAGGAGGTTTTGTTAGAACACCGCCGATATTCATTTCTAGAATTATGTTTTAACCCAATTCCACGAAGTGACTCTTTTGGACGCCCCTATAGAAAAACATTTGGGAAAATATTGTGTAAAATGAAGAAATTGCTTGTAACAAGCAATTTCTTCATTTTACACAATATTTTCTATCAAGAAAGTTGAAAGTATCATTAATTTCATAACCTTTGAATTGTCGTCTGCAACTCCTTTCAATTCGGACCAGTCTAAAATTTTGCCATCATTCTGGTAATGGGTTAAATTGGCCTCTGCCGGATCCTATCTCTTTTCGAAGGTTCGACTCCTTGGAAGGCTCCCTTCGATTCATGGGTCGCATACAATTTATAAAGATTCATGGGTCACATGCAATGTATATAGATTCAAGGATCACATGCAATATATATATTTTCATGGGTCACATACAATGTATATAGATTCATGGGTCACACACACACAACATACCTACATATAAATTCATGGGTCACATACAATGTATATAGAATCACGGGTCACATAAAATGCACAATTCCCAGTGGTTCTATACTTCGAGAAAAAATGCTCGTAACAAATAATCTCTTCTATTCCCACAATAATTACTGTAGGTTGGCTACTTTTCAAATGTCACCAACTGTTTGGGTAGAAAACATTGTGGATAATGAAAAGGGGGATTATGTGGGAAAGGAGTTAGAACTTGTAATTCAATACTTAAGTAGGACGTATCCAGTTTGTGGCATTGTAAACAGTTCTACATGAAAATTTAATATTGGAACGACACACTGTATCAATGGTAAAGTATACAAAAATGTATCCAAGTACGGCTTAACGATCGAAACAGCTAACCCATTCCCACGCAACAACGCTGTTAGACGCCCCAAAGAAAAAATAAAAAAAACAAAACAAAACAACAAAAAAAACCCCAACAAAACAACATCAACAACAACAACAAAAGAACCATCGTGGAAAATGAAGAAATTGCTTGTTATAAGTAATCCCGCTTTTTTCGACCCTCAAAAAAGGGCTTTAAAACATTGTGGAAAATGAAAAGAATACTTGTTGAAAACAACATCTTTATTACCCATAATGTATTCTATCCAAAAAGATAAATATTCTTTATAATTTCACCAACTGTAATTTGTCGTCTGAAAAAGTCTTTGAATTTGGACCGGTTTAAAAATCTGTCGTCTGGCAATGGGTTAAACCAGTCTGACTAATTTTAAGGTAAATAAAATAGTCTATAAAGATATGCGAATCTATAGTACATACACTTTTATCGCCATGTAAACAAACCGACTCTATTGTTTTAATCTCAGACCTACTTTACAAAAGATCGATCGCTTTCATGTCATAGCATTTAGCTTTATAATAATATTAAGACTGGGAGAGCTGTCGAATTGTTAGTAAGTCGACTGTGGGACCAGTCTATGATCATATTCAGTTTTCATCTTTATCCGAGTAGGCGACCAAAACCTGCTTGTAACAGCCCAACCACGTAAATGATCGCTGGCCCCGCCCACTCACTTCGGCAGGAAGTTCGACTAATTTAATAAAAGGCGTCATTTCGCAAACGTTATAGTCAGTGATATGTAACGAAAAATGAAATGGTTTCTTTGGCAGCCTAAACATCGCAACTACAGCTTGAATAAGCTATAGTTGCGACGTTTAAATCGTAAAACCAACAAATATGCATAACATAAATGACGGAGTTAAATGTATGCTATGACTTCAGCCAGTTAAGATAGCCTGTGTCGATTCAAATTTACCGGCTACGCTATACGGGCAAATTCACTCCTTTTTTATTTCAAGATTATCCAAAAACTCATACCCTTGATCAGCTCAAATTATGCAACGTTAGTCATCATTCTTTTGAATGTGACGTTGAAAATATACCTGCTAGATATATCATTTCACCCGTGTTAGTTAACAAGTACTACGAATTAAATCAAAATCCACCGAAATTTATCAGAAAAATGCTAGCAAATTATTACGAGAGAGAAAGTCTAGTATTCGTTTTCTACGACCAGGTTATGGCACTGTCACACCTTAACTTTTTGGCCCGAGTGTGTTGAACGCTATAGGATACGCTAGAAGTACGTGACACACACGTTAACAGTCCGCTTTAACACGCCGACACACGCTATCATACGCTGAGAAGCTCGTGAACAAAATTTCTAGTAGTGTGTCGAGCTTGTTGACATACGCTTGGCACACGCTCCGTAGGTCTGAGACACGATCTGCGAACGATCACACACATGCTAGAAACGCGTTGGTGAAAAGTTAAACTTGCTTCGAGTGTGTCTCTCACGTTTAGTGCGAGCTGAGAAGTAGAAAAGAAATTTATCTAGGCCAGTTTATGCAAACGTTTTAGAGACTGGCGATTTTCCGAACGCAATAGGCACAAGCTGACAAAAACGTTAGGGTGTGACAGGGCCATGAAAAAATATTAAACCAACGGGAAAAAGTTGATAATGCGTATTTAAACACGGACTTTATAGGTTAAGGATATGAAATGGTAATCTGTTAATCCCCTGTCAAACCTTTGACAACTCTTGGACAAATAGCTTAACAAAATTATCCAAGTTTCGTGTATTGAAATCTACTCGAGCAACATCAATATTTCATCAAATGGAATTTCAATTACCCTTTTTGCGGTCAGAGTTCAAATGAGTGTAGCTAATATAAAACTATAGATATTTTGCTTCCTTTCCGTTGGTTTACCTAGAAAGCGATGCTTTAACCCTTTCCCGTTTTTTGAAATTTTAGACTGGTCCAAATTCAAAGGTTTTGCAGACGACAATTCTTAGTTGAACCTATTTGAAAGATTATCATTCTGTAGGGCAGAAAATATTGTGGAAAAAGCTGAAATTGCTTGTTACAAGCAATTTCTGCTTTTTCCACAATAGTTTGTCAAGTATAAAAACACAGGAATGTAAAATCCATGGATTGAACAGGGAAGAGTTTACCCATTACCATTCAATTTTGCTTTTTTTGACCCCCCTCCGTTAAAAAGCGCTGGGAACATTATGGAAAATGTTATTAAGATATTTCTTCAGTATCCCCTATGTTTTCTTCCTCAGTGGACAAAGATTTATTACATTTCACCAACTAAAATTGTCCCCTCCGAAAGACAAAGATTTATAAAAAATTCATCAACTAAAATCTTTCGCCTGCAACTTCTTTGAAATTAGGAACAGTCCAAAATTGTGTCGTCTGGTAATGGGTTAAAAATCAACCGACCCCGATCTAACTTATTACTATATGCCAAAATTTTAGACAAACTGAAAGGAGTTTCAGACGAAAATTGAAAGTTTATGAAATTTTATATTTTTCCAACTTTTTGCAAGCAATTTCTTCACTTTAAACAATTGTTTTTCTTGAAGGGCGTTCAAAACATCATAGCATAGAAATGGGTTAAAGGCACGGGACAGTTTTTAATCAAGGACAAGTCGGGAACCTAATCACATAATAGTAATAACCAAGACTTTTGTATTCATACCGTTTGATTAAATATTTATTCATTCGTGTTTACTATTAATTCAGACGAAGGGACCAAATCGCCCAAGAGAGAATAGTTTATGTACGAATAGGCGGTTACGCGGGCATACTGAAAAAGTCGGAGCACTACGAAGTATTTTGAGCATGAACAATAAACGAATCGCTATTGTCAATCCAACAATCACTCTACCAATCGAATAAATCTTTTCGACCGGAAGTAAACTTTGAACTCCTACTTTGACAGACATTAATTTGAGGCATTTCGTTAAATATCACAGTTGTACTTCCTGTCGGAGTCATTGGGAGTGACCAGCGGCGTCAGTGGGCGGGACTAGCAACCAGAAAATTGCTTTAATCATAAAACTAGTCAGTATGAAATATCAGTCAAGTTAACCCTTTACTGTTCTCCAAAATTTTAGACTTGTCCAAATTCAAGACAGTAGCACACGACATTATAAAGTAAGTACAATTTAATAAGTAGTTATCCTAAATGAAAGATAATATTGTGGAAAATGAAGAAATTGCTTGTTACTTGCAATTTCTTCTTTTGCACATTAGTTTCTCTAGTATAAAATCACAGCTACGTAAAATCCCGGGTTTGAGAGGGAAAGGGTTGAACGTGATCAAGACAATAACAAAATACAATGCGATTGTGACGTCACTATTGACTGTTTTCTGCACCCCCAATAAAAAGCCTTTGAAAGCATTATAGAAAATTAGAAAAAAAAGTTTGTTACAAACAGTTTCTTCGTTTTTCACAATGTTTCCTAACCATAAATTTAATTTTAAAATTTGGATCGACTAAACTTGTCTTCGGCAACTTCTTTAGATTTGGAACAGTCTAACAGATTTCTTAGATCTTTTTAAGATATGGACATTTTCTCTCATTTGTGTAAATTAAAGATATTTCATTTTAAAATTTGAAAAAAAAAGTTTTACAATTTACACAGATTTTCTTGATAACGGATTTTTTTTGGTTTAACCCATTCCCACACAATGACGTTTTTGGACACCCCTCAAGATAAACAATTGGGAAAACATTGTGGAAAATGAAGAAATTGCTTGTTACCCAAAATATAATTTCATAAACTTAAAATTGTCGTCTGCAACTCCTCTTTATTTGGACCAGTCTTAGATTTTGTCGTCTGGTAATGGGTTAACTCCCACACTATGGGTTGATATTCTAGTTACCGTAGACTTCGCCATAGGGCTCTTTGGAATCATATTTCGATTCAAATTTTATTAACCTCTTAATTTTCGTACTTTGGCTTCAATTCGTTTGAATTCAGGACCCACATAGCTATCTTTGAACCCCCAAAAAGTACTAGTTCATATGCATAGTTTGAGGATATGCAGTTGTATAGATTTGGGCGTGGAAAAGTAAACAGAGTTAAGATTTGATATGATAAAATATGGAAGTCAAACAAATTGAAAATCTTTGTATTATTCTTGAAATTAAACCGCTGAGGCATAAAAAGAATAGATTTCTTGGACCGGCCACTGACAATGATCTCTAATACTCGAGCCCCGTGTTGCAGCGAGCATGTCACTGTAGGCCTATCATGGCAGATGTCGTAATTTAGTTCTCAGGGCTTGATTCCAGCATCTGTGGCTTAATCTCTGAAAATATTTGCATTGCTATCAACCCTTGTCACGCTGTATAAAATCCATCTCAGAATTGTATTAAAACCAAAAGAACTGAAAACACTGGTAGTACTTTTGTTCAGTCACCAAAATTTCTTTTGAAATTAATTTCATAAACAACTCTGGTATGAAAAGTACAAACAGGAGGTGTAGACTAAGATCAGACTGCACTTATGTGCATGCTGATCTTTGTCTACATTTCCTGCCAAAATCGGAATATTTCGGTTTCAGCATGACAAGGGTTAAAATGGCCCCTGTTGAGTTTGCGACATTCTATGAAAAAGCAACTGAAAAGGGGCATATGTGACAATTCCCTTATTACCACTCTGTAGGTTAAACCATTTTCAATCTTGCTTGAAATATTGAAATCGTCAAGGGGGAGTTTTCTTAGTGAATATGGTCACATCTCATCCAAGACCAATAGAAAAGGGACAATAATGACTAATCCTTTATAACAGTACTGCCGTGTTATCTGTACGTAACTGTTTCTAAAACTTGCTTAAATTGGTGTATGGTCACGAGATGGATCACAATCGATGGGGAACGGTTTGTTAAGTCATGAAAAATTGTCGTTATTGAATATTGTAAAAACTGGCCTTGTTACCTGTTTCTCACTGACATTCTACAGATCACATTTTGAGTGACCGAAAAGGTTTGTTTTGGTTACGAGAAGGATTCTCAAGGTACATGGGCCTCGTGAAAATAAACTGAATTTCAGTCGAAAAGTGGGTATTTATGAAAGCTACTTGTCAGTCAAACGTGATTAACTTTTCTGAAACTTACCGAAAATGGGTGTTTGATAATGAAGAAGACCCTTCTCCATTCTAACCCTAGACCAAGGTAAATGTAGATAAGGGCAAGTTTACTTGTTATAATTAATTTTGCCGAACCTTTGTAAGATTTGCTGAAATCGTTGTATTATAGTGGGCCAGAAAATTAAAAGCAATGCATGGTGATCTTTGACTAGTAAGAAGGTTGTCTCTAAGTTGATGGCTGCGGGTAATTTCTGTATTTTCCACATTTTTTCCCTCTTGGAGGCGTGAAAAGTGGGATTGAAGCTACTGTAACATAAAGGCTCCGACGATGGTTACTGACCATTTTTGTGGAATAATAGATAAAATCGGCGACTTATCAGCAATACCTTGGCGAGTGATTGGTGGCGCGGCGGCGAATTTTACCCGCAAGTTAAAACCTATCGACTAGTCGGTGACGTCTTTTAATAATGTGACATATACGATTTTGTGGTGACCACTCACCAGCGATCGGCTGGGCTACTGTCGATCATCTGGCTGGCTCCGGCTGATTTTGTACATAATATTGAAGACGTATTTTTGACATTTTCATAACTTTCTCAATTGAATTAGATGTCGCCAACTAGTCGTCGATATCTCGCCGGCGTATCAACAGCATGCATACAAGATAGAAGACGTGATCTTGTCGTCGGTTTAATGTGACTACAAGCAAATATCTCTCCAGCATTCGCCGACATCGGTCCGATACTCATTTATACTAATAGACCAATGAAAACAGGAATCGCCATCGTTGCCTATTTTTATGTGACTTTAACTTGAGTGGGATAGGGCTAAATCTGTTTCCTTTGACAGCAGATCTGCACTCACAGTTAACTTTCAGAAACACTCATAACATTCTCCATATTGGGAATGTCTTTAGCGTGCACCAATGTTATGTATAGAAATTGAGAGGTTGGACGGTACAAACAGTTTTCTTTAATCTTTTAATCTGTCTTACCTTAACGCGTACAAGTTGGATATTACTTAACGTGTAATACAAACCCGTCAGGCTAAAAGGAATCGTGTGATCCAATAGACAATTCTTAGTTGATGAAATTTTAAAAATATTTGTCTTTTGACAAAGAAAACACTGTGGATAATGAAGAAATTGCTTGTTACAAGCAATTTCTTCATTTTCAACAATATTTTCCAAAAAGGGAGGGGTTAAAAAGCGGGATTGTATGGAAATGAGACAACTCGATACAAACGACTAATTTTAGACTGGTCCAAATTAAAAAAAAAAAAGGTTGCACACTATAGTCCATATTGGAGGGAAATAAAAAAAGATACTTTCAGGGTAGAAAACATTATGGCAGATTGAGAAAAGGGCAGTTACAATATATTCTAAGCGTGTTTATCTTGAGGGTGTCAAAATATGGGAAATTGTCGAATTTAATTAACTGATTTTTGCTGGATAATAAACTGCAATATGTGCTTAAAATTTTCAAAATTATGATAAATATTAGCCAAAAAGTTGAAACTACACATATAAATGAACCTTACTAGAATCAGTCACGTCAATATTCTTGACCTATCACTCAAAAGGGAATCTATTTAAAGTATCAGTCCTTTTAAGATTGAGAAGATGACAAAGGAGTCGAACTTTTAATCTAATTAGAATCATTTTTTTCTGAATGAAGAATGTCCATTCCACCTTACTAGATACATTTTTAAAATATAGTAATATTGATAATTATAACCAGAATAACTTTATTTGTAGAAAGTAAGATATTATCCCTTATCATGCTGAACCAGAAATAAACCTGTTTTGGCAGGAGGTGTAGACAAAGATCAGCTTGCACATAAATGCAGGCTGATCTTAGTCTACACCACCTGCTAGTTCTTTTCAAACTAGTGTTGATTATGAAAGTAATTTTCAAAAGAAATAATGACCCTAAAATAGTACTTTCAGTGTTTCCAGTCCTTTGATTTTAACCCATTCTCACTCAGTGACGCTTTTAGACGCACCAAATGAAAAAAGCTTTGGACAACTTTGTGGGAAATAAGTAAATTGCTTGTTACAAGCAATTTCTCCATTTTCCACAATGATTTTTACCCAGAAAGTTGAAAAAATATCCAAATTTCATAAACTTTAAATTGTCGTCTGTAGCTTCTTTCAATTTGGACCAGTCTAAAATTCTGTTATGTGGGAATGGGTTGATGGAAATCAACACAGGGTTTTATTCAGCGTGACAAAGGTTAAGACAAAATGCTAATTTTAAAAAACGGTCGTCTAACAATAAATCATTCAATACTTATCACGCACACACATCATTCAATTAACAGACGAGAGAGACATTTTAAATTGATCTAAATTAAAATAAATTGCAGACGATATTTCAAGGTGCAATTTAATTGACCCCCTCCCAGTTATTTGGGTTGAAAATGTTGTGAAATAAGAAATTGTTAGAAACAATGGACTTATCCTTTTATCACAAAAATCTCCCCGATATTACAATCTCTATGATACATAAAAATCGGAGTTGTGTGGTTATGGGTTAAACAATACCTTTTATATATATATATATATTTGGGGGGGGGATTTTCTGATGGTTTTAATAATTAACATGTATGGTCACTCATTAACAGTGAATTAAATCATTACCAGACGACATCTTTTTAGACTTTTCCAATTTCAAAGAAGTTGCCGACAACAATTTTTAGATGATAAAAAAATCATTATTTTCTTTATTTTTTTGTTGTAGAAAACATTGTAGATAATGAAGAAATTGCTTGTAATAAGCAATTCACTCATTTTCCAGAATGTTTTCCAAAGCACTTTTCTTCAGGGACGTCAAAAGGCGGGAATGCATGGGAATGGGTTTTAACCAGAAAAATATTACGTTACATCTAATTTTAACCCTGGCTTTTATCTGTCTATTTCAGGAAGGACCACGTTAAGCAAGAGGAAGTGGCCGCCAAGTACTGGCCGAAAAATTGGAACTTTTTAACAACAAAATATGAAGATGTAAGACGAAATCAAACCAATGTATATTTCAATAAATCAAACCAATGTATATTTCAATAATTCTAAAATACAGTTTTAAGGCTCTGAATACAATATACATGTATATTTCTAACCAAACCTTTTTTTACATTTGGCGTAGATTAAAACCTTTCCAACGTCTAATATCAAATGAAATTACAGGTATTAAACATTTCGAATAAAAACAGTGTTAACATGCTATGTTATAGCTCAAGACGGTTTTACAATTCTCTTTTCAGTATTTTTTTTCATGAAAAATGAATAGAAATGTTTTTCTTGCCCACAATCAACGAATCACGACTTTCAACCAGTTATGACAATTTGTACGAGATTTATTGAAGGGAATTTGTTAGCAATTGATAGAAAGAAAAATAGAAAGAGAGAGAGAGAATGTGAGAGAGAGGGAGAGAATCGGAAAGTGTGTGTGTGTGGTTTTGTTTGAAGGCCTCATTGAAAATAAGTATTGCATTGTAACTGTATGATGTTATAAAAATGAGTTACCTTCAATAAATATTGTACTTAACCAACCAATCAAATCGTTCATTCAGACCGGAAGTCAGCTTTGAACACGAACATTGGCCGACACTTATGTTAAGCTTTTTTGTTGGTTTGGCGAGTTCAAGCTACAGTTACAACGATAATGTCGACAACCAACATTTTTACTATTTGTTACATGTCATTGACCCTAAATTTTGCAAAATACCGCCGTCTAGTGTCTAGGTGAAACTTCTTATTGGGGGTTAGTGGGCGTGACCAGCGTTCTATCAATTAGACCTTATTGGTCATTGGTATGCAATATTGGTCACTGTACCTGATTACAGCTAGTTCTGCGTCGAGACTTTCTATATTGAAATAAATGATTAAACTGTAGTTACGATTTTCAAGTCGCCAAAATAACACTAAAAAGTTAACAAAAATGGCGGCCAATGTCGGATTTTTAAACTTAATATCTGATCTAAACGAATGATTAAATTGGTCGACTAGTTATTTGATTGACAATCGCGATTGGTCAATTGTGATTTCTTAGATAGATAATTCCTATTTTATTTCCAGCTTGTTGCGGGTGACATCCAACCCAAAGAGAAGAGACATAAAGATGTAGAGCCAATACAACCCAACCCAGTCACACCCATAGAAAAATATATCAAAGTGGATCCCTCTCCTCAGCCCTATCCCCGGACAACGGCACAAAACATCGGCTGGAGGTCATCACATCAGGGTCTGGCACTCGACAAATATGGACGCTACTCAAAACCCAAGGGTGGGCTAGTTAAACAGCTCAACTGGCCGCCTGAGGCCATAAGTTAGGAACTTTAGAGAAATTTTGCAATTCTACTTAATTTGAATCTTTCGAGCGCCATAGTCAAAATAAATAAATTATCAAACTTCAGGATCTAGGAGCCTATTTCATTTTCAAAGTTAAACATATCACTTATTCTCCTCCTATAAAACCTATGTTGTGGGAACTCATTTGAATCAACCCCATTGGACGTTTAAAAAGAGTATCCCAAATATAGGGTTTGAAAAAAGAAATTACAGGTCGTAATCACTTACTCTAATTTGGAATTACTTTTATAGACAGGGCAAACTCAGATCAGACGACCAAGGGCATGCAATCCAATCTCAAGGCATCTTAAGTCTCTTTAGGGACTTAAATCAACCCATTTCCAGACGACACAATTTTAGAATATGTTATTGAAATTGCAGACTATATTTCAAATTACACTTCGTTTGATAATTGAACAATAAGTGTCCTACAGAGTAGAAATCGTTGGGAAAAAAGAACAAAATTACTTGTAACAAGAAATTTCTAAATTTAAAAATGTTTCCTTCGTATACTTTCTTGAGGGTGTAAAAATCGGGTATTGTTTTACCAGTTTACATAATACAAAGAATGGGCACAAATATAAGATTATTACATTTGACAACAATATTTATTATAAATATTGATACTAATTCAATACATGACTCCGTCGATAAAAACATGGGCAATGAAGTAAAAATAGAGTTCCCATTACCGACTGACATAAACCCATTACCAGGCGACAAATATTTAGTCACGTCCAAATGAAAAAGATGTTGCAGACGACATTTTTTTTGTTATGAAATTAGGATTATTTTGGTAGAAAACATTGTGGATAATAAAGAATTTGCTTGTAACAAGCAATTTCGTATTTTTCAGCAATGTTTTCCGAAGTATTTTTCTTTGGGGCGTCAAAAATCATCAATGTGTGAGAATGGGTTGTTAGGGTAATGTTTTTAAACAATTGAATAATTCAACCTCCACTAGACACTTACAAACCACATGGCGCTTAAGGAAACATTTGATGGATTCTGAAGAAAATGTTGTGAGAAACAAATGTAATGCGCATTTCCTCTTCTGGCGAAATTATTCCCATTATTTCAGACTTTTCTATGTTAGATTTGTCGTATGCACCAACCATTTCTAGAAAGTAAACATTTTTTTTATTCTTGAAGAGCTTTATTCTTTGACGGATCGCGGCTTCATTAACAAACGATCATATATTCAGACCGGAAGTGACCTCTGAACTCAGGCATTCACCAACATCTATATGAATCACTTCTTTTTGGTTCCACGAATTATAAACATCGTAACTAGAGCTTATTCAAGCTGTAGTAACGACGTATGAGTCATCCCCATTTCAGTTCTTAGTTACATGATGCTGGCAATTATAAATTTTTGCCAAATAGCGTTGTTCATTTTCGAAGTTGGAGTTCCTGTCTGAGCTCAATGGGCCTGGCCAGTGCAGTGATCCATCAATAAAGGCGCTCATGTCAAATTTTGACTAAATGTTGAAAAAATGTTATTATTGACTATTTTAGCGAAGCTTGTTTGCCATTCGACGGAAACCTTGATTTTATATGAAATAAGGCATGTCGGTGTCATTTGACGGATCGCCGGTCACGCCCACTGAGTTCGACTTGTATATTAAACGTTGTTAATTTGTAAAAATCATTACTAGTAACATGTAACAAAAAAAAGTAAAAAAAAGTTGACGACCTAAACGTCGTAACTACAGCTTAAATAAGCTGTAATCACGACGTTTAAGTCGTCAAACAAACTTGCTTCACATAAATATTGGCTATTGTTGGAATTAAAGTTCACTTCTGGGCTAAAATAATAATTTGATTGGTCTGTCGAATATTTTTTTTTTGAAAACACGAACTGTAAATTACTTTTCAGCCAACTTATAGTTTAAAATGTTTTATCAATTAATACTTACGTCATTTTTCTAATTTAGTCACTTTCAGATAAAAAAGTGAAATTCTAGGAGTTGAAGGAAATGTATATACAGAAAAGAGAGATACCCAAATATGATGTAAAACGCCTTTAACATGTTTAACTTTTGATAAGTGAATTATTCAATTTTAGTTTCGTCTATCAAAATTCAAGCATTTTGATTGACTGATTTTTTTTTTTCATATCTCCACGATTTTTTTCATCGCGCACCTAGTTTGCGCACAAAGCAGATCTATGAAATTAACTGGAAACTTGAATATTTGTTTTGCTTGGTGGCATTAGATTATATCAAATGAAGTGAATACTTTTTTTTTATTGAGGTATGGAACTAAAACTTATGTTTTAGGTTCACACCTTAATGAAAACAACCGTTCATTCAAACAAACAAACAAAAACACAAACAAATATTATCTTATTTTCTGAAATAAATTGGCATATGCAAGATATAAGTGACTCGCCATGCGGAAAGGGGCCGTGATGGCACTTTTTCTCGTGACAGGTCCCATGAAAAATAAATATGATAAGAATTTCTGGTTGAATTAAGAGGAATTGTTTCAAGAGGGCTTCAAACGGTATACAATGACAAAGAACTTCTCATGTATTTTAGATTAATTTGTTGAATGTGGAGGGTTTGTGGTGATGTTTAAGGGAAAAATATATAGACATATAGTGGTAATTGTAGCTACCAGGTAGTCTTTCTTACTTGTTTGCAAACTTTGTGTACTATATATCGCCAGTGCACAGCCAAAACATCGTAACTACAGATTATACATGATGTAGCTATGAGGTTTTGTCCATCACCGAATATTTCCAGTGCACAGCCAAAACATCGTAACTACAGAAATGAATTATGTATTTATGAGGTTTTGTCCATCTACGAGGATGTACTTGTAATTAATCATTATTTTAACCCTTTCCCATTTTTTTTGAACATTTAGACTGGTCAAAAGAGGCCGCAGACTTCAGAAAAAACCGGATGCATTTTGAAATAATTTAATTGCTAGTTTCGTCTATCAAAAACGAGCGATCTGATTGGTCGAAAAATTTAATTCATACCTCCATGAACAAAATTTTGAGTACGCAGCCATTTTGAATGCTTCCGCACAAAATAGTTCACTACAAAAAGGTATCAAAATTTGTTAAGTTTTTGCATTTTTCGCTCGATGCTATTAAATTATAAGAAATGAAGATAATATTTTTTTGTTTTCATGGAGGTATGAACCGAAAAACCTAATCACACAATGTATGAATCCGCTTCGCGTATTCATACAGTGTGATTAGGTTTTTCGGTTCATACCTCAATGAAAACAAAAAATATTCTCTTCATCTCTTAAATGAAACCATCCTATGATGTCGAAAATATTGTGGAAAACGAAGAAATTGCTTGTTACAGGCAAAGTCTTATTTTTCTACAATGTTTTCTCAAGTATAAAAGCATAGCGACTTAAAAACCTGAGTTTGTACAGGAAAGGGTTAAGACACACCCATAGTGTTATTGAAATCCATCTATGGTAGAAAAAACTTAGGGTTAGGTCTATCTCAATGAATACAGCATTCTTTATGGTAAGATTTCTCAGTCTACCTTAATAAAAAATTGACCTATTACCACATCGCAAAATTGTAGAATAGTCTAAATTGAAGGTGTCGAAGTTGACAATTTTGAGTCGGTGGAATTAAAAAAAAGAAAAAAAAATGCCTTTAAGTGCAAAAAATATTGTGGAATTTGAACAAGTTGCTTGCTTAATGCAATTTCTACATTATCCACAAACAAAGGGGCTACCAACACAGCCTCCGCTGCGTCTTGTTCCAATTTTTGAAGAACGTTCCCCAGCACACTGAAAGGAGGAAACATGTAGGGATAATAGTCTCCCCAGTGTAAAGAAAATGCATTCACTGCTATGGCGTTCACATCTGGCGTATATGAAACATATTTTGAAATTCTGTAATTGTGCTTTGAGGCAAATAGATCAATATTACACGGAGGGTATATATTCATAATCTTATTAAAGTAATCGCTACGTAACGCAGTGCTTGCTGGTCAAGCTATGCAAAGCTGTGACGTACCGCTTATCAGCACCAATAAAAGGGCACCGAAATCCAACCCTTCGTTGCTAAGTAACAGTACGAGAATCACGTCGGAAACGGGAACCAAAATGGCGGACAGTGATCTAATCGAGATTTTACTCCATGAGTATAAACAAACAAAGGAACTGCAAAACCAACAACAGAATTCGTTAGAAAAGTTGACAAAAGCGGTTCATGGACTAACGCATAAAGTCGGAAAATTAGGCCGGGAAAGTGCAAATGTATCTGACGTGTCGGACGAAGAAGACAATTATGTAGAAACATGCTCGTCAGAGGATGAATTGTCGGACTCCGGCATAAATGAATCGCGAAGGGGAAAACGAAAAGTAATCGATGACTTTGAATATGAACCCCAAAATAAAAAGTTGAAAAAATTAAAAGAGGTAGAAGCGCAATTTTCGAAAAAGGAAGACTTTAGTTCTAATGTTCATGAGGTAGTAGCTTCTACAGTCAATAAAAGATTGTCAGAACAAGTTGATCACAAATCTCAACCAGTACAAGAACTTCTACACAAATATAATAGGCCAGGTAACTGCGAATATCTGGAGGTCCCTAAAGTCAACAAGCTTCTTTGGACAAATAAGCAAACAAATAAAGACCTAAAGCAAACAGATAAAGGATTTCAGCGCACACAAAATTACTTGACTAAAGGGATGATACCCCTGATTAAGATAATGAACAAAACACTTGGGATGGAATCTGAAGATGCGGAAGAACTTTTTGACTGGTCTCTTGACGCATTTAACCTTTTGGCGTATGCTCACCGTGATTTCTCGACCCAGAGACGTCGCGCATTATTACCAGCGATTGCAACCCGATACGCTTCACTCTGCAGTGACAGTGAGAAAATCCTATCGCCTACTCACCTATTTGGAGATGACAAAGACTTAGAAAAACGGCTACGAGAAATAGATGAAAGTCAGAAATTGAGCAAAAATTTAACTGTTCTTACGCCTAGTAGCAAAGTAAGACAACAGTATAAACAATCTACCTCGTGGGGAAATAAAGACTCGTCGGGGAGAAATGTGCCGTCCACTTCTAGGGATTTTTTAGGGAAACGGGCGCTGATTCACGCAAGTTCTTTCCAGCAAAAGAGCAAAAAGAGAGATCAGGGCCCGAAAAAATTTCAGAGGGGCCCAAAGCATTAAATGTAAGTAATAAATTAATTAACTTGCCAGAGAATTTTTTCGGGGGAAAAATATCAAAATTTTATGCAAATTGGGAAAAAATAACTACTGACAAATTTATCTTAGATATAATTAGGAATGGTTATAAGATAGAATTTAGCTCAAAACCATGTGCTGAGTGCAATCGCTCAGAAATAAAGTTCTCGGGAAAGGAAGAGTTTATCATTGATAAACTTTTAATGGAATTCAAGACAAAACGAATTATACAACCTGTTTCTCCGTTAGCCGATCAGACATTGTCTAACATTTTCATTCGCCCAAAATCTGACGGGACTTATCGACTTATTCTCAATTTAAGTAAATTGAACGAACATGTGAATAAAAAACATTTCAAAATGGAAACTTTAAAAAATGCACTGCATCTAGTAAGAAAGAATTGTTTTTTTGCAAAGCTAGATTTCAAAGACGCTTATTTCAGTGTATTAGTAGCGCCAATTGATAGGAAACATTTACGGTTTACATGGAGAGGACAGACTTACGAGTTTTTAGTCCTAGCTAACGGGCTCAGCTCAGCCCCGAGAATCTTCACAAAAATAATGAAGCCCGTCTTTTCCACATTACGGAAAGAGGGGCTCGCAAATTGCGCATATATTGACGATGCTTTATTAACGGGAAATTTGAAGATAGAATGTGAAACCAACATCGCCAAAAGTGTTACTTTAGTGGACAGTTTGGGAATAACGGTGCATCCCAAAAAATCAGTTTTTCTGCCCACACAAATCATAGAATTTGTTGGTTTTGTAATAAATTCAATATCAATGACTGTTCAACTAACACAAGTTAAGAAGCAAAACATTATCTTAGACTGTAAAAATATACTAAAACAACATGTTTTATCAATACGCGATTTCGCAAAATTGATAGGGAAAATGGTAGCGAGTGAGCCGGGAGTTCGCTACGCACCCCTGTATTACAAATCATTAGAAATACAGAGGGATTCCGAATTAAAAACCAACAAGGGGAATTTCGATAGCACAATGATTTTGACATCCGAAAATCGCACCTGTATCAAATGGTGGATCGAAAATGTTGAACTCTCCTTCAAGCCAATTCTTCTCCCAAGACCAACTAGGGTTATTGAATCGGACTCTAGCTTAACAGGTTACGGGGCACATGATGTAACCTTCGATAGACAATTCAGTGGCATTTGGAACATAACGGACCGTCAAGAACATATTAATGTACTAGAACTAAAGGCTGCATTTTTGGCTCTTCAGTATTTCTGCAAGGACAGTAGCAATGAACACATACAACTCATGCTGGATAATACTACGGCTATTAAATATATATCAAAAATGGGGGGAAGGATTCCAAAGTTAAATGGGATAGTCAAAGACTTATGGCAATGGTGCACTCAAAAACAATTATGGATAAGTGTCTACCATATCCCTAGTAAGCTAAATGTGCGGGCCGACGCCCTTAGTAGACAAAAATTGAACGACGACATGGAGTGGTCGTTACGTAGCGATTACTTTAATAAGATTATGAATATATACCCTGCGTGTAATATTGATCTATTTGCCTCAAAGCACAATTACAGAATTTCAAAATATGTTTCATATACGCCAGATGTGAACGCCATAGCAGTGAATGCATTTTCCTTACACTGGGGAGACTATTATCCCCACATGTTTCCTCCTTTCAGTGTGCTGGGGAACGTTCTTCAAAAATTGGAACAAGACGCAGCGGAGGCTGTGCTGGTAGCCCCTTTGTTTTCGACTCAACCTTGGTTTCCCCGATTACTCCAGATGACGACGGACCAACCTCGGATACTTCCGTCTGTGACAGAATGTCTATGGCATCCGAAAGAGACGCATCACAGGCTTCAAACAATGAAGCTTGCTGTTTTCAAAGTCTCCGGGAAAACTTGTGCGGCAGAGGCATTTCAAAAAACACTGTCGATATCATCCTCTCCTCCTGGAGAGGTTCCACAAAGAAACAATACGGGGTCTACCTTAATAAATGGATTGAATTTTGTGGTGAAAGGAAAATTGATATCTTTAGTCCCTCTGTAAATAGTCTATTAACTTTCCTAACCGATTTACACGCAAATGGATTAGGTTACAGTGGCATTAATACGGCCAAGTCAGCTGTATCCAGTAGTGTTTACATTGTAAATAATGTACACTTAGGCAGTCATATACTGATAAAACAATTTCTGAAGGGGATTTTCAACAAAAACCCTTCTTTACCCCGTTATGTTTGTACATGGGATGTTGGAACTGTACTGCGTTTTATCGCACATGAGTTATCTAATTGTGACAATCTGAAACAATTAGGTATGAAATTAGTGGTCTTACTTGCTCTTACGACAGGACAAAGACTACAAACTCTTCACAGCATTCTAGTCGAAAACATTGAGATAACAAAGGATTTTGTTAAAATCAGAATTGGGGATATATTGAAGACCACTAAACACGGGCGTCATTTATCTGAATTGTTCATAAAAAGATATGACTGTGAAGCATCATTATGTGTGGTAAATACACTAAATCGATATTTATCAAAGACGAAAGAAATTCGCGGTTATGAGCAGAGATTATTCATCAGTTATCAAAAACCACACAAGGCAGTGACAAAATCTACCCTCGCGAAATGGATTAAAAACGTGCTCTCCGGTGCGGGGATTGATACGACGGTGTTTAAGCCGCACAGTACACGCAGCGCGTCTACCAGTGCCGTGGCTTTAAAAGTGCCGATAGATACTATTTTGAGAACAGCTGGGTGGCAAAGGGATTGTACATTTCGAAAATTCTATGATCGGAGAGTGACCAATGATTCCGAATTTTCTCATACGGTGCTTGACAAACACACAAAATAATTCGTAATGTACGAATATGTTATCCATTGTTTTATATGTGCATATGCAATGTAAATAGTGTAATTAAAGCTTGAATTGTAATCTCACTTTGGGCTTATTGTAATTATATGCAAACCGAAACTCTTGACGATTGTCTCTAAAAACTCATGGTGATTCTGATTGGTAGATAGGGATAACAAAATTGACAAATTAAACAAGACTTACCTGTAAGTTGCAGTTTGATGTTAATTTTGTTAGTCCCTATCTACCAGAATCACATGCCCGCCCATGCACTAAAAAGCCCACCCAAGTTCGTGTTCTGTGTGTCAAGAATTTCGTCGGCTGGCGCTAAAGGTCTGAAGGGTCTTGGTCACGTGATAGCAGCTTCTCACTCATGTGATTCTGGTAGATAGGGACTAACAAAATTAACATCAAACTGCAACTTACAGGTAAGTCTTGTTTAATTTGTCAATTATCCACAACGTTTCCTAAAGCTTTTTTTTCTGGGGGGGCGTAATAAGGAAGATTGTGAGTGAATTAGTTTTAAATACGCCACCCTTAAAAATCTTGACTGATCATAATGATAATAGTAAAATAATCATGATAACAGTGTTACACTGATAATGATAATAGTGTTTTAGAGCCGATTCTACTGCCTATTGAATCATGTACAAGTGTGCGCGTTTTTTACCGTTTATTTATTCCAAATTTAAATACCTATGCATGTATTTTTTTTTCAAAAATAAAGTTATTAAACATACAATTTTTTTTCATTACTTCTTATAGTATAAACGACCAATTGGATTCAACTGCAATATCAAAATGTAGTTAATCTTTAGTTGTGTCGTGCTGCTTTTCTTGGTTGATCAACAAATGTACGATGAGACTAAGGAGCTTGGGTTCTGAAGTAAAAGTAGGATATGTACCCACCTACGTAGCACCGCCGTTGATATTTGAATCGATGACCATGGCTCATGCTAGCATTTGAAATTGAGGAGTCATAGATTTGTTGACCATGGAATTCTAGGGATCAAGACAATTCTGAAGGGGTAATAAAAAAACACAAAAAGAGCTAATCGTGTGTATACATTTGAAAGCAACCTTTAATTGTAAAGATATGAAGTAAGCAATTAACTTGTACTATTTTTCCAGAGTAAACTTAAGATACATCATAGAAAATTTGCGAGATAAACCCTGGTTTGACCCTTAAAAATTCCTCTCAATGGGATCAATATGATCCCCCTTGGGAGAAATTTCTTAAGGTCATAATAGAATATTTTCAGATTTTTGAGGATAATCCCCCCTGATTTATGAGTAAAACACGAGCTCCTGTGTGACACTGCACAAGTTTTAACCATTTAATAGATAACAAAAATCAGGGTGTAGTGTAGATTAGAAAAATTAAGACGAATAATTGCATTGAAAAAAAAAAAACAACAAAAAACAAAAACAAAAAAAAAAACCAACAAAACCCCGGCAACAACAACAGCAAAAAACCAAGGCGAATCTTACACGAATCAGCGGGGATAAGGACAAACTGATCGATTCCTTACAACGAAACCCTTTCCCTGGCGATGATATCTCAATAGATAGATTGTGTGGCTATCAAGTTATACTGTGCGAGTCTGTTGTTAGTCCTCGAAGTGATAAAATGAAAAACGATGTATTGAGAGAGAGAGAGAGAGAGAGAGAGAGAGAGAGAGAGAGAGAGAGAGAGAGAGAGAGAGAGAGAGAGAGAGAGAGAGAGAGAGAGAGAGAGAGAGAGAGAGAGAGAGAGAGAGAGAGAGAGAGAGACCCTAGACCCGTCGCTTTCAGAAATGAGTGCTCTACCGATTGAGCTTCCAGGCCTCACCCAAAGCCTATGTCGGTTTTACCGATTCCCACGTGACAAAAATTTAGACTGGTCCTTATTAAAAGAAGCAGCAGACAACCATTCAGGTAGATGGATTTTTTTTTCGTCTTTTTAGATAGAAAACATTGTGGGTAATGGAGAAATTGCTTGTATCAAGCGAATACTGCATAATCAACCATGTTTTCCGAAGCTTTTTTCTTTAGACGCGTGAAAAGGAGGGATTGTGTGGGAATGGTTTAAATAGATGACGCCACTAGCACATCCCCGTACTTTGGAATATCAGTTACAAACCACCCCGGCATCGAGCATATGTCCCGCGGGTTATTTTAGATGGGCGCCAATGTAACAAGAGGATAAAAATGTAGCGGCTCGGCCGACACTCGAACAATGGACATTTCGCTGACAGGGGGAGTGCTCTACCCATTGACTCAACCGTCCTTAATTCTTCATAAATTAACTCGGTATATTATTGTTATCGACGTTGCTTAGAGTGCTGGCCTTGAAGTTAAGACGTTCCGAGATCGATTGATTGATTGAATGGGGTTAAACGCCGCTTTGAAAAGTATTTCAGTCATATCGCGGCGGCTGGAGCACCTACCAATGGATTCCTGGTATTTCTCAGACCTTTCATTGAAATCAGAAAAGCAGTGATTTCACCAGTAGCAGAATCTAGAATGGTCGTTCTTAGATTTCAGAACATGATTCTTAATTGACAAATCAGTGACGAATAAGAAAAAAGTAACACGGTTGGACGTAAACTGTACGTCGTAACTACAGTTTTAATAAGCTGTAGTTACGGTTTTAAGTCGTCAATCAACGAAAACGCTTCACATTGATATCGACCCTTGTTGGAGTTCAAAGTTCACTTCCTATGACTATAACTATTTTATTAGTGATTTAGACCTCCGGCCAATTACACATTTTACATAATATGTAAAAATATGACGAATTGATGTACCAGGAATGACAGAGTAGAATTAGAAGAGATAACTTCCCGAAGAAATATTTCAACATAAACTTTTATAGCGTGAAATTATCAATTTTATCCTCGTTCTTACTTAAAATTTTCACCTAACTTTTCATCATAGAGATTAAGGTTAAGAGAGATGTTAAAGGATAACCCGTAACTGTAAACCAAAAGATTTTCTCTTTCTCAATAAGTGGTAAATAAAGATAGATGTATTTTTATTACTATTGGGTTATTGTTCGTTATAACTCAAATAAATCTGTTGTTTTATCATTTGTTAGTGATATATATCTTTTCACGTATTTATCTCGAATATAGTATGAGGATGAGTATAGCTGTGATCTGTGATCCTATAGGAATATTTTGATTGGTCGATCGAGTTTGATTGACAGTGACGATCTATAAATTCACCTGGCCATGTCGTTATATTGTTGCCACCGGTGACAAAGCAATGACAATATTCTATTTATTGTTTATAAGTGTAGAAGTACGTTGTTCCGTCCGGTGAATTTGATATACTTCTGCGAAGATAAAATGTCACTTTTTCATCAATTAACACCTGTAAAACCATAACATAGGGCAACTATGTTGCTTAAACCCGTTACCAGACGGAAAATTTTTAGACTGGTCCAAATTGAAAAGAGTAGCAGACAACAATTCAAAGTTTATAAAACCTGATACTTTTTTCAACTTTCTGGGTAGAAAACAAAAGGAAGAAACTGCTTGTTGCAAGCAATTTCTTCATTTCACACAATATTTCCAAATTGGTTTTCTTAGGAGGCGCCGTTTATCGGTCACTTATAATAGTGTTTTGTGATTTATAAAGCATTGAACTTTTTATCCAGCGTTGAGTTAGCAATGGCGCAAATAAATCTCCGATTAACAACAACCATTGGTCAAAATGGTGAAGTCGGGTGACTCGAAATGATTCAAATCTATTTTTGAATCTATTGGACGCATGTAATGTTTCAATGATTTAACACCAAGAACGAAATAATTTAAGTCTATTCTCTAGGCTATCATTATCTACAAATGAGTTTTGTAGAAAACATTGTAAATCAAGAGGACCACGATGGTCTTAAATCGCTCACCTGAGGCATTTGCAAATTACAGTACTTTTTTGTAAAAAAAAAAACAAAAAAAAAACACGGCTTGAGCAATATAAATATAACAAATATAAGATTTTGGGTATAGTACCAAAACCACCGAGTAATGCCTTACAATAAAAATGAATGCCCATGGCTTTATCGTTTAATCAATTACCAAAGTATCCAAGATTTTGACGCCCCAAGGAAAATAGGTTTAACGATACATTGTGATAAAGGAAGATCATAGTTGTTACAAGCAATCTCTCCATTTCTCACAACGTTTTTCTACCCTAAAACCTCCCTGTATTTAAATTTCAATCAGACTTTAATTACTGTCTGCATTCTTTTTAATATGGACCAGTGTTAAGAGATGATTTTGAAATTGTTTTAATCGAGCATTTTACCAAACTTGGGGCCTCATGGGCGGGGACATTTTGACCTAATTGGTATTATTTTAGCAACCTTCGTAGAGAACAATCTGGATGTACTATAAACCAAATATGAATGCATTACGACTTATACATAGGGAGATGAAGATGTGTGAACATGCTCTTATTAAGCGTTTTTTCATAACTTTGGATGCCCTGGAAGGGCCATTTTTGTCTAAAGGGGTATAACTTCAAGAAACATGGTAGATAACGATAAAGTTCTAGGCCCTATTTTTAAGAAGATTTTTTTTTCAAATTGAGTGATCAACGCAATTTTCTTCCCCTGGACAAGAGACATTTTTTATCCTAGGGGCAAATTTTCCTGTAACATAGTATAAATTTAGTAATGCTACATACCAAATACGAATGTCCTTTACCTTATATTTCAGAAGGAGAAGACTTTTGAAGTTGCACTAATTAGGCGTTTTCCCAAATTTTGGACCTCTGGGGTTGGTGTATACGTTTTATACCAGTGCTTTGATTTTAGCAAACATGGTAGAGTATAGTATATGCCAAATATGAATGCCTTAGACTATGTGGGAGACTGTTGAACATGGCCTAATCGAGTAATTTCACGAACTTTCAAGTAGACACCCAGGGAAGGGTAGTTTTTACCCGACAGGCATAATTTGATAGATAACAGCCAGGCTATGCTACATTCCAAATATAAACGCACTCTGCCTAAAAGTGAGGATATTTTTTTACTTACTCAAGTTTCGCGATTTCCCGATTTTGGTCACCTATTGCAGGGCCGTTTTTTGACCCTAGGAGCACAATTTTAAGTGAAATAGTAGGCCTACAAAACCATTTTTGACCCCGAGGATTAAATTCTTAAAAATTTTACAGAGAACAATGTGATTAAACAGTTTCATATGAAGATAATTCCTACGGCCTTGTAATTTCTGGGAATGAAAATAAAAAAAAAAAAAAAAAAAAATAAGTCGCCAAACAAACAAAAATGTTTCACATTTGTAACTGTCGATCAATATTGAAGTTCACTGGTAGAATGACCCTTTCACTGGTAGAATGACCCTTTCATTGAAAGCCGCGATTTGTTAATTTGAATTACGGACGTTTCGTACCATAACCATTTCGTACCAGTCGTTTCGTACTATGGTATTGGTCATTTCGTACCATGGTATTGGTTGTTTCGTACCATGCTGTGACCATTTCGTACCATGTTGTAGTCATTTCGTACCATACGTCAAATGTTTCGTACCGTAAAAAAATCTTATATTATTTGAATAGTAAAATAACGCTTTCAACATTTATAAAATATTTTTATTTTCTATTTGCTTTATCTAATTTATCGATCATTAAACAAGAGAAAATAAATTAAGACAGTCCACTCATGCAAACGGAGAGTTGATGATACAGTATAAGCGTATCAGCACATTACTTTTTCTAACAGGGGGATTATGTTCATTAGAAGAAAATTAGTCGGGAATCAGAATTGTATTTCCGTCAATATTGTTTCATAGTTAACCGAATAATTTGACAAAGTAACCATTAGCCATTTGCAACACAACGATACCTGTTAAGGCAGGTCCAAATATAAAGAAATTTACAGACCACAATTTCATGAGGACGGATTTTTTTTTTAAATATTTGTCTTTGGGAGAAGAAATCATTGTGATAATTATTGCTTGTCTCCAGCAATGTTTTCCTAAGTATTTTTCTTGATGGGTGTAAAAAAGTGGGACAGTCAAATGAAAGGCAAATACCAATCTAATCATAATTAAGCAATCAACAATCGTTCACCTTCCACAATTAGATCTTAACTGATCTTACCTAACACGTCGCCAACAATGACAAACAATCTAATTATCAAATTCTCTGAACTTGTTTGAGTGGTTTATTTGTGGTACGAGATGGTACGTAATGACTAATTATTTGGTACGAAATGACCAACGCATGGTACGAAATAACCATTGTATGGTACGAAATAACCATAGAAATTATGGTACGAAATGGTTATGGTACGAAATGACTGTATACCGTTAATTTGACGTTAAACAAGAGAAATTGGTTATGTACAAGAGAAAGACCTTGCTTTTTTTAAATTAGGGGTAAATATTGGTGGATGGCAAAATGTCCTAGATCTACAGCATATTGAAACTGTTGTTACGACGTTAATCTCACCATTCCGGGGCGGTCTCTCGCTCTCACACTCTCTGGTTCTCCAACAATGTCTAACCATCATTGAATTGCAGAAATAAGTATGGAATGACCTTAAACTCTTGTTTGGAACAGGGAACCAGTCTACTATAAGACAACAACAACGATGATACGACAACAACAACATGTGCAGCAGACAACAACAACATCGGGATGTCGAAGCATCTAAAACCATGGATTTGCAATTTTATTCAACGCAATCAACGATCGTCAGCTAGATTTTGCAAAGCAGCAGTTGTACTCTCGGTACTTATCCAAAAATTGGCTCAAAGTTTTGGGTGAACAAAATGTTTCGTCATGTCTTTTTGTGTGTTTTTTTTTTTATTATCCTCCTATACCTTTCACCTCAATTATCGTGCACGTAACGAAGCCGGGGTTCGGTATCAATCACAATTTTTTTTCATCTCATGAAATAGTTTTTTATATATCTTACAGACATATGAATTATCTTTTAGTAAAATTTTATCCAGTTCTACTCCAAACTTCTTGAGTAAGTGCGTCTAATATCAGACGCCTTTGTCCATTAGGCTGTGTACAGAGAGTCTGGTTGAAGAATACTGTTCTTGTTTAGCTCTATGCGAACACGGAACCGTCATAGAACATGCATTATTTGATTAACTGTACATGATTTCAGCTGTAAGGTTCGAAAAAAAATTGGATAAGCAAGTAGGCCAAGAACGGGAAAGATCAGACAAAGTCGGATAGTATTTGACAGTCACATCAGGTAAATTCAGACGGCATCTACTGACTTGGGTCATATTGAACAGGGCATATAAATGATAAAACATGTCTTAATTACGCCAAAATTGTATTGTAGATGCTCACTAAACGCTTTCGGAAATGACAAACAAGCTTTGTAGACTAAAATTGTCTATTGAAGCAGATGATGTTGACAGAGATTTCCAATGTCCACAGGTTAGATTGCACAAATTCTTCTGCTGACAAAAACTTGACTGGTCCTATTTGGAAGTAATTTCCCCGTCTGAATTGATTGATTGGGGTTTAACGCCACTTTTAAAAGTATTTCAGTCATATCACAGTGGCTTGGGGTATGAAAGTATTGATTTGTCGTATATGATCCGGTATGCTGGGGATTATTAGGGGCATTTCACAATAAAAGACGGCTGTCCGATATTTGACAGTGTATATATTTTCAACTTCACATGAGTGAGTATCTATTGTTCTGGTTCAGAGTGTGGCACAAAATATGTATCATTCTTCTCAGCACCCTAACATGTGTACAAAAGGTCAAGTGGACCCAGTGCCTGCAGTTCTTACACTGTACCCACTTTGTTAAGACTAAAGAAGTGCACTTTTTAAACTTTAATTGGTTGCAATATTGGCAACAAAAATCAGCACGGCCTTTTTTAGTATCTTGGTCACTTGTTGTGTCAGATGTAAGGTTGAAAGCTGAAGGGCCAGGTTGTAGTTCAGCTGTATTAAATCTTGTCTTGGATACCTTTACTACTTTGGACTTTTTGTTACATAGTTTTTATGCCCCCAAATGGAGGCATATAGTAATCGAACTGTTCGTCCGTCAGTCAGTCCATCCGTCCGTCCTGCTTTCGTGTCCGCTCTGTAACTTCTACATGCAACAGTTGATTTAGATATAACTTTGCACAAATGTTCACTGCTATAAGACAACGTGTTGCGAAAAAGACCAATGTTCCTATCTCAAAGATCAAGGTCACAATCTGGGGTCAAAGGTCAAAAATGGGGACCTTTTTGCCGTTTCCACTCTGTAACTTCTATAATCATGCACGCAGGTACAAATTTCTTTCACACAAATGTTCACCACCTTCAGACGATGTGTCCGGAAAAAGACCCAGGTTCCTATCTCAAAGGTCAAGATCACAATCTGGGGTCAACAGTAAAAAATGAGCACTTTTTGCTGTGTCTGCTCTGTAACTTCTATAATCATCATGCACCCAGGTACAAATTTCTTTCATACAAATGTTCACCACCTTCAGATGACAAGTCGCGAAAAAGACCCAGGTTCCTATCACAAAGGTCAAGGTCACAATCTTGGGTCAAAGGGGCGTCCAGGATGGTTAAATTGCGTCCAGAATCGTTAAATTGTATTTACTCTCTTATTCTTCAATGGATTGCTTCCATATTTGGACAGATGCTTAATTGGGTGGACAACTTTAGATGACCTTGACCTTGACCCAGTGACCTTGACATTTGACCTACTTTTGACCTCAGAAAAATCCATCCACAATGCATTTCTAGATTTCATTCTGTATTAATAGAAACTATTATATGTATTAAAATTTCATTTATTAAAAACCCAGTCGTATAGATCACAAATGCATGTGGTTGTGTTTACAAAACAAATCAAAGTGCCACATGCTTGACCCTGTCCTTTGGGGGCATTTGTCACATGACTGTGACCAGCTCTTGTCATGTCTTTTCAGGTTCTGCTCTCTTCAGTGATCTTTTCTTTGTTTTTTGATTTATCTGATGAGTTTTCTTCATGAACGTTTTCTGTCAATTCCTTACCTGCAACAATTTTGCTTAATGTATTTCTTTGATTTTTACCTTTGTTAATAATCAAAATAAATGGCAAAAAAACTTTCAAGATAGATAAAATGATATCCAGAGCTTCCGATAAAGGAAATGATTTGAATATAACCAATCACCAAACAGCAAAGAAGCTGCAGAAGGACAAATTTCTGTTGATGAAATTTTTGATTTTTTTTACTTAAGGGTTAGAAAACATTTTAGACCCCCCCCCCCAAATAAAAATCTTTACAAAACATGGAAAATGATAGAATTGATTGTTACATAAATTCAATTATGATATTGTAGTATGAAAGAAAAACAGAGTTATAATAAATTTTGTAATAAGAATTACTCTGTATGTGCCTATGTTGGTCATAGAGATCTAAATACAATCTCCTATATTTGAGCGCCTTGGCAATATGGGATCATTGTCACACACGCTGCAATGGTAAAACAGAATGTTGAAATGTTTAAGTTAACTCAACCTACCCAAATTTCAAAAAGCGTCTACATGACCACAGCATTTGCAAGAAGAACAAAATCATGATGCCGAAGATATTGGTATGGAATGATAAAAGGAAGGATAAAATTTTTTGTTTGTTTTGGGTGATGTTAGGATTTTAAGAGATAATTTTTCCTTATGCATATTGTATACAATGAGATTGATTTACGATGAAACTGTTTACACTTAGCAGTATCAATTTGAATGGTAGTGCATTCAATGATTTAATGACTGCTTTTGGCTGAATGTTGAATTACACTTGGGTTTAGCAAGCTGTAGGTTGTGCCTTTGCATCTATTGAGCAGTCATTTAAGATTTCACAATCTTGAAGGCTGGTATCACATCTTCATGCCTCTGACATTGGGTGGGACTTACTAGTTTTAGCTCCTTTGGACAATTTTCATATGAAAGGTCCTGTAGAGAAGGTACTAGTCTGAGCTTTTTCAATACTGTTGATATCCTCTCTGAGGCAATAAAACAATACAAGTTATGTTTGCAGATTCAACATGGGGGTACACCAAAGCAATGTTTAATTTGAGGAAAGAATGTTTGTCAATGATTTATTTTACTGAATTTAAGGTTTCTGTCGAACTAAAAATCCTAGGTCACATTCTTTGAAATATGGTCTCTCTGGGTTATTTCAGTTGGTACATATAAGTATCACTCCTCATTTAAAAAATGCTCACTTGGAAATGCCACATGAGGAAAAGTGTAAATACATAATTTTTTACCTATTCCCACACAATGATTCTTTCACACACCCCCTCCACCCCCACCCCACAAGAAACCTAGCAATTTCTCCATTATCCACAATTTTTTACAGCCCAAAAGACAGAAATTTTCTTCATTTCATCAACACAAACTTGTCATCTGCCACTTCTTTGATTTTTGACCAGTCTTAAATTTTGTTGTGTGGCAATGGGTTTAATAAACTACAATGAAGATACCCAGGAAGTACTTGAAAAGTTGAACTTTGCTGTGATTTATCTGAAAGTGTTCAAAGTGGTGTTAATCCCTATATGTTGGATTTAGGAATCTACCTTCAATCCTCAAAAATCACAGGTGTCAAGCTTGAGTACTAGTCTAAGGTGGTAGTAATAGAGTAAGTCTATTGTTTTACCTTAGTTATATTGTACTTTAATTTTTACTTATATTATATTTACCAATCCAATTTAGAATTGGAAAGATTAATTTGACAATGAACAGATATTTGATTTTACTTTCAGAACAAAGGAACAACGAAAACAGGATGGCTTGTTAAAGAAATAACTGATGGCTGTGTGTATATTCAAACTATCTTCACCAAGACAGCAGTTGAAAAGTGGTAAACCATATTTTTATACATTAATTGGAGTCTCAAGTCCTTTTTTGAATTGTATTGTATATACTGTTAACCCACTCCCATACAATGACGCTTCTTGACGTCCTTCAAGAAAAAGGAGTAAGAAAAAAATGTGGAAAATGAAGAAGCAATTTCTTCATTTCAAACAAGGCATTCCATGCAAAATAAACCCCCCAAAATAATAGAATTTCATGAACTTTAAATAATTGTCTGCAACTTCTTTCAATTTGGACAAGTCTTAAATTTTGTTGTCTGGTAATGGGTTAAGCTCCGCTGACATAGAGCCAGCAAGCTATTGTCTTGGTGATGTTTCTGTTGTGTTTGTGTGTGTGCATCAAACAGTAGTCTATTTTCTATCAAAAATTTTTGTCAGAAACTTAAGGCTAGATTTCAACCAAATTTTCATAGGAATGACCCTTGAGTCACTCTTTATCAGATTTTTTCAAGAAATTTTGATGGACTTGAAAACATGACTTTAATGCACAAATTATTTCAAGACATGTTATGTAGTGCAAACTTTGAAAATGTTATGCTCAGAAACTACTGGCTGGATTATTATCAAATTTAATTGGGAATGGGCCCCTACCATTATACATAGTTACTCCGCTTGACCAGTTATTTCCCTTCAACTCTGGGTAGTTCCAGTCTATATTTGTAAATTATCTTTTAACCCTTGTCATGCTGAACCCGGAATATTCCGGTTTTGGCAGGAGTTGTAGACCAAGATCAGCCTGCACATACCGGTAAGTGCAGTCTGATCTTGGTCTACACCTCCTGCTTGTACTTTTCCTTCTAGAGTTGTTTATGAAATTGATTTGTAAAAGAAATATTTGATTTTTGAACAACAACTTCTATCAGTGCTTTCAGCCCTTTGATTCTACAGTAGTTCAGTAAGGTAATTTATACAGCATGACAAGGGTTAATAGGAAGATACAATAATACCTTTAAAATTTGACGTTTTTCATCCTATTAAAATTGTTGAACCTTTTCACCTTATTCGTGAAATTGCTTAAGTTCTGTGGTCATTGATTTGAAAACTAAAGCACTTTAAACTATCATAAATACAATCACATAGATAGGTGTGACTGGCTTTTGTCACATCGTTCATGAAATTAGCGTACTTCTTTGCATTAAACTTGCAGATAAGTTATTTCAAAGCATTGAGAAATTTCTTAAGTCCAAAGAATAAATAATGTTTTGTTTGTCTGTATATTTGTTTGTTCTGTATACTTATAATCATTGACAGCACATTTTGATCTACTTTTGAATAGTAATAAAGTCTTTATTTCATATTTACAATTTTATGTATTTAGCATCATAAAACATGTCACTTAGAATTTGATAATTTGGAAAGTTGCTGCCATGATTTTTTTTTACTTTATTACATCGCTGTATACTTTACTATATTATATGAGCACAAAATACTGAAGATGAGATTTTTTGAACATACAGTGTCTAGCATCCATTCTGTGTTAACCATTTTTTTTTTCTATCAAAGCTGCATTTTGGCCCAAATGTGTTCAAATATGGTCAGAATGTTTGTCTTCTAGGGTATATCTAAAGGTCACTCAGTAAAATCTTACAATTACCCTATTTACACTCTAGAGGCCACATTTTTGGTTGACTTGATATTTGGGCAAAATATTTTTCTGAAAAGTAACTCTATCATGTTTGCAATTAGGTCACTTTGGTTCAACTACTGGGTCACTAGGCCGATCTTAGAAATACCTAATTTGCACTTTAAAAGCCGTGATTTCATATCAGTTGTCATGATATTTTGTCAGAATGTTTGTCTGCATAATATCTTGGACAAGGTCACTTGAGGCCAAAAACTAGATCACTAGGTTAAATCTTAGAAATATCTAGTTTCAAGGCTGGAAGCCTAGACAGTCTGAGAAATATTTTGTTTGTATTATAGTAGCGACAATTTTAACCCTGATACTTTGATATTTAGTTAGAATGTCTGTATTCACAATATCATAGTCAGTTTTGACATTTTGTAATGGGGGTGATAATTGGTAATTGGGAGTTCAAAACCTAGGTCTGTAGGTGAAATCCCAGTAATACCTTATTTGTGTTGAAGAGGTCTCATTTTTGGCTCAAAAGTCTTGATATCAAGTCAGAAAGTTTGTCTCATTGATATCTTTGATATGACCATTATTGGGTAACCCAAACTTGGTCACTCAGTTAAATCTTGGAAATTTTTTTTTGCACTCTAGAAGTCTCATTTTTGACACCAATGTTTTATTTTGACAGGGTGTTGATTGAACTTCAACAGTTCTTTTTTGAGAGATTTATTGTTTGCATTCTAGAGGCTACATTTTGTCCTTAAAGTTCTACTTTTTGGTCAGAAAATTTTCCTCAATGCTATCTTGAAGGCATTTGCTGTTGGTAATTTGTGGTCAAACACTATTTCACTTTGTCATATCTTGATAAAAAGGCTCAACCATTTCCCACATATTCTCACTTCTATATGCCCCTCAAGATTAGTGCTTTGGGAAACATTGCTAATCGACAGGAAGGAATTTGTTATTAGTAATTTGTGGTCAAACACCATTTCACTTGATTAAATCTTGAAAAAAAGCTCAACCTATGCCCACATATTCTCGCTTTTATATGCCCCTCAAGATTAGTGCTTTGGGAAACATTGTCAAAGGATGAAGAAATTGCTTGTAAGAAGCTATTTCTTCATTATCCACAATGTTTGCTACCCGAAAAAGACAAGGATGTTAAAATTCAATCAAGTTAAACTATTGTCTGCAACTTTTTCTATTTGTCTGTTAATGGGTTAATTGTGTTAATAGTAGAGGTTTTATCTATGGCTCAAATTTTTTTAAACTTGATCAGATTTTTTTCGTTCATGAGATCTTGGAAAAGATATATATATAGGGTCACTTGGGAAAAACTTTGACACTTTTAAATATTTGGAGTCATTGACTTAGGTGAGAACTACAATGCAAATTAGCCTCTTGCTCTTTTCTTGTTGATATATGATGTGGAATTCTTTGGTTAGTTCATGCCAGTGGATCGGTACAGCCTATCAAGTGCCTCTATTTAGCTTACCTAATTGTGATTTGAGCAATTGTGATTAGTTATTATCCATGGTCTGTCTCTGTCCATTTTTCCATCCATCTGGCCATTCATAATTTATTCAGAAATCTTCGCCCTTGAAACCAGAAGGCCAATTAAGCTGATTTTTAGCAGGAATGTTCTTTGGGTAAAAACCTGCCGAGTTAGTGAAAGAATCAAATTCTGTCATGGCAACAGAATGGCTAAAAAACCTTTAAAAATCTTCCATAGGTCTAAGTTGTTTCATATTCTACATAGTGAATTGATTTGTCTACAAAGGTTATTGGATAATGCTGCTTGAGTTCTGTTTGGGCTATGCAAGTGTGTACCCTGTTTTACAAATAATAGAAAAAGAGAAAGAAAACCTTTTTACTACCTTATGTAGGCTGTTGAAATAATGCCCTTTGGCATTAATTTTGATTTCTCCTGGGCACGCCCCATTTTAAATGGTAGGAAAGGAGGAAATTTTCTCAAATTTAATGACAGTAATTCTTTTTAGCTCCTCTTGAGTATGATTTTTTTGGAATAAAAATGATTGTATTAATAAGGAGAATAGTGGGCAATTTAGGACTATCAAGGTCCTCTTGTTTTCTTTTCCAGTCTTGGTGATAATGGGACAAGCCTAGATTTAAACTCTGCTGTGCTTCTTCTAAGGGACATAAGATTAGAGCTACAGTACAATTCTACTGTAAGAATTCTTGATTATAAAATGTTTATTAATTAACCAATTTCAACACAATATTGCTTTTTGACACCCCCTAAGAAAAAAGCTCCAAAATATATTGTGGAAAATGAAGAAATGTCTTGTTACAATCCAGACATTGTAACTACAGCTTATTTAAGTCAGTAAAAGCGCTTCTTATAAGCATTGACTGATGTCAGAGTTCAAAGTTCACTTGCGGTATAAACATAGGATTTGATTTTGTTGTTGCCGAGATAAGCAAAATCAAAAACACGTGGGAAATATGGCAAGCCTTTTGGTAACGTTAACCCTTTACCAGAAGGCAAAATTTTAGACTGGTCCAAATTGAAAGAAGTTGCAGCTGACAACTTAAACTTTACGGAAATTTTAGATTTTTTCCACTTTCTGAGTAGAAAACATTGTGTAAAATGAAGAAATTGTTTGTTACAAGCAATTTCTTCATTTTACACAATGTTTGTCCAATTGTCTTTCTTGAGGGAAGTCCAAAAGCGTCACTGTGTGGGAATGGGTTAAGTGATAATTGTGCCCGTCAAATTTGTAAACAACTACTTATCAGATGTCCTATCTGTGATTGTAAATAGAGAGTGTATTGATACATGACATGAATACTTCATCCACGGCTCCTATTATTGGATTGTCACAAAAAACGTATATTACTGATACTACACAATTTTTTAAATATGAAGCTATTGTGATAGATCGATGTTCGTCGTCCATCTGCCTGTCCACCTGTCTGTCTGTTTACAATTACTAAAAATCTTCTTCTTCTGAACTAACTATAGAATTTCATCAAAACTTCACAGAAATAATTCTTAGGTCATGCTTTTTCAAAATGCTTCAAAGAATTTATATCCATGGCAACCAGGTGAAAAAAATCAAACAAATCTTCAGAGTTCTGCCAAGGGCGCGCCACTGCGGGATCGGCGCAGAAAAATTACGAACCGTGCGCCGTAGATACGAAGATACCTTGGGACAATTCAGCGGATGTTTGGGGTTTTATTTACTTCCGGGGTTTCCCTTGGTAATTCAGAGCGGTAATATTGATTGAAAATGTCGCTCTGATTGGTTTACTGTGCACTGTGAATTCCGTTTTCGGTCATATCAGCCAATGAGTAGCGTTATAATAAAAATATCAAATTTAAGTTTGACGTAACAAAAAATGCCTTCTGCATCATAAACTCGCTATTTAGTGTCGCTGCGATGGCATAAAAAAAGAAAACAAAAACAATCTTAAGCTTCTTTAGCCAAAAAGTGCACGAACTGGCGCCGATGATCAGCCAAACAAACCTGGGACTTCAAAATCGGCCGAATCTCAATCAGAATCCGGACGCGAAACAGCTTAATCGAGCTATGAAAAACTGTTCCATAATATTAATGGCTCTCGGACTTTTTGTGGGTATCTTATGATTCAAGTAAAAACTCAATGACTTGTTCTCTTTGTATTAAGCACAAGAAAAATAATTCATTTACAGCTCAAAACTGTATCTTTAATTCAATATATTGTTTACTTTTAAATGAGAAGAAATCCCCTGAAATTTCTTCTCATTGATTGGGTTCACATCATACATCCGACCTCATAATATAGTGGCCCCATGTTTTGGAAAAGCGCCCCATATTCTTGGCTTAGATGGGCCAGTGGCCCCCTAAGGTCAAAAGCTTGGCAGAACTCTGAATCTTCTCACTCCAAAAATTTATGTTACACTGAAAAGTAGTTGTGCGATCTTGGTTTTATATAGAAATAAAGATTAAAATCTTGAAAAATCTTCTTCTTCCAAAACTAATGACCTAGAGTTTTGATATTTGGTTTATATTATCATAAAGCCTTGTGCTATCATAAGTGAGTGATATAGGACCATTGTGGTCCTCTTTTTATTGTTACCACATCCATTCAAATGAATTTAACAATGTGTCATCTATTACAGCAATAAACTGATTTATGCATTTGGAAACTTGAGAATTTTACCTTCATTAAGTGCAAATTTAATCTTAACTTTTGTGATGCTGAATCCAGAATATTCCTGGTTTGAAAGGAGGCATAGACAAAGATCAGCCTGCCAAAATGCGCAGTCCAATGTTAGTTTAAACCTCCTTCTTGTCAATTAAAAGCTAATTTTGTTAACTCATATGAGCACTACAAACTCAACATGGGCTGTTTTGATCACTCACTGTCTGGTGTCTGTCGTCTGTTGTCCATCCCTAGACAATTTATTTAACCCAAAACCACCCAGCAAAATTTAAGACTAGTCCAAAATTGCAGACATAAATTTCAAAATGATGAAACATTTAAAATCCTTGTCTTTTAGGGTTGAAAATATTGTGGAAAAAGAAGCAATTTCTTCATGTTTGCAATTTTTTCCCAAGCTTTATTGTTGCAGGGCATTAAAAAGTGGGATTGTGTAGGAATGGGTTAAAAGTCTCCTCCTCCTAGACCATTGTGCCAATTAGGTTGAAACTTTGCAGGAATAATCCTTGGGTGAAGGTCTTCAAAAGTTGTTAAAAGAATTCAAATCTGTCAAAAACTGTGGTTTACTTCGCAACAGAAAGGTTAAAACTATTTGGTATACAGAAAATCTTCTCCTTACAAATGATTAGGCATAGAGGTTTCATATTTTGTTCAGCCAAAATTACTGAAATCATGTCCTTGGGATGATATTTTAGCCAGGCATACTCTATTTGACAAATAAGAAGAAATTCTTAAAGAATCTTCTTCTGTCCAACAATAAAGAATAGAGGTTTGATATTTTGTATGTAGGCTCAGCTGATTGCCTCTTACAAAAAGTGATGTGAACACCCATTTGTTAAGACTTAAGGTTTTTTATTATGCATGTAGCATTACAAATCCTTTTAGACAAACCCTTAGAATAAACAAATTCCTGCCCTATTATGCTTTTTACAACTCTCAATAAAAGATCTTGGGACAAGCAGTTTCTTTGTTATCCACAATTTTTTCAACCCTAAGTGATAAAAATATAATAAAATTTGATCAATTTAAAATTGTTGTCAGTGACTGCTTTCAGTATGGACCAGTCTTGTGGCATTATAATGTATATAATTAAGTTGTTTAAATATAGTTACTCTGATGAGGGATGTTGGACCATCATGGTCCTGTTGTTCATAAGAGGATTTTCAAGATAAATATTTTAGCCTTTTGATTCTATAAAGAATTTAAATATTTTTCAGAATGAAGCAGAATTTGCGCTAATTGTAGATGATTTTGTGATATGGGATCATCAAAGAGGATTTAAATTAACCAAGACATCCATTCAATCATGGTAAGTTGAAATTAAAAAAAAGCCTTATTTGGATGAAAAAGAGGGGAGCACATTTCCCATCTTATACCCTTTTTAGAAATTTTTTACTTTTCAAAGCAGAAACTTTTTTCAATATTAAAATGTTCTTTTCAGATATGAATTATGCACAATGTGTTTATTGAAAAAATCATGTGTACATTTTAATTAAACTGAGTGCAAGATGCTTATGGTCAGCTTTTGAGATCCTTGAATGGCTGTTGTCAGTCATCTGGTGTGCATCGTGTGTCATGCAGCATCTAGGACAGAGTTCACAATCACGCAAAATTGTGCATGAATCAAGAAAAATGGAAAGTAAACAAGCCCTTGTGTTTTTATACTTGACAATTACTTGAACTTGGTTATGAAGGAACTTCATAGTTGACTTGTAGACTTTAATTTTTTTTTTGTTACTAAGATTGGGAACCTCTTCAGACTTCTTTGCTATGAAAGTCTATCACAGTGCATGAAAAATTGTGTCTTTGCTCATGAAAGAAATGAATTGATAAGAAATAATGTTTTAACCCATTACTAGACAATAAAGTTTTAGACTAGTCCAAATTAAAAACAGTTGGGAGGACAATTTTAACTTTATATTTTTTTTAGATTTTTTCAACTTTCTTGGTAGAAGACATAGAAGACATTATTTTAACATAGAATATTGTAGAATATCTTATATATCTTCCTCTTCCCTCCCCACCCACACCCTATTTTACACGGAAAAAAAGTAGAAAAAGTCTTTAAAAATCTTTTCAGAACAGGAAAGTTCGGGACATAGATAATTGGTATGTAGAATCTTCAGGTGAACAAAGTTTGTTCATGTGGTCATATTTGGACTCCACCTATGGATCATTCCAGTTTATGTAGAAAATAAATGGGGAAGGATCTTATTATACCCCCCAAAACTATGTTTGGGGGGGTATATAGGAGTCAGCTTGTCGGTCGGTCTGTCCGTCTGTCTGAAGCCTTTTCGTGTCCGCTCAATTTCTCGGCGACCATTGGACGGATTTGATTCAAACTTCACACATATAATCAGTATCAAGCAGAGTTGTGCATATTCCATTTTGGTACGGACCATTGATTTTTGACAGAGTTATGGTCCTTTGGTCAAAAATCTTGTCCGCTCAATTTCTCAGCAACCATTGGACGTATTTGATTCAAATTTCACAGAAAGACTTGGTATAAGTCAGACATATGCGTATGCTATTTTGGTTATGGTCCATTAATAATAATAATAATAATAATAATAATAATAAAGACTTTATTTAATGAGGCTGCACAGTTGGGATAACCCAGTCTTACCTGTGGGCCTCTACAAGTATTTACAAATCCAATACATGAATATACAACAAGAAAGACATGAAATATATTACATTTACACAAGAGGAGTAAGTAATTATGGAGAGAATAAGAATAATTAAGCAAAATAATATGACCGATTACATGTAGCCTGTTTACAGCACAACCATTTATGCGTTTGGTTTGTCAATACTACCTTTTGGGATATAAACCTTTTTTGCAATCGATTACTTGCTTTCATGACTTCATGGTTGAAGATAAACTTCAGATAATCTGATTGGTATCCATAGTAATAGTAAGCAAATTTCTCCTGTAGATGTTGTTCTACTCAATGAAATATCTTGATTTTTGACTGAGTTATGGCCCTTTAATTAAAAAGTTTGTTTTTTGGTAAAGGCCCTTTTATATTGACAAGCGCTGTATGGGGGTATTAGTCTGCTTTTGGACAGTCTAGCTTTTTTTTTTTTACTTATCCAGAATACACCTTTACTTATATGGAAACAAAGGAGAAAATCCTTTTAGAGATTTCTTACGACAAGTAACCAAGCTTAACCCATTCCCACTCAATGATGCTTTTAGACACCCCAAAGAAAAAAAAGCTTTGGAAAACATTGTGGAGAATGAAGGAATTGCTTGTAACAAGCAATTGCTTCATTAACCAAAATGTTTCCCCCCCCCAAGTTAACAATATTATATACCTTGTATTTAAAGGGCCTGTTTTGGGTTAAATGTGTGTAATTAATCAAATAAAGGTTCCTGTAATTATCACCAGAAATTTACTTTAAATTGCCGCACCCCCATTAACATCAGTGTTATTGGTCATTTTGAAATATTCTGCAGTTGCTTTCTTCACAATTGTCAGTAAACAATATTCAAAATTTCATCAACAGAAACTTGTGGTGCCGTCATCATAGTGCAGTTGGTAGCACGTCGGACTGTCAATCTAGAGGTCCCGGCTCCGATCCCCGATGGCGGCACTCATCCTTTCTGACGATTTGTCTCCCACCAATAATCGTAGACCTATGTGGGATAGCAGCCAGAGGCTAAGAAGGGATGTGATGGCGGTACTGGTGTGAGAAATACCAGAAATCCATTGTTAGGTGCTTCAGCCGCTGCGATATACTGAAAGATTGTTGAAAGTGGCGTAAACCCCCATTTAAACAAACAAACAAAACAGAAACTTGTCTTCTGCAATTTCTTTGAATTAAGATCAGTCTAAAAACTTTCTGTTTGGTAACGGGTTAAAGGTTCTGTATAAAGTATGGGGTTACCAACTGGTGAGACTCTTCACAAAATTTTCCCTTTGTTAAATATTTCCAATCTTCGTCTCAGGTGAGGGCTTTAGGGCCAATGGCCGTCTTATTTTAAGTATCTAGTATTATAGAAAAAAATTACATCACATCATAGATAAATTTTTTAAATTTTTTGTCATGAATTACCATTTTTTTTTACTTTTCATAATTTATAAGCTTGATAGAAACTTTGTATCTGTTCATAGATTAAGTGTTCAACCAATTCCCACACAATGATGCTTTTAGACACACCCAAGAAAAAAAGCTTTTGGAAACATTGTGAAAAATGAGGAAATTGCTTGTTAAAGGTATTTTTTTCATTATCCACAATGTTTTCTGTCCAAAAAGTAAAAAGAATTGCAGAATTTCATCAACTAGAATTTGTCATCTGCAACATCTTTGAATTTGGATGAGTCTAAAATTTTGTCATCTGATAATGGGTTAATAAATTCATTACAATGTATTTCATATCCACTTAATGAATAACTGATGTAAATAAGGGAATATATTTTTACTTGGTTCCAGTATGGAAGACAGTAGAGTACAAGATGCTGTAAAACTATATGTCAGTACACATGGACATGCTGAAATGTGAGTACACAACAGTCACTCAGTATTTTAGCACAAAAGGACAACATTTTTAACTGATTCAAAATGAAAGAGTTTTTAAGACAGCCATTCACAGAGGATGTAGATTGAAATAGAAATTACCTTAACCTATTCCCACACAATGACGCCTCTCAAGAAAAAAATAGGGATAACATTTTGTAAAATGAATAGAGTGCTCAAAACAAGCATTATGTAAAATGAAGAAATTGCTCGCAATAAGCAATTTCTTGATTTCCAACAATATTTTCTACCTAGATACAGTAGAACATCGTTAATTCAAACATCACTGGTTTGTAGGTATGTGTTAGTTCGTATACTTTACGTGGTCCGGATCTTTTTCCTTCTTTATCTTTGTTAGAAAACTCTGCTTCTTTATCTTTGTTAGAAAACTCTGTCTAATTCGAATGTCAGTGGTTAGTAGTTCGTAGGCCATTGCATCTCCCAAAAGTATGATTATATCACAAACTCCAATGTTTAATTCGTAGGTGTGAACCTATCATAGACTAACAAAGTGTCACAATTCACATCTTACCTTAATTTTCACATCTGCTGATCTGTTTAAATGCAATCTTTTATTATATACCTTTATTTAAAGGGCCTGTTTTGGGTTAAATGAGTGTAATTAATCAAATAAAGGTTCCTGTAATTATCACCAGAAATTTACTTTAAATTGCCGCACCCCCATTAACATCAGTGTTATTGGTCATTTTGAAATATTCTGCCGTTGCTTTCTTCACAATTGTCAGTCCTTAATTTCATGATTTGATAATAGAATACTCTCAGTGATTTGATCCAATGCTTTGCAAAGAGAAATCATTCTGATGTATGTAGAAATATGATACAAGCACTGTGCTTAAAGAATATCCATTTAAACATGGAGATGAAATCACAAAAATGATATATGAGTAATCTTTAGGTCACCTGACCGAAGGTCACGGTGACCTATTGCGATCGTGTTTTGTTTGTTGTTGTGCGTTAACTTTTTACATTTTCGACTTCTTCTTAAGAACCCTTGGATGGATTTTGCAGGAAGCATCCTTATGGGAAGGCACTTCAGATTTGTTAGCGTCATGGAGTTTTCTCCCCTTGGGGCTCCATAAGGGGCCAAAAAGGGTACCTCTTTAAAAATCTTCTTGTCATGATTAGATTCACATTTGGTATTTAGAGTCTTTAGGGCAAGGACTATCAAATTTGTACAAGAAAAAATATTTGTCAAGAAAATGGCCGTGCTAGGGGGAGGGGGGGAGGTGCAATGGTTGGTGGGGTACATAAGCTTACATAGTGACAACTTTGAAAATCTTTTTCTACGAAACCAAAAGACCTACAGCTCTGCTATTTGGCATCATCTAGTGGACCTCTATCAATATTGTATAAAATATAACCCCAGGGTCAAAATTAGCCTGTTCCCGGATGTCACAAGTTTCACAAAGGGCTTATATTGTGAATTTGTAAAAATCTTCTTCTCCCAAACAGAAGGGCCTAGAACTTTGATATTGGTATACAGCATCGTCTTGTGGACCTCTATTAAGATTGTACAATTTATTGCCTCAGGATTAAAATTAGCCCATTCCCGGATGTCACAAATTTAACATAGGCTTATATAGTGAAAACTTTAAAATCTTCTTCTCTCAAACAGATAGGCCTAGAGTTTTGATATTTGGTATGTAGCATCATCTGGTGGATCTCTAACAATATGGTATGAATTATTGCCCTAGGGTCATAATAAGCCCATTTCCGGATGTCACTAATTTACATATGGCCTATAAAACAAAATTTGAAACTCTTTTTCTCCCAAACTAAAAGGCTTAGAGCTTTGATATTTAGTATATAGCATAATATGATGGACTTTTATTTGTTTTTGTGCTATTTGGACTCAGGTGACCGATAAGGCCATATTGGCCTCTTGTTAATTTATGTTTTCCTGAATTAATATCTGCAGGTCTTATTTAGATAAATAACCAATTTAAAATCAATTAAAAGTTGGGGGGACAGAACAAGACAGTGCCTGATTCCTAGTATTTCAAACAGTTGATCACTGGCCTTCCTTTTTGTTCACACTATGCTCGAACTACCGAGGTTTTACTGTAGTTGAAATAGTCTAAAATTTCATAAATTGTAACTTGCAGTCTGCAATTCCTTTGAATTTGGATCAGTCTAAAATTTTGTCATTTGGTTATTTGTTGAAAGATAGAAAAAAAATTGTTAAAAAAGTAAATGTTTGTTATTATTGATTTTTCATTTTCTAACAATTTCCTTTAATATTTTGAATATCAGGTCTGATTCCCTTCCTTGGTAAGGAAAAGGTTAACCCATTTACACATAATGACGCTTTTTGACAACCCCCAAGAAAAGCAATTAGGGAAACATTGCTTAAAATGAAGAAATTACTTGTAACAAGCAGTTTCTTCATTTTCCAAAATCTTTTCTACTCAGACAGTTGATAAAATCTAAAATTTCATTTGTTGTCTGCAACTCTTTTTCAATTTGGACTTGACTAAAATTTTGTGGTCTGGCAATGGGTTAAACAGTTCTGACTTACCAACTTAATCCTTGTCATGCTGAAGAATTTTTAGCGGTTTTGTAGGACAGAACCGGTATTTCAAATTGATCAACCTGAAACAAGTTTTCATGAAATTCTGCTCATTTCCACGCATGCTCATAAACTTAAATTGATAATTTATGCGATTGACTCCATCTTGTCTCATCCCTTATTAAGAAAATAACTTACTTGCTGAATGCCAACGGCCTCCTTTTAGTCATGAATATCAAGGCAAACAGTTTAAAACTTCAATTTGATATATCCATGGTAAATTGTCTAATGAATTGTCTAAATGAGAGAAATAATTTCCTCATGTTTCAAGATAGAATCTAGGTCAGTGGTTAGTGGAAGTAGCGAATACATGTAAACAAACTTCTAAGCATGACCGTTAGTTTTGACCTGGCAAGGCTGAGCAAATTTTCACGCCGTATACACTGTATATACATGTTACAAGTTACAACCCTGTTATAGTCACGACTCAAGTACCTATTTAACCCCCGAATAAAACACCCTTTTACGTCTCAAATTCCAATATATCTTTGAAACTGACATGTAGTACTTCAACTGTAATAATAATATGCTCAACGCAAAAATAATTGAATGTTGGATTTGATTTCTTTACCTTTTACCATTTAACCTTTTACCATTAAATGTTTTATGACACAACCAAAAATTTTCATGCACTGATGAAATAATATTAAAGAAAACTTTGTGATTAAATCAAAATAGCGATTTCGGTAAACAGTAAAAGGGTCGTGATTGATTGAATTGGGTTAAGCGCAATTTTTAATAGTATTTCAGAGCGACTGGAGCTCCTAACACAAGTATTACCACTTCATCCTTATCGAGCCTACAGCTACTCACCCCACTTACTTACTCATCTTGATGATACATGCTGGCATTATTGAGCGCGGTTACTGATTAGCCAGCAAAACCGCTCTCAGGAAATTCAGTCCTTTGATTTTGTTTAGAATTGTATTAAAATCACAGGGATGATAGCACTGAGAGGCCTTAATATGGGTCAATATTTGTTCTGATGCACAACTCTGATTTGAATAAGTCAAACTGGTGGTGTAGACAATGATCAGACAAAGACTATGACGTAACCATCTGTCATTAATTAGCTAACTTGTCGACAAAAAGGCTGAAATCTCTGGTCTTCAGGCTTAGAGCAAACATTCGTTGATTTTGAATCATGACGGACTATGCAATCAGTCTAATTATATTTTCTCTGCAAAGTTCTACTCCCTCTGTCTCTCTCTAACCCTTTCCTGCACAAACCTTCGATTTTATATTTATGAAAAGTAATTTCTTCTTTTCCTACAATATTTTCTGCCACATACAATGGTTTAATTTGAAATTGCACTCAATTTTCATTGTTTCCTGTAACCTCTTACAATTTGGACCAGCCATAGCAGGAATATTTCAGGTTCAGCATGACAAGGGTTAGGATTTTGAAAAAGTGTCTCCTGGGTGATTAAAACTTATAAAAGCTATGAAATTCAAGAGTAGGTGATTATTAAACAAATCATTTCCTAATGAAGTTTCTAAAGGCAATGTCAACCACTACCAGATGACAAAGTTTTAGACTGTCCCAAATTTAAAGAAGTTGCAATTAGCAATTTTAAGGAATGAAAAAATTGTGAATAATGAAGAATTTGCTTGTTTTGCCATTTCAAATAATGTTGTCCAATGTTTATTTTTTCGGGGGTCATACCAAAATTGTATTGTGTTGGAATGGGCTGATAGACATCAAGGCTAGTCAAAATAGAAGGAAGCTACAGCTACAGTGAAATGGGATCAATCCTTTTTATATCAATCCTGATAAAAACAATTGTTACAGCTTTAGATTTCAAAGAACAAACAGTTCCTATTAAAAGCAACTTACTGTTATATGCAGCAAAAATGTTGATAAATTTGTGTTGCAATGACAGGATTTCACAAAGTAGAGCTTTGATATATGGCAGAAAGCATCATCCCATGGATCTCTTTATAGATGGTAAAGTTAATACTCTAGCACACTCAGATCCCCACCACACACAGTTTATGATGATTGGATTCCCAGGGGCAGAAGCATCGGGTATATGTCATACTGAGTAAAAATCCTCTGCAGAACTGCACTAAAATCAAAGGAGTGAAAGCACAGAAAGCACTAATTGTGGATTGATACCAGTAATACATTTGAAAATTTACCTAAAAAACAAATCGATATTTAAATGTACGAACAAGAGATCTAGACAAAGATCAGACTGCACATATGTGCAGGCTGATCTTTGTCTAGTCTAGAACTCCTGCAAAGACAGGAATATTCCAGGTACAGCATGGCAAGGGTTAATCAAGAATGGTTATGCTGACTCTTTGAAATATATTGAACTTAACATCAAGCCTTACTATTGAATTGAATAGATCATTTGTCCTAGGTGAGCACCTCTTTTTTTTGTTAAAAGAAAAGCAGATAGGTTTTGGCATTAATATAAGGCTCTATTGTACCTTTCAGTATAACAGAGATGGGAGATAACTCTGAAAGTAAGTCCCTATCCGTGTTACTGCAGGAAATGGCAGAAGCTTCTGCAGAGTCTGGTACCTCTATACCAGGACAACGGTCTAGTGCAACAAGCAGGAATGGTATAATATAAAGCTTTACTCCCTGTTGTAGATTTGGCTGAGCCCAAAATATTTTAGTCAGTAAAACATCTGGTAGATCAACATTGACCAATCAAACAAGTAATAACTTCTATGTTGAGCTCCAGCATTTGTGTAATACAATTTTCTTGGTTAGCAACTGAAATGTCATAACTACAGCTTATTCATCCCCTGAGTTAAGATGTTCATACCAGCAATGTCATTTTTGCCTCCACTATTATATAATATTTAACTCCTCCTAAACTCTAATTTTTTTTCGTAGGATTGATCAAGAAGATCCAATTGCATTTACTATAGTAGGTACAATATTCCCGGTCAAAGAAGGCCTTGACTGGTCTATCAATTACATGATTGACAGCCGTAATCCATCAATTTCAGAGGAAGATTGGGTAGTAAAGCTAACTAAACCATTTGATGTTAAAGAGTTCATCATACCAAATGCAGCAGAAAATATTTTGAAAGGGTTAAAAGGTAGGTGGTGTGTTCACTCTTTTGTTGCCAACCATTTAGCTCACCTGAGCACTATGTGCTCATAGTGGGATTTTTTGATCCTTGCTATCTGCTGTCCACATTCTGTAGTGTGTTGTCAATAATATAGAGGATTCGGACAAACCCTTTTCAAATTTGGTGAAAATGATGGAATGGTCATATTTTGACATATAACAAACATGAAAGGGGTCTAGGTTACAGTTTCTTATTTTTCCCTGTTACCCTTTTACTGGTCATTTTTTAGGGTTAATCTTTTTCAAACTTGCTGAAAATATTTGCCATCTCTTTAGAATGATAATGGTAGCATAGTGGGAAAAAGGGGTTAGCGACCTTTTTAACTTAGGGTATATCTTTCTCAAACTTGCTGGAAATGATAAAAGGTACTTACTATACATTATATAGGCACTCAAACCATGGAGACACTGGTTGTTGCAAGGAACAATTAACAGATCCCTTGCCCTACCCACTGAGCTCCGACGGAAGTTCTACATCTGAATCACATCTGAATACATGTAGTTATAACAAATATTCTATTTCGTAGAATGGGATGCCGACTACAGAATTCCTGCTTCCTGCTCGGGAGATATGGTTATACAGTCATCCTCTGTGGAAGGTTACAGTATGGGAAGGCTGAATACATTTGTAGGTCAGAATGAATCTCAAAGTGAAAGGAATGAAGATAATCGAGAAGGTACTTTTTTAACCCATTAGCTGATAGCAAAATAGTAAACTGGTCCAAATAGAAAGGAGCTGCTGATGACAATTTAAAGTTTATGAAACTTAAGATTTTTATGCCCCCGCATCGATAAGATTGAGGGCATATTGTTTTACCATGTTAGAGATCACTATTATGGCTCGACCTTTATCAAACTTGCTGAATTTTTATTGAGGAAGAACTCTGTTGAATACTGTAACATTCCGACTCATATCAAGGAAAAATGGACCTTATTGACAATTTCTTTTTATTATGCTTCCTGAAAGGCAAGCATAAGGCAATGGCATCATCTATCCGTCCTTCTGTTGTCCATCTGCCCCAATATCTCCACAATCCTTTTGTCAAAATGGATGAAACTTCCCATGTGAATACCTTATGATATTGCTCTGTGATACTTGATACTAGATTGTGTCAAAGTCATAGGTTAAGGTCAAAGGTCAAATTTACTTTGTTCACAGCATAGCTCCATCAATTATCGATGGATTTCAAATAATTTAGCAAAATTGTTCTCTTTCATGAATATATGTACCATTTGTAAAATAAATCAAATAGCTCCAAGGTCAAGGTCAAAGTTCAAGGTCAAAATTGACCTTTTTAACAGCATAGCTCCATCAAGTATTGATGGATTTCAAAAAACTTTACATAATTGTTCTCTATCATGAAAAGATGTACTATTTCAAAAAAGAAAAGCAAAAAAAAAAAAAAAAAAGGAAAAAAAAAAAAATGAAAGTCAGATAGCTTCAAGGTCAAAGTCACAGCTGAAGGTCAAATGTTGAAATTAAGCATATCCAGAGTATAGCTCCTTCAATTATGGATGGCTGCCAAAATAACTTTACATAATTATTCTCTGACGTGAGTAGATGTGCAGTTTGAAAAAAAAATCAGACAGCTCCAAGGTCAAGGTCACATCCCAAGGTTGAAAGTTAAAATTAAGCTTGTCCAGAGCATAGCTCCTTCAATTATGGAAGGATTTCAATATAACTTGGCACAAATGTTCCCAGTGATAAGAAGATGTGCCATTCGGAAAAAAATGGGATAACTCCAAGGTCAATGTCAAGGACAATTGTTGAAAATAACCATCTCTTGAGCAAAGCTTGTAAATTATGGATCAGATACAAAATAACTTTACACAATTGTTCTCTTTAATCATTAGAAGTGCAATTTGAAACAAATATTCAGATAACTCAAAGGTCAAGGTCATAGATCAAGTTGAACTAAAATTTTCAGAACATAGATCCTTCAAGTATGGAAGGATTTTGAAATAACTTTACACAATTGTTGTCTGTCATGAGTAGTTCTGCCATTTGAAAAATTTATTCATATAATTCCAAGGAAAGGTTTGAGCTCAAGGGGGGGACATTAAAATCAAGCATGTCCATAGAATAGCTCCTTCAATTATAGATGGATTTCTATATGACTTGTCACAATTGTTTTCAATTTGAAAAAAGAAATTGGTTAGCTCAAAGGTCAAGGTCACAGCTTTAAGTCAAACATTTTTTCAATATTTCTTTATTGTGAGTAGATGTGCCTTTTGAAACAAATTTTCAGATAGCTCCAATTAAGGTCAGACTCAAAGATGTACATTAAAATTTAGGTCACAGCTCGAAGATGTACATCAAAAGATAGCATGTCTTGAATGAAGCGTACATATACCTGCATCTGCGTCTGTAGGTCCATCCGAAACCTTTTCCCTGTTTAATTTTAGCTCACCTAAGCACAAAGTGCTCTGGGTGAGCTATTGTGATCGGTCATCGTCTGGCATCCGTCCTTCCATCTGTCCACCCGTCCGTTTACAATTACAAAAAATTCTTCTTCTCCTAAACTAACCATAGATTTTCAACCAAACTTCACAGAAATGATCCTGGTCATGCTCTTTCGAAATACTTCAAAGAATTGAAAACCATGAAGAACTTTGGTTGCCATGGCAAAATAGTGAAAAAAATTAAAAATCTTCTCCTCCCAAGCCTTAAGGACAATTGCTTTGATATTTTGTACAAATCATCATCTATTGACCCTCTACCAAAGTACTTCAAAGAATTACCGTATTCTGAAAATAAGCCCTTTTCTATGCGATCCCTGATTTTAAATAGAAATAAAGAAGGAAAACTAAAATCTTCTCCTAAATCATAAGGCCTAGAGCTTTGATATTTAGTACAAATCATCATCTGTTGACCCTCTACCAAAATACTTCAAATAATAACCGTATTCTGAAAATTAGCCTCTTTCTGTACAATACCTGATTTTACATAGAAATAAAGAAGGAAAACTGTGAAAATCTTCCCCAAAATCATAAGGCCTAGAGCTTTGATATTTGGTATAAATCATCATCCATTGACCCTCTACCAATATACTTCAAAGAATTACCATATTCTGAAAATTAACCCTTTTCTGTACAATACCTGATTTTGCATAGAAATAAAGAAGGAAATCTTTAAAAATCTTCTTCTCCCAAACCATAAGGCCTAGAGCTTTGATATTTGGTATAAATCATCATCTATTGACCCTCTACCAAAATACTTCAAAGAATTATTATTCAATACCTGATTTTACATAGAAATAAAGAAGGAAAACTTTTAAAAATCTTCTTCTCACAAACCATAAGGCCATTGGCTTTAACATTTGGTGTGTAATAATACGTATTGACCCTGTACTAAAATACTTCATAGAATGATTGTATTCTGAAAATAAGCCCTTTTCTGTGCAAACCCAGAAAGGAATAAAGAAGGATATCATGGAAAATCTTCTTCTCCAAAACCATTAGGCCTTTAGCTTTGATATTTGGTATGTATTAATTCCTATTGACCCTCTTCTTATGCACTTCAAAGAATAAGGAGAAAATCTTTAAAATATCCCCTGTAGGGCTTTGATATTTTGTATATCATATCTTAAAGCCTTGAGCCATCATACTCAGGGGAGCAATATAGGACTTTATTTTACTAAGCCAACTAATGGATTCAAACTTGATAACAATATATATTTTTTCACCAGCTTTAAATTATACAAAGGCAAAAGGCTGTGATTGAATGAGCAGAAAACTGACATTGTCACTAAGCCCCATTTTACTTCAAGTAAGACAGTATGTCACCATATTCAAAAGGGATCTTCTAGCATGAAAATACAAGCATTTATAGCCAGTTTGAGAAAGATTTAGCCATAATTGTGAGCTCTTGGGTGATAAGTGCTGTCAGAGACAGACTATGCTCGAGAATATAACCCTGTCACAATAAGTAAACAAGAGGTAGTAGCCGCCATCATAGCCCAGTTGGTAGCGCATCAGACTGTCAATCTAGAGGTCCCGGGTTCGATTCCTGACGGCGGCACTCATCCTTTCTGACTATTTGTCTCCCACCAATGGGTCGATAATCGTAGACCTATGTGGGATAGCAGCTGGAGGCTAGGAGAGGATGTGATGGTGGTGCTGGTGTGAGAAATACCAGGAATCCATTGTTAGGAGCTCCAGCCACCGCCATATAACTGAAAGATTGTTGAAAGCGGCGTAAAACCCCATTCAAACAAACAAACAAATTGAATTTCCAAGCATAAAGATTTTAATTGGCTGATAATCTGCATGTAATAGTATGGAAAATATGAGATTATTCCTTTGAATATTTGACATGATAAAAGCATCCTTAGAAGGGCATAAAGCATTGACCCTGGTCAGTCTGCACAGAATGTACAGGATGACCAGAGTCGAGACATTGCTTTTTGAAGGTTTCGAAATTTAGAATGGTCATACTAAGTTGAATTACTATCTGTGAGTGACCTCTGTCAGGTTATATATCTTTTTAAATATCTGTTTTTACAGAGTTTGTGTCTCTTTTTGTTTGACAAGTCAAAATTTAGCTTTTAACTATAAGTACTCAATATAAGCATCTTAATTGGATGAACACAAATCATTTTAGATTATTTTACCCTATACGGAACTACCCAGCTTTTCAATGTCCATAAATAATTGTATTAACTCATTCCCACACAATGACACTTTTAAACGCCCCTCAATATGAAAGCTGTGGAGAATGAAGAAATTGCTTGTCATGAGCAATTTCTTTATTATTCACAATGTTTTCTACCAAAAAAAGAGACAAAGAATTTGAAGATTTTATCAACTTAAAATTATTGTCTTCAACTTCTTGAATTTGGATTGGTCTAAAATTTTATCATGTGGGAATGGGTTATGACAGCGTAGTGGGAAATGGAGAAATGCTTTTAAAAAGCAATTTCTCTTTTTCTCATTATATTTTCTACCCTGAATGGTGCTTACAAATACTTTGTTATATTACCTGCAATCTCTTTCAATTTTGATCATTCTAAGAGTGATACAACTGATATTCATTTATTAAATGATTAACAATATTGTTTGCCTTTAAGTTGTCTTAGTTTTCTGATAACATTTCCACAAATATCCTATTTTGATACTGAATCAAGATTCTTGAATACAAAGGGCAGTTTACAACTCAAAATGAGTTTTGATATAGAAATAGACATCTTAAATGTAGAAAAAAATAGGGATTAAATGAGTAATTGCTGCCAGCTTCAAGAAAGTTTGGATTCTGGTGAAAAGGGTTTACTCGAAAGCATTTAGAAAGTCTAAATCATACCTCTGATGTTCCCGAATATTCTGTATTGTAGAGCCTAAACAACATGAAGACAAAGATGTGTGTGAGACGAATAAAGATCAGCCAAGTCCAGAGAAATTGCTAGCTCCTGAATCCAGTACTGGATATAACCAAGCTCAGGTTTGTTCATTGTTGATATTTAACCCATTCCTACACAATGACACTTTTGATGCCCCTCAAGAAAATCAATGTAATAAGCAATTTCTTCATTTTCCACAATGTTTTTAAAAACTTATTTTCTTGTAGGGCATCAAAATGTGAGGTTGTGTGGGAATGGGTTAAATGTTTGTACAGCTTTGATGTTTCTTCATCTGTCAGTGTCATGCAAACAGTTCTTAGTTCCACTGGCTGAAAGGAATGATCCTTTGGTGGCCCCTTATAGGATCATCATAGTATTTGGTTCATTAAGATATATGGCTTTCACGGGTGGGACTAATTAATGTATATAGAGAAAACTTTGAAAACCTTATACTCAGAGGATGGATTTCATCCAAATTTCACAGGAGTGATCTTTTGGTGACACTTATGGGAAATCTTGAAGAAATTTTCATATACTTAATGATATTTCTTTGAAAGATTGGCAAAATTTCACAGAGTGATGAAAAGGAAATATTTATACCCCGCAAAACGAATGTTTTCGGGGGTATACTGGAATCAGCCTGTTTGTCCCTGTGTCCGTTTACAAAATACTACCAATTTTGTGTCGCAAACTTTATACAAAGATTAACCACATGTTGCAGTTTTGCAAGACGCATTTTTGAAGTCTTAATTCCCCCTGGTTCAAGAATTATCTCCCCTTGAACATAGACATTTTTTATGCTTTGTAGACATATACAGCTAATTATTCTACCAATTTTATGTTGCGAACTCCTCCTTTCTAGAAAAGCAAAGTCAGTAGTTATGTCTTTGTATTGTTAAAGCTCTCATACACTGAAAGCACTTGTGGAGGGTATTAAGTCACATACTTTGACAAGTTCTAGTTTTTACTGCTCAACAGAGAATATTTGTCGTATAAAAGAAAGTTGCCTCTCTTTAACCCTTTCCTGTTTTACAAAATTTTAGACCTGTCCAAATTCAAAGGTTTTACAGACAGAAATTTTAAGTTGATTCAATATGAAAATTAACCATTCAGTTGGGTTGAAAATATTGTAAAAAAGAAGAAATTACTTGTTTCCTCAATTTTAAAATCACAGGATAGTAAAAACCAGGGACTGAACAGGAAAGGGTTAAATAAATTGAAAAACATGAGGACCATGATGGTCCTATATCACTCACCCAAGTAATATAACTCTAGGCTTTACAGAGTTTGAGGAGGTTTTTTTCATTTTTAAAAAAATATTTTCACCTTTATCACTTTGTCCCATATTGAACTGACCAATTGCTGACTTGTCCACTTACTTTGATAGCCCTTGACTCTGGTCTAAATGAAAGATTTCATTGGTCAACTGGTTATATGATTGACTGCCACAATTTGTCAATTCTAAAATTCTGATTCTGATGTGATTCTAATCTAAGATTGATGGTATGATTTATTTTGAACAGAACCATAAGAAAAAATGCAATAAAGATATGTTTTAAAGAACTAGGTCTAATACTTTTGGAGAAAAAGAAGAGAATATATTTTTTTAAGTTTTTCTCTTTATATCTCCTTGTAAAATCTGGGATCTCACAACATAGGGCTAATTCTAATGTTAGAGTGACAGACTTAGTTACCTTTACAACCATGCAAATGTGAACACTCTTGGGTCAAGTGATCTTGAAGAAGAATCTGAAAGATTTTCTTCTGCATCTCTTATTCAATGTACAGGGTCTGACAACATAGAGCAGAATTTTGAAATATTTCAGAAAAGGAAGGTAAGTAAATTCTACATGCAAATTCTGGAAGCTGCAAGTCACACAGTTTGGGAGATTTTAAAAGATTTCCCCAATAACTTCTGTGACAAATCAAGGATCCAACATCATAGGAGCTTTTTTAGCTCACCTGAGCTATTGTGATCACCTTTTGTCCACTGTCCGTTTGTCATCTGTCGTGTGTTGTACGTCAACAATTTTTTTAAACTATATCTCCTCCCAAACCAATAGGCCAATTTGAACCAAATTTGGCGGAAATGTTCCTTAGTTGGTACCCTTTTAAAATAGCTAAAAGATTTGAAATCTGTTAAAAACTCTGGATGCCATGGCAACAAAAGTAGAATTTTAAAATAATCTTTAAAAATCTTCTCCTCCTGACCCAGAAGGAGTAGATCCTTGATATCCATCAGTATATTGACCTCTTTCAAAATAGCAAAAATCATTATCCTCGTCCCCAGGGGCAGCGCCCCAAGGGATGGGGTTTATATAGAAATAAAGAGTGATTTTAAAAGACATCTTCTCCCAAACCACTGAGCCAATTTGAACCAAATTTGGCAGAAATGTTCCTTAGGTGGTACCCTTTGGAAATATCTGAAAGAACTGAAATCCTTTAAAAGCTCTGGATGCCATGGAAACAAAAGTGTTATTTTAAAATAATCTTTGAAAATCTCCTCCTCCTGACCCAGAAGGCATAGATCCTCGATATTTTGCATAAAGCATCAGTATATTGACCTCTTTCAAAATATCTCATATAGAAATAAAGAATTACTTTAAAATGACATCCCCTCCTTAACCACTGAGCCAATTTGAACCAAATCTGGCAGAAATATTCCTTAGATGGTCCCCTTTGAAAATGGCTAAAAGAACTGATATCTGTTAAAAACTCTGGTTGCCATGGCAACAAAATTGAAATTTTAAAACAATCTTTAAAAATCTTCTCCTCCTGACCCAGAAGGCGTAGATCCTTGATATTTTGCATGAAGCATCAGTAATATAGTATATTGACCCTTTTCAAAATAGCGAAAATCATGATCCTCAGGTAATAAGAAGGGATCCGGGGGGAGGGGGGGGGGGTTATAGGCATGAAGCATCTTTATTATTTCTGAAATTATAACCCATGGATCCAGAGGGAGGAAAAAAGTTTTCTCCTTCTTTCAAATTTGACCTAAAGCCTTGGAACATGTAATTTAGAATTTTGGATACTAAGGTTCATAGTCTAAATATGTATAAAGTATAGCCTGCTTGTATCATTATCCTAACCTTAACTTGAAATTAGGCTGTTGAAAGAAAAAAAGCCTTTATCTCAGTAGAGCTCCCCTCTTGTTCATTTAAGAGACATAATTTGTAGAATGTTGGTAGAGAATTATATGATAATGCTACTTGTAAAATTTCAAAGCTCTAGGCCTATTAGTTTTTTAAAATGTCTTTCTATATTCTTTAGTAAAATCTGGGTTCCCATATTAAAGGGCTAGTTTTTAGAATAGAGTAATTCTTTAAAGTGTTTCAGTAGAGGGTAATTAGGCAATGTCAAATACCAAAAATCAAAGCTCTAGGTCTCAAGGTCTGGAAAAGAAGATTTTTAATTTTTGGATAATTATTCCTAAATAAAATCTGGAATTGCATAATTCAGGACTAATTTTTAGTGTAGACTAATTCTGTGAAGTAGTTACGTAGAGGGTCATTAGGTGAAGTATTTTGGTAGAATGTCGTTTGGCTATATGCAATAAATATCAAAGCTCTTTATTGTACAGTTTGGAAAAGAAGATTTATTTTATAAGTTTTTCATTTGGTTGCCATGGAAACCAGTGTTCATGCATTTCAATTCTTTGAGCATGGCCTAAGAATAATCTCTGATGATGTCACTGATAGTGTAGAAGAAGATTTTTAATTTGAATGAACAGACAGATAGATGGAAGTCCGGATGCAAGACTATGACCAATCATTAGAGCTCACCAGAGCACTTTGTGCTCTAGTGAGCAACAAAAGTAATTCTTTCTTAATTGAGTTTCTTCCTGTGTTTAAAAAATGTGTTTAAGAAGAATATATTACATTAATTTGTATGATTGGTGTGTAAGGCCAGTTGAGCAAATCAGGCATTCAAGGGCCTCTAGTTTCTTAGATATTTTATGTGGGTTATACAGTGCTCTTGATTTTAAGCTCACCTGAGCACAACATGCTCATGTTGAACTTTTGTGATGTCCGTTGACATTGTTAGTTGTGCCTTCTCTGTCATCAACATCCATTGCTGCTCCTCTACAGGTCACAATTTTGGCTTAATCTTTCTCAAACTTGCTGAATAAGTTTGTATAGTCAAGAGGAAGATACCTAATGCATATTGTGACATTCTGAATATGGTGGTATTCTGACCAGTTTCTTTGAAAAAGGGTTCTTGTTATCCCCTGCCATTTCGGGAAGGGAATATAGTAATGGTCTCCGACCGTCCCTCCAACCTTCCGTCACTAAACTTGTCCGGACCATATCTCTGAAAGTATAATAGCTATTAACTTGAAACTTCATAAGTGGATAGATCTCGTTGAGGAGAAGTGCAGTGCACAAGAACCACAACTCTTGCTTGCATAATTTTGGAGTTATTGCCCTTTGTTGTTTTAAAGACTTAGATTTTGTCCTGAGCATATCTCTGAAAGTATAATAGCTATTATCGAACTCATTGACAAGAAATGCAGTGCACAAGAAGTCTAAATCCAACTGACTTCAGTTTACTATCAAGATTTTAAGGCGGGGGATGGCCATGATTGACATGGCTCTTGTTTACAATGACTTTGCTACCACTCTAGAAGTCACAAATTTTGCTCACACTTTCTCATACGTGCTGAAAATGTTTATATGGTCTTTAGAAAAACTTATTTAGTATGGTGACATTCTGACATAAATCTCAGGAAAAGGGGCAATTTCATTACAACCCCTCTAGAGGTCACAACCTTTCTCAAACTTGCTGAAAATATTTGTATAGTTGTTAGGTTGATGTCTAATGGTGAAACTCTGACTAGTATCATGGGAAAAGGGGTCAAGTTTACAATTACCTTGCTATCACTGAAAGAGTCTTAATTTTGTTCACACTTTCTCATACATGCTGAAAATGTTAGTATGGTCTTTAGGATGAATCCTATTTAGTATGGTGACTTTCTTGCAAACATCATTGAAAAAGGAGCCTTATTGACAAGTATCTTGCTCCTTCTCGAGAGGTCACAATTTTGGCTCAATCATGATCAAGTTCTATCAGTCAGCTATTTTATGATCACCTTATATCCATTTTCATAATTTGTTTTTCAACAATTTCATTTACAGCTTCTCCACCATCTTGGCAAATCTTGATGATGAACTTTTGCAAAGGTGTTCCTTTAGTGAAGCTCTTTCAAAATTGTCTAAATAATGAAAATCCTCTCTTGACTCTGGTTGCCATGGCAACAAAAGGACGAAAACTTTGATTATGGTATATATCATCACAAATGACCAAACTACCAAACTACTTCAAAGAATTACTATACTATGAAAATAAGGCTATATTGTGATGTTGTGATGACTTTACAAAGAAACCACAAATAAAATTTTTAAAAATCTTCTTCTAAGCCATAGGCATTGAGTTGTGATATTTGATGCATATAACACCTTATGACCCTCTACCACAATACTTAAAAAAATTACACTACACTGGAATGTAGCCATATGGTGTGAGATCTTGAAATTTCCTGGGAGGGAAGTCTTTAAACATTTCTTCTCCAAAACTAATAGGACTGGAGCTTTGAAATTTTGAATAAAGTAATGCCATATGATCCTCTTCCAAAGTAAATAAAAAATTCTGTTTCATACATGAAAAATGCTCCTATGCTGTGGGATACCAGATTTATTTACTTAGAAAACCAAATTTACAAAATAGTAAGACTAAATAGTTTAAATGGCATCATTAAATAAAAAAGTTTTTTTTTCTTCTGACAAAGGATGATAAATCAAGGGTCATTACAACAGGTATGGGAAAGACTTTTATTATATACCTTGCTATGAAATCTTGGGATTTCTCAGAGTAATAAATTTTGATATCGTCACTGGAGTGACGATAACACTTTTCAGTTTCACTCTCTGTAATAAATCTTTAATCATGTATTCGTCCGCAATTTTTTCAATAGACCTTCTCTCTATCAAAAAGATTGGTTTTGATATTTTAATTAAAAAAAAAATAAAATAATAAGGTATATAATAAATAGAATAATCAACTGGTTATTCGAGATATGAAAATATTTCACTCGAATGCGTTGTTAGGCGCCTAACAACGGATCCTCGTGAAATATTTTTTCATATCTGGAATAATCAGTTGATTATCCTCTATACAATAAAGGCCAGTTGTTACTGCATGAATGACTTAATAATGTTTTAAATTATTCCCACACCACTAAATCTTAGACTGGTCCAGATTCAAAGGACTTGCAGACAACAATATAAAGTTTATGAAATTTTAGATTTTTTCAACTTTCCGGGTAAAAACATTGTGGAAAATGAAGAGATTCTGCATTTTTCAGAATGGTTTCCTAATCGCTTTTATTGAGGGGCATCCAAAAGCCTCTTTGGAAAGGGTTAAAGGATAGTTTGTTACAGCATGAATGACACAATTATGTTTTCATGGTATCATTTGTCTTTGGCAGTATGTTTTTTGGAATATTTTTGTTGTTAATTTTCAAGAGTTTCATTAATCAATTGTGAAAATTCATATTATATTTAGAATGGATGTCAAATTCGTGTTCATTACCTACTTAATTCATTAGACTTGTCACCTAAATAGATGAATTTTGCAAACAGTCCCTGGTTTTATGTCCATGAGATTTTATACTTGAGAAAAATTATGAAAAAAGGAGAGATTGTTTGTAACAAGCAATTTATTCTTTCCTCACACCATTTTCTACCACATAGGAATGTTCTATTTCAAATTGCACTTTCTTTGCATTGATGTCTGAAACAATTTTCAAATTTGACCAGCCTAAAATTTCAAAGGGAAAGGGTTAAAAGTTTGGCATTTTAACATTACCTATTCAATATCCTCTATTTATATCTTCAGAGTGAGATATCATGCTGGCAAGCATGTATGGACTCGGTACAACTTAGCGATGAATCTTTGGACATTGGGCAACCAGATGCACAAAGCACTCAAGTAGAGAAAGGGCCCAGAAGTCAAGACTTGCAGGAGGGTCAAACATCTCAGTCATTAGATGGTGCTAATGATAGTATTAGATGTAGTAATGGTAGAGGTGAAATTGGTCAACAGTCATCAAGTGTTGAAATAATTGAGAAAAACAACTCAGTCATTCTTGTCAGCTCAGGGTCTGAGAATGGCTATAATACATTACCAAAAGGTTCACTTGAGAAAGTTAAACAACATGACCAAGCTGAGTTGAAAAGATTAGGTGCTTTATCTGTTACCAGTAATAACGTGTCAGATAGCTCAACTGGTGAATTCAGTCACTCAGAATTATATAAAACTAGTGTGTTAGACAAACACCTTGAGACTGATCAAACTACAGAACCAAAAAACAAGGGGAGCGAAGACCTGTTTGTGGACAGTACTACAACAGAAGAGCATTCTTGGAAGTCATGTGATAAGGGTGAAAATAAAAACATAGATATCTCACAAGCTTTTGGAAAAGATCAACAAGATACTAGTGAAAACATTTCTCTTTTGATTGATAGTAATGATTGTAGAAATTTGCCTGAATGTTTAAGATATACTGAGAATAAAGAGAATGAAAACAGCCAAGTTGATGGTGAAAATGGAAAAAATAGCCAGATAACTAACATCTCTACTAAAGCAAATTTTGGAAATATCATGGGAGGGTCCCGCAGTACAATACAAAGGTTAAGGTTATGTCAAGAGCTGTTGAGAAAAAACAATACAGTTTGTAAGACTAAGGCTAAACAGAATCAGTCATGTATTAATACACAACAAACTTACACAGTGCGGTCCCCTGAATGTAGTAGTGATTCCCTCGCTAAGGAAAGACAGTATTCGGAATTTGAGAAGAGTGTCATGTGGAATTACTATTCTGAAAATTCGCCGGTAAAATCCCATAATTTTACTAATAGAGTTGACAATTGTGATAGAGATGAGACTGTAGACAATGATAGTGAAGTGATAAGTACACCTGTAGATATCAATACTCAACTAGCAACACTGAACTCCATCACACCAGACAAGAAGCTACATTCAGAAAAACAAAATGATACGCTTTCTCTACACACTAATTATGAGTTCACACAAACTGATAACGTAATTAACTCAGAAAAGAAAACTAACAAGGTGCAATACATGAACTCATTAGAATTAAGCCCAATCAAAGTTTCTGATGAACCAGTAAATCTGTATTGTGATGTAGATGAATTAGTTGACATTACTGATCACGTTCAGCCAATAAACCCTGAACCAGTTGTTACAACAGGCAATGAACAAGTTTGTAAGTCTAAAAGAATTCAACCAACAAATACCTATATTTCACTGAATTCTAACACGATGATTCATTATGATAGACTTTCTTCCAGACCATGCTATGTTGTTTTGGAAAGATTAACGGAAGATGTGCTTGACTCGTTGAATCCTAGAGAAACTGAACAAAATGATAAAAGGGGGAACCTTGACGATGATAGTACAGAATCTCTTGAATTATATCAGAATAAGAGGATATTATGTAAGAGAAGCAATACTGCCAAAACATGGAAGACAAAAAGATCAGGTATTGCTCAACAGGCATCTTCCATAACCAAGTCAAGCCCACAGATTAATCAGAACAAAATTCAAAAAGAGGAGGGTTTTGAAACAAATCAAAGTCTCAATGGTAGTAAAACTACAGTGACTGAGAATTCAGATAAACAACATAATATGGATTCTGATGATGCAGTATGTAGTACTCAGCCATTTATCACAGTGGTCCCTCAATCCCAAGGATTTAGTCCAATGTCTCAAGATAAAGAACTTGCCTATTTAGGGCCTTTTGTGCTGTCAAATTTTGATGCAGATTCATTTCGGTTGATAAGTAATATTGAAAATGCTGAGACACAAAGTGCCACGGATGATAGGGAAATAGATGTGATAGATAAAGACAGTGAATCAATAAAGTTTCTTAATCAGCAAACAAATCGCAAGGCTGCTATTGATAGAATTAAGTTAACCCGTAAAAAATATGCTCAAAAACTTGGTATTGATATTGAGAGATTATCCAATAAAATTGGTAATAAAAAACAAGATGAAGAGAATATGTTGGATATTACAGTGGATAGTTGTAATTATAATGAAGTTGATGTGAAAGAGACACATTGTGTTGGCAAAGAAGAGCTACGTACTAATGACAATGTTGAAGAGATGGATGAGATGGAAATAGCATCAGTAACGGAAATTTCAAAAGATTTGGAAAAGAAATCATTTGGTGTTTCATCACTTCAGCAAAGCCAAAACATTGAACATGCGATGCAGGCTGACCAAGATTTGTTAAAGAACAATATTGAACTGCAATTTATTGGACAGATAAGCCAAAGCATTGATGATAATGAGAAAGAAGTCCATGAAAGGCAATCAATATCATTATCAAACAGTACAAGACAGGCTTTAGTGGTAGATAAAACACCTGCTTTTATTTCATCGCTACAACATAATGAGCACTTTGCATCTGCATCACAGGTAAACCAATCTTTGCTCAAAAGAAAAGAAAAGATTGAAAAAAATGATAACAAATTTAAGGGTAATGAATTAGAAAATGTTGAAGCCAATACAACTGATGATGAAAATACTAGCAACATTGACAGTTTCGAAAGCTCAGAAATTCCAGTTTATAACGAGTGTGTGGGACAGTCAGTGGAAACTAACACAAATAATGGCCAATGTGAGACAAAATTTCTTGCAATCAACAAAAAAATAATTTCATTAGATAAAGAAAAACACAGGAAAGAATCACTTATAAATGAGAACACACATAAGAAAAAAATAATTATAAATGAGACATTTACAATTCCAATAAATGGCACACATAAAAAGTCAGAATTATCTATGAAAAACAAAACATCTGAGCCATATAGCGAAGGACGTTGTAGGTCAAACTGTGTCACAAATAAATCAACAACAATTCCAGTAAATGGCAAGTGCAAAGGGATAGAATCACTGACAAATCACGAACAAAAGAGGAAAAGGAATGAGTCTATAGCTGTCGAGTCAGAGACAGATTTATCGAGAAAGGATTCTGCAAGTAAACGTGTTTGTTTGGAAACATCAAAAACAGGTTCTTCCTTTAATTGTAGTGATGCTGAAATGGATTATTTACTTTCTAAATGTCCATCCAAAAGTAAATTGTTAGATTATCCAAAGTCTTATTCCCCTGTCAGAAATGTTTCAAGCGATCGGTCTATTCTAATAACTCTGTTTCCAGCTATGAAAGCTTTAGAAAAAGAGTATAAACTGAATGCAGTTAACAAGGAAAAGAAAAGAAAACGTCCCGCTGATGGTTTCTTTTCTATTCCTTTGAAAAAGTTAAGGAGACAACATAGAAGAACTGTTGTATTTGCCCCTGAGTCGGAAAAGATAGAAAGTGGTTCTTATTCAGAGGAGAAAAGTGAATATGAGGATAGCTTATTTGGTTTCATGCAGGTTGCCAAAGCAAGAAAACAGTCATTACATACATATAGTGTAGAATCGAGGAGACAATCTTTTGGAAATCAGTCTCCTAATAAGGATACAGCAAAGTCTTCCACTCAAGTTTGTGAGGAGTCTTATATAGATAGACCCTCAACCTCTACAGGTGTGGGTAAATTATCAAACAATACCGGTAGAAGAAGTAAACCATTTACTGCAGGTAATCCAAAAGCTGGTCAAGTAAGGAGTAACTTGAGACTGACTGTGGATCAATCAACAGGGGCCTGTAGATTTTCAAGGCTAGGGACACTTGGACAGTCCAACAATGTGGTTCAGTTACACAAAGAACCTGTTCATCCATCTTCATTAAAGGGAAAGGGTCCTGCAAAAAATAGTAAACAGGAATGTAAGGGGAAACAAAGCAACAAGGAGTTGTGTAGAGGTGAAATTGATGAAAACAAAGAGGCTGAAAAACCTGGTGAACTTAATATAAAGATGAAAAGTGGGACAGTTACAGGTAAAGATAACAAACAAGATGCAGTAAGCTGCAAGACTGATGACTTAATTACAAGTGATGAAAGTAATGAGACTAATAGTGATAAATATAGTGAAATTATTATAGGATCAGATAAGAAAACAGGGTCTCAGACAAACAATAAACAAAAAGGTGATGAAAAAAAGGGAGCAAGCACAAATAGGGATGAATTTAGTGGAACAAATAAGTCAAAAGTAAACACAGATATTGACAGGAAGTCAAATCAGGTGACGAATGACAGAAGTGAAGGTGATGAGTTGCCACAGCGCTCTTTACGAAAAAGAAAAAACAATGTTGTAACACTGACAAGAGAAAGTTTAAAGATCCACGATAAGGGTCAAGTAAACAAAGACTTCTTTTTACAAGAATGGCTAGAAACATCGAACTTTGGGGCATCAAGTGAAGATGACGATTAGCCCATTACCCTACAGTCTTGCTTTTTTAAGTCTCTGATGAAATGAAAAATTTGAAAAAATAATGGAAAAAAGCTTTTGCTTGTGACAAGCCATTTCTTTATTTCCCACCATGTTTTTTACCTAGAAAGATGAACATTTGCAAAATTTCACCAAGTTGAAATATTCATCTGTAGTTTCTTTGAAATTGGACCTGTCTAAACTTTTGTCATTTTGGAATGGGTTAGCCCTTTCCCGTTCCTGTGACTTTATACTCGAGAAAACATTGTGGAAAAAGAAGAAATTGCTTGTAACAAGCAATTTCTCTGTTTTCCACAATTTTTTCTACTATATATGATGGTTTCATTTCAAATGGCATCCAGTTGTCATTGTCGTCTGCAACCTCTTTCAATTTGGACTAGTCTAACATTTCCAAAAACGGGAAAGGGTTAACACATAACCAAACTTTCCTTTCCTAAATTTATTTCACTTGTGGACAACATGAATTGAAAATGAATATTTTGTCAGGTGAATAATATTTTGGGACAGAAACCAATGTCACACAAAACTTTCTTTTTATGTTTTATGTTTTAACCTATTCCCATGTTATCCTGTTTTCTTATGCCATTCAAGAATAAAATATTCGAAAAACGTTGTGGACAATAGGAAAATTCCTTGTTACAAGCAATTTCTTCATTGTCCACAATGTTTTGTACCCTAATCATTTTTATATTCCATCAACTTAAATTGTTGTCTACAACTTCTTTGAATAGGACCAATATAAAATATTGATGTCTTGTAATAGGTTAAATACTTTGTCTGGAAGTCATGCAATTCAAGATAAAGTTTTTTGATAGTTTGCTGTAGTGATCCAAATGTCAAAGATCACGTACACCAAAAGAAACACTAGAATTGTCAAGAAGGATAAACATGTACAGACCAAGCCCATAACATGTCCAAAATTTCATGTGTATGAAATGGAGATGCTAGCAGAAAAGACTTTCTTATGATAAATGAAAAATAGTTAAATCAAAGTACTGAAAACTACAGTAGACTAGCAAAGAATTGTTTTGTTCACTAATTTTCTTTGTCAGATGTTATCATGATAAAGAAAAGATGTTAAAGTAACCAAAGAGTTAACCCATCCCCACACAATTCCTCCTTTTTATGCCCCTCTAGAAAATAGTAGTAGAAAACAATGTGGAAAATGAAGAAATTGCTTGTTACACGCAATTTATTCATTTTACCACATTTTTTCTACCCAAAGAGTTGAATATTTTAGAATTTTCAACAATTTGGAATTGTCATCTGAAACTTCTTCTGACGCTTTGCTGGCTAAAAAATAATGGCCTAGAATAGGGAAACTTCAGCCATTACCAGCTGACAATATTTCAGACCAGTACAAATTGAAAGAAATTTCAGACATTCCTGAACGAAGCAGTTTCTTCATTTTCCACAATTTTTTCTACACAGAAAGTTAAAAAAAAATTGAAAATTCATAAACTTTTGCTGTCTGGTAATGAGTTTAGTTGGTGGAATTAAATTAGGGTATAATTAGGGCAAAGAAGAAATTACTTGTTACAAGCATTCTTTTCATTTTCCACAATGTTTTTCCTAGATTGTTTCCATCAGGGGTGTAAAAAAGCTAGATAGTGTTAAATAGGTTTAGGAGTTACACAAGAATAGATCATTCATATTGAGTTGGAAATACCAGGTTATGAGCTATGATTCTTTTTCTATCAGAATATTGTATTATCTTTCTAAATCAGTCCTCTCAAATTTTTTCATTGGACTTAAAAGTGCAGTTGGACTTAACCCTTTCTCACACAGTGACACTTTTAGATGCCCCTCTAGAAAATCAATTGGGAAAACATTGAGTAAAATGAAGAAATTGCTTGTAACAAGCAATTTCATCATTTTACACAATGTTTTCTACCCAAAAAGGTTAAAAAAAATCTAAAATTTCATAAACTTTAAATTGTCTTCTTCAGCTCCTTTCGATTTGGACCAGTCTAAAATTTTGCTGTCTGGTAAAGGGTTAATTAAGTTATGTGTTCTATTCATATTCTCAAACTCATGTTTCATCAAAGACTTTTGTATTGGTCCTATTTTATGTGATAACCACATAGTTTTTGAGCTGGAACATAAGTTATCATTTGAATAAAAGGAAAAATGTTACATTTGTATTCTTGTGTTAGCCCATCTGAGGAAAACTTTTGGGATACTTGATTGTCCATTGTCCATCATTCGTGGTCATTAATTCAGTGTTATCACTCTATAGGTCACAATTTGGCTCTTTCTCAAACTTGCTGAAAATGTTTCTATAGTCACAAGGAAGAACCCTATTGATTATGTTGAAATCTGACCAATATCAAAGGAAAAGATGCCTTATTGACAGTTTCCTTGTTACCACTCTACAAGTCACAATTTTGGCTTAATCTCTCTCAAACTAGCTATAAATGCTTGTTACAATTTTCATGAAAGAAGAACCTGACTGAATATTGACTGAAGGTGGCATAAATGGCAATGTCAATTTTCTTCTAACCCAATCACAACTTTTTGCTTTTATATCCATTCCACTAAAAATCTTGTTGTTTTCAGATTTTAGTTAATTTGCTAGCTTGAGAAAGTGTGAGCAATTTAGGTGATTGATCTAGGGCCATCTCCTTTATCTTTGAGTTTTAATTCTCCAGTATGTTTCACATTCCCATCAATTGACATATCACTACTGTCAGTAATGAAATTGACTGACCATTCAAATCTTTCATTTTTAGCTCCACTGGCTGAAGGCCATGGGGCGATTGTCATGGCGTGGTGTAAGTCCATAAAGTCTTCTCAAAAAGTACCAAACATAATTCAACATAATTTCATAGAAATGATCCTTCAAAGTATTTTGTTAAGATGGAAAACGGAGCTTATTTCCATATATGGTGAAACCTTTAAAAATCTTCTCAGAACCCAGTGAATGGATTTCAATTGGCGGGGCTAATTTCGAAAACCTTTGAATTTTTTTACTCAGAAACCTGTTGATTTCAATCAAATTTGTCAGGGATGATCCTTTGATGACTATTTATCAGATCTTTTAAAAGAATATTGATTCAATGAAAAACATGCCTTAAATAGGCCTGGCTTATTTCCATACATTGTATATAGTGAAGACATTGAAATCTTTTTTCTCTATAACATGTAGATTGATTTGAACCAAATTTTATGAACAGAGCTGCACTAGGAGATTCAACATACCAAATATTAATGCCTCCTGGTTTGAGAGAAAAAAAGTGATAAACTTCTTTGTTTCTATGTAAAAAAGGATACATTAAGGTGGAATAAAAAATGACTCAAGGTATCAAAGAGCCATTTTGTAGAGTTGGGATAATGTTTCATACTAAATATCAATTCTTAAGGCCATCTAGTTTCAAAAAAGATTTTTGATCAATTCCATCTTTGCTTGTATGCAAAATAGTTAGCAGAGGCCGTCAGTGTCAAAACATGTCCCAAGGGTCATCATACACACAAACTTTGTAGAGATGAACATAGGCATGCTTCATTCCAAATACCAAAGCTCTAGGCCTTTTGGTTTCAGAGAAGAATTTTTTTACAGATTTTATTTTCAATATTTTTGTAACCAGCATAAGGTAGAATTTAAATTAGTTTCTCAATCTAGGTAGAGTTTTAACCATAAAACATCCCTGCAAAGTTTCATTAAGATTGGAACATCCCTGACAATTTTCATCAAGATTGGCACACTGGAACATTCCTGACAATTTTCATCAAGATTGGCACACTGGAACATTCCTGACAATTTTCATCAAGATTGGCACACTGGAACATTCCTGACAATTTTCATCATGATTGGCACACTGGAACATTCCTAACAATTTTCATCATGATTGGCACACTGGAACATTCCTGCCAAGTTTCATCAAGATTAGCATACTGGAACATCCCTGCCAAGTTTAATCAAGATTTGCACACTGGAACATCCCTGCCAAGTTTAATCAAGATTTGCACACTGGAACATCCCTGCCAAGTTTAATCAAGATTTGCACACTGGAACATCCCAGCCAAGTTTCATCAAGATTAGCATACTGGAACATCCCTGCCAAGTTTCATCAAGATTGGCATACTGGAACATCCATGCCAAGTTTAATCAAGATTTGCACACTGGAACATCCCTGCCAAGTTTCATCAAGATTGGCATACTGGAACATCCATGCCAAGTTTAATCAAGATTTGCACACTGGAACATCCCTGCCAAGTTTCAGCAAGATTAGCATACTGGAACATCCCAGCCAAGTTTAATCAAGATTTGCACACTGGAACATCCATGCCAAGTTTCATCAAGATTAGCATACTGGAACATCCCTGCCAAGTTTAATCAAGATTAGCATACTGGAACATCCATGCCAAGTTTCATCAAGATTAGCATACTGGAACATCCATGCCAAGTTTAATCAAGATTTGCACACTGGAACATCCATGCCAAGTTTCATTATGATTGGCACACTGGTTAAGGAGAATAAGGGGGTTCAAAGAGAATGTGGACACTGTACAACGTATGTTGCAAAGATGGCAGACATCGAGTATCCAGTTTAGCTTATTAACCCATTCTAACTGAAAATTTTTGACTGGTCAAAATTCAAAGAAGTTGCGCAAACAACAATTTCAAGTTGAGAGAATTTTGAGTATCTCTGTCTTTTTGAATAGAAAACAAGCTTGAACATGAAGAAATTGATTGTAACAAACAATTTCTTCACTTCAACCTTGTTTTCCTCCAGTCTTTTATTTAGGGGTGTAGAAAAGTGGGGATTGTGTGGGAATGGGTTAAGTTGCAGACTTTGGTCTATGCAAATCAATAGTTGATTAGAAAAACAGTCAGGCAAAAGCAGGCAAACAGTCTCACAATAAGCACATCACATGTATAATATGCTTAAGATTAAGAGACAATACCTTCTATCACATAGAGCCATTTTGATGATGTGTATCATTCCATTACAGGCATTATAATTTTAGACTAGTACAAACTAAACAATTTAAATATTCAGAAATTCAAATTGTTTTGTTCTTAGAGAAGTAAATATTGTGGGAAATTTTCTATATTTTCAAAAGCCTTTTTCTTGAGGGTTGTAAAAAGCAGATTGAGTGGGAATGAGTAAAAAGATAAGACAAAGAGATTTTATTTTTAATAACAAAAATATTGTAAGAATACAGATATAATTCTCTATATGAATATATCAATATAGTCAAAACTTTTTTCTTAACTCATCTATAGCTTTTAAAAAATTGACAAAAATTAAAAAAACATTTGACAAATAAAAGGAATAAATGAAAAAAATATATATTTATATCTTGCTGAATTTGCATTTGATTGATTTGGAATCGTTATATGCATAGAGTTTCACTAAATTGCTTTGGTTTTTTTTGAATACATTCCATACATTCAAAATTAGAGTGTTAAAGTTTTAAATATAACATTGAAAATGATTTTGACTAATGATATTGTCAAAAGAAGAAAAGTCATACCAAAAGTTTCAAACATGTGAAATATGAAGGTCTTATGACTAAAGTATCAAAAATCAAACCTAATAAGAAAGTTTTTTCTCTCATGTATTTGACAATTAATAGGTTCTTGACCGTTCCAGATTACATTGAACTTGGTACAAACTGGAAGATCCTACCATCCTTCCTCACATGAAGTTCGACAACCCTATAACAAAGGTTATAGCAAATGCATAGGTTTTGAGGTCTTTTTCTTGCATCTATTTGACCCTCATTTTGGTTTGTTTGTATTGGGTTCAACAATATTTTGGTTTTATTTCAATTGCTTGCGCACTTAACCATGGATTCCTGTCATTTCTTCCACAACTGCAACTACAAGATTCATTTGGAGCCACAGGCTGCTCATCAAAATTAACCCATTACCACATGACAAAACTAGTCCAAACAGAAAGATGTTGCAGATGACAATTCCAAGTCTGTGAAATTTAGAAAAGAAAATTTCTCTTTTAGTGTAGAAAACATTGTAGACATTGAAGAAATAACTTGATACATGCAATTTCTTCAATGTACCCAATTATGCCAAAGCTTTTTCCTTAAAGGATGTAAAAAAGTGTGATTGTGTTGGAATGGGTTAAGTGCCTACTTTTCATTCACCAATCAGACTCAGCTAGGCCCTATTAGACCTTTAAAAGTTTAACGATGGACGGAGAGATAGAAGGGTAAGCATATCGTGAAATTAGAGCAACTGCTCCTCCTTCCTTTTTAGGTAGGGTATAAAGATTTCCTGAGGGTTAAACTTCTGTTTCTCTCCCTTCAAACTATTTTCTTTCACAAATTTTCCTTTGTGTCTCCATATGTCATGTTTAGAATCATTCATCCAGTGACCAAAGTTTTCTAGTTGACTTTGGATAACCAATGACTCGTTTGATCACAAAGGTTTGTCATTTTTAAATCCAAATACATAGACAGTCCTTTACTCTGATAGTTTATCACTATAATATAATACTCCATGACTGAATTTGTTATTCTTTTAGTATAAAAGATTTGTTGAATTCTTTATTTGGACCATTTACCATAACCAGGCCGTATACCCCGAGAGTTGATCACGTCTAATAATACACCATGCTTAAATTCATTCCATTCTCTTTTCAGTTCCTGTTGCATATATTCTTCTTGAATTTCTTCCTGTAAACAAATGATGAAACATGATGCAAATAATTTTTTATATATATTTAATCAATTACCAGACAACATTTTAGACTTGTCCAAATTCAAAGAAGCTGCAGATGACATTTTCTATTTTTTGTCTTTTGAGGTAGCAAACATTATTGACAATGAAGAAATTGCTTGTAACAAGCAATTTCTACATTATCCAAAATGTTTACTTAGGCTTTTCTTCTTTGGGGCTTCACTGTGTGGAAATTGGTTTTAAAAAAACTTTTGGCCATTAGAAACAGTAGGAACAGGATGGAAATCAAGAAAACAACATGTTTGCCCTTTATCCAGAGTACCAGTAAGTCTCATTAAAAATTGGAAAACATGTAGGACAATTTTTATACGCCAAAGGGGTTGTATTATGTAATGGCCCCAGTCGTCCGTCTGTCTGTCTGTCCGTCCGTTAGCAATTTTTTGTGTGCCCAACTCCTTCTAAACTATCAATGGGAATGAGCTTAAACTTGGCACAATTACTCCCAATGATGTCTAGTTGTGCACAAGGCCTTTGCAAATCAAATTGCTCCGGTCATTCTTGAGTAATCTGCCTTTGAATTAAACAAAAATCACTGATTATTGTGTGCGCAACTCCTTCTAAACAATCAATGGGAATGAGCTGAAACTTGGCACAATTACTCCCCATGATTTCTAGTTGTGCAAAAGACCTTTGAAATTCAAATTGCTCCAGTCATTCTTGAGTTATCCTGAATTATCTGCCTTTGAATTGAACAAAAATCACTGTTTATTTTGTGTGCAACTCCTTCTAAATTATCAATGGGAATGAGCTAAAACTTGGTACAATTACTCCCTATGATGTCTAGTTGTGCATTAGACCTTTGAAATTCAAATCGCTCCAGTTCATCTTGAGTTATCTTGAATAATCTGCCCTTGAATTGAATGAAAAACCCCTTTATTTCTTGTCAGCTTTATTTCTCGTACATTTTGAATGGGAATGAGCTGAAAATTGGCACAGTGACTCTATTTGATTTCTAGTTGTGCTTAAGACTAAAATTTGTTTGATATGGCAAGTGTTTACTGAATTATCTGCCCTTTACTTAACAATATAGCTTAAAATTACAGGGTTTTTTTTTGTGTGTGTGTGTGTGTGTGTGTGTGTGCACAACTCCTAAAAATTCTATTGGATTGAACTGAATCTTGTCATAATGTATCTCTGATATTTAGTTGAGCATAAGACTCACTTCAGAAATTCAAAAAGCTTGGGTCTTTCTTGAATTATCTGTCCTGGAATTGATTGAATTTAAATGTCAAGGTCATTTTGAGCTCTGAAAAACCTAAACTGAACCATTGTAATTCATTTATCAAGATCAGTTTTTCAAGGTCATATTTTTATTGCTTGTGATTACTTTCTGTTGAAACTTGTTTCAAGGTCATTGGTCAAGGTCATTTTTTTATGTCAATGTATTCGTCATTTTTTTATGTCAATGTATTCAGATTATAGAATTTAACTATTGTACATAATGTTGAACGATAGGTAGTTATTATTAAGCTGTCTTGTTTCTCAAGTGTAAACAGTATTATTCAGGTGATAAGATCTTTTTTTTTTGACAAAAATCATTAGCTATCATTCAAGCTCAGGTTACTGAAAAGCCAAGGTTACTGACAAGCCCCTTCAGGCGTATATGCGCTGCTCTGCGAAGCTCTTATTAAGTTTGTAGTGTAGAGTGGACTTTTTAAACCCGCTTAAAATACAAAAATTTAATTAATATCTAAGACCTTTTGAAATATGCATGTCTGCCTCAAAACACATTTTACATGATCTACCCATTTCAAAAACGCCTTACGGTACTCATCTTTAGGTATATATTACAAACGGATTTAAAACAATGCTATTTCCTTTAGTCTTGGGAACAACCATAAGTCACAGGGGGGCAGGTCAGGACTGTATGGTGGATGATTTAAAATATCAAGCAAAGATTCTTTAAATATTTCAGTACCATAGCAGATTTATGATCATTGAGTAGTTTGATGCCGTCAACACTGATAGAAATAAACAAGTTTAGTAACAAAACTTTCTCTATAAAATTTGCCATTGACCGAACTGCCTTTCGGGACTGGAATTTGAAGAATTGAACCTTTCAAATCAAAGAGTATTGCATACAACATGCAAATTGATTGATGATTTGCAACTGCGTACAATGATAGATTTGCTGCCCTTGGAGAAAACCCAAACTTTATTTTCAGTCTTGGAATCAGGTTGAAAATGAGGAACCCAAGACTCATTAACTGTAACTATCTCTTTCAAATGGTGCGGGTCACATTTATCATATTTCTCTACAACTTGTGATTCTCTAACATGACTTTGCCTCTGCTTGTCAGTGTGCAAATGGCACTTATCTTACATAGCCAAAGTGGATCACATAAGATCTTCAAAACATTTGAAGGAATGAATGCCACTCAGCTTTTCTATCTCTTGCATGGTATAATGTGTGTCATCCTCAAAGTTGTCACAGTACCAACATTCTTTTCTCTCAAAACGGAAAAAGGCCTACCCAATCAAGGGTCATTTTCAATTGACTCCTGACCATCATTAAAAAACGTAGCTACTTGCAAACTGTAAGACTTTTTAATGCATCATTCCAAAATGCTTTTGCAAATCAGCATGTATTTCTGTTGGCAGAAACCTGAGATGTGCCCTAATCTTACTATATATCTTACTATATATACACCCTCTGTTCAGAGGTTTTTCCATCCAAATCGAATGCTATATTTCATTAAAGTGTATAAAACCACTTGTTGAAAATAGCCAGGGCAGCGCACACATAGACCTTTGTGCACTGCATACATGACACTGTTCGAGAGGGGAATGATTAACTCTCTCTTATCTCTGACCAGGCAGGACGTGCTTTCCAATAGCTCTTAGTTTACAACCTTTAATAAATTAATTCATGGATTAAAATGGAAATTTATAGTTCTTTGATGGATTTAGCTGGACATTCTTACTTAGAGTGATACAATATGGATATAAGATATTATTGTACATGGGTTGTATAAGTTAAATGAGTATGGATATAGTTAGGAACATTTCTTCTTATCTTGACTTCTCAGGCTTTTTGGGAGTTGAGGAGGACAGTTATATGAAATCATGTGAACTTTATAATGTAAATGACTGCACAGACAAAACTTTATCGTATGTCATTAACTTCAGAAATAAGGATATTTTTGATATATTTGGAGAAATTTTTCACTTGGACTATGATAAAAGTATTTTTGAGGACAGAGGGAAAAACGGACTTGTCCTGTGTACTGATATTGATGACAAAAAGGTGGTTTTGCATCTCCACACTTCAACCTTAACAATACATATTCAAGGCAAAGGATGCAAAACCTGGATGGAAAAGAAATTTATTATATATGGTAAAAGACTGCACAATGAAATCAAATTCATTGAATCCTCAATAAAGACACAAGAAGAAAATGATAAGAAACACCTGATAAGCCAGACGGAACTCCCTGCAGAGCAAATGGAAAAGTGTGACCATTATCCAGGTGATAATGGGGAGGCTTCCTGTAATAGAAAAGGCAACTACAGGTCAATCAGTATGATTAATGACCCTAATGCCACACAAGAAGAATACAGCCTCACCCTAGAGAGTAGCTTATTGGACTCTATAACACTAAGAAATATACCATATGATAATGACGTAATGGAACTGGGCAATAGAGTTAAAAATATTTCAAACACCGACCCAAAACAACTAGCAGCAAATGAACTCAATCCTCTTCTCACCTCAACCCCAGTCATTCTAAACAAATTGCGAAAAAATGAGCAATGTAATGATCAACAAGAGAAAAACTGTCAGTCAAAAGGATGCAATCTGTGTCATTCAAATGAAATCAATTATTGTATATCACACTGTTCTAAAAGTGAGTTATTTACACTCGAACAGAAAATTGAGCGACTAGAAAAACAGATCTGTACATTAACTGATGTTATTCTACAGAAAAAAACCAAAACTATATCTACCTGTACCCAAACTGAAGATGGAGTTTGTCAAATTAACTATAACCCAGGGAAAACTTTGGCAAACAACGAGAAAACCAACCTTGAAAAAGTACCAACAACCTCAGAAAAAACGCAGACTCCAACAAAACTTATCTTGACACCAGAACCACCATTGACGTCCAAAAATGTGATACATCCGTCACCAAACAAACCCTTCACTAATGAACTTGAAGAAATCAGTGATGTTCCACTACCAAATATGCCTTATACACCTTATAAACAATACCAAAGCCAACAAGTGAAACATCAACCAAAAACATTGATAATTGGTTCATCTATACTGAAGGGTGTTAAAACAAGAAGTTTAACAAACACTACAGTCAAAACACATAGGGGTGCTACAATAAACAGTCTAAGATACTCTCTAAACAAAATGAACCTTTCGCGCTATGAACAAATTATACTACATGTTGGAGGAAATGACCTAAGTTCAGGACATAGTTTGAGGTCAATTGAGGTCAGTTATGACCGACTTCTTTTTGACCTAAGGGAAAAGGTTAACCCCAAGTGTAGTATTTATATTTCTGCTGTACTGTATCGGTATGACGCTAACCCAGAAGAACTGAATGAGAAATTGAAAGACTTATGTGAATATCACAATATATGCTTTATAACTCAAAACCATTATTTTCTTGCACAAGAGCATAACCAATATCATGATAATCAAAACCAATGTATTGTTGACTGGTCACTTTATCATGCTGACGGCATACATCTTAACAGCAGAGGTACAATGGCTTTACTCCACAATATGGATTACAAGGTTAACATTCTTAAAAACAGTGTTAGCCATTGTTGTCGATTTTGTGGGGAACAAAATCATACCACAGAAAAATGCTTTCATGGTAAACAGTTGAAATGTTTGAATTGTCATAGAGATGGCCATAAGCAAAAACTTTGTCATTTCTATAATTGAAAATCAGGCAAAGAAGAAAATGCCATAACTAACGAAAATTCCTTTAGTGCTCTCTCTGATTTATGTTCAGAATGTAACCAAGCAAAATGTAAATGTATAGATGTTTCCAACAGCAGTTCTGTATCTGTAAACCATGAATCACTAAATGTAAAGCATCACAATATCAAAACAAACAAAAAGAGCTTATCAAAAAACAATAAAAATAATGTCAGAGTAAAACAGGAGCTTCAATTTATGCATTTAAATGTTCATTATTTATATCCAAAATTTGATGAAATAAGGTATCTTATGAATGAAAACAAGCAAACTGATATCCTTGGCTTAGGAGAGACATTCTTAAATGATAAGTATTCAAGTAATGAGTTTGAACTTCAAGGCTTTCAATTTTTTCGTCGCGATCGCTCATCTATTGGAGGAGGGATAGTGTTATATGTTAAAAATAACATTCCTTGTCAACAAAGAACAGATTTAGAACTTGATAACATTGAAGCAATTTGGATTGAAACAAAATTACACAATCAAAAGCCATTTGTGATTGGATATATTTATAGGCCCCCTTCATCTTTACAATGCTGGAATTCAAATTTGGAATTGATCCTAGAAAAACTGTACAGTGAAGACAAGGAACTTGTATTATTTGGTGATTTTAATTATAACTTCATAAATGCTACAACAAACAATAGCTCATGGAATAAAATCACCAGTACATTTCAATTACAGCAAAAGGTTCACACACCTACCAGGGTGACTACCTCATCATCTTCCATTATTGATCATATTTATACAAATCAACCAGAAAAAATAAGAAATGTAACGGTGCCTATCTCATCAATCAGTGACCACTACCCAATACAATTCTCAAGAGTATCACACATCAAAGGGAAAAAGGGGGCAATCCACTCAAGCATTAAATACAGAAATGTAAAGAATTTTAATGCAGGTGATTTTAACTCTGACCTAGAAAAGCAGCCTTGGTCAGTACTTGAAATTTATGATGATCCAGACGATGCCCTGGATACATTTTCCCAGATGTTTTTACAAGTTTTAGACAGACATGCTCCAATTAAATGCAGAAGAGTAAAACATATCAATCAGCCCGATTGGTTTAATGAAGCTATCACTAAAGCTATTAATATGCGAAATAAAGCCAAACAAAAAAATGATCGAGATAAATACAAATACTGGAGACAGGAAGTAAAGTCATGCATCTTCCAAGCAAAAAAGAACTTCTACTGTGATACAATTAATGATAAGAAAAAAAACCCTAAGAAACTTTGGAGTAACCTTAAAGACTTATCTGGAAAAAGAAAAACATTTCAAACTAATTTGGTAAATGATGACAATAATCTTCCCATAATGGAACCAAAAGATGCAGCAAATTATCTTAATTCATTTTTCACAAATGTTTTTAACAAAGCACCTTGTATAACAAAATTAGATGAACAATACAGGCATGCATTAAGGAACTATGTGAAGCCCTTACTTGAACAAAAAACATACTTTGAAATACCACTTATGACAGAAAAAGATGTCAAAGAGCAACTTCAATCCCTTGATGCCTCAAAGTCTACAGGCCTTGATGGTCTTGGTCCAAAATTCCTTAAAATTAGCTCAGCTATTATATCTAAACACTTGGTCAAAATATTCAATTTAAGTATAACAAACTGCAGATTTCCAAAGCAATTTAAACTTGCTAAAGTTACTCCTATTCACAAAAAAGGCTCAAAGCAGGATAAGAATAATTATAGACCAATCTCAATTTTACCAACACTTTCAAAAATAATCGAGAAACATGTCTCAAAAAATTTAAAACAATATTTTGAAACTAATGACCTCTTGCACATAAGTCAGTCTGGATTTCGAACCAATCATTCCTGTGAAACAGCTCTTACAGAAATAATAGACAAGTGGTTATCTGCAATAAATGATAACCAACTTGTAGGAACAATATTTCTTGACCTTACCAAAGCTTTTGACCTGGTTAATCACACCTTACTTCTTCAAAAACTTGAATGCTATAACTTGTCCTACAATGCACTTTCATGGTTTAAATCGTACTTAACAGATCGATCACAAAAGGTTTGTATTTCAGGAGAATTATCAGATGCTCAAGACATTTTATCAGGTGTACCGCAAGGTTCTGTTCTTGGACCACTTCTCTTTGTTATATATATCAATGATCTACCGTTACATATTCTGTCTGCAACTACCGACATGTTTGCTGATGATACATCAATAACCGCGATTGGAAATTGCATTGATGATGTCCATATTATACTCCAAAATACCCTTAATTCTATCAAGAAATGGTGTAAATACAATTCTATGATACCAAATGCAGAAAAAACTAAAGCAATGTATATTTCTTCCTCTAATAATACTTTAATGAAAATAAAAGAGAGATCTAATCTACAAATTGAATTAAATGGTCAATTCATAGAGTATACAGATACAGAAAAGCTTCTGGGGGTCTATGTTGATAATAAACTGAATTGGAAAATACAAGTTCAAAATATTCTAAAGAAATGTAACTCTTTGCTTTATCTGTTACTGAGAATAAGAAAATTCTTAGGTATTGAAGTGCGTAAATTATATTTTAATGCCTACATATTGCCACACATGGATTATTGTTGCATTATTTGGGGAAATTGTAATAAAGATCTTCTTGAGGATGTTTATAGGTTTCAAAAACGTGCAGCTCGAGTTATCCTTGAACAATCTGTTGATACACCATCAGATACACTCTTTAAAAGTCTAAGATGGATGAAATTTTCAGACAGAGTTGACTACAAAAAGGCTCTACTTATGTTTAAAGCCTCAAAGAATGATTTGGCACCAGAGTACATCCAAACAAAATGTATAAAAAAATCTACCAACAATGATCTTAGGCTAAGGTCTTCTGATAATGAAAATTTGCACATTCCAAAACCAAACCTTGAAATATTCAGAAAATCATTTATCTATTCAGCCCCCAAAATTTGGAATGCAATTCCCCTTTCAGTGAGAAACTCAGAAACAATTAAAGGTTTTAAGTCCGGTTATTTACAGTGGAAGTTTCCAGGTGGTCAATTCTAAATCAGTCCCAGTGGAAAAAAGGAATTTATTGCTCCTTGGGAATAATGTCTTAATAATGTTTACACTTTTAGTAAATTTGAAAGGTTATTTTCACCTAAGATATTAGATGTAACAGAAATTTGATCTTTAACACATTCCCACACAAATATTGTGGAAAATGAAGAAAATGGTTAAAACACACATTTTCTACTTTTTCCACATTACTACTTCTAGTCAGAAAAAGTACATAAATCTGAAATTGTTGTGTGCCACTACTTCTTGTAATGTGTTCATTCTATGTCTTTGTTCCATGCATTGTAAATATTGTGAAATATTGATGAAAGAGGCCCACATGGAAGATTGGGCAACCAAATGTGTAGCCTCTGTAAATAAAGTCATTATTATTATTATTATTATTATTAATGATTATGAGAGTTCTGTGTGAAAAAAATCAATTAACTTTATAATTAAGTTAAAAAGTTACAAGCTTGGTATACAGAATTAAAAGGTGTCCCTTTATTATACAGGGTATGGTCAAAAATTTGATTTGACCCAATGATTAATCCATTACCAGGTGACAATTACAGAAGGGTCTAAATAAGCTCCAGACAACAATTTATTTTGTGTTTAAATTGAAAAATAAGTCATATAGATAAGAAAACATATTAAGAAAAATTCTCCTAATTTCATTAAGTTTTCAGCCCAATTAGCTCAGTTGGTAGAGGGACTGAGTTAACCCGTTACAAGATAACAATTCTGAATTCAAAGAAGTTTAAAAGGACATTCTAGAAAAAATATTGTGGATAATGAAGAAATTGCTTTTTGCAAGCAATTGCTTTGTTTTTTCACCATATTTTTAGGTCACCTGATCAAAGATCATGGTGACCTATTGCGATTGTGTTTTGTCCGTCATTGTGCGTCGTGCATCATGTGTTAACTTTTTACATTTTCGACTTCTTCTTAAGAACTCTTGGACGGAATTCAACCAAACTTGGCAGGAAGCATCCTTATGGAAAAACGCTTCAGATTTGAACATGTCATGGAGTTATCTCCCCTCCGGGCTCCATATGGGGCCAAAAAGGGTACATCTTTAAAAATCTTCTTGTCATGAACCAGCTGTCAGATTAGATTCACATTTGGTTTTTAGAGTTTTTAGGGCAAGGACTATCAAGTTTGTTCAAGAAAAAAATCTGTCAAGAAATGGCCATGCAAGGGGGTGGGGAGTGGAGGGGGGTACATAACCTTAAAGTGTGACAACTTTGAATTTTTTTTCTCTACCAAACCAAAAGACCTACAGCTCTGATATTTGGTATGTGGCATCATCTAGTGGACCTCTATCAATATTGTCAAAATTAGCCCGTTTCTGGACATCACAAGTTTCACATGGGCTTATATAGTGAAAATTTCAAAAATCTTCTTCTCCCAAACTAGAGGGCCTAGAGGTTTTGTATTTGGTATGTAGCATCATCTGGTGAATTTCTATCAAGATTGTATTGATCATGACCCAAGAGACAGAACTAGCCCATTCCCGGACGTCACAAGTTTCACAAAGGGCTTATACAGTGAAATTTGAAAAAGTCTTCTGCTCCCAAACAGGAGGGCCTAGAGGACTTATATTTGGTATGTAGCATCATCTGGTGAATTTCTATCAAGATGGTAAAAATTATTGCCTTAGGATTAGAATTTGCCCATTCCCGGATGTCACAAATTTAACAAAGGCTCATATAGTGAAATTTGTAAAAATCTTCTTCTCCCAAACAGGAGGACCTAGAACTTGATATTTGGTAAACAGCATCGTCTGGTGGACCTCTATCAAGATTGTAAAAATTATTGCCTCAGGATTAGAATTTGCCCATTCCTGGATGTCACAAATTTAACAAAGGCTTATATAGTGAAATTTGTAAAAATCTTCTTCTCCCAAACAGGAGGGCCTAGAACTTTGATATTTGGTATAAAGCATCGTCTTGTGGACCTCTATCAAGATTGTAAAAATAATTGCCTCAGGTTTAAAATTAGCCCATTCCCGGATGTCACAAATTTAACATAGGCTTATATAGTGAAATTTGTAAAAATCTTCTTCTCCCAAACAGGAGGGCCTAGAACTTGATATTTGGTATACAGCATCATCTGGTGGACCCCTATCAAGATTGTACAAATTATTACCTCAGGATTAGAATTTGCCCATTCCTGGATGTCACAAATTTAACAAAGGCTTATATAGTGAAATTTGTAAAAATCTTCTTCTCCCAAACAGGAGGGCCTAGAACTTTGATATTTGGTATAAAGCATCGTCTTGTGGACCTCTATCAAGATTGTAAAAATAATTGCCTCAGGTTTAAAATTAGCCCATTCCCGGATGTCACAAATTTAACATAGGCTTATATAGTGAAATTTGTAAAAATCTTCTTCTCCCAAACAGGAGGGCCTAGAACTTGATATTTGGTATACAGCATCATCTGGTGGACCCCTATCAAGATTGTACAAATTATTACCTCAGGATTAGAATTTGCCCATTCCCGGATGTCACAAATCTAGCATAGGCTTTTATAGTGAAAACTTTAAAAATCTTCTTCTCTCAAACAGATAGGCCTAGAGCTTTGATATTTGGCATGTAGCATTATCTGATGGATCTCTATCAATATGTTATAAATTATGGCCCGAGGGTCATAACTAGCCCATTCCCGGATGTCATGAAATTTACATATGGCTTTCATAATGAAAATTTAAAAATCTTCTTCTCCCAAACTAAAAGGCCTAGAGCTTTGATATTTAGTATGTAGCATAATTTGGTGAACTTTTATTTGTTTTTGTGCTCTTTTGACTCAGGTGACCCATAAGGCCCTATGGGCCTCTTGTTTTAAGATTTTGTCTTGAAGGGCATGAAAAAACGAGATTTTGTGGGAATGGGCTAAAATCTTGAGATCATTGTTGGTCGTAGAGATCTTTTCTGTACCATCCTAAGATTTGTCCTGGTATCTACCTGGTCTTAAACAAGTTGACTGTAATTTCTAGTAATTGCCAGTAAAAGAACAATAATCTTTCCAAGCCACCAGCTGCTCATATAACTTAGGCCAACTAGTTATTCTTTTTCAAACAAGGATGTTTCAAATAGGACATACTGAACTTATACCTTTGTTAAATTTCCAAATGTTCTGTTATTGGATTGCTTGAACAATTTAATGGTTACTTCATCTAAATCTGAAAAAAAAGAAACAAAAACTAAATGTTTGAACTGTAACTCCAATTTTCATTATCTCAAATATTGCAACAGTCTAGCAATAACTAGAACTCCAAATAAATTAACCCATTCCCACACAATGACTGGTCCAAATTGAGAGAGGTTGCAGATGACAATACATGTATATTTGGATGCAATTTGAAATGAAACCATCCAATGTGGTAGACAATATTGTAGAAAAAGGAGAAATTGACAAGATTTATCCTTTTTCCACAATATTTCTTAAAATAAAAATCACAGTGTCATAAATTCCTAGGTTTGTACAGGAAACGGGTTAAAGGAACTTTCAACAGTAAAGGTAAGTTGCACCTAACCTTGGCTTCCTGTTATTTCTCAACATGTACAACCACAATGTCCTATACAAACAACCAGCTGTGCATTCTCTTCAGCACACTTCATATCATTTGCCATGGTAAGAGACAAATATCTCACATTGAGAAAACTTTTGTCAAAAGAATGTTGGCAGACTATTGGTTTGAATTGATTGATTGTTTGAATTACGTTAACGCCACTTTTAACAGTATCTCAGTCATATCACGGCGGCTGGAGCAACTAACAATGGATTCCTTGTATTTCTCACACCAGTACTACCACTACATCCATTTCTAGCCTCCAGCTACTATCCCACTTAGGTTCTAGTGGTTTGAAGTCTGCACAATATCAATTCTAGTGCACAACTACTCACCTTTAATTTTGTCTGGTCTTATAACTCCTAGAGTCATGTCGGTTGCTGTGACAACAGAACATGTGATCTGTTCATCCAATAAAACGCTGAGTTCAGCAAACGACTCTGATGGACCTAATCTACCCATAACCACTTGTTTCGTCTTCTTTTCCTGTTGAATGAAAAAATTGGTCACTTCAAACATTAACCACAACATTGAATGATTTGAGAAAGAATGATTAGAAGTTAAAAAAGAAAAGAATCATGTATTATTTGCTTTTTTTAATCATTCTGTTTATTCCTTTGTTAGAAAATCAAAATGTCTAAACAAATGTTTTAATTGGTCTTTAATCTAGTGTAAGAACAAATTGCTAATGTATTTGAGAAGACAAAATAATCCTATACTAGAATAGTGGCAGGAATATGAATTCATTTACTAGCATTATCTCCTTTCCTCACAGCAATTAGATACAGAATTTATAAATGAATGCACAGATTATGGACCAGGCAAAATATTTAATGTCTTGATAAAGGCTTAACAAAATGAAAGGGCTGTTACAAATTGTCATAGTAAATTGTACAGTTTAGAGTTACTATGTGAAATTTGAAAGCCTCATCATTTACAATTCATATACATATGTACATGTACACATGTTGTATGCTTAGCTATCCAATTACCAAGGAAGCAAAATTTAAGACAGGTACAAAATCAAGGAGTTGCAGATTACAATATAAAGTTTATGAAATTTAGATTTTCTGGGTAGAAAACATTATGGATGATTAAGAAATTGCTTAGTTCAAACAATTTCTTCATTTTACACAATGTTTTCCCATTATTTTGTTTTTCTTGAGGCGTCAAAAATTGTTATTGTATGGAATGAGTTAATAAAGTTCCCTGTGGCAAAATAACCTTGAACTTTACAGGTTATCTTGATTTTGAAATCATAGAATAAAGTTCTTACCTTTAGAGCACATATTGAAATGGAAAGAAAAAACATTCCAATAGTAAACCAAATGATGAAAGGGCATAGGGTTCAATCGATGCCATCATAATTACGATTACAGTAGTTTCATTTAATTTCTTCCTTTCTTCAACCCATTCCCATACATTAACCGTTTTAAATGCCCCTCAACATAAAAGCTTTGGAAAGCAATGTTAAAAAGGAAAAAATTGCTTGTTACAAGCAATTTCTTCATTGTCCAAAATATTTTCCACCCCAAATGATAAAAAATTTAAAAGATTTCACAAAATCAAAATTGTCGTCCTACATCTTCATTGAAATTGGACTGGTCTGAAATTTATTCAGAGAACGGTTCAAGTACTTGGATTTTGTCTCCTTGTAACACTAAGGCCTTTTTTGACTGGGACCAACACTCCTACCGTTTTAATTTAAGTGCGAGTCAATTATGTAAAGTAGCTACCAAAATGACGTCATTTAATCTTTAACCTCTTCTAAACCCTAATTTGATTCAACAAATTGATCGAGGGGATCCATTTACTGTAGAAGGAACATTAGTATCAGCCAAAAACGGCCTAAATAGTGATGGGTAAACATTGTTACTGAACCCACCAGTTTATGTCCTGGTAACTTGGCAACCACTGTCATCTGTTTGAGAATGACTGCTTCTCCAACTTTTACTATAGCTACATAGGGAGCTTTATACTCCTCAGTGGCTAACACTGGAAAACAGAGACCCAGTCTACCCTAAATCATGCCAAAACCAGTCTGAAATTTTCTAAATTTCCAATGTATAATGTGACTTGGACCAAGTCTGTGATATCAAATGCTCTTTTAATTAGTTTGAAAAATTTAATTTTCTAATGCAAGTGATTTTTCTCATTTATAAATACAGTAAAACCCCTCTATTACGACCACTCACAGTCCATTTTGAAAGAGTGGAAGTAATCTTAATTCCAATTTTTGGTAGTATCCATCTCTAAACATCTTCCCCAATCACTAAAAAAACAAAATAAGAGCTTCGCAGAGTGGCACATATACGCCAGAAGGGGCTTGTCAGTAACCTTGGCTTGTCAGTAACCTGAGCTTGAATAATAGCTACTGATTTTTGTCAATAGAAAGATCTTATCATCTAAATAATACTGTTTACACTTGAGAAACAAGACAGCTTTATAATAACTTATCATTCAACATTATGTACATTGGTTAAATTCTATAATTTGAATACAATTGACATAGAAAAATGACTTGACCACTGACCTTGAAACAAGTTTCAACAGAAAGTAATCACAAGCAATAAAAATATGACCTTGAAAAACTGATGTTGACAAATAACCTATTACAATGGTTCAGTTTAAGTTTTTCAGAGCTCCAAATGACCTTAATGACATTTGAATTCAATCAATTCAAGGGCAGATAATTCAAGAAAGACCCAAGCTTTTTGAATTTCTGAAGTCTTATGCTCAACTAAATATCAGAGATACATTGTGGAAAGATTCAGTTCAATCCAATAGAATTTGTAGTTGTGCACACACACAAAAAAAAACTGTAATTTTAAGCTATATTGTTAAGTAAAGGGCAGATAATTCAGGAACAACTTGACATATAAAACAAATTTTAGTCCTAAGCACAACTAGACATCATACAGAGTCATTATGGCAAGTTTCAGTAGGAGAAAATGTGAACACAATAAACATAGTGATTTTCGTTCAATATAAGGGCAGATGATTCAAGATAACTCAAGAATAAGAGAGATTTGAAATTCAAAGGTCTTATGCACAACTAGACATCATAGGGAGTAATTCGGCCAAGTTTCAGCTAATTCCCATTGATAGTTTAGGAGGAGTTGCGCACACAAAACATAGTGATTTTTGTTCAATTCAAGGGCAGATAATTCAAGATAACTTAAGAATGACTGGAGTGATTTGAATTTCAAAGGTCTTATGCACAACTAGACATCATAGGGAGTAATTATGCCAAAATTTAGCTCATTCCCATTGAGAGTTTAGGAGTGATTTGAATTTCAAAGGTCTTATGCACAACTAGACATCATAGGGAGTAATTGTGCCAAAATTTAGCTCATTCCCATTGAGAGTTTAGGAGGAGTTGTGCACACAAAAAATTGCTAGCGGACAGACAGACAGGCGGACAGACAACCGGGGCCTTGGGGTGTATAAAAACATCATCTTTGTAGACAAAGGCTTTTCATTCAGGGTCAATTATGTCCAACTGTAGACAAATCACTAAATTTTCGTGATAAAATGATTTTTTTAATGCCAATAACAAATTAAATCAAATGAAAGCATTTTTAATAGCCAATTGACCAAGGTAAAGATTCTCCAAAATGCATTAAACAAGACAAAAAAAAATACAAATCAGTTTCTTTTGTTTTTTTCAACCCAAGTCAAATCCCACAACAAATAACAAAGTTTGTAATTTAAAGTTGTCAGCCATTATAAATTGCACATTAACAAGAAAAAAATGAGAGTTTTAATGACATAAATCACATGCCGTAAATCTGAGGGTGGTTATAAGAAGGAGTTTACTGTATATAATGAAGTTTGAACTACATTGTGTGTAAAGAGACTGGACAGACATTGCATTATTTAGGGTAGCAATTAATATCTTTTGAATAAGCTGCATCATACAAGTCTTTTCCTAGAAGATTTCACATGATGCTGCCTATATGATTGGTATGTCAGCTTAATACCAGTGCTACCAAGTGTAATAATTTTCTAGTGTACAGAATGTGCAATTTGACCCACCCATTACCAGATATTAAGATTTTAGACTGGCTCAAATACAAAGACCTTGCAGATCATGAGATGTCAATGTTCAGTTGATGAAATTTGAGTTCTTCTTATCTTTTGAGGTAGAAAACATTGTGGATAATGAAGAAATTGCCTTTGATTAACTATTTCTTCATTTTCCACAAAGTTTTCCAAAGCTTTCCCTTAGGGGGCAATAAAAAAGTGTTAATATGTGTGAATAGGTTAAATGTGTGTAGTTGCATGTATTTGCTGAAGATTTGTGTGATGAGAAGGAGGGTGATAAGATAGTTTAGAAAACCTTTGGACTTTTAAAGTTCCAAAACAGGTAGCTAACATTCTTTTTACCAATCAACTCATTCTTGCCAACCTTGCTTAAGTCTGACAATTTAAGTGACTTTAACCCTTTCTAACACAACAAAATTGTAGACTGGTCCATTCTAAAAGAAGTTGCAGACAACAATTTTTGTAAGATAAAATTAAAGAATATATTGTCTTTTCAGGTAGAAACATTGTGGATAATGAACATGCTTGTAACAGGCAATTTCTTCATTATCCACAATGTTTTCCAAAGCTTTTGTTATGAGATTGTGTGTGGGAATGGGTAAAGCACTTTAATTACAGTTATTGAAACTAATAATAATAATGGATTCCTGGTATTTCTCACACAAGTACTACCACTACATCCTTTCCAAGTCTCCAGCTGCTCATCCCACATAGGTTTATGATTATCAACCCATTGGTGGGAGACAAATGTTGGAAAGCATATTTACTGCCACTGGGGATTAAACCTGGGACCCCATGTAGGGAGTCCAACGCACTACCAACTGTAGCCGTGACTCAAAATTGGATGTCTGTTTGGTATATAGAATGGTTTTGGTATACATTAGAGTGCTTGTTGTAGAATTCAAAATAAGATGAGTGCTTGGTATACAATAATGTCTGATGAAAACAATTGAAGTGCTAGATAATGTACAAACACTGCAAACCAACCTTTTTTCCATTGGACAATGTGTGCATGACCTCCACCTGCCTCAATATGTGGCATTCTCCACTCTTTATAAAACCAATATATGGTGCTAAATATCCTTCACTAACTAAAACTGAAAACAATCAAAAGGTATTAGTTTACCTGTTACCAGACAAAACAAGAGCTGTTGGAGATGGATTATGCTCCCAGAATAAGGCTTTTGTCACAAAACTGTATGCCATTATTGGAAAAAAAACTTTTTATTGAATGCAACTATGGTTTGAGAGTTCAGTTCAAAACAAATTTGGAAGTTTGACAAACATTGAAGGAATCTGTTTGGCTTCACAGGCCTGATTCTAGTAAAATTCAATATCATTTTATGGTTAATTAAATATTTTACCTTGAATATAAAAGTTATCAATGAAAAATGTCTCCATACAAAAGATGAAGACTCTAACTTGACTAGTCTTGCAAAAACAATAGACTGATTTATTAAGCCCCCTTTTAGCATGGTAGGGTTCATTCTTCAAAAATTGAAATAAACATTACCTAGGGCACTTAATAAACAACATTTATGTAAAGTAACAAGAAATTTTGGCAATTTGTAAAGGAGGTATATTTGAAAATTAATGACCTTGCTAATTTGACCTTGACCAATGACCTTGAAATTCAATGTCATAAGCAATGCACATGTAAAATATGAGACTATATCAATTACCATTGTATACGTATGGGGGTTGTTAAAATTAAAATTTTGAAATTTGACCTTGCATTGTGATCTTGACCTTGACAGATGACCTTGAACCTTATACCAACAGAAAGGTCATGTCATAAGCAATACACATGTGAAATATAAAGGCTATATCACTTACCATTGAAAACATATAGACAAACCTAAAGTTAAGATTTTCAAAATTCTGACCTTGATACTTGACCTTGACAGATGACCTTGAACTTAGTATCAACAGAAAGTCCATGTAATAAGCAATGTACGTGTAAAATATGAATGTTATATCACTTACCATTGTAAACTTATAGACAATGTAAAAGTTAAATTTTTGAAATTTTGAGCTTGATAAATGACCTTGACCTTGACAGATGACCTTAAACCTTATACCAACAGACAGGTCATGTCATAAGCAATGCACATGTAAAATATGAAGGCTATATCACTTACCATTGTATACTTATGGGCAATGTTAAACTTATAATTTTGAATTTTTGACCCTGAGAAATTACCTTGACCTAGACAGATGACCTTGAACTTAATACCAACAGAAAGGTCATGTCATAAGCAATGAACATGTGAAATATGAAGGCTATATCACTAACCATTGTAAACTTATAGACAAGGTTAAAGTAAAGATTTTTGAAATTTTGACCTTGAGAAATGACCTTGATCTTGACAGATGACCTTGAACTGAGTACCAACAGAAAGGTCATGTCATAAGAAATGCATATGTGAAATATGAAAGTTATATCACATACCATTAAAAACTTATGGACAATGTAAAAGTTAAAAAAAATTAAATTTTAACTTGAGGAAGGACCTTGACCTCAACAGATGACCTTGAACTAAATACCAACAGAAAGGTTTTGTCATAAGCAAAGCACATGTGAAATATAAAGGCTATATCACTTACCATTGAAAACTTATAGACAAACTTAAAGTTAAGATTTTTAAAATTTTGACCTTGACACATGACCTTGACCTTGACTGATGACCTTAGTATCAACAAAAAGGGTTTGTCACAAGCAATGCACATGTGAAATTTGAAGACTGTATCTGTAACCAATCAAAAGTTATTTTAAGTTTTTGCAGGACAAAAAGAGATCTTACTTAAAGCTAATAACATTAAGGCCCCAATCCCATGACACGTATTTTTAAACGTAAATTTTCGATAGTTTAAGGTCAAGAGGATCTGATTTGCTACTCAAATATGAAATTTAATAAAATTCTGACTATTTGACTTGGAGAAATTGGCTAAAAATTAATTTTAACATTAAGGCCCTCTTTTCAATGACACAGCCTTGAATTGAGAAAATTTAAAGAAGATCTCTTGGAAATTTCCTAGAAAGATTATATATAAAGTTTCATCCAATTAGGCCCAAGGGTTCCTGAGATATGACTTCGGCCGTCCTTCCGCGCACAAGCTGGCAACTATATGCTCCCCTGAAAAATTTTTTGGGGACCATAAAAAACAAGAGCTAATAGTCTCTATCTGTCTCAATAGGTCACATTTTAACTCTTTATTAACCTTTTCCCACACAGAGACACTTTTTGACAAACCCCTCAAGAAATGATTTAGGGAAAATATTGTGTAAAATGAAGAAATTGCTTGTAACAAGCAATTTCTTCATTTTACACAATATTTTCTATTCCGAAAGTTGAAAAAATATAAAATTTCATTAACTGTAAATTGATGTCTCGAACTACTTTCAAATTGGACCAGTCTGAAATTTGGCTGTCAGGTAATTGGTTAAGCAAAATAACCCATTCCCACTCAGAGCCACTTTTAAACGCCCCCTTAATATAGAACTTTATAAAACATTGTGGAAAATGAAGAAATTGCTGGTTACAAGCAATTTCTTCATTATCCACAATGTTTTCCATCTAAAAGGACAAAAAAAATTAGAGATTTCATCAAATTAAAATTGTCATCTGCAACTTCTTTGAATTTGGACTGGACTAAAATACTATTGTGTGGAATTGGGTGAAGTTAAATCCTCTAAATTCCAGTCATGATAATAGTATTTCACTGCTTCATTGCAACTAGTTTTATGCATAAACATTAGCTTCAAAGAACAAACGTGTGTTTGAATAGCAACTTCGGGTTAATCCATTACCTAACACAATTTTAGACTGGTCCTATTTCAAAGGATTTGCAGACGACAATTTAAAGTTTGTGATTTCTTTTTGGGTAGAAAACATTGTGTCAAATGAAGAAATTGCTTGTTACAAGCAATTTCTTCATTTGACAAAATGTTTTCCTAATTGTTTCTCTTAAGGGGCATCCAAAGGTGTCACTGTGTGGGAATGGGTTAATGAAAACAAAAGTGTTGACAAATTTTATGATGTGATTGATAGGATTCCATTATATATGGTGCTAAACATCATTCATTCACTAAAACTGAAAGCAATCAGCATGAATATAATACAAGTGCATTGCCATAATCTGCCTCAATGTGACATTCTCTGCCCCTCATAAAAGCCAATGTTCTGTGCTAAATATCCATCTCCCAGTTTACCCATTACCAGACGACAAAACTTTTAGATAGGTACAAATTGAAAGACTAATCAGTAAACAAGGAATAATGCATTCAAACTGAAAAATAAGTGCCACATAAAGTAGAATACATTGTGAGAAAAGGAGAAATTGTTTCATTTAAGTAATTTCTCCCTATCTAACAATGTTTCCCATAGACTTTTTCTTCAAGGATCAATAGATGGATTATGTAGTTGCAGATTAAACTGTCAACAAGCAAATAGTTCTTATACTTTAAAACTTGCCCTAGCCACAAGTTTTAGAAATCATATTCAAGCACAAAATTCAAATCTTGACCCATTATTACATGACGAAATTAGATTTGTCCTCATTTAAAGAAGTTGCAAACAATAATTTTCATTTCCATAAATTTCAAAGTCCTCTGTCTTTTGGGCAGAAGACATTGTGCATAATTAAGAAAATGCTTGTAACAAGCAATTTCTTCATTTTCCACAATATTTTTCCAAAGATTTTTTAATCAACCAATTACCAGGCAACAAAATTTTAGACTTGTTAAAAATCTAATGGAGTTGTGGATGGCAGGTAAAAATTCATTAAATTTCTGGTAAGAAAACATTGTGGAAAAAAAGAAATTGCTTATTGCAAGCTATTCCTTATTTTCACACAATGTTTTCCAAATTGTTTTTCTTGAGGGGCATCAAAGAGCAACATTGTGTGGGAATAGGTTAACAGCAATTTCTTTATCTTCCACAATGTTTTCAAAAGAAGACAAGGGAGTGGGACTGGATTAATTCCAAAATATTCTGTGAATAAAAAGAACCAGCTTTGAATATTGAGCCATTACCACACAACAAAATATTAGACTGGTCCAAATCAAAAGAAATTGAAGATGACTGAGTTGAATTGGTGAAATTAAGAAAATATTGCCTTTTAGGGTGGAAAACATTGTAGACATTGAAGAAATTACTTATACAAGGAATTTCTTCATTGTCCAGCAATTTCTTCATTGTCCATAATGTTTTCCAAAGCTTTTTTGTGAGGGGCATCAAAGAGCGGGATTGTGTGGGAATGGGTTAAGTAAATTATCTCAAAACCAATTTTTCAGAATATGTTCTTGATGTCTTGCCTTTAGAGTTTACATGAAATATGTTTTTGCTGTATTAATCTTCAAGTTAAAAAAGTCTATAAACACCTTTGATAAATGTACTTTTAGAATTGTTGTTGATTTGAAATCAAATGTTTAACAGATTGCTGTAGATCCAGATCAAATACATGTTACAACCTCATTAAGCAACCATTTTCATCAAGCAAACGAAATTAAAATTCACTTTTCAAAAGGAAAAACTCTTTTAACACATTACCAGACAACAAAATTTTAGACCAGTCCAAATCGAAAGGAGTTGCAGACGACAATTAACATTTACAAAATTTTAGATTTTTTCAACTTTCTCGTTAGAAAACATCGTGTAAAATGAAGAAATTGCTTGTGTCTACACAATGCTTTCCAAAGTTATATATTTTGGAGGCGTTAAAAAGTGTCAATGTGAGGTGATGGGTTAAAGTCCAAAGTATTTGATAAAATATTATTGTACCTTACTTCTATGTTGTTGGAATTCATCTGAACCAGTCTGAGGAATATTGGATTAATTGAGAAATCTTCAATTGATTATGTACCCAATTGAATCAAGTTACAAAACAGCGAATAAATAACCATTCTCATTGGGCCATCCCTAGAGTGGGTTTTGATTGATTGAATGGGGTTTAATACCACTTTTAACAGTATTTCAATCATATTGCGATGGCTGGAGCACCTAACAATGGATTCCTTGTATTTCTCACACAACTACTACCACTACATCCTTTCCTAGCCTCCAGCTGCTATCTCACTTAGGTTTACAATTATCCACCCATTTGTGAGAGCCCTAGGGTGGGTCTCTTAATCTGTTACCAAACAACAAAATTTTGGCAGGTCAAATCGAAAGAAGTTGTAGTTGACACATCAAAAAGTGCAATTATATTGAAAAATAATTGTGGTATGAGGTAGAAAATATTTTGAGAAAAGGGGATGCTGCTTGTTACAAGTAATTTCTCCTTTTATACAATTTTTTCCCAAAGCTTTATTTCTGATCAGTAATGGATAAATACAAGTTACATCATTACCTTTTAACCGATTACTAGACGGTAAAATTGCAAACCAGTCCAAATTGAAAGGACTTGCAGACAACAATTTAATGTTATGAGCTGTTAGTTTCTTTTCAACTTTCTTGGTAACATTGTGAAAAATGAAAAAATTGCTTGTGGAGAGCCTTTTCTTCATTTTACACCATATTTTCTTAATTGTATTTCTTGGGGGCATCAAAAAGTATCATTGTGTTGGAATGGGTTAAGTTAAAAAAAAGGAATTTCATATATATTACAAAAAGATATGTAATATTTCATGGTTTAAAAACAAACTCAAACTTTTTTTAAATAAATTTTGTTTGAAGTTGTCCATAGAATGTAAAAAAAATTTGACATGACTTCTTTCAAAGCAATTTGTTGGAGAAAACGTAATGGGTCGACCAAACGCCACAATTTTGGACTGGTCTAAATTGAAAAGGTTGCAGACAACATTTATAAGTGAGTAATTTGAAAAAAAAAATCTAAATTTGTTAGAAAATGTTGTGGGAAAAAGTAGAAATGACTTGTTACAAGTATTATTTTACAGGAATATCAAGAAGTGTTATTGATTGTTATAGGGTTAACAAAATTTTCGACTGCTCCAAATTGAAAGAGGTTGCAGACCACAATTTTAATTGTGGAATATTAAAATTGTTGTCATTTTGGTAGAAAACATTGACGGTAATGAAGAAATTGCTTGTTACAATCAATTTCTTTATTTCCCACAATGTTTTCAAAAGCTCTTTTCTTGACAGGAATAAAAAGCGGAGTTGTGTAGCAATGGATTAAAGAATGAATGATACCTGTATTTGGAGGATAAGTGATCCACTCTATCAGTTCTGCCACTTGTAATAAAGGTTGTCTAGGCCAGAGTTTATACTGACCACAGGATAATAGGAGATTGACTTTTTCTGTGTGTTCTCTTTGCTTGATTTGCTGTGAGGAATGAATATCAAAAATGTTAAACAAATTTTGGCTTATCAGTTACCAAGATGACCAAGTAGATATGTATTAAGATTAAGAACTATTTCATATATCAACAGAAATTGAAATAGCTAATTTCCAAAAGATTTGTTTCTTAACAAAATTTGAAACATTTTTAAGTCAGTATCTAATTGATTAACTCACTACAAGATAACAAAATTTTCGACTCATCTTAATTTAAAAAAGATTGCAGACAACGTATCAAAGTGCTTGTAAGCTGAAAATTGAGACCATAATTGTAGAAAACACTGTGATAAAATGATGAATAGCCTTTAATAAGCTTTATACCTTATCCCAATTTTTTCTTTATGTATCATTCTTCATAGCTGGTATGGGTAACAGACCATTTATGCTATTGTATCTATTTAACCCTTTCCTGTTTTGTGAAATTTTAGACTTGAACAAATTCAAAGGTTTTGCAGATGAAAATTTAAAGTTGATTTTATTTGAAAGATAACCACTTAGTAGGGTAGAAAATATTGTGGAAAAAGAAGAAATTGCTTGTCAGAAGCAATTTCTTCTTTTTCCACAATGTTTTCTCAATTATAAAATCACAAGGACGTAAAAACCAGGGATTAACCAGGAAAGGGTCAACCAGAAGCCAAGTTATAGAAGTAAAACATGTAATATTTTTGTTCCCTTTAGATACAGTTTGGTATATAAATATTCATGGGTTTTAACCATTGGTTTGAAGAAACTTTTCATCTTATTTTCAAAATATTTAAAAGTCAAAGGTGTACTTCCTGAATCCTTGCTAGATCATTTCATTTCACATCAATACATTAATATACCACTTCCATGACTGAATGGAAATTCATTTTTGACCATGTTTTTATCACAATGTTTACAAATTCTATCTTTCCTTTCGATGTTTAAGTATAGACCACATTCAATTTCCAAATTATGAGACGAAACTCTAAATCTAGCAAGTGCACATCTGATCTTTTTATCTTGTATAAAGTCTAGGTATTTTTCTAAGGTGAAATTGTGTTTGAAGAGAGAATATGTTTCAAGTCAATTTGTAGTATTGATAGTTGAATACCACTGCTGGTTGAATATATCTAATAACCTTTGTTGTATTATATCATAAGTGATTTGTGTGGTAAATTGGTTTTGCCAAATGAAATATAGACCACATTCGCCTATGATACATTTTATTTCATGAGCCCAATTACATTTACTATAGCTCAGGCTGATTTCTACATCTTTATATAGCATAACATAAGTATTGAACAACAATGAATTTCGCTCAGAGTTAATAACCTTAATCCAATATTTTATCATTTGAAATTTTCCATGCAATGATAAGGGTATGCGCCCTAATTTGCCATAAATCGCTTCAATGTATGTAGATCTTTTTACAATCAGTAGTTTTCGACAAAATTTTAGAAAAAACGATTCAATTCCGGTGACGGATGACCTTCCAAGACTTCTGTGGCATAATTTAAGACAAGTTACAACAAGAGGCCCATGAGGGCCTGAGACGCTCTACTGGTTATCAAGTTTTCCGTTAAAAAAATCTGATATTTAAGGAATTTAATTGCTCAAAGGAGAATGCATAAAGAAAAAAAAAAGGGGGCTTTATCCCCTTTATCATTTTAAGCAACAATCCTCAAGGCCCCTTTTCCCATGTTTCATGACGGATCCATTCCATTTCCAAAAGAAAGTTACCTTATGACCCTACAATCATTCTGTGAATATTTCATCAGAATCTGACAATAATTGTAGACTTAATCACATAAACAGGAATGTTTTGAATGAAAATCAATAAGGCCCCTTTTCCTGTGTTTTCTGATGGATCAATTTCATTCCAAAAGGAACTTTCCTTACAACCCGACAATTGTCCTGTGAAATTTAAAAGACAACTTGATAATGATTGTGATCTTCATCACATACACAAGAATGTTTTGAATGATAATCTGTAAGGCCCCTTTTCCTGTGTTTCAAATGCCACAACTATTCCATGCATCTTTGAAGAGAATCCAATAAAACTGTTGACTTTATTGTGTTAACAAAGATATTAAATTCAAGTTCTCATAGGGCCCCTTTTCCCGTGATATTTTACAGTTGGTTTTATCATTCTATGAAAGTTAAAAGTGAATCCGATGAAATATTGGAAATTCATTATGTTTACTAGAATATTTAAAAAAAAAAAAATCATATGGCCCCTTTTTACATGATACTTGCTGGCTTGTACCTAGTTCTGAAAAGAACCATCTAAGTATTTGTACAATCATTCTGTGAAATTTTGAAGTGAATCCGGTGAAATCAAGGGACATCATTGTGTTAACCAGAATATTTAAAAAAGTTTTTCATAAGGCCCCTTTTTATGTGACCCTTGCTATAGTCAGATCCACTGTCAAAATCAACAATTGGAATGATGGTACAATCAATCTGTTTAATCTGTGGAATTTATTGTGTTAATGAGTTTATAGTGAAATATTCATAGGGCCCCTTTTCTCATGATACTTTACAGAACAAACCAAATTTCAAAAGGAACAATTCTAATGAAGGTAGAATCATTCTTTAAAAGTTAAAGAGAATCAATGAAAACAGTGGACTGAATAGTGTCAAGAATTTTTGTAACTAAATTTTCATAAGGCCCCTTTTTCTGTGAAACTTAACAAATCAGACCCAATGTACAAAGGAACAATCCTAATGATAGTTTGAAGAAAATGATAAAGACTGAGGACTTTATTGTAATAATGATGTTTTGTAATAAAATTTTTATAAGGTCCCTTTTCTTGTGTCACTTAACCAATCAGACCTAATTTACAAAGGAACAGTCCAAATGATGGTACAATCATTCTATTAAAGTTTGAAGAGATTCTGATAAAGACTGAGGGCATTGTTGTGTTTATGAGGATTTGGTAATACTTTTTCATACAGCCCCTTTTCCTATGATACTAGACAGATCAGGCCCAATTTGGAAAGAAACAATCCTTATGATGGTACAAACATTCTGTGAAAGCTCTGGACTTGGTAACAAGGATTTATAAATGAAATTTTCATAAGGCCCCTTTTCCTGTGCTTCTTGACAGTTCAAACCCTGTTATGAAAAGAATGATAGCTATGACCTTCCAATCATTCTGTGAAAGTTTCAACAAAATCTGATCAAAGCTGTGGGCTTTATTGTGTTAACAGGGTTTTATTAATTGAATTTTCATATAGCCCCTTTTCCCATGTTACTTGATGGATCTGAACCAATTCCAAAGGGAACTCTTCTTACAAAAGTATAATTATTCTGTTTGAGTATAAAGACAACCCCATCTCATCTGTGGACTTACAAGCATTAATTAAGATTTTTTTAATTGAATTTTCCTAAGGCCCCTTTTCCTATGTTTCTCAATAGATCAGACCCAATTTGAAAGGAACAATCCTTATGATGGTAAAATCATTATGTGAAAGTTTGAAGTCAATCAGGTGAAATCTAGGGCCATTACATGTTAACTAAGATTTTTTTAATTAAATTTTCATAGGGCCCCTTTTCCCATGAAACTTGATGGATCAAACCTACTTCCGAAAGGAACAATCCATTTAATGTAATAATCATTCTGGGAATGTTTGAAGAGAATTTGTTGAAAACTATGGACTCTATTGTGTTTACGAAGACTTTTTCAATCCAGTTTTAATCGGGCCCCTTTTTCCCCGTGGTCCTTGACTGATCATACCAAATTTTGAAAGGAACAATTCTTATTATGGTACAATCATTCTGTGAAAGTTTGAAGTCAATCAGATGAAAACTGTGGACTCTAGAGTGTTAACAAAGATCTTTGAATTAAAATTTAATAAGGCCCCTTTTCCCATGTTTCTTGAGTAATCATATCCGATTCCAAAAGGTACAATCCTTATGATGGTACAATCATTCTGTCAAAGTTTGAAGAGAATCCGTTGTAAATTGTTGGCTCTAGATTATTAATGAGAATTTTTTATTAAACATTTCATAAGGCCCCTTTTTCCTGTGTTTCTTGAATGATCATACCAAATTTCAAAAGGAATAATCCTTATGATAGTACAATCATTCTGTGAAAGTTTGAAGGGAATCCGATGAAAACTATTGACTCCAGAGTGTTAACAAGAATTTTTTAATTAAATTTTCATAAGGCCCCTTTTCCCCTGTTTCATGACAGATCAGACCCATTTTCGAAAGGAACGATCCTTATGATTGTACAATCATTCTGAGAAAGTTTGAAGAGAATCCAAAGAAAACTGTGGACTCTATCGCGTAAACGAGGATTTTTAATGGAGTTTTTAATTGAATTTTCATAAGGCCCCTTTTCCCATGTTTCTTGACAGATCATACCCAATTTCGAAAGGAACTATCTATATGTTGGTACAATCATTCTGTGAAAGTTTGAAGAGAATCCAATGAAAACTGTGGACTCTATCACGTAGACAAGGATTTTAATTGAATTTTTAATTAAATTTTCATAAGGCCCCTTTTCCCGTGTTTCTTGACAGATCATACCAAATTTCGAAAGGAACTATCTATATGTTGGTACAATCATTCTGTGAAAGTTTGAAGAGAATCCAATGAAAACTGTGGACTCTATCTCGTAAACGAGGATTTTTTAATAAAATTTTCATAAGGCCCCTTTTCCCGTGTTTCTTGACGGATCAGACCCATTTTCGAAAGGAACAATCCTTATGTTTGTACAATTATTCTGAGAAAGTTTGAAGAGAATCCGATGAAAACTGTGGACTCTATCTCATAAACGAGGATTTTTAATTGCATTTTTAATGAATTTTCATAAGGCCCCTTTTCCCGTGTTTCTTGAAGGATCAGACCCATTTTCGAAAGGAACGATCCTTATGATGGTACAATCATTCTGAGAAAGTTTGAAGAGAATCCGATGAAAACTGTGGACTTTATCGTGTAAACGAGAATTTTTAATTGAATTTTTAATGAATTTTCATAAGGCCCCTTTTCCTGTGTTTCTTGACGGATCGTACCCAATTTCGAAAGGATCGATCCTTATGTTGGTACAATCATTCTGTGAAAGTTTGAAGAGAATCTGATGAGAACTGTGGACTCTATCGCGTAAACGAGGATTTTTTAATTAAATTTTCATAAGGCCCCTTTTCCCGTGTTTCTTGACAGATCATACCCATTTTCGAAAGGAACAATCCTTATGTTGGTACAATCATTCTGTGAAAGTTTGAAGAGAATCCAAAGAAAACTGCGGACTTTATCGCATAAACGAAAATTTTTGATTGATTTTTTAATTAAATTTTCATAAGGCCCCTTTTCCTGTGTTTCTTGACGGATCAGACCCATTTTCAAAAGGAACGATCCTTATGTTTGTACAATTATTCTGTGAAAGTTTGAAGAGAAACCGATGAAAACTGTGGACTCTATCTCATAAACGAGGATTTTTAATTGCATTTTTAATGAATTTTCATAAGGCCCCTTTTTCCTGTGTTTCTTGACGGATCAGACCCATTTTCGAAAGAAACGATCCTTATGATGGTACAATCATTCTGTGAAAGTTTGAAGAGAATCCGATGAAAACTGTGGACTTTATCGCGTAAACGAGGAAAAGTTAAACGGACGGACGCACGGACGGACGCACGGACGCAGGACGGGAAAAAGCCATCGCTATAGCTCTAGTGGCCTTCGGCCAGTAGAGCTAATAAACTGTCAAACAATTTTAATTTATGTGAAATAGGTAAATCAATTTGGTTGAAAATGCCAATAACCTATGTTGGGAAAACGATGCGCGTTGTGCCATATCTGATTGTGTTCTGTTCCAGGTACCATTTTTATAGAGATTAACTCCCAGGTATTTGAAGAATTTGACTACTTCTAGTTTTGTATCATATAAGTAAAAATCGTAATTTGTATGTTGGCCTTTTTCAAAAATCATTACTTTGGTCTTGTTCACATTTAAACTTAGTTTCCAAGTGTTGCAATATTGTTCAATATCATTAAGTATGGATTGTAGAGTTATCGGATCTTGCGTAAATACCGCCGTGTTGTCGGCAAACATTAATAAAAATAACAGTAGTTCATTAATGGATATAATGCCATTTAAATTGTTGTTTATACTGCTGATCAAATCATTTAAGTAAAATAAACATAAAATACTACTTGATGGATCACCCTGCTTCTCGCCAATATGTGAAAATATGTATTCCGACTCTTCTGATCTGTATCGCACATAGGATTTTACTATGTCATACATAGCTTTAATTGACCTAACGAATTTACTGCTGACTTGTTCATTAATCAACTTTTGAAAAAGTAATGATCTATCGATTTTGTCGAACATTTTTTCCCAGTCCGAGAAAGCAACATATAATTTTTTATTATTCGAAAGTGTTTTGGTAATAATGGCATGTAAAATAAAAAGACCATCGATTTACCTTTTTTAAATCCATATTGGTTTTCGATTATTTTCTTCTGCTTGTTTGATCAGCGTTTAGTCTAGTCACTAATAATTTGGAATAAATTTTTGAAATTAGATTATTTAAAGTAATGCCTCTAAAGTTTTTTGCCTCTGGGTTTCCCCTTTAAGTATAGGTATAATCATTCCTTCTCCCCAGCTTTTCGGATAGACTCCATTATTATAAATATGATTAAATAACAATGTTAAAAATGGACCTATTATGTCAAAAGAATGTTTAAATATTTTAGCAATAAGTTCATCCGTACCGGCACTTTTGCCATTATTTTGAGAAAAAACTGCAGCTTTGACTTCCGTAACTGCAAAACTCCTATCTAAGTCATCGTCCGTTCTAATGTTTAAAAAATCAAAGGATTCAATTGTTTCCAAAGATGCAGAGCTGTAAAGATTGTAGAAATGGGAATGCATATTTTCAATGCTAATGTTTCAGGGTTTCGTGGTTTGGTTTTGTAATTTTTGTTAATGTTTTGCCAGAAAGACCTTCAATCATTGTTTGCTAAATTAGAAATTCTGCTTCCTTCCTTTCTTTAGCAGTCTTTTGATCTGTGTGTATAATCATTTTTTATAGAGGAAAATATTTTTGTTTTCAACAGTTTTATTTCTTAAATATTTATTTCTTGCCTTATTAAATTCTTTGTGTGCTGCATAGCATTCTGCGTTAAACCATTTGTTTTTCATCACATGTGTGTTATTATACATGTTTTTGTTATGCTTTTTCCAAAAGTTTTAATTGCATTGTCTTTTAGATAAAGGGTTAAGTTTTCGACAGTTTCGTCGGTAGACCAATTTTGCAAGTTTTCGGTGAGTAGGTGGAGTCGATCAATATTATCCAATAAATCGTTTCGGAATGTTTGGACAAGCGAGGCATTAGTGTAAACCCTGCATTTAAATAAGGGTGACACTAAGACACATATCCAATAAATACATGTACTTACATCAATTACTCTGGCGTAGTCTGAAGCTGGGATCTTTAAAAACTCACAATTACTATCTGCTGTAATGACACTGTAGACCCTGTTGAGGATGAAATGAAAAAATACAAGTCTAACAAAATCAAAGACATAAACATGTTTTTTGGTCAAAATCATGTTTAATAAGGAAACAAGAAAGCTTTACAATAAACATTTTATTTCAAAACAAATTGACATGTGGTGGCTATCAATAAAACAATTTATAGATGAATCAAATTATTCTATTAGACCAGAAGTGAGCTTTGAACTCCGACATTGACCTACATTTATGTAAAGCTTTTTGTTGATTTGGCGAATTAAAAACCATAACTACAGCTTGTTCAAGCTGTATGTATGACATAAAGGTCACAAAAAACTACTTTCCTTTCATGTTCAAGTTAAAAGCCATTAATGTTTCAAACTAACACTGTCGGAGCTCAGTGGGCTATATCAGTGATCCGTTTATTATCTTCACCTTGACCTTTAAATTTTTTTTAAGTCAAAATTTTGACCTTGACAAAATTGAAAGGGGTAGAAGACAACATTATGAAGTGAGTAATATTATAAAAGTAACCATCCTATACAACAGAAAAAAATGTGGAAAAAGAAGAAATCGCTTTTAACAGTTTAATATTACAGGGACATCAAAATCTTGACATAGTATGGAAAAGGGTTAATCCATTTCCACTCATTCAGGCCTTTTAAAGATACTCAAGGAAAAATAGAGAAAAACATTGTTGAAAATGAAGAAATTGCTTTTAACAAGCAATTTCTTCATTGTCCTCAAAATTCTTTACTTTTCAATACAAATATTTTGGATTTTTTTCAATTTCACCAATTTGAACTGCTACTCCTGTCAATTTGGACATGTCTAAAATTTTATCATCTGGTAGCATGATATACCATATTTTATAAACTTTTATTTTCACCAGTAATCCATATGGTATGAACATATATCAAGCATTCCAATTTAGCATGTGTTCCAAATAAAGACTAAAGATATTTTTTGCATCTACACTGTCTGAACAGTCTTCATTTTGTGGAATGTAGATAGCGACTACCTCAACTTTTCTCTAGACAATCAGTAAATATTGACACTACAATGATGGCCTCTTTAGAATGCGCAGTGTGTACATTTTGTGCAAATGTCAAACTTTCGGAAATATCAGACAAAAACTTAGATAGAACATCCATCTATTAGGGACTAGAATACACATCCTCCAGCCAATAGAAATACATGAAGGCCTCTTGTGTAATACTTACTTTGAACTTGGTTCTCTATCTTCAATTTTCCTGAGGGTCCCAAAACATTGGCCAGGTAATAACTGTAATGATAGATAAAAGGTACAATGTAGTTATGTCTACTGTTTTAGTAATGAGCAGAAAAAAGAGAAAAACTAAGGATATTCCATTATTAAATCAAATCAAATAACACTTTCTCAAACTACCCATACTTTAAAAACAACTCTTTTTTTAAATCCAGCCCCACACAACAAAATCTTAGACAGGTTCAAATTGAGAGGAGTTGCTGACAACAATTTTAAGTTTGTGGAATTAAAAACTCTTTTTCTTTTAGGGTAGAAAAGATTATAAAAATGAATGAATTGCTTTGACAAGCAATTCATTCAGTTTTCACAATGTTTTCTGATGCCCTTTTGAGATTTGACTGTTATGGCACTCAGCAGAAATTTTACATATAAGTACAAAAACATATTTCTACTCACAGGATCCTCATACTGATTTAATGCTAGAGGTGTAGGTGTTCGTAGTGATACACCATCGTCAGTGTTTAAATACGGATGTGTGAGTGGGGAGACGGAGCCGTGTAATACCATGTGTAAACCTGTGTTTCCAAATACTGAAATAAACCGTGATTTAGCCGTTACCAGACAACAAAATTTTAGACTGGTTCAAATTGAAAGAAAATGCGGAGGATAATTCAAAATGTGTTAAAATTGGGATTGAAGTGCAAGGTAAGGTAGAAAACATTGTGAGAAAGGGAGGAATTGCTTTTTACAATCAATTACTCCTTTTCTCACAATATTGTCCATAATTATATTTCTTAGAACATAAAAAAACGGGTGAAAAAATGAAGAGTTAAACAAGTAACTTCTTCATATTCCACATTGTTTTTCTTAACTTCATTCAGGAGGAGTGTAAAAAGGTAGGTTTGTCATGAATTGGGTAAAAGGTGATATACTAGGTGTAAACTATTATTCAAACAATAATTCAGCATTTTAGGAAAGAAAAGCTATTTGTTATTAACAAATCTAATAAGGGTAATAAGTTTTGAAATTTGAATAAGAATTGATAGTCTTTTTTGTTTACTAGTACGATAAGTATACATTGTATTTTAAAACAATCAATTGTCAAATCTTCTTTTTTAATGTAGATATTTAGTATGAAATACAAATGGGTGATTCTATTTTAAAACTAATGCAAACCACCAAACATTTAAGAAAATAATGAAAAAATTATACATACTAGTAAATTCAGGATCTTTCCAAGTTTCATGAAGGGCAACCACACATAGTTCTTTCAGTACATGATCAGGTACATATTCTTTGAAAAATGGAAAAGTTCGAAGAATGTTGAATATTTTATCATTGTCTACTGAAGTTCTCTGGAACGGCCTGAAATGAAAAAGTAGTGAAAGTGAAAAATGATAGATATCAAGTATGCACAGATTTAGCCTGTAAGATAGATAAATCATTCCTTGAAATTACCCCCCTTACGTGTACACAGAGAAAGAAAAAAGCTAGAGAAAAGAACTTTTCAACTAAAATATAAATATCAGTGAGACTGGGAGCGAGTCCAGTACAGAATATGAAATAATACAGTACTTTATTTACCCAAAACTTAGTACATGTACATATTCAAGGGTTGAAATTCTGTTTATAGAAACCTAAAGGCTATACTGTACAATATCAATTTTACCGGAATGCTCTAGAAATTTAAAGTCTCTGGCCATGCAATATCATGTATGATCTAGTAGTTTGTTAGACAATGACCTTGATATTTAACCTTGACCTTATAGGATGGTATTGATTTAGAATAACAGTGCTTTGTGTCAAAAATAGCTATGCTTTTTTTACCCTGATTGAATGATACTGGTTTCAAATGAAACATTTTGAAAAAAGGCAGAAATTCTGGTAACCAGCATTACACAGTTTCTTCCTTTTACAATCTTGCCTAATAAACAGTTTAAAATTTTGTGATCGACCAAAGAGAAGTTAGATACACAGCCCTGTCTTTTATATACTATATTTAGGCATAACTAGCCTTCTCTTTAACACATTACCACACAAAAGAATTTTAGACTTGTCCAAAGTGATAGAGGATTGCAGAAGTCATTACAAAGATTGTTAAAATTTGAAAATAAGTGTCATAATTATAGGGTAGAAAACATTGTGAGAAAAGGAAAAATTCCTTGTAACAACCAATGTCTCCTTTTCTCATTACGCTTTCCTCAGCCCATGACCTGACAAAATTATTTTAGACTGGTCCAAATTTAAAGATATTGCAGGCTACAAACTTTAGTTGAAGGAATTTTGGGTCTTTTTACTTTTGGGGAAGAAATAAAGAGTGAACAGAAATCTATCAGAGAATCTAACAATTTCTTACAACTTTCTAAGAGTTTTCCTGAGAGTTTTGAGATTGTCTTGTCGTATAAGTTCTGGATCCTCTATCTTTCGTTCTTTATGTAACAAAGCCATATAGTCCCTAACATCGTGTGTCAGCTTGTCTACAGGCCATTCTTTCTTGGGTTTCTTTTTGTCACTTTCTGCTGTCCTTCCAGCTAAATGAAAAAAGATAGAATATTGTAACCAATTACAAGACAACCAGGACGACAACCCTAGACTGGTTCAAATTTAAACAAGATTTCAGGAAATATCTGAAATAGCTAGTAGACTGTCAAGTGAGGGCCATTTCAAATTTGGACGGATGGATGGACTGACGGACTAATGCTCTAACGCACATACACCAACTCGTCGCTCACTGCAAGCGGGCTCGACAAAAACAATTGTTTGAAAAAGAAAAATAATTCTTTAACTGAGCATCTTTTTGTCTTTCAATAATGAATACATGTAATTAACCCATTATGATGCAATCCCAAGTTTTTATACTCTCTAGGAATTATATTTAGGAAAACATTGTAATGCAATTGAGAAATTCTCCCTTTTCACAGTTTTTTTTAACCCAATGTAGACCTTATTTTTCAATTTTGATCAACTTTAAGATGTTGAATGAAGTTTCTTTTAATTTGGGCTAGTCTAAAAATTTTGCCGTCTGGTTATAGGTTCATATTTTTCTTCAAGGCCATATAAAGTTGAGATTGCATGTAAGTCGATTCAGATATTCCTTTTTCTAAATCATATAAGACTACTATTTTTCATTCTAATAAGTCTTACAACAGGAAGAAGATAATTTGAAGACCATAATTTGGTAAATGCTATGGAGGATCCAGTATTAGGTTGATTCTATTAATAATTGCTGAGAAAATGCAACAAAAATCAACCAGTTTATTTTCAGAAAATATTTTAAGTACATGTATAATAAGTTGTGAAATAGAAAGTAGATAAAATGCAGACCTAAATTTGGTAGGCACTAGCAAAACCTCTCCAGGAGGTTTCAAGTCAATACTATTAACAGTTGATAAGCAAAATGCAACAAGAATATACAAATATACCAGAAAATGTCCGAAAATAAACTAAGTCATAAGACAGAAAGTATTTAATGTGTGCTTGTTTTAACAGATTTCTTCTGTCCCTACAATATTTTCTCAATTGAAAAATCAAAGGGACGTAAAAACCAGGGATTGAACAGGAATGGGTTAATGATTGGACCTAAATTAAGTAGACTCAACATGAACCCTCACATAAAGTTTACATTCAAAGCAATAAATAAATGCTGAGAAAAATGCAACGAAAATATTGGCTATACCAGACAATGTCTGAAAATTAACAAAGTCGTAAAAAGGAAGTAGTTAACTTGAAATTATAAATTCTGTAAGGGCCATGTAGGACCCCTTGATGAACCTCAACATCAAGTTTTGAACTGATACTATCAAAAGTTGCCAAGAAAAATGCGACAAAAATATTCCAGGCAATTTCAGAAAATAAACCATGTCAAAACAAGAAGAAGTTAACTTGCAAGGGCCTTTGGCAGAACCTCAACAGCAAGTTTGAAGTCCATGCTACCAAATGTTGCTGATAAAAATGCAATGAAAATATACCACTATACAAGAAACTAAAACTCTCTGAAAATAGTTGTAAAACAGGAAGTAGATAAATTGCACACCCAAGTTTGGTAAGTGCCATGTAGAACTCCTTGTTGAACCTCAACACCAAATTTCAAGTCATTGCTATGAATAGTTGCAGAGAAAAATGCAACAAAAACATTGGTTACAGATGGACTGACAGACAGGATGAACAAGGGTAAACCATTATACTCCCTCTTTTTCATAGCAGAGTACAACAAGAGCACCACCTACAGGTGCCTACGCTCGGTTGTTGGGTGCTGGATAGTGGACAAAATGCATCTAGAGTGTGCCAAGTTTCAAGTGAATGCCTTTAGTAGAACCAGAGATATCACAAAATGTCAACGTTTTCGCACGGCAACGACAACTACATCAATGCAGACAATGACGACAACAACACCAATGCTGTAGCAATACCTCGTTTTTTTCTCGAAAAACAGCTGAGCTAAAAATATGACTCATAGAGTTAACCCCTGTCATGCTGAATAAAATCATCTACAGAATTGAGCTGAAAGTACTGGATGCAAACATTATGGGCTAATTATTTTTTTGTAAATTTATCTTATAAACAGCTCTGGCTTAAAAGAGACAAGCAGGAGTTATAGAAAAAGATCAGTATGCAAATAGGTGCAGACTGATCTTTGTCAATACCTCCTGCCAAAACCTAAATATTCCAGGTTCATCACGACAAGGGTTAAAAAGGAACCTTCTGGAAAGTATGCAGACAGCGCAAATTGACCAGGTCTGATAGTTTTCAATCTTGATTGATTTTCTGTTTCTAGAATGATCATTCAACATTGCTTTATGTTTATTCTACAAATACTGTATCACTGGCCATGCACATTGACTCCAACAGGAAGCTCAATGAATTTATGGATTTTTCTTTCTTTCAGGGTAGAAAACATAGGGATAATGAAGTAACAAGCAATTTCTTCAATTAACACAATATTTTCTAAAGCCTTTTTTTCTAGGAGCCTTTTTCTCTTGATCATATCTCTTTTTTCTAAAATATGTGTTAAACTGAGTTCCTTGGAGGTCTCTTTTTCACATTACACAATTACTTAAAACAGAATTCAGATCTGGCACAGGTATTACAGGGTTGTTATTTCAAAATAGGAGAACACATAAGACAAAATGTACACATTACCTGTGGCATTATGGGTAAGACTTTGCATAGACTGTTTATGTTGTTCTCTGAAATACCAAATTTATTCAATGAAAAAGTCTTGCCCTTTTGATGAACATTCATATTCCTACTTGCTATTTGAAAACACACTATTGCCCTTTTTGTAATGAAAAACAGTATAAGTAATAACAAAAGGCCTGAGAGGGTCTGTATTGCTCCACTGGCACTTATGATTCAGCAAATCAATAGCCCATTAACATTATATTTGAATTGAAAAATACTGAACTCATCTAAGTTAATAAAATTATGTTATCGCAATATAAAGCACCCACAACCAACTCTCAAAAAAAACCAAGTTTATCAAATATCTTGAAGGAAAATTCGACCCATTGGGAGTATTCCCACAAAAATAGTTCAATAATTTCCACAAAATTATTCAAATATTTCAGAAAAGACCTTTTAACCTATTCTAACAGGAAAAGGAATTAGACTGATCCAAATTCAAATCTTATTTTTTTTTTGTCTTTTGAGGTTGAAAAAATGTGGACTTTTTTTCCAATTTGAAATCTCGACTACTACTCCTTTCAATTTGGACAAGTCTAAAATTTTGTCGTCTGGTATTGGATTTAAACCAATACCTTTTCTCTGAATGAACTGGAAATCCAAGTTTCTTTGGTTTTTTAACAAAGATATCTCTGTAATTTTTCATAAATTCCTGATGAGCGTCTTCTGAGGTCTGTGTAACACCATTTCTATAAACAGAGGAAAGTGAAAGAACATTTAGGAGGGCTTGTGAGCTAAAAATAAAGATTCACAATTTCCAAAACAAACCGTAGATTGGATACAATAATTAACCCATTGCCACATAATGATGCTTTTTGACGCCCCTCAAGAAAAACAATACTGAAAACATTGTGTTACCGGTATAATTAAGGTTCATTTTCCTAAATGTTTTCTGTAACGAAAGCTGAAAAAAAAAAAAAAAAAACGCTAAAATTTCATAAACTTTAAATAGTCTGCAACTCCTTTCAATTTGGACCTGTGTAAAATTTTGCCATCTGGTAATGGATTAAAACTCAATTATTTCATTCTGCTTGATGATTTTTGTGGTAACTTTGTTTATATGCAACCCTATCAGTGAATTGATTCACCAATTCCCACACAATCCCTCTTTTTACATCCCTGATTTTTTTTGGAAACATTAATTGTGGAAAATAGGGAAACTGCTTGTCAAGAATTTTTAAATTTCATACGTCTTTTTTCTTTAACCCATTACCAGAAAACAAAATTTTAGACTTTGCCTTTTGGGGCAGAAAACATTTTAGATGATAAAGAAATTATTTTTATTGACAAGCAATTTCTTCATTTTCCCAAAAGTTTTCCAAAGCTAGTTTTTGGTGGAGTTAAAAAGCATTATTGTGTGGGAATGGAATAATAATGGATTTATATTCAAATTTCAATACCTAGCTGTGACAGAGAAATAACAAGATTTTGCAAGCAGATTGTGACAATAAGACCAGCGCTTGTGCTAGTGTTTGAAACTGAGGAGTCACTGACTCCTTCACCACAAAATTCTAGGGATCAAAACTGATTTTGAAAAGGTCAAAATAACAAACAGATTGAATCGTGTAAAAAATTTGACGATTTAAGCACCAACTGATCTTACCTTGTATAGCTAATGAATAAAGCAATTAAATTGTACAATTTCCGGTAATATATAAGATATAACCTTGTTTTGACCCTTAGAAATTTCTCCAGAGGGGGGTCATCTTGACCCCCCCTTGGAAGAAATTTCTAAGGGTCAAAATAGGATAAATCATGGAAAAATGAGAGATATAACCTTGTTTTGACCATTAGACCCCCTTGAGAGAAATTTCTTTGGGTCAAAAAGGATAATTTCAGATTTTTGTGGGTCAAAACCCTAGCTTATGAGTCAACACAAGCCCTTAATAACCATAATGACAACAGTGCTATAGTACATGTAATACCTAAAGAAATTTCCCTCAATAGGGTCATTTTGTAATGCCTAATTGTAATAAAAATTTATTAAACTTCACATACTGAACATCTTTCAATCCGTCTATTGCACATAGTTGTCTCAACTTGTCATAATCAATTGCAGGTGGATTCTCTATCTTGGGAACTGAAAAATATTTCACAAAAACTATGATATATCTCATATAATGAAGGTGATTAACTTTATTGCCATGAATGCATTTATACTTTACAAAATACAAATTATGTACTCATGACTAAACCAGTGTGTGATAACAATTTCAAAGTTTTCTTTATCTGCATTGAAAATTAAATTGAGTTCAAATTCCCTCATTATACATAACTGCTAGTTGTGCTAAAAAAGCCAAAGTCTACATTTGAGCATACTCTCCACACAATAAGAGAGCTAAGGAATGAGGAAAATAATCTGCATTAAAAAGATAACTTTGTTGTGGAGATTCTGTGGAAATAAGGCAAGATCTTAACAAGCACTGATATCCTCATGCCCATGCGAGCATCTACTAATTTAGTTACCCTATGATCTTAATCTCCTATTAAGATGAGACTCAGGCTATTAAGTATAAGTACCTATACGGCTGTCAATCGGAACTGATTGACCAATCAAGTTTTTCATCTAGAATGGAAGTAAACTATGCATCCTGACATTATTTGAAATTTATGAGAAGCATTTTTTTTGGTTTGTCCACTTAAACATCATAACTATAGCTAGATTTAAACCAACACCAGGTTTGGACATTGGCACTGCTTGTAACCAAGACGGTTTAGGTTTTGAATCATAGTTGAGCCATTACACTGTTCTCTCTTGGTTAGCCACGAGACATACGTTGGAGGTTGAAATGACGCGCATTTACAAGAGATCACATTTAAGCAGCCCAGTCAGCTCAGTTGGTAGAGTTCTTCCCCAACAAGAGATCCTGGTTCGAGCCCCAAGCGGCTGCATGTTTCTATCCCTCTGTGAGATATAATCATTCTTATTGATTGACTTTTAGATCTAAACTCCTTAGAACATTTTTTTGTATCATATCAATTCATAGATATGTAAACAAAGATAAATTACGTTTTTGAGACGTTGTTCTTGCATTTGCACTGTGCCATGGTCTAACTGCCAAGTTCTTTCGTTGTACTAAGGCCATTTTTCTATTTCTATACTTCAGTTAGATCGAACACCTGTTACACGGACTCCATATTGTTTATTTTGGTGGTCACGAGCAACTGAATTTAAAGCTATATTTGTTAGTTTCGAATTCCTAAAAAACGATAAGTGCCAATGATTAAATGAAGATTCAAACAAATAAACAAATTTTGGATTTTTAGTGAAATTGAATAGCTATAAATATTTTTCGAAATTTATAGATTAAACCGAAAAATATTCCGAACCTATTCACGGAGACTGACTATGGCAGAACTTCCCCATATTGGCCAACACTGTTCTTTCCCGGAATGCAAGCTTCTCGGTATATTTAACGGTTATTTATTATTATTTCTATTGAAATTTATATTTTCAACAAAAAATACAAATTGAAACACTTCTATCTCGAGAATCATGACATAGGGCTTGTTCGACTATTATTCGGATAGAATCAATATTTCGGATACATGTAAATTCCCCCAAGTTCTTACGCATAAATTGATATACAGTCATTTTAGTACCATAGTCATTTTGTTCCATAATTTTTATGTTTATTTCGTACCATATAATGGTTATTTTGTACCATGTGCTGGTCATTTTGTACAAAAGAGTTAGTCATTTTGTACCACATCTAAATGACTGAATCAAGTTCATAATATTCGATAATTACACTGTTTGTCATTGTTTGCTACCTGTTAGGTAAGACCATTTAAGATCTAATTGTGGAATCTTATCTATCTATTTATACTGCCTAACTCCCATTTCGGGTATTACTGGCAGGTGATACACTCACAATCTACATGTTTTCACGTCCCTGAAAGAGAGGCAGTGGCTGAATCCCACTGCTACCCACTTTTACAGCTGGGTAGACTGGGGCTGGCTATTAAGTGTCTTGCCTGTGAACTCACCTCGGTGACGCTTGGGCTCGAACCTGTGACCTTCAGATCACGAGTCAAGCTCCTATACCACTTGACCATCGAGGCAGTCAAATACGATTGTTAATTGCTTAGTTATGATTAAATGTACTGTCCTGCATTTTACAACCCCTTAAGAGAAATACTTGAGAAACCATTTTTTAAAATAAAGAAATTGCTGATGACGAGCAATTTCTTCATTATCACATTATTTTCTGCTACAAAAGACAAGTATTTTTTATAAGTTCTGCCCTTCTTTTAATTGGACCTGTCTAAAATTTTGTTGTGTGGCTATGGGTTAATGGATACTTTGTAACATTATTCGGTAAATAATGATATAAATTTGACTGAGACATGGTTCTGAATATCTACCAATTCTAATCTAATAAACACTAACCCCTATTAAAAAAAATTGTAATGTGCTAATACTGTAATATCAACTATCTGCTTTCCTGAATGGACTGCCTTAACTGATTTTCACTTGTTTGATGATCGATAATTTAAATAAAAACAAATCCATTATGAAAACATTTTTTTAGTTTACTTATGTTGAAAGCATTTATTTTACCATTCCAACAATATAAGAAATTTTTCTAAACATGGCCCAAAATATTCAACATGTGGTACGAAATGGCTACAGTATGGTACAAAACAACTAAAACCACGGTATGACAATTACCATGGTACAAAATGACTGGTACAAAATGGTTATGGTACGATACGTCTGTAATTCCATAAATCCTTGTGATATTGTAGTTTGATGATTTTGTTAATTGGAAGTCTGAAGAAATATGAATATCAAACACTCTTAGTAAAGAATGCTTTCTTTTGAAACATGTGTTAGGAACAACAATTGCTATGTTTTGAAAAAAAGAAAAGGAAAATAAGTATACATACATGAATAAAATAATAGTCTTGGACAAATCTAAAACATTAAGATTTTGTGGCTAAATGTACGTAATGATAATGCTGAAGTCTTTTATTAATAAGGCAACAAAGTTGGATCTCCAATCTTCAAGCCAAGATGTTTACAAAGAAAATAAAAAATTTTTACAACAACAAAACTGTTTATTCAAAACCAAGTACATTATAAACATAAAGTATGGTTAACCGATGATTTTGTGCATGATTCAACAAAATGATTAGATCGAGGTAAGATGGTTATAATCACTGGTAATGCTCAACACCAAAAGACAACTAACTTTATGTAGGATAAATTGTCAAAATAAAGGGAAAGTTATCACTAGCCTTTTTGAAAGCTAGATGCCTAATGGTAGAGAAAAATATTCATGTTGAAACAAACAAAAAAACAACAACCAAACTTAAAACTAACAATATCTGCTGGAGGCATTGTCTCTAATAACTTCGATTTATGATCATACTTGTTTAAAATCCAACCATTTTAACCCTAGTGATGTTGATCCCAGTTGTTTATCCCTGATGTTGATTTGGTTGTTTATGAAATTAATTTTCAAAGAAATATTGACCCACTATGGATGCTTTAGTGCTTCTAGTCCTTTGAATTTGTTGCAATTTTATTTAGCATGACAAGAGTTAATTTTTACCAACCATTTTAATTTTTACTAGGGAGATTTGATTTTGGTACAAGAATATAAGGAAGTTTAAACACATAAACTCTGTTTTAATTGACAAGCTTTAAAAGGTTACGCTGTGAAACACAAACCATCCTTAATTTTTATGCCCCCGCATCTATAGATCGGGGGCATATTGTTGTAACAGTGTCCATCTGTCTATCTGTCCATCTGTCTGTCCGTCTGTCTGCAAAACTTAACCTGCCAACTAAACATTTTCCTATAACTTCAACCCTGATTAAGTTACAATGCTAATATTTGGTATGTAGATAGGTCTCAACAAGGCGCAACTGGGGAAGGTCATTACATCAAGGTCAAGGTCTTAACCCTTTTACCTAAAACAAAGGAAAAAAACACAAAATCACCAGTTTCTAAAGAATTCCTGATTCGTGGGCAAAGTGTTTCACAAACACATCTTATTATTACATTATTTCATGTAAATCAGTCTTGCACCAACCATTAAATACATTACAATAAACTGTATCATTTAGACAAAATTTGATGTTTTTTCACCAGAGTTCCTAACAATTCAGAAAGTTGACCTGAATTTATTCACACAATTAGTATTTCTTATTTTCAAAGGCACCATGCAATTTAAACCGACATATTGTGCCATATCCCCCCCCCCCTCCCCACCAAAAAATAAATAAAATCTTGATGAAATTTGAATCATGGGCCCATTAGGTGCACTCAACCCCTAATTTGAAAATGTACATCCCAGTAATAAAATCCTTTTTGTTTGTTATACGCCCGTCGAAGACGGGACATATTATGGGATCACCCGTGGCGTCCGGTTGTCCGGGCGGTGTCCACTTTTTTGTCCGGAGCATAACTCTGTCACCGTAAGTCCGATTTGACTTTAAACTTGGCAGTTATATTCTTCTCATCAATACAGAGTGCAGTGCTCAATAACCATAACTCTACCTGGCCTATTTTTTGAGTTGTTGCCCTTTGTTGTTTTTTATACTTGAATCTTGTCTGGAGTATATCTCTAAAACTATTATAGCTAGGATCATGAAATTTCATGGATGGATAGATCTGACCAAGGGGGAGTGCAGTGCACAAGAACCATAACTCTTCCTGGTCTATTTTTTGAGTTATTGCCCTTTGTTGTTTTTCATACTTGAATCTTGTCCGGAGTATATCTCTAAAAGTATGATAGCTAGAATCATGAAATTTCATGGATGGATAGAGCTCACCAAGGGGGAGTGCAGTGCACAAGAACCATAACTCTACCTGGCCAATTTTTTGAGTTATTGCCCTTTGTTTTTCATACTTGAATCTTGTCCGGAGTATATCTCTAAAAGTATTATAGCTAGGATCATGAAATTTCATGGATGGATATAGCTCACCAAGGGGGAGTGCAATTGTACAAGAACCGTAACTCTACCTGGCCTATTTTTTGAGTTATTGCCTTTTGTTGTTTTTCATACTTTAATCTTGTCCGGAGTATATCTAGCTAGAATCATGAAATTTCATGGATGTATAGAGCTCTTCAAGTGGAATTGCAGTGCACAAGAACCATAACTCTACCTGGCCTATTTTTTTAGTTATTGCCCTTTGTTGTTTTTCATACTTGAATCTTGTCCGGAGTATATCTCTAAAAGTATTATAGCTAGGATCATGAAACTTCATGGGTGTTTACATCTCACCAAGGGGGTTGCAGTGCACAAGAACCATAACTCTACCTGGCCTATTTTTGAGTTATTGCCCTTTGTTGTTTTTCATACTTGAATCTTGTCCAGAGTATATCTCTAAAAGTATAATAGCTAGAATCATGAAACTTCATGGATGGATAGAGCTCACCAAGTAGGAATGCAGTGCACAAGAACCATAACTCTACCTGGCCAATTTTTTGAGTTATTGCCCTTTGTTGTTTTTCATACTTGAATCTTGTCCGGAGTATATCTCTAAAAATATTATAGCTAGAATCATGAAATTTTATGGATGGATAGAGCTCACTAAGTAGGAGTGCAGTGTAAGAACCATAACTCTACCTAGCCCTTTTTTGAGTTATTGCCCTTTGTTGTTTTTCATACTTTGTTTGACAAAAAATATTCATTCAAAATAACCTCAGTTCTATTCAAACCCCCAGTTAATATTAAGCAGTGTATCGGGCGTATCTTATGACAATTTGGCACCTTGTTTCCTTTTTTTGTTCACTCTGTGGCGTAGTGTCTGAGGAATAGGAAACAATAAAGGCAAAATATAGCCGGTGATTGTATATTTGGATGCAAAGAAGACGTCATGGACAAGTAGTCTAGCCAAAATACAAGTCCCTCATCGTCTTAATTTTCCGGTTTATATTTCCCCCAAAAAACAATAAAACATATCAAAAATACATGCATGTACAATAAAACTCTCATTTACTCAGTGCATGATAATTATTTGTCCCCAGAATATGTATCTAGCGACATATATGCCTGTCATAAGATTATCTGTATGTACTGAGATACAAATGTATCATAGAGAAAGAAGACATATAGAAAAAAGTGAAATAGATTGAATCATTGAATATAAACAATGGGACTACCCGATTTTAAGCTGGTTTTGGAACTGGGCTTCTCACAGAAACAAGGTGAAACGGCTAGACGATTCATAATCGAGTGTCTGCCAGAGCAATAAACTCACTTAACTTGGGAATAGACCTTATATGTTTTTGCAGTATAGAGAGCTTATCTAAAGGATGTTAAATCAGAAGCTCAATTTATTTGAAAGCAAATGGAATTGCAAGCAAATGCCTGATGTTTGAACTGGCTCATTTTATTTTCATTCTTGCTTGTTATGAGTTCAGAGTTAATTTGAAAGCATCCATGTAAATAATACAAAAAACAAAACAATTTTTAGCTATATTGTTGCGAATTGTGCATGGTTGTGGCATACAAACTAAATTGATAAGGTATTCCTTTACCTTGAACCTGTCTGTGAATGAAATCTGTTCAAGAAAAGAAATTTAAACTTTTACCTTATGATGCATAGCAGCCAGTTTTTAGACCCCCCCCCCTTTTAAATGCTATAGGCTCAAAGAATCCCCTGATATGCACAGCTAGACTGAACACTGCAAAGGTACATGTATCCGATTCCTAACTTTTTGAACAATTAAACAAGTAAACAATTGATTTTAAAGTCACCTAAACACAAAGTGCGAGGTGAGCTATTGTGATTGGTCATTGTCCGTCGTCCATCCGTCTGTCCACAAACTCTTTAAAAATCTTCTCCTCCAATACCAGTAGGCTGATCAAGCTGAAACTTTGCAGTGATGTTCCTTGGGTGTTGTTCTACAAAGGTTATTAAAAGAATTTCATTCTGTGAAAAACTCTGGGTGCTGCGGCATTCAGAAATAGGAAATTTTAGTAAATCTTTAAAAATCTTCTCCTCCAAAACCAGTCGGCCTATCAAGCTGAAACTTTGCAAGGATATTACTTTGGTGAAGCTCTATAAAAAATGTTAAAAGAAATTTCATTCCATGAAAAACTCTGGTTGCTGCGGCATTTGAAAATTGGAAATTTTAGTAAATCTTTGAATTTTTTCAGAAACTACAAGGCCAAAGGCATTTATATTTCATTTGTAGCTAAACCTATTCCCAATCAATGACACTTTTTGATGCCTCTCAAGAAAATTGATTGAAAAACACTGTGGGAAATGGCCATGCCCCTGAGGTTCCAGGTTCAGAAAAATGCTCAATCTGAGCTAGTTCAAAAGACTTCTGTAAACTATAGGGCATAGGACATGTATTTGGTATGTAACATTACTATATGGTTTCATACTATTTCATGTAAAATTGTGCTCATAGTGTCATAAACAGCCCTGCAATAGCTGACCAAAATAGGGAAAAGCGCAAAGTTTGAGTCAGTTAAAAAAAGAAAAAGAATTCTAATCTTCACTTTAAGGCCAAGGGCATTTATATTTGGAATGTAGCATAGCCTGGCTGCTATCTATCAAGTTTCATTAAATTATGCCTGTAGGAAAAAAAACCCGCCCCTTCCCCTCGGTGTCTAAAGTTGGTAAAAATTCTCAATTAGACCATGTTCAACAGTCTTCTCCTTCCAATCAACAAAGTCTAAGGCATTCATGTTTGGAATATAGCATTACCAGATGGTTTTCTACCATGTTTGCTAAAATCAAAGTCCTTGGATAAAACATAGCTGTGCCCTAGAGGTCAAAAATTTGGGAAAACTCCCATTTAGAACAACTTTAAAAGTTTTCTCCTTCTGAAATATAAGGTGAAGGACTTTCATATTTGGTATGTAGCATTACTAAATAGTTTTGTACTATTTTACAGGAAAATATGCCCTTGGGATAAAAAATGCCTCTGCTCCAGGGCCGAAGATTGCGTAAATTGCTCAATTTGAAAAAAATCTTCTTAAATATCGGGCCTAGAGCATTTATAATGAAAACATAGCATAACATTATTCTTTTCTACCATGTTTCTTGAAGTTAAACAACCTTGGACAAAAATGGCCCTTCCCAAGGCATCCAATGTTATGAAAAACGCTAAATAAGAGCATGTTCAAATATCTTCCTCTCCCAATGTATAAGTTGTAAAGCATTCATATTTGGCTTATAGTAAGTCCAGATTATTCTATACCAAGGTTGCTAAAATAATACTCATTGGGTCTAAATGGCCCCGCCCCATAGGCCTCAAGTTTGGTAAATTGCTCAATTAGAGCAATTTCAGACACTGGTCCACATTAAAAGAAGTTGCAGACAGTAATTAAAGTTTGATTGAAATTTAAGTAGAAGGAGTTTTTGAAGATTCATGCATGAAAAGGGATTTTGTAAAAAACAATGAGGTCATGGATAGTGAGCCAGTTACCGGTAATCTCTTTGAATATTTCTTGACTCAGGGGCAACTAAAATCTGTCATCTGCAACACCTTTGAGTTTGGAATAGTCTGAAGTTTGCTGTCTGGTTAGGGATTTACACCTTCAATTTGGATCAGTCTAAGATTCTGTCTTTGGTAATGGGTTAAGTGTTGCAGGTAGTCCTACTGTTTTAAAATTGGCCTTCAAATTGTAGTTAATCTATTTTGCCATGCCTTAAAAACAAATCTGATTATTGACAAAAATATATTTTCATTTCAGATTTTCTGCCTTTTATATGTGATGGCTGTCTTAAAGTTTTCTGGTATGTGTACAAACAGTATATATATTATAGGGAATAATTTATAATAGGGATACAACATCTTGTATTTGCTTTGAGCTGTGAAGGAAAATTTTGTTATTTCATGAGACTGAAGGTTAAGTGGAACATCAAATTCTCCTCCGCAGCCAGAAGCAAATATAAAATGTGTTGCTATCATAATATGATATTCCATTCATTATATACCTCCCTTCATAATATAAATTCAATTAAGTAATTAAAAACACAAATCTGTATTGCTACAAGTATTTCCCTTCTGCTTTATGTTTATTTGCATTATGATGTCATATACAGAATGAAAATGATGTCATCTTTGACTATAATCATATTTATTATATACCTATAAAAGATATGGAGTAAAACCTGGCTGTCAAATACAACTCGACAGAAAAAAAATCAATATTCAGCGTGTAGCAAAAAACCGTATTAGTGGAGTACCGTTAAACACTGACTTCTTTTTTGTGTATTGACGTTCCGGGTTTTTTGGAAAGTTGGTTATTTCTTAGCCATTTCCTAAAATAAAAATACCTAAACACGATTCGAGAACATGATAACAACACATAGAAAAAGACACTGTGGTAATATTCCCTTTACATTTTTTTTTCTGATGTGTCTAATTTTGTCTTTGTGGAATGTATATATTTTACTAGAAAATATTTAGTGGTAAAATATTAAACAGTGATATGTAGATGCTTTGGAAGCAAGGGGACAATGTCCCCATGGTCTAAAAGAAAAGGGGAAATTTTACAGATTTGATGAATCACACAGATCTAGCTAACCTTGGTCGGTGCTCTTGTTTTGTAAATTAATTCTGAACCCTTGTAGCGCTGAACCCAAAATATTCCTGTTTAGGCAGGTGATGAAGACCAAGATCAGCTTACTAAGCTGGCTGATCTTAGTCGATACCTTCTGTTTGTAAATTTGAACTCAGATTTGTTTAAACAATAAAATTTCAAAATAAACATTAACCCACAATAAGAGCCTCTAGTGCTTTCAGCCCTTTTGATTTTTATAGAATTTAATTCAGCATGAGAAGGATTAATATGCTTTATTTTTTGGGGAAGAAAAAATTTTGGATAACGAAGAAATTGCTTGTTGCAAGCCATTTCATCATTTCTACAATGTCTTTCCAATCAATTTTCTTGAGGGGCATAAAAAAGTGGGATTGTGTTAATCAAGTTGGGTTAGTTAAATATCATTTTTTACAAATTCACAGAAATCGGTCTTTGTTGTGCTTGGCACCATCTGTATCTATTCTAAGTCAGGCTCAACTCAGCCCAGGGCCCAACCAATCTTGATCACTGATTTTATTGATACACATGTATATCAATTATGTGTTTCATATTTAAGCCTACAAGTGGATCCCCATACAAGTCGTCCTTTTAGCTCTGGTGGTTAGAGCACTCAAATTTAACTCTTGAGGTTGTGGATTTGCTCCCGTTTCTCACACACAGGCACTTGGTTTCTGGAACTACAAAACTGGAATTCTATCTCTGCATATGATAGCTTGAAAAGGTTATCAAAATATTGGGCCAAATTCTTTGATCATAATACGCCTGTCCATCTGTCAGTCTGTCTGTCTGCAAAAACTAAATATTTACAATTACTTAAAGCCTATTAATGATAGAATACTCATATTTGGCATGATGATAGAACTCATTAATACGAATCTCCAGATACCAAGGTAGAAGTCATGTGGCAAGGTCATTTGTCAATGTCAAATTTCTTCAATAGCTTAACCTAAAAACTTAACAATCACATTTACTTAAAGCCTATTCAATATTCAATGCTCAATGTTTGCATTGATTATTGTTCTCATTGATACACATCTGCAGATACCAAGGTTAATTTGACAATGTCAAGGGCGAATATGAAGGTCACATTTTTTTGTAAGTGCTCTGGGTCTTTATTTATAAAGTTAAGCATGTTCTTTGTCAGAAACCAGTTCCATTGTCAAAATATCCTGAGGCATTTTAAAACATTTTGAAGTAATAGATGATAGTCTTCAAATGTGATTTCATTACTGATATGGATATGGTTAGATGATTTCATAGACTCATCATCCAAACACAATGTTGATGGTAGACAAGTTTTGTATGGTTCTTTTATTTTATGTACTCAAAGTTTGTAAGTAATAGATATAACTAAGAAGAACTTTGACATTTGGTAATATCTTGGGTATGACTGAACACATTCCCTTGAAACTCAGAATGTTTCACTATCAAAATAGCAATCTATACCAATTAGGGGGGTAATTCTAAATTTTATATATTATGCATCTTTTTCGACTTAAAAATTTTACCCACTATCAAACTCTTGAACAGCAAAGCTTGGCATCCACATGACATGTTCTTATGAAAAAAAAAAAACTTTTGCGATTGACCTTTGCTGTAAATAATCACTTGATCTATGAAATTGTTAAGAGCACTTTCTAGATGGTTCCATATGATATCTTGTGAGGGTCATTTATTTTTACAATGTTTCAGTTCCTCTCACAGAACCAGAGATTTACACTCATGCCCAGAGGTAAATATTAAATAAACACATTTCCAGACTGTCATGCATTTAGACACACCCTTGTAAATTACCTTTTGAAAAATTGTAAGAAAAGAAAAAATCACTGCTAACAAATTATTTCATCTTTTCTAACAAAGTTTTCTGCACTATACCCCATTCCCACACAATCACACCTATTTACTCCCCTCAAGAATTTTTTTTTTGGAAAAACAATGTGGAAAATGAAATTGCTTGTTACAAGCAATTTCTTCATTATCCACAATGTTCTCTACTCAAAAAGACAGATCTTTGAAATTTCATCAACTTGATCTTGTCGTCTAAAACTTATTCAATTTGGACAAGACTAGAATTTTGTCATTTGGTAATGGGAAATAATACACATATCTTGAAATGCTATCAACCAGTCTGGAATTCGTTGACTGTAATGAGTGCATAATACCATACAACCTATTCCCACACAAACCCTCAAAAGAAAAAAATCTTGGGAAAACATAGTTGAAGATAAAAGAATTGCTTGTAACAAGCAGTTTCTTTAGTATACACTTGATTTCCTTTCCAAAAAGACAATGATTTTTAAAAGTTCATCAACTTAAAATTGTCTTCTACCTTATTTTGCATTTTAGTGCATTTTTTCAATTGCTACCCTTTTTGTCAAGACCCATGTGGTCAGCAAGAAATAGTTGTCACAATTTCACTCCGGGTTAGTGCATGCATGCATGTGTTAGGGCATGCATCCGTCTGGAATTTTGTCCTAAGTACAACTTCTACATTTATGGATGAACTTGAAAATAGCCAAGTACATTTGTTCTTCTTGATTAGTGCTATTGTCATGCAAAATGTTTGTTGTGATACCGTCAAGGTCATAGTTGAAGGTAAAATGACAAAATTGACCTTGTTTGGAGCATAACTTCTACTTTGTTGGATGGATTCAAAAATTACTTGGCACAATTGTTCTTCTTGATGAGTGCTAGTGTCATGTGAAACATTTGTTGTGGTATCTCCAAGGTTACAATTGAAGGTGAAACAATAAAATTGACCTTGTCTGCAGCATAACTTCTACATTTATGGATGGATTTGAAAATAATGTGGCAGAGTTGTTCTACCTAATGATTGCTAGTGTCATATGATATGAGTTATCCCCATTTGATTTCTTTAATAATCTTAAAAATTTGTGAAAATGTAAATAACCTTTAACTTTCTGACAAATTTGATTTTCAGCCCTATCGAAGTAGTAAGTCCAGAGTTATCTTCCCTTGAATTTTGAAAAAAAACTGCTATATTTCACTTCGTTACCTTTATAGTACCTTAGTGTTTCACTAATATAGATGATACTTCATCTCAATGTAAATGATCATAAAATCTTTAATGATTTTATTTTCAGCGTGGTCAGACCCATAAGATTAGATTTATCTGCTATTGTCTTGAATTTGGGAAAAAAATGCTATATTTCACCTTGTTAACAGTTGACCCTTTGCCACTCAATCATGTGTTTTTACGACTACAGTGAAAGGTTTAGGAAAACATGGTGGCAAAAGCAGAAATTGCACAGAACATGCAATTTATCCTTTTCACTCAATGTTTCTATCACCTCAGACAAGCATTAGCAATCTTTTTTTTACAGTTATGAATTTATTATCTGTAAATCTTATTCATTTCAAAAAGTCCAAAATTGCTTGAGTGATAATGGGTTAAGCACTCTCAATGGCTATCTAATGTGCATGACAGAATTTTTGTTGTAATGATATCTGGGCCAAGTGTGAAACTGGGACACATCTGTCCTGAAACTAGGTCACTAGGTCAAATCCTTAGAAAACCTTTGTACTATTTTTTTCCACATTTTCTGTCTTGTTCAGAATGTTTCTGTTAATGATATCTGGGTCAAGTTTCAATATGGGTCATTTCCATCTTGAAAGTAGGCCATGAGGTCAAATCTTATAAAAAAAAAAATTTGTGTGCACTCTATAAGTCACACTTTTGTCCAATGTTAATCATACTTGGTCAGAATAATATTTTTCTTAATGATACCTCAGCCGAATTCCACTTTCGGTCATGTGTGTTCAGTAAGTAGGTCGGATCTTTAGAAAAAAAATTCAGTGCACCATATTTTCTGTACAAATCAGCAGGCTTGATGTGTTGTTCCTGGACAACCTTTTTCTTGTACCTTTCCAGACAGATGAATGATATCCTATGAGTCATGTGCTTCCCTTGTTTAAAAGAAGAATACTTTAATGTTAACCTTAACCCTTTCCTGTTTTTAGACTAGTCCAAATTGAAAGAGGTTGCAAACGACACCGAAAACTGGATGTCATTTGAAATGTGGTAGAAATATTGTGGAAAAAGGAGAAATTGTTTGTTACAAGCAATTTCTTCTTTTTCCACAATGTTTTCTCGAGAATAAAATCACAGGAACGTAAAATCCTGAAATTTGAAAGGTAAAGAGTTAAACCATTACTAGATGACACAATTTCAAATTGGTCAAAACTGCATAAGACAGTTTTATGTTTGCAAAACTTATGAAGTCTTTGTCTTGAATTGCTTGTTTCAAGTTATTTTCATTTCCACTTTGTTTTTAGCTGGGCTGTTTTCAGAGATAACCTATTGTATTTTAAAGCCAGGTTTTCGTCTGCTTCTATGACAGTGTTGTCCAGAAACTTTGACATTTTGTAATAATTCTGGTATTACTAGACACATTGAATCAGAGTATATGTTCAATATCAAAAGGCTATCTATACAACAAGGATGACAATTCCAATTACATTTTTTTGCAAATTATGTTGTTTTATCGAGTTTTACCACTATCAAGCACTTGAACAGCAGAGCGTTGGTATCCGCATGTGATACTCTTGGTTCCTCGAGGAGCAATGAAGGCACTCAAGCACCTCTAGAATAATTTATCTCAAGCCACATTTTTTTCCGTTGCTTAAATAATCAGTTATAGGGTAATGAAGGATCCTGTTATTTTGGTATTTCATTTACAGAACAATGTTACAGCCAATACTATAACCTATACGGGACCAACTGGGTATACATGTAGTTTATCAACCTGTTCTAACAGAGAGTTAACAGAGGTTATATGTGGACATTGTCACCTGTCATTCTGTTTAAGGTAAAATATGGATTATTAACCCATTACTGCATGACAAAATTGTAGACAGATCAAAAGGAGTTCAGATGACAATTTTCTAATTGATGAAATCTTAAAATTTTTTGATCTACTGGGATTGAAAGCATTGCAGATAGTGAAGAAATTTCTTGTAATCAGTAATTTCTTCATTGTCCACAATGTTTTCCAGAGCTTGCCTTTTTTTTTTGGGGGGGGGGGAACATATTTTTGTGAGAATCTGGTAACACTTGATAGAAAAATCCAAATTTATGGATATTTTAACACATTCCCAGACAAACACACTTTTAATGACCATTGTAGAAAAAGAAAAACATTTAAATTTTCATTAACTTGAAATTTTCATCTGCAAATGATCAGTTTGAACAAATCTAAATTTAAGTGTCTAGTAATGGGTCAAGATATTGATACAATTGAAAGCATTGTGGTAACGAAGAATTTATGATGAAATGATAAAACAGACTTCCTAAATTATTTGATTTTGTTCTTTTTGCTCTTTACATGTCAATTCCCTGAAGCTAGCTCTAGAATTATACCCAGGAGGCCAAAAGGGGTTTAAGGTTTGCACTCTGTCAATCTTTCTGTCCAGTCAATCAGTTCTCCGGATTTTTTTTAGCTCACCTGAGCACAATATGCTTATGATGAGTTTTTGTGATCCATGAATGTTTTTTGTTCATTCTGCGGCATTAACATGTGTTTACACTCTAGAGGCCATAGTTTTGACTCAATATTTTAAAACTATGTCAGAATAATTGTTAGGTCATAAGGATTAACCATATTGGTTATGGGATTGATCTATTAGAAAACACTGGAAGAGGGGTTTTAATGACAATTTCAATTTTTAAACTCTAGAGGCCACAATTTTGGCTCTTTCTTTGTAAAATTTGGCTAGAATATTTGTTAAATTCAAAGGATTAACCCTATTGGTCATTGGAAGGATCTAATAGAAAACATGGGAAAAGGGGCCTTAGTGATAATTTCTATGTTTACACTATATTTTTGGCTCAATTTTCATGAAACTTGGTCAGAATGATTGTTAGATTCTACAGATGAAACCTATGGACAATTGGCAGGTTCTATGGGATACCACTGGAAAAGGGGCCTTAGTGGTGATTTCATTGTTTACACTCTAGAGCTCTCTATTTTGGATCTTTCTTCTTGAAACTTGGCTAGAATAATTGTAAGTTCATAACAATGAACCATATTTTAAATGGGAAGGTTTTATTGGAAAACACAGGAAAGGGAGCCCAAGTGACAAGTTCTTTGTTTACGCTCTGGAGGCCACTGTTTTTTTCCAATCTTCATGAAACTTGCTATAATAATTTGATCCATTTGCTTTTTTGAAAACAAAAAACTACTTTTATTGGCATATGATTCAGGTGAGCGATTTAGGAACATCATGGTCCTCTTGTTTCTAAATCCTTGAAGATATTGATCTAAATTTTGTTGTGTGAGTCTGCAAATATTTGTTACAGATCACCTTTTTATTCTTGTCCATATGGATCCGGGACATAGAAATTTCATTAAAATCTCTCTGTTCCTGGCTTTATTATCCCCCGCCGTTTTGGCAAAGGGAATATAGTAATGGTCTCCGTTTGTCATTCCGTCATTCCGTCACTAAACTTGTCTGGAGCATATCTCTGAAAGTATAATTGCTATCAACTTGAAACTTCATAGGTCGATAGATCTCATTGAGGAGAAGTGCAGTGCACAAGAACCACAACTCTTGCTTGCATAATTTTGGAGTTATTGCCCTTTGTTGTTTTAAAGACTATGATTTTGTCTGGGGCATATCTCTGTAAGTATAATAGCTATTAACTTGAAACTTCATTTTTGGATAGATCTCGTTGAGGAGAAGTGCAGTGCACAAGAACCACAACTCTTGCTTGCATAATTTTGGAGTTATTGCCCTTTGTTGTTTTTAAGACTTAGATTTTGTCCTGAGCTAATCTCTGAAAGTATAATAGCTATTATTGAACTCATTGAGAGAAATGCAGTGCACAAGAAGCCTAAATCTAACTGGCTTCAGTTTACTATCAAGCTTTTAAGGCGGGGGATGGCCATGTCCGACATGGCCCTTGTTCCTAAAGGCTTGAAGATTTTTAGCCCTCTTTTGGTTTGTGTGTATGCAATCATGAGTTACAGAGTTTTCATTGGTTTCTGGGGAAAGTTCTGGGTCCGAGATTAAAAAACTTTTTTTGTCCTCAGCTGAGAATTTACTCAAACTTCAAGATGGAATTAATGTTGTTTTCCTAAGTTAACTGTACTTTTTTTGTTATAAATCATAATTTTCCAATATAATCTTTCATTTTCATGCACTTGCTGTAAATTTAATATAATATTTATCTTTAATTTCAAATCAATTTTGAGCAAATTCTCAGTTGAGTAGGAAAGAAGTTTTGTAATCTCAGGCACAGATGTTGAACTAAGACATTTGGGATCTTGTATATACATGAATATAGGATTACAGAAGAATACTTCAAAAATCTTGTGCTTCAAAACTATTAGGCTTAAAGCTTTGATATTTTATTATATCAAAGGTCGTGTTATACCATAAAAACATCATACACCGGTGAACAATGTAGGACCATCATGGTCCTCTTGTTTGTTGCACGTTACTGGCCATAAGTTTGCAAAATAACTCTGATCACCTGAGTCAGTGGGAGGGGCCAGAAATCTATCAACTAGGCAAAGACAAAATTCATTACCACAGGTCAAAACTTTGGACTAGTTCCGAACAAAATAAGTTACAGAAGACAATTCAAGGTAGATTTAGTTTTATAAATAAGTACCTTTTAGCTTAGAGAAGGTTGTGAAACAAGGATAAATTTCTTTAACAAACAATATCTCCTTTCACACTCTGTTTATTGGGTCATGTAGGTCGAAGGTCAAGGTCCAATTGAACTTTGATTTGGATTCTTTTCCATGCCTCATATCATAAGCCAATTGACGTTAAAACTATATACAAATGTTAACCATGACCCAAGGAGGTGCCCTATTGTTTTAGGATAAAATAGGTTGTAGATCAACATAGCTACTTGAATGACAAAATGCTGGTGTGGGGTATAAGTCTGCTTTACAATAATTCTTGTTAAACTTGCAGTCACAGACATGCCATAGATCACTCCTGTCCAAAATGGGAAGACCCAGCCAAACAAAACCACATATCAAAGACAGCAGAACATGTCAACAATATCATAGGTAAGCCACTCTTTGGTTTATGTTAAACGCATTAAATATTTTTAGCTCACCTAAGCACGAAGTGCTCAAGTGAGCTACTATGATTACCTTTTGTCCGACATCCGTTGTGTGTCGTTCGTCAACAAATGACATCTCCTTCTAAACAAATTTGCCCTAAAGCCTTGGGATTTGTAATTTAGACTTTTGGATCCCTAGATACATAGTCTATATATGCATACAGTATGGCCCACTTGTATCATAATCCTAACCTTAACATGAAATTAGACTGTTGAAAAAAAGAGCCTGTATCTCAGGTGATTGCCCAAGGGCCAACTGCCCTCTTGTTTTAAGTTCCCCTTAAGGCTGTTATAAAAGATGTTTGTACCTCTTACTGTTCGCATACTCTCTCAAGACGAATGTTTTCAGGTGTACTGGAATTTCCCTGACTATACATCAGTGTCTCTATCTGTTATGTGTCCATCTGTGTAAGATTTATATCAATATTGTGGCAAATATCTTTATTTCACTGTATCAAAAGATTGGGAGCATTGTCCATCTGTCCCATTTAACTATGTACAATTACTTTAAGCCTATTCAAGACACAATACTCATATTTGGCATGTTTATATATCACATTGATACACATTTGCAGATACCAAGGTCAAGCTTGTAATTAGGTCCATGGCATTTGTCACTGTCAAACATCTGCAAAAACCTAACCCAAAAACCTGAACATTTACAATGACGATAGTTGGAAATCATATGAAAAGGTCAAGGTCATATGTCATGGTCAAATTTCTGCAAAACTTAACAAAAAACCTAAGGTTTATAATTTCTCCAAGCCTATTCAAGATACCATGCTCATATTTGGGATGATGGTAGATATAATCAAAATGCATCTGCAGATACATTGGTCAAGGTCATGAGACAAGGTCAAGGTAAAACTTCTGCCAAAACTTAACAACTACAATTTCTTCAAGCCCATTTAAGATACAATGCTCGCCCTAAAACACTAAGATTTTCACTATATACTAAATCAGAATTGTCCTCTGCAACTTCTTTATAGTTGGATTATTTGTCTGGTAAAGAGTTCATCCCATTTCAGCTTCTAAACTAGCCCCCTTTAAGGCACCCAAAAAGTTACGTGGAGGAACCAAGTCAAGTAAAACAGCAGCTAAACTAGCACTCATGAAGATGAAAATGCATTCTCAGGGAGATAAAGGATGTCCTCAGGAGGAAAGGGTGTATGTTAATGTTTGTTTACCGTTGAGATGTAAACAGGATGCTGTGCCAATGTTCTTCTCTAAGGTACGTTATTTGTGTATTAAGTTACATTAATCCTTACCTACTTGATTCTACTAAAATGACAAACAGGTAGGCAACGGCTCTGTGTATTCATGACTTGGTCATCAATGACTCCTCAATTTCAAATGCTAGTACAAGCCCTGGTAATTTTCAGACTTAGAGTTGTCGATTGCATTGTGACCAAATAAGCTGTGAGTATATTTTCAGACCTGGACTTTAGGTAGATTTGTTGACAGTATTGAGCCCCAATGAACTGTATGTATATTTTCAGACTTCGAGTGTAGATAGAGCTGTTGACACTATTGTTGCTCAATAAGCTGTGTGTATATTTTCAGACTTCGAGTGACGATAGAGCTGCTGACACTATTGTTGCTCAATAAGCTGTGTGTATATTATCAGACCTGGAATGTAGAAAGAGTTGTTGATAGTAATATGATTTAATGAGCTGTGTGCTTTTTTTTCAGATCTGAAATTTAGGTAGACTTGTTGATAGTATTGTGATCAAATGAGCTATGTGTATATTTTCAGACATGGAGTGTAGGTAGAGTTGTTGACAGTGTTGCAGACAGACTAAGTTTGAAGAATGACAACAATATACAAAACGCTCAGGTATTCTTGTGGACCTCTGTGGTCAGCAAATTACTTAAAGATAATATACAGCAGTGTTCCCTAAAATAGATGTGACCTATCAATTTCTTTCAGTTAGGACCAGTCTCAAGTTTTGTCTGGTAATTGATTATGCAGTTTTCCTTTTTTTTCCCTTGACCATGGTTGACCTGCATAAGAAACTTTAGTTATAACTGTTCTCGGGAGACTAAGAAGACAAAAGAAAAAAAGTTTTATCAAAATAAGCACTTTTGGTGGACCTCAGGGTCAGAGTTGGCCCATTTCTGGATGTTGCAAGTTTAATAAAGGCTTATATAGTGAAAACTTTAAAAATCTTCTTGATATATGGTATGTAGCATCATCTGGTGGATTTTTATGTGTTTTTGTGATCTTTGGATTCAGGCGGCCGATAAGGCCCTCTGGGCCTCTTGTTTTTTGAAAGATTACAAACTTGGGATCATGTGGGAATCGGCTGAGATGAATTATAATAAGCAGAATTAACTCTTCTTGATTCTTTCTCTTTTTCACCATGACCTGTCACCTGTCACATGGGGAAAGTCTGAAAATGTATTTCCAAATTATATGATATTTCATAGGTCATCAGACGTTGAATTTCAAAGTAGAAATATGTAGAATGACCATTCCTCTATTAGAGGATTGTAAAAAATCAAGAATGTTTTGAAAAGTCACTAAAAATCATCCAGTCTAACATTTTGTTGATACCTTCTTCACTTCCAAGATGATCCCTTTAGAGCTTGGCTAGGGTTAGTAAGTGCCGTTGTCATCCAAAACTTTTCCTATATATATCTTCTATCACTGTAATTCAGGACCTCATGTTTCTCATGTCTATTACTTGTTACTAGACCTTACTGATTAACCAATACCAGACGGCAAAATTTTAGACCAGTCCAAATTGAAAGGAGTTGCAGACAACAATTAATAAGAGGACCATGATGGTCCTAGATTACTCACCTGAATTGGCTGCTGTTACAAAAATGCAACTAGAGGCAAATAACTATTACCAGTTTCATGAAGATTGAGCCAAAACTGTGACTTCTATATTGTAAACAAAGAAATTGTCATTATGGCCACTTTTCCTGTGATTTTCTATAGAACCTTCCCATAATCAACAGGGTTAATCCTTGTGACCTCACAATTATTCTGGCAAATTTTCATGAAGATTGAGCCTAAATTGTGGCCTCTAGAGTGTAAACAAAGAAATTGTCATTAAGACCCCTTTTCCTGTGTTTTTGGAAAGATCCTTCCAATAATCAATAGGGTTCATCTTATGACCTAATAATTATTCTGACCAAGTTTCATAAAGATTGAGCCAAATTTGTGGCCTCTAGAGTATAAACAAAGAAATTGTCATTAAGGCCCATTTTCCTGTGTTTTCAAATATAACCCTCCCATAATCAATCCTCATGACCTAACAATTATTCTGACCAAGTTTCATGAAGATTGGGTCAAAACTGTGGCTTCTAGAGTGTAATCACTTCAATTTTTGACGCTGCACGATGGACAACAGACATTCAACAATCATGAAAGCTCACCATGAGCACATTGTGCTCAGGTGAGCTAAAAGTTGTGAAATATTGAATTCTTTTTACTAATGGGTAGAAAAGATTGTGAACAAGCAATAGACCTTTTCACGCTCCCACTGCGCATGCGTCAAACCAAATCTCGTTAAATGCGATATTTACCCGAGACTATGTCACGTGATCGATTGCGGGTAGTTGATAAATTATCTCTATATAAACCTATATGAATTTGCTATTTTGAACAAACAAAAATAAAGATTAAAAAAATAAATTTTTGTGAAAAAAATGTTTCTATCTGTGAGCAGGCATATGCAGGACAGTTGTAGCGAGTAATTTTGATGATATTATCGTGAATTTGCAATCAAATTGAGTTTAAAACGGCCTGGTTTCTAGGCCATACGAAATATAATGTACCTCGAATTTGGAAAAAATCTTCTTTTCATTCAACAATATTTCATATGCAATAACATTTTTTGAAAAATAATTTTAACACCCACCACCCCTTACAACCATACAAGAACGGAAAAAATATAGCGTTACAGTTTAACACTCAGAACAAAAAACTGAATGATTGTAATATCAAACAAATTACTATAAGTTATCAAATGAAATAAATGGTTTTGTGATATTTACAACTTTCGACCCTACACAAAAGAAGTAAGCCTTCCCAAAATTTCAGGCACACTGATTGGTTAAATTTGCTAAAATGCATCAATTATAGGCACACCAATCATTGCAAAACCTGCTCCTCGCATGGCAGGCCTGATTATACCAACAAGTGACAATAATCCTGATTGACATGATTGGGTTAATTAATTTGTTTAATCATAAGAAGATACAGATAAATGTTGCTTTAGATATGCCTTAAAAGTGGTCTATGTTGATACCAATCTCCAAAGTCTTCACCAAAAAGCATTTATTTCTTTTTTTAAAGAGGTTCCCTTGGTACATAGTATAGGTATTTAAACTAAAACATTATGAAAATAAAGAACACCGCAAGCATGCTATTCTTTCTAATATTTGTTTTTTTGTCTGTGTGTCCACCAATGTAGACCTCTCCCTCTTTCTCTCTCTCTCTTCTTGCTCTTTCTCTCTCTATTCTTTTCTTTTATTAATATCAGACATGCCTGCAGAACAGCATGTCATTTTTTAAATATTTGCATTATTGTAAAAATAGAGATGTCCAAGAAAAGGAGAAAGCATTTTCTAGTAAGAATATTTATCTATTCGTCAAAAAGTGTCATGTTATGAATTAAAGAATTTATTGTAATGCAAAAACAGGGAGCTTTATTTCGACGAAGAAAGAATGTACCGTATTGATGATGATGAAATTATAGTGCAAGGAAAACTGCAAAAAATTTATAATGATTAAAGTAATGATAATTATTAGATAGAACAGATCAGAAGAATGATCTGTTAACAGCCTTGGTGTAAAGGGTTCCCTTCGGTAAATCAAGATACATATGGGGTTATTATGTAACTGGCAACATGTCTCAAAGAATCCGATAAACAACCTTACATTTAATTAGTAGAATTTATGATTTGATGAGACAAACTTGATCTTATAATGTTTCAACCGATACGCCACCAAATACTAATTTCTTGTCGACTGATCAAAAGATGTGACCGGGCGTCGTTTCAATCGGCACATAATATCATAACATGGTGTTTATCTTTTCAATATTTTTTCAAAAATCAAATGGAGTGAATACGCTTATTTTCATTGAATGGATTTAAAATTGTTATTTTCGCTGCAGGATATATTTCAAGGCTTTCATTTCCAAAAATATAGTTTTAATGTTTGAATATTTAGCTTTACTAGTAGATCAAGGGGCAGATGTGCAGATTATAATCAGAATATCATCGATGGGCTAACTAAAGGTTGTAAACACAATTTAACTCAAAATTTGGTTGCTAACCCGACAATATAATGTCTTAACCATATTGAGCTTTAATTTCACATTTTCACATTTTCTCACACAAACTATCATAACTTTATTATTTCCAGAGGCAAATAACATGAGTTTTGGCGATTCTGATGTTTGCAGGAGACAATATGGGTTAATGACCTTTCCATGGTGCTTTCCCCTTCATTCATTACAGGCGTTTGTTTAAACATAAACTATATACCGGGCTATGATACATTTTATTGATTTTGGAGAGACATAGATCATGAAACAAAACACCCGTCATTTATTCCTTAAGGCCGATAATATAGAGTACTTTTAATGTCTTTGAAGAAACATTACTTGAACAACGGAGAAAGAAATATTGTAACAAACGATTGTAACATATCCAAAAATACTATCAACATTATTTTGCCCATGCTTTTCATGGTAAAATAGCCAAAAATGAAGTTAGAATAGCTAGACGCAATTATAGGGCTTTCGTAAAACGAACCGGAAGTCAATCCCTCCCGCAGTGGAAATTTGTTGTTGCTGTTTTTCCTTGAAAGTGTCTGGTGGATACAGAATTTTTAGTCATCTGGCACTTTGCCTGAAAAGGTTTGTTTCTTCATTTTCCTCAATGTTTTCCAAAGCCTTTTTTCTTTGGGCATTTAAAAGCATCATTGAGTGGGAATGGGTTAAGCAACCGGAGATATTATGTTTAAGATTAGGTATTTAAGTTAAGCACTTTCAGTCTAGCTTTGGTATCCGCAATTAAAACAGGAGTAGAATGATCCAAATTGAAAGAATTTGCAGGTACTAATTTTAGAATGATAATAAATTTCCAAACCAATGTTATAGGACAAAAAAAATGTACAAAATCAGAACTTCAGATAGAGATAATGTTTTGTAAAAAAGAAATTATTTGTCCAACAATGTTATTGATACTCATGGGAATCCTCTAATTGACCAGTTATGCATTGTCAAGTAAAGAATCTAAACTCTGACATTGCCTGGCATTTATGTTAAGCATTTTTTTGCTCATCTGAGCACAAAGTGCTTATGGTATGCTTTGGTGATCGTTGAATGTCTGTTGTCCGTTGTGCTGCATGTGGCATCAACAATTTAAGTGTTTACACAGGCCACAGTTTTGATACAATCTTCATGAAACTTGGCCAGAATAATTGTTAGGTCATAAGCATGAACCCTATTGATTATAGGAGGGTTCTATTGGAAAGCACAGGAATAGGGGCCTTAATGACAATTTCTTTGTTTACTCTCTTGAGGCCACAATATTGGCCAATTTTCATGAAACTTGGCCAGAATAATTGTTAAGTCATAAGGATGAACCCTATTGATTACAGCAGATGATTCAGGTGAGTGGTTTAGGACCATCATGGTTCTCTTGCTGATTGGCAGCTTAAATGTTGTCTGGCTGTTCTTACAACATTTATGTCACCAACCAACGATTTACCTTGTTTGTTACATATTACTGGCCATAACAACATGACGTCGTGTAATATCAAAGTTGAACTTCCAGTTGGAGGCAATTGGCGTTGTCAGCAATCTGTCACTTGTGACCTAGTCAGTGAATACTAACTATATAGGGCTATATAAGGTTTTGAATAACAGATAAAGACTGCTATCACTCCCTCTTATCTAGATAACGGGAAAAAGGGATCTTGCTTGTTCTCCTTAACTGTTACAAGATGACATTTCAAAGTGTGCTTAAACTGAAAATAAGTTTCTTAAAGTAGTAATTTATGGTAATGGTTGAAAGCTTATTTCTAAATATGATATCTTTAGAAAGGACTTGTTAATGATTATTATACCCAACAATGAAGTTTAGGGGGTATTCTGAAATCGCCATGGCTGTCAATCTGTCTGTCCATCTGTCTATCTATGGACAGATTTTTGTCCAGAGCTTTTCTTCTACACTATTGCAGCTACGGCTCAGAAATTTGAACATATTGCTAACCATCATTTGAAGTTGTGCTCCTGCAATTTTCAAGCACCTACTCGTTTTGTTTATTGAATTATCTTCCTTGAACTTATAAATTTTTACTAACTTACTGTTGTCCAGAGCATTTCTCTTACAGTATTACATTCACTGAATTAAAATTCAAACACAATGTAACTAGTAAAATAAAGTTGTGTATGTGAAATTTTCATGGCCATACCATAATTTGAAGCTGAATTATCTCCCTTGAAATTGTAAATTTACTAGATTCTTTTTGTCTTTATTACGTTTACTGAACCAAATATACGCACAATGTAAACAGTAGTTAACAATTGTTGTTTTGAAATTTTCATGACAGTACTTGTATTGACTGCTGGATTATCTCTCCTTGAACTTGTAAATTATCCGAAATTTTTAATGTCTGAGTTACAAATTCTCCTACAGTACTGCATTTTTCAGGATTTGAGCCAGGGAGTGCCCTGGCAAAAAAATACACTTCCCGCAAATTTGGTGCTGAATTACCTCCCTTCCATCTTATAAAATTGACTGAGTTGTTGTTGTGTTTGGTGATACAACTGTAGTATTGCATACACTGAACTCAACTCAACAACAATGTAGCCCATTCGCACCCAACAAAATTTCAGACTGGTCCAAATTGAAAGAAGCTGCAGACAACAATTTAAACTTTATGAATTTTTAGATTTTTGCAACTTTCTGGGTAGAAAACATTGTGACAAATTAAGAAACTGCTTGGTTCAAGCAATTTCTTCATTTTACATAAATGTTTTCCCAATCATTTTTCTTGACAGGCGTCAAAAGGTGTCACTGAGTGGGAATAGGGTAGCTCTTATTAGAAAATTTTACATGTTCAGTTTTAATGACAATACTGGTTTGGTGAATTATCTCCCTTGAAATTTTGTAAATTTGACTGTTTTTCACTGATTGCCTGTTGCAATACTGCTGTAGTCTCATGTGCACTGAAACCCAATTTGAATATACTATTATGATTGTTTTCCTTTTTATCTCCTTTTGAAATTGTAATAAGTACTGAATCATTGATGTTCATAGCATTACAACCACAGTGTTATAGGCACTGCTCAAGAATTTTGAGTAAATTTGAACTTTGTGTTAGCAATATTGATGATCTTACTATCATAGGTTCCCTGATTATCTCCCCTTGGTATTGTAATTTGTCCTGAACTATTGTTTTCCGAAGCATTAATCCCACAGTATTGTATGCTCTGAGCTTAAACTTACCCACTAAGCTCTTGTGTTACCTTATAATCAGCTTTTATACTGGACTATTTTGCTTTAAGTGATAAGGTTTGATTTTATCAATATGCTGCTTGGGGGTATAATCACATTTAGTGATAGTCCTTGTTGGTTTAATTTTCTTTTCAGAAGCTGCGGTTATTTTCAACAGCGACTGGTGTCATGTTGCAAATGGATGTAAATTTAGAGACGTTTGTCAATGATGAAACTATATACAGTGGATCATCTGTGATATTAGAATATGTGGGAAATGAGTGCTTGCAATTAGATGACTTGACTTCTTATAAGATACCGTGATTAACCCTTTCCTGTTTATCAAATTTTAGACTTGTCCAAATTGAAGAAGTTGCAGACAACAACTAAAAGTGAGTGTAATTTGAAAAGTAACTGGCCAACAGGGTAGAAATTATTGTGGGAAAAGAAGAAATTGCTTGTTACAAGCAATTTCTTCTTTTCTCACAATGTTTTCTCAAGTATAAAATTACAAGGATGTAAAAAACAGTGATTGTACAGGAAAGGGTTAAATGTTCACTTAGAAAAGTTCTATCATTATCTTTAGTATGAACAGGTTAAACACGACAAGATCTAAAAGTGAGGGAGAATCAAACTTTCTTAGAATGAATTTATGCATTTAGACCAGAAGTGAACTTGGAACTCTGACATTGGCTGACATTAATGTGAAACCCGAGTACGAAATGCTCTAGGTGAGCTATTGAAATGGCCCACCAGCGTTCAGTGTCATTGTGACTTGTCGTGATGGTGCATCTGTCAATATTTTTTTTAAATATTATCTCCTCCTGAATCAGCAGGCCAATCTGATAATACTTGTCAGAGATGTTCCTTGGATGAAGCCTTTTCAAATTCTTCCAAATAATTGAAATCCATCCTTAACTCTGGTTGCCAAAGTAACAAAAAGGGGGGAAATGATTAAACCCTAGACATATTCATCTCTGAATTCAGAAGACTGAGGCCTTTGATATTTTGTTTGCAAGGGGACATCTATTAAGCTTGTTCAATATTGCCCCTTAGGCCATATTTGGGATCAGCCCGGGAGCACCCCATTTTACATTGAAACAAAGACGGAAAACTTTAAAAACGTTCTTCTCTGAAACCAGATGACTGAAAGCTTTGATATTTTGTATACAGTACCTCCTAGTTTTTTTCAAAGGCTGCCCCTTTGGTCATGCACCGGCTTTAACGATATGTGGGCTCTGCCCTGAGGTACCCTATTTTCATTGAAACAGAAAATGAAAACTTAGAAAAAAAAAATTCTCTGAAATTAGGGGGCCTAGAACATTAATATTTGGTATGCATAATCTCATGGAGGGGACCTCTATCAAGTTTGTTCATATGATGCCCCTTAGGTCATTTTGTGCTCCCCGAGGGCACATCCTATTTAAAATAGAAACACAGAGGGAACAATTTAAAAATCTTCTTCTCTGAAATCAGAAAGCCTAGAGTATTGATCTTGGTATCTGGAATCTCAAAGTGAACTTGTACTGAGTTTATGTGATACCCCTTGTAACATATTTCTGCCGGGCACATTCTATTTAACCTTTTGTATCATAGGGCTTTAACGATTCATATACATCTTTTTCTCGAAAATGAAAATGTGTAGATACAAATTCATTTGCAGATACAAATGTACTCAGAGCTAAATATAAAGATGGAAAGCGAAACCTTCTTTTTAAAATTTATTATCAAGACTTCAAGTTATTACTTATCAAGTGCACTTTCTTAATATATCCTTAATAAGCACAATCGTGTAGGTTCTATATTGTGATATTGTCTCTAATAGTGTCCTTATGATCCTCTTGTCTGTCTTCCGCTCTTTCAAAATTGTTTGCTTTTTCAGAACTTTTCTGGTTTGAAATCACTTAAATATAATTGTTTCTTTTAATAAAACAAACATTTTTTAAATGATTTAATTGTCTATCTTCATGTCGATATCGGAACGTTTATATTGCTCTGGAAAAAACAATAGCATTGGAATAGAAATGCATATGGCACCAAGAATAGTCCAGTTTAACCACGTGATTGCAATATCTGGAATAGAAACTAGCGCCAGAAATGCTGTACTGAAGATATCGTGTATGCACGAATAGAATCCTCCTGATAATCCCTCTCCAACGGGATAAGCTGCTTCAGCAGCCATTTCGTAAAACAGTGGAGTAGTTCCATTGATAAATATCCCGATAAGTATACATGCTACATATAAAGATGGTAGATTGTACGGTAAAACAGAGTCACTAATCAAAGAGAACCATATTGAACTTACTCCAGCACACATGAATAGTACTGACAAATAGAATTTACGTCTTCGGTGAAAAAAAGATGAATATTTTGAGACCCCAATACCAAACAAGCATCCGACAAGAATATGTAGAAATCCCATCCAGCCAGCATCGACTTGTGAAACCCCAATGGCTTTAATTATGATATCGATAATTACTATCCATGCACCGGCGACACCTAATGGAAGAGACGCGGCAACGGAAATTACCCATAGTGGACCATTAGTCAAAATCGCCCGTAAAGCCCGTTTGTAGTTAGTTCTCTGTATCCCAGCCGTAATACTTGGTGGTTTAGGTGGTTTGTCGGGAAAATACGCTACTATCAAAATAAATAAAAAGGTGGCAATTGCTGTGTGGACGTACATCAGACTCGATATTCCGGATTTTAAATCTCTCAGATTCACGACGGTTTTATTTGTAGTTTTATCATCAAGAGAGGAACCGTTTTCTTTAGAATAGATAGGAGCAGGAACTAATTGTGGTCCCAAAATAAAAGAAAACGAGACACCAAAATAGTTGAAAAACGAGCCGATAGCTGTGACTGTCGGTCTCTCTTCTACAGGAAACCAAATCGCTGATACAAGAGCTGGTGCCGAAAACGGCACTATACCGGTAAAACCTTGTATAAAACCACTTACATAAGCTAGTGGCGTGAATGTGTTCTCTTCCAATGTCACACATCTTAGGGCAGTGCATACTATCAAACAGGACGAACAAAATATCATTGAGAGTCGAAGACCTTTACTGTCCATGGCCAGACTAACAGGTATTACAAACAAAAGGTACGAAATGTTTCCTAGTGTTGGTAGTAATGCTACAACTCCATCTGACCAGCCAAATACCAATTCTAACGATTCAGCTATCGGTCCCCATGTATTCCACACCATGGCTTGTGATGCACATGCCAGCGAGAAAACGGCTAAAATCCACCATCGCCTCTTGTAAACAAATGTCTCGTTATTATTCCTACCACCAGGAATCAGTGGTCGATTTTCGAAGTCTTTGAATTCACATTCTTCCATCTTGCCCCTAACAACCTCCAAACCTACCTCACAAGACAGTACAGTCCGCTATACAATAATGAATTCAAGTGCACTGCCATTCATGCTACCTTACAACACTCGTGACATCTGTAACCGAATCGGCGAAAAACTACCGTATGGTGTTCTTAATCTTGTATGCAGGTAATCTGTTAGACAACATGACCCTTTTAAAGTCTATTCGATGAGCCTTGTCGTCCGTAAAACCAATGTCATGAGAGCTAATTTCGATGAATTGGACAAATACACTGAATCCAAGTCGTCATAAAAAAATTAGAAGCCGAATCGTCAACGTTGTGGTTTCACTAGAAATATAAGTTTTGATAAACCCTTTTTACCTGACAAAATATTTCGAATTCGTGACTATTTACTAACAACATGTATCTTGCAACTTGCATAATTCATGAGGTATAATGCATGAAACATTTGTTACTATTTTTACTTTGGTCAATCCCCAATCTTTATTGACGGATCGTTGGCCCCGCCGACTTACTCCACTGGCCACGCCCACTGACTCCGACAGAAATTTCCACTTCGATATTAACCCTTTCCTGTTTTTTGAAATTTTAGACTGGTCCAATTTGAAAGAGGTTGCAGACAACAATAAAATATGCATGCAATTTGAATTATGACCATCCTATGTGGTAAAAAATATTGTGGGAAAAGGAGAAATTGCTTGTTACAAGCAATTTCTCCTTTTTCCACAATGTTTTCTCAAGTATAAAATCACAGTGACGTAAAATTCCCGGGTTTGTCCAGGAAAGGGTTAAACGGCGTTATTTTTCAAAAGTTATGGCCAGTATTATGTAACAAATAAAATGGTTTGTTGACTACCTAAACGTCGTAACTACAGCTTTTTCAAGCTGTAGTTACGACAAATTTAATAGCAAGACCAACAACTATGCACCGCATAAATGTCGGCCAATGTTGGAGTTCACAGTTCACTCCCGATCTAAATGAATGACTTGATTGGTCGATTGATGCTTTGATTGACAGTCGCCATTGGTCAAATATCGAAGTCCTGATGCTCCAAACATTCCGGGGATATAATTCAGTACATGTTTATTTACTGAGAGCGTACTCCAAGCAGAATACAGGACATCTCCTTGAACATGCATATCTGTGTGAAAGATACCGGTTTTTACCTATTACCATACCATCCACACAATGACGCTTTTTGACCCCCTGGAGATAAACGATTATAGGTAACTTTGTAGCAAAAGGAGAAATTGCTTGTAACAAGAAATTTCTCATTTGCCCACAATCTTTTCTACCCTATTTCGATCTTCAATTTTCCAAATTTAGTGTAATTTAAAATGTTGTCTTAAACTTCTTTTTATTTGGACCAGTCTAAAATTGTGTCGTCTGGTATTGGGTTAAGATCATGTTTTATCTTAAAACGACTATTCAAAGTTGCGAATAAGAAGGTAATGTAACAACCGAGATATTTTCGAAGGTCAAACTACGGATTAAATTCAAATAAGAATGTCGAAATTTGGAGTATGAATCGCGGCCAAATAAAGTGTAAAAGATGGAAGCAATAGTGTGACTTGTTTCAGTAGAGTATTGTAAGAGAATCTTAAACTGGAAGCCGTCGCTCAGATGGCTTGAAATACCAATCATATTTCTAGCAAGCAAAGCGTCAGCTTTGATAGCTTAACAGACAAAACATTGAGGTCTTCTCAGACTTCAATTAGTGCAATCTGCCACTAGAGACTTAACCACTAAACCCATTGAATGCATTCACCATAAAAAGTAGTTCTTATGTATTTCAGAAATATTGCAAACTTTGCCTGCAATATCTTCTCCTAGGTATTTTGAGCCAACTCTAGCATATCGTGCATTTCTTTGTATGACCACATGAGTAAACTTTATTCAAGTTGTTGAGAACTCCTTCAAAAGCATGCCTTATAACCCATTGTCACACAATCCCGCTTTTTATGCATCCCAAGAAAAAATGTAAAACATCGTGGACAATGAAGAAATTGCTTGTATCAAGCAAATTCTCTTCCATGTCCACATTGTTTTCTACCCTACAGGGAAAATATTTTCCCAATTCCACCAATTTGAAATTGTCGACTGAAACTTCTTTCAATTTGAACTAGTTTAATATTTTGTCGTGTTGTAATGGGTTAACTGTTTTGTTATTTTAACCTCGTTTATTTATCATGATAACCTTTCACAAAACCACAAAACAGTACTATCAGTACTTTGATTTTCAATATTGATTAGTTGCCTATTAAAAAGATTGGAAAAGTTACGTATATATTCTCTTTACTAGATTTATTCGGTAATGTTATGGAAAAGAACAAACAACACTGGAGTGTAGAGAAAAATTTTTGACAGCCGATGATGAGGTTGACTACCCAATGAAAGAGAGGTAGGCTACGTATTTTTAGCGTACAATAGACGCCGACGTCTGTACACTGCTGAGTATTACTTCTAGAATGCTTACATATTAAATGCGTGCAAAATGTCGTAACTACAGCCTTTACAGCCCAATATTAATGTAGGAATTATGCTCCGGAGAAGCTGACGGACAACGCCGAACACCCCTCCGTCTATCAGGCGGGGTAATAGAACTCAAGCTTTCCTGTTCCAAGAGGCATAAGGTCTTGAAAGGTTGCATCGGGAATAAAATGACATATGTGTCACTAGGGGTGTCAAAATTTGTTTTATAACAAATTCAGTGATTGGTTGTATGAAATTGGATGCTGCTTTCAAAAGTATTTCAGTTTAATCGTGGCGGCTGGTGTAACTAGCCATGGATTTCTGTTATTTATCGCACCGGTACAAAACAGAGACAACATTCAATCTGAGCAACTAGCAGCTCAATCCAGCTTTGTTCACTTACCATTGCACAAATCAGGTGATAGCTTTTGTAAATTGTCGTATAAAATGTGGGCTAAGTCGAGGTTCCAACCCAAGACTACAGGATTCATATCACAAATTGTTACCAGCTTATCAGGCTCGGCTAATTTTGAAAACTTTCTGAATTTTTCGTTTTATCATTCTTTTAAGTGAGATATTATGTACAGGGGTCCCTCCCGAGTCTGTGATTAGAGTGGCGGACTAGAGGCAGACTAGAAGGTTTGGAAGGTCATGGACTTGAACCCAAACCGTGCCGTTGGTCAAGGCTCGGCCTAGCTCTGTTGATGCCCAAGAGGCACATGGATATATCGAGTGTTAATTGCAATAAAGTTCTGAATGTCAATACTTTGTATAGACACTTAGAACAGTGTCGCAATTAACTCTCGATAAGAACTTCGTTACGTATAACTGAAATATTGTTCAAGACGCGGTGAAGTCAGAAACAGTGCCTACTAAGTTTCATCACTTTCCGAGTTTTTGAATGGTACAGAGCGTATTTGATATCGTCGTTGGGCGTACAAAATGTCGTAACTACAACTTAATAAAAAAAAAAATAAATAAAAAAACGGAGTTGTGTGGCAATTGATTATTACTAATCAACTACCTAGGGGATAAGACATAAATCAAGATTCGCCGAATATAATCAACATTAACGAAGTTTGTACATTAATAAAGAAGAAAGAAATCGCTGAGTCATTCAACAGCTGATTGAAACTCCGACTATAAATCTCTGGGCAGGAGATAACATCGTGATGACATCATCGGTGTTCTACTAAAACCTCGTAACTACAGCTTATTCTAAGCTGTAGTTACGATATTTTGGTAGATCACCGAAGATATCTTTTTTGTCATCCTTCTATGGAATCTTCCTTGAATTTTTAACTGACTAACAAACTACGACTTTTAAAGGGGACATACTCCTCAATGTTCAACGCGAAATTTGAAAAAGGCTAAAAAGTCATCTTAATTCTTATTCCCTTAAAACGAGTAGCGTCATTGTGCAGAACGGAGGAAAACAGTCTATCTTCCGTCTTTTGTATTTTCAAGTAAGAGGTATAAATCTGTATGGAGGAAAATAGTTTAATATGCCGTGTTCGTAATTTAACACCCCTTGATTAAACCGAGTCATTATAGATTCAGTCTTTTAGTGATGTCAAACATATGAACATTTACGGGTCAGATAAAGACCATTCAGAGTTTACCAAATTGACCAATCGCGCCTGTCAATCAAGGAATCAACCGACCTATGACATCATTCATTCAGCCCGGACCTGAGCTTTCAACTACAACATTAGCCGCCATTTTTAAACCTTTTTTGTTGTTTTGGCGACTTCAACGTTGTAACTACAACTTATTCAAGCTGTAATTACGACGTTTAGGTCACCAGCCAACCATTTTACTCTTTTGTTACATGCTACTGGCCATACATTTTGCAAGATAACGCCGTCAAAAATCGAAGCGGATCTTCCTGTCAGAGTTAATGGGCGGGGCCTAGGGAGTCAGTGGGCGGGGCCAGCGATTGGTATAATGTGGTGTGATGATCAAGTTACATTGAACGGCCTCATCATAATCTGTAACGAAGGATTGGATGCTATAATATCGTAACTGGGTGATGTTTTTTTACGCCGCGTAGGAATATTGAGTTGTCGTCTAGTGACAATAGAGGGCGCACTTCACGCACCTTGCTCATCGTGAGCTATCACGCTAGTCTTACATTTATCCTTTATCTTACAGACCATATGCCAAGAAACTGCTACATGATAACGATTCAATGGTGTACCATTTTTATTACAATCTTCGTAAGTAGTTACCTGAATTTAAAAGTGTATATGAGTAGGGTGTACAATAATCCATAATTATGATAATTATAATGATAATGAAAATCCATTACTTAAAAACGGTAACTCATTAAGTTGTCATCACAAGACTTGCAACATTTTAGAAAGAGATTATCGAAATAAACAGCGTTCGTGGCGATTAGTAACTGTATAGCAGCGATCTAGTCTAGCTACCAGACTCTTCTTAAAGGGAATTAAATCTTCCAGTCGTTTTTGTTCAGCACTAGCCATAAATATAAACTTTGATTAAAAAGACATTTTTGACAAAAATATGTTATAAACGAAAGGCCCAAAACAAAAACGACTGCAGCCAGTCTAAGCAGCGATCGTTTAAGGGATTTTTTACTAATATTAAAAACAAAAGGTTTTCCAAAAGCTTTCCAAAAGGTAGGACGAACAAAGAATATTCTACCATATGATTATTATAAAAGATATGAAAACTCAAGTCAAAAATCTATCCAAAACCGAATTGAAAAAGGAATCAATTCTCTTCTTTTCATTATTTTCAAGCTAAAGTTATTCCTAAGACAAGATATGCTGAGTTGTTTGTCCTACGCAACGCATATATTGCTTACGTCATAGACGATCATTACTATAACTATTGGTCGACACATACTCTGTGACTATAAACAGATCTGTTAACAGTACGTGCCCCTCATTATAGAATTTGCACATCGATGGTTCAGCGCGAAGCAGTTGTAACTGCGTATATGTTTATGAGCAGTTACAACTTTTTCACACTGAACCATCGACATGCAAACATTCTATAAAAAGGCCATAGTTTTCTTTCGTGCTAGGTTTCCCTATTCTGGTCAACTTTAATAATCAATCCAAAAATTCTATTTTCTAGAGTAAAACACCTAAAAGGTGTATAGTTCAAGGTCGAAGTTACTAATACTGACTCCAAATTTCATCAGGTCAGTTCGAGCCCCATGTTTGCAGGCAAAAAGGACATTTCAATTTACTCAAATTTCATGGCTAAGTGTCAAATTGATACCGGTGGGGTTTGAATGGACATACTATTCCAAACAACCGGACACTTACAATAAGCCCTGAAGAAAGGAATAAATAGTTCTATTACTTAAACTGCAAGGTCATATTACAAGGTCAAAGATGAACAAGATGGGGCTTCTTTTTTATCATTTTGTCCTCGTAAAGGTTCATTTCTAGAGAATGTATTTATCTTGTTTTCCACAATTATTTTCTTAGGGCGTAAAACAGAGGGATTGTGTGGGAATGGGTTAATTCTTGTTCACTTTAACCTCGTTTCTTAATCATGATAACGTATGACAAAGAAGATTACTGAACAAAACAATGCTTTGCTAGCTGACAGTACTTTTCAGTACTTTGATTTTTTAAAACCCTCACAAAGGCAAGGGTAAGACGCGTTTCGGCACACATCCAAACACGAGGTGGGGGTAGACCCTGACGGCGTATCAAACTGTATATGGTATCGTGTCACTTTTAAATCACGCGATGGCAGATAACAATAAAAATATAAACAAAAAGAAAGTTGAAAATGTCACGCAGCGAAATGCAAAAAGCGAACCTAAAATGATATACCTCGGTGTAAAAAAGAAACAAATATTTTTCGAATTAAACTGCGAACTTAAGAGGAGATACTAGCCTCTTTGCTACAGACTGGTTAGAATGGTCGAATGTAGTTTTGGGTTATATTCATGATATCTGTCTGTCGTCCGTTTGTGCATCCGTCCGTTGAAAATTTTCTTCTCAAATTGTTTTCTCCTTTGTAACTACTTGACGCTTTTTGATACTCTACGTGGAAAAAAAGCTTTAAAAACGTTGTGGAAAAATGAAGAAATTGCTTGTTACAGGCAGTTTCTTTATTATCCACAATATTTTCTACCAATACGAAGGACGTCATAGACTAGATATATTTTTTCGTCTGCAACTTCTTTCAATTTTGGCAGTCTAAAATTTGGCGTCTGGTAATGGAATAATTCTCTAAATATCCATTTCTCTTAAACCGCTAATTTTGCTCCATTGTTAGTTTTGTGCCTATCAAAAAAATCGAATTAATTTTGAAACACACACACACACAAAACAACAACAACAACAACAACCAAAAAAAAAAAAAAAAAAAACCCGGGGTTTATATTCAGGGTATAGAATTAAATAATTGGAAAACTTCTTTAACATCGTCATTACCACTTGAATACGCTATAGTTATGTTTTTTTACTCACCAAACCCAAAGAACTGTTTGACACAAATTTGCGAATTCATCGTTCGATTTCGGTTCAATTAAATTATTTGATTGGTCAATAGTTTTTTTACTAGCGGCGATCCGTCATTTGACCAATCGCTGGCCCCGCCCACTGACTCCGTTGGCTTCGTCCATTGACTCTAACAGGAAGTTCCGCATCGATATCTAGCGGCGCCATTTGCAAAACTTAATAGCCAGTAGCATGTATAGTATAAATAGTAGAATTGTTAGCTGGCGACCTTAATGTCGTTACTATAGCTTGAATAAGCTGTAGTTACGACGTTTAAGTCGCCAAACCATCAAAAATGCTTCACCTAAATGGCGGCCAATGTTATTGTTCCGATTTCATTTCCAGTCTAAAGAATGGTTTAATTGCTCGACTGATTATTTGATTGACAGTTGCGGTTGGCCAATAAGAGACCTCAGAGATCACGTGCCTCTTGGTTGTCGAGATTGTGTGGTGGTGGTGTTTAGCTGCTTCCATGATCACAAGAAAACAACGTCAAATCAATGACCCTGCCGCGACTAAATAGAAATTGCTTTTTGGTCGATCGTCGCTTCTAATCGAAAATTCAATTGACCAGTTAAATCATTCATTTAGACCGGAAGTGAAATTTGAACTCTGAGATTGTTGTAAACCAATTCCCATTTCTTCAGCGGAGAATACAAACGGAAAAACAATCGGAAAACATTGTGGAAATGAAGAAATTGCTTGTAACAAGAAATTTCTTCATTTACACAATGTTTTACTACAAAATAGTTTAAAAACTATAAAATTTCATAAACGGTAAATTGTCATCTGCAGCTCATTTCAATGCGGACCAGTCTAACAGTTTTCTTTCTGGTAATGGGACAAGCATTTTTGTTTGTTTGGCTAATTGAAGTTGTAGTTTCAACGTTTAGTACCCAAACAAAACATTTGCCCTTTACATTACATCCCTGACCATACATTTTATTTAGTCAATCCTTTCCCCCAACAACAAAATTTTAGACTGCTGCAATTTGAAAGAAGTTGCAGACGACAATTTCAAGTTGTTGTAATTTGATTTTTTTCCGCCCTTTTGGATAGAAAACATTGTGGATGATGAAGGAATTGCTTGACTGCTCTTTTAGGTAGAAAAATTGTGGATAATGAAGAAATTACTTGATTCAAGTAATTTCTTCATTTTACACCATGTTTTCCAAATCTTTTTTTTTTTCTTGTTGGGCTCAAAAAGAGGGGATTGTGTGGTAATGGGTTGATAATGTCGTTTATTACCTAAGTCGACTTCCCTGTCGGAGGTCAATTGGCGTGACAAGCGATCCTCTCCAAAACCATTTGTCAACACATTCTTTTTAATGGAGAGAAGGCAGTTTTATTGTAGTCCGTTTTTTAAATAACATGTTTGTGCCAATTTTTAAACGAGAACATATAAAATAGTTTACCCTTGATGAAAATCAAGCCCCAATTCTGTTCCTCAATGAATAATGAAAACATATTTTGGTAAAACAGAGCGTACTTTTTTAGCAGATCGTTCACAAATTGGCGTGATTCCTTCATTTCATTTCCATAAGAAAATTAATCATTCGAGATAATAGAACATATTTAACTTAAAATATATAATAATATCGTCTGCGACTATGTTACATTTCAGAATAAACTAAAATTTTGTCGTCTGGTAATGGTAAAGAAGTTCGTGTCCTGACAATAAAAATGATGTCAAATGTTAGCTTGCCCCGGTGTTTACAACGGTTTAAGAACTATTTTAGTGTTTCAAAATGGGATTACACCAAATTACCACCCATCCTACTGTAAAACATGACCTTTACTGTAATCTATTAAATGTTTTACTGACATTCACTATATACCAAACGGATTCAACAAACTACCATTCAATCCCGCTTTTTTACGCCCCCAAGAAAAGTTTTAGAAACATTTTGGAAAATGAAGAAATTGCTTGTCACAAGCAATTTCTTCATTTTCCACCATGTTTCCTACCTCAAAGATAATGTTTTTGATAGTTCATGATCTTAACGTTGCTGTCAGCAAATTCTTCCAATTTGGACCAGTCTATAATTGTGTTGTCTTGTAATGGGTTAATTGATGAGCGACCAAATCATCAGAACTAAAGATTTATTGCGTTATAGGTCAGAAAAGGATAAACCCGTTACTACACGATAAAATGTTGGACTTGTCCAAATTGAAAAAAAAGCTGCAGATCATATTTAAAATCGCCTTATTATTTGATAATAAACACCAAAATGATGCAAATTTAAAATAAAATAATAAAGACAAATTTATCCTTTTCTCACAATGTTTTCCATGGTCATATTTCTTCAGTGCGTCAAAAAGCGGTATTTTGTGATATTTGGTCAAACACGTAAGTGGACAGTTTTCAAATTTCATGACCTTTTATAATCCGGAATGAATAAGTTACAACCAATTTCCTTTTTACGCGACTTTTCTTCTTCTTCTTCTTCTTCAAAAAAAAAAAAAAAAAAAAAAAAAATACTTTCCTGAAATTACACTCTTCCAAGACACCTAAAGAAAGGTTCTTTCAGTTTCGACCAGTCTTCATGTTGTCGTCTGGTAAAGGGTCAACCAGACAGTCGCACTTATGGGTTCAAATAATTTTCCAAGACATAATATAGTTTGGAACGTATTCTTGTAATTATGGTTTGAAATAGCAGATTTGTGTAGGATATCATAATTTGTACAGAGACATTTCATGGATCGCTAGTGACGCCCATTGACCTCCGAAAAGTTAATTTGCCTGATATCAAACGTCACTAGTTTGCATAATTTACCCTTTCCTGTGCAAACCCGGGGTTTTACGTCGCTGTGATCTTTTATGTAAAAAGAGGTTATTGAAAATTCTTCCTTTTCTTACAATATTTTCCACAACATAGGATCGTCGAATTTCAAACTGCATCCGAGTTTCATTGTTGTCTGTAAACCTCTTTGAATTTGGACCAGTCTAAGGGTAAGTGGCAAGGAATACATTACAATGAAAAAAATCCTTTGTTCGCGACCTATACAGCTGGATAAGGCGTTTAACCCATTCCCACATAATCCCATCTTTTTACGCCCACGAAGGAAAAAGCTTCGGAGAACATTGTGGTTAATGAAGAAAATGATTGTTGCAAGCAATTTCTTCATTATCCACAATGTTTTCTACCCTTACAGACGAAAAAATTAAAAAATCCATCAATTTGAAATTGTCGTCTGCAGCTTCTTTCAATTTGGACCCGTCTAAAATTTTGTTGTGTGGGAATGGGTAAAATCGCAAAAAACCAACCTTTTACCTAAACAACCTTTCACTTCAGGTCTAAAAAGTACTTTTATTTGCGCAATCAGTCATTTTCAGAATTATTTTGTCGAAAAGTCTCGCTACTCTCGTTTACCGACTGACAGTAAAGGAGGGGGGTTTTTTTGGGGGGGGGAGGGGGGGTGCGTGTGTGTGTGTGTGTTTTGTTTTATGAAACACCACTTGCAAGTTAACTTGGCTTCTACTGTCTAGTTAAACTCTTGCAGCTACGAAGTTTTGGTTACCAAAGGAAATATCCTTCGTTTTAAAAGTGTATAAAGCCATAAATATTTTTAGAGTTATATTAATTGGTTTTTATTTTCAAGATTTAAGATTTTATTAATTTGACATGAACAGATCGTTCCTCATCAATTTCTTACATATTGCCTACGGAACAAACAGACACAGATATTAACAAACAAAACATGTACAACGCTTTCATTCGGAAACATTCATTTATCTATACGCACACACACCCTTTCACACACTATAGATTTTTATCAATACAAGTTATATGAATGTATTATACAAAATTCTAGTTTTAACAACATCAACAAGAAGAAAAAATACAGAGAAATAGACAGAAAAGCGGAAGAGGCGATCAGCAACTTCACTTATTTGTACTAGAATGTATATACATGTATATATTATGTTGTTCCTAGAAGACAATGTAATCTTTCTTTCCTTTAAACAATAAGGGGCAAACTTTTTAAGTATTTATCGGTCATTACTTTTTAAAAATTCAGTGAGTTTATATACACTTGATTTATCATAAAAGTATATTTTCAATAAATTTCTTTCTCGGAGAATCATATAATGGACAGAACAGAATAAAATGAAATTCATCCTCAGTTTCGTGAAGATTGCATGCATTACATTTACGTTCATTTACGTTTAAATTCCATCAACTTGAAATTGTCGTCTGCAGCTTCTTTCAATTTGGACCTGTCTAAAATTTTGTTGTGTGGGAATGGGTAAATTCGCAAAAAAACAACCTTTTACCCAAACAACCTTTCACTTCAGGTCTAAAAAGTACCTTTATTTGTCTAGCGCAATCAGTCAATTTCAGAATTATTTTGTCGAAAAGTCTCGCTACTCTCGTATACCGACTGACAGTAAAAGAGTTTTTTTAGGGGGGGGGGGGTTCGCGTGTGTGTGTGTTTTGTTTTATGAAACACCACTTACAAGTCAACTTGGCTTCTACTGTCTAGTTAAACTCTTGCAGCTACGAAGTTTTGGTTACCAAAGGAAATATCCTTCGTTTTAAAAGTGTATAAAGCCATAAATATTTTTAGAGTTATATTAATTGGTTTTTATTTTCAAGATTTAAGATTTTATTAATTTGACATGAACAGATCGTTCCTCATCAATTTCTTACATATTGCCTACGGAACAAACAGACACAGATATTAACAAACAAAACATGTACAACGCTTTCATTCGGAAACATTCATTTATCTATACGCACACACACCCTTTCACACACTATAGATTTTTATCAATACAAGTTATATGAATGTATTATACAAAATTCTAGTTTTAACAACATCAACAAGAAGAAAAAAATACAGAGAAATAGACAGAAAAGCGGAAGAGGCGATCAGCAACTTCACTTATTTGTACTAGAATGTATATACATGTATATATTATGTTGTTCCCAGAAGACAATGTAATCTTTCTTTCCTTTAAACAATAAAGGGCAAAATTTTAAAGTATTTATCGGTCATTACTTTTTAAAAGTTCAGTGAGTTTATATACACTTGATTTATCATAAAAGTATATTTTCAATAAATTTCTTTCTCAGAGAATCATATAATGGACAGAACAGAATAAAATGAAATTCATCCTCAATTTCGTGAAGATTGCATACCATACATTTACGTTCACTGCGGGTTATACTTCTGTAACAGACTATGGAGAGATCATGCCAGGATAATCATAACTGCGCCGAAGTATTTCGAGAAGTATTTTTAGCTAGCAAAGCGACAGCTTGGATAGCTTAAGTTAAAAGACAAAATTTTTCTACCCAACAAGGGAAAGTTTTCTAAATTCAACCATGCTTTGCTAGCTTACAGTGCTTTCAGCACTTTGATTTTCATTTTGTCGAGGTGAATGGATCGTTCAAATGATAGCATTAAGCTTTAATACAAAGCTAGAGATGTTCTTAAGAAACACCCCTATACCATACATCAATATACAAATCCTGCAGTCGTCGGAATGTAGGAATAAAACGATTAATATTTACTGAACTTGGATAGGTCCAGATGTCATCAAAGCTACGTTGTTGTAATACACATTTAACTCTGCTTATCCAGTTGGATTTCCTGTGCGATTCCCATTTTCGTCTCATATTTTTGTTTACTGCTGTCAGAATGCGGTTGTTATTTTTAACGGAATGCAATTTAAGGAAATATTTGATAGCTTGTACATTCATACTTATCTTCAAAGGCACTCTACAAGTTTCTCCAAATAGTGCTGAATTACTTGATGATAGTTTAACATTTAATAACCGCTTTAAAAACCTTCTGTGAACTCTTTCAAGGTTAACCGTTTTAGTAAATGAACATATTTCACAACCGTAACTAAAAGTAGACCCGACAAAACTGTCAGATAAGTCTTACAATTTATCTAATGGAATTTTCCCCCTCTTAGTGAAATTAAAGCGCCAATGGCCCTTAATCCTTTACCCGATAGTTTTCGTTGCTTTAAGTAATAAACCGTATTTACTCAAAACAATTCAGAGATAATTAATTAATTGCGATTTCTATCTTTTTTTGTACCATTTGTAAAATTTATGTTTTTCGTTGTTTGTTTGTTTACGCCTAGTGAAGACCACTATTTTCGTTTTATTACATTAACATGTAAATTTCACTTCTTACAATAAGTTCAAAGAAACCGATTCTTATGCAGTTTCGACAATCAAAACTGTATCGTCAGCGAAAAGTAACAGAAATATAGTTCAATTATCTATCTCAAAACCATTTAAGTGGTTCTTATGGAAAAAGCTTTCAATGTCATTGACGAAGAAAGAAAGAAATATTGGTGACAAATTAATTCGAGTCATTAATTAAGTAGATTATAACTTATTGGGTCAGTCCCGGGGTCGATTCAGTCCCGGTCGCGCCTAATATCCTTTCCTACATGTGTCTCCCACCAATGGGTGGATAATCGTAAACCTATGTGGGATGAGCAGTTGGAGGCTTGGAAAGGATGAAGAGAAAACACTGGTGTGAGAAATACCAGGGGGCCATGGTAAAGTGCTACATCACCGCTATATGACTGAAATGGTATTTAAAGTTTTAAAGTGGCATTAAACCCAATTCAAACAAATGAACAAAGAAATAAATACTATAGAGTCACCCCTTAATAATTATTATATCTTTTTTGAGAGAGAGTGACAGTGGCTTAACCCATTACCAGTGGGCTTGATTTTTTAGACTGGTCCAAATTTAAAGGAATTGCACATGACACTTTATAGTTAATGATTTTTTTTTTTTTTTTAGATAATTTACACCATGTTTTCCCAAATCTTTTTCTTGAGGGGTGTAAAAAAATGCCATTATGCCGGAATTGGTTAAATCCACTGCTACCCAAGTGGGTAGACTGTAGAGGCTAATAAGTGTCTTGTCCATAAATACACTCTGGCTTGGGTAGTGCTTTTATCCGTGACTTCTAAATCATCCGTCAACTTCACCACTCGGCTTTTAAATCGAGCCATTTAAAAAGTAGCAGTACCTACGATTAACCCAATTGCGGATTCATCAATTAACCAATCGCTTATGTCAATCATAAATCAAGCACTCGATTGAATCATTCAATGATACAAGAAATAAGTTATTGACTCCGACATTGGCTGCCATTTTTGTTAACTTTTATTGTTGGTTTGGCAACTTAAACGTCATAGCTACAGTGTTTACGATGTTTAGGTTGCCAACCAACTATTCTATTTTTGTTATTTTTATTATTTTTATTTTTTGTTACATGCTAATAGCAAAGAATTTTGAAAAAGAACGCCGTTTGAAATCGAAGCCAGACTTCCTGTCTGAGTCAATGGGTGGGGCCAACGTTGTAAATGGGCGGGGCCAGCGATCGGTCAATTGTAATACTGTAAAGGAGCAAGCTTCTAAGACAATAACCTTACATCAAATTCTATCTAATGTGGCATTAAAAGAACTTATAGATAGAAACCCTTTTGTAATTTCGGGAAAGGCGGGCTCATCTGTGAATCTGATATTAATAACTATAAAACGATATTAATTTTTCAATGTCTGAAGAAATATAATTCAGACGTTCAAAAAAGGTAGCGTATTTCGTTCTTTTGGTAATATTACCAGAAGACCACATTTAAACCCGTATATTTTATTCTGCGGGGGAAGGTGCCACGATATAAAGGTACAGACAAAAGACATGGCTCATGTTTTGCGTTTGAACTTATTTCGTTGTTAAATGAACACATTGAAATAGAGTTTGGTAAAAAAATCTGGTCAAATAAAACTAATAATCCAACTTGAATTTCTTTTACATCATTGTACTTTTATATGTGATGATAACTGCAAATGATATAACCTTAACCCACTCCCACGCAATCCCTACTTTTTATGCCCCAAAGAAAATACCTTTGTAAACAATGTGGAAAATGAAGCAATTGCTTGTTAAAAGCAATTTCTGCATACTCCACATTGCTTTAACCGTAAAAGGGATTAAGGCCTTAACACATTACTACACGACAAAATTTTAGACTTGTCCAAATTCAAAGAAATTTTAGAAGTTGCAGATGATAATTCTAAGTCAGTGAAATCGCAAAATTCCTTGTCTTTTGGGTCAGAAAGCCTTGTGGATAATGAAGAAATTGTTCTTAACAAACAATTTCTTCGTTGTCCACAATGTTTTCTATTTCAAAAAGGGGCTCAAAAAACACAGGGTGGCTAATAGATGACCTTGAATATTGGTACCGCCAGAAAGGTTGCACCACACGGCATCAACATTTTAATACTCAGAATTTCTGCCTATTTTATTTTGTAATATTAAATATTACAGATGATCTTGTCAATGGTTTCATTAAAAATAATAAGTAAATGGAATGTGCATATGGATATCAGACACAATTATTCACAAATCGAAAGTCATAAAGGATCCTTTATTTTAGCCAGCAAAGCGTCAGCTTTGATAGCTTAAGTTTACAGACAAAAATTTAAGGTCTTCTCAGAGTTCAACGAGTGCAAACTGCCACTGGAGGCTTAACCATTAAATCCATTGAATGCCTACGCCATAAAAAGTAGTTCTTATGCATTTTAGGAATATTGCAAATTCTGCCTGCAACTTCATCTTTAATTCATGCCCAATCAATCCCACTTTTTTAGCATCTCAATAAAAGCGCTTTGAAAACATTGTGGACAGTGAAGAAATTACTTGGAACAATAAACAATATAGAATTTGCTTTCAATTTGAACCAGTCTAAAACTTTGTCATGTTGTAATGGGATAACTATTTGGTTACGATAACATTCGACATAGATGATTACTTAACCCATTCCAACACAGCAAAATTTTAGACTGGTCCAAATTGAAAAAAGCTGCAGACGACAATTTCAAGTTGATGGAATTTTGAGTTTTTTCATCTTTTTCGATAGAAAACATTGTGGATAATGAAGAAATTGCTTGATACAAGCAATTTCTTCATTTTCCACAATGTTTTCCAAAGTTTTTTCTTGAAGGGCGAAAAAAGGAGGGATTGAGTTGGAATGGGTTAACAAAACCATGGTTTGCTACATTACAGTACTTTCAATACTTAGATTCGTATTATCTTAGGGTTACATGGAACTAATACAGTTTCCCGCCATCTGTCACAGTTTGTCTAGGGATACTACGGTGATGTAAACAAAGATCAAAGTGACCTCTGATTGGTCCATATAATATCAAGACGAAATCTAACGATTTGATCCGATAAATTGATACTCTGTTAATAACTTAGGAACGAAAAAGATAACATTTTAATGTATTTCGCCTCTTGAGGGGCGGTTTCTATACCCTGGGGTATTTTTCGGAGAATGCAGTAAAACTAGCTGCGCGAAGAGGGTTATCTTAAAAATGACGTCATAAGTCATTGATAAAAGGGATCATGCCATATCACAATTCAGTTATTTTGACGGATGAGTGATTGTTCTTGAATTTGATATATGGTTTGACTCCCTTGCAATTTTTGGGGATGAGCTATGTGCAATTTTCTTATAATGGTCGCCTACGGAAAACGGAATAGTTCCCTGTAACCTTTAGGAGAAAGTTGACCTAAACAATTACTGACTCCAACTGATGATTTAATCCATTCCCACACAATGACGCTTTCTGACAGCCGTCTGGAAAAACAATTCAGCAATCAGTTTGGACCAGTCTAAAATTTTGTTGTGTGGGAATGGGTTAAACTTTGTCCCATTCATGTATATTTGTTGGCGTAGCTACAGTTTATTCAAGCTCAGTTAAGACATTCACCCATTCCCACACAATGATGCTTTAAAACACCCCTCAATACAAGAGTTATTGAAACATTGTGGATAATGAAGAAATTGCTTGTTCCAAGCAATTTCTTCATTATTCACAATGTTTTCTTCGCCAAAAGACAATGATGTCAAAAGTTCTATCAACTTGAAATTGTAGTCTGCAACTTCTATGCATTCGGGCTGGTCTAAAATGTTGTCTTGTAGTAATGGCTTAAGTCGTCAACCAATTATTTGACTGAATTGATACATTATACAGACCATAAATTTTGGCAAATTATCGCTATTTAATATCAAAATGGAATTTTTGTCGGTGCTCTGTAGGCAGGACTAGTGCTCTGTTGTTTATGCCTGAACCTCTGATACAGATCGAAATATAATGAATGGACGAAAATTAATGGAATAATTTATTCTTCGATTAATCGAACGAATGATATTAGTAGCACATAGCCGCGATTTGATGGCAGAAAAAAATCACCTATAAACATCTTAAATGACTCGAGGAATCGCCCCGTACAAATGAGGAAAGTCGACACTGTTTAGACTTAGCGGATTACGCCGTCTGATCGGGGACGATTTCCCACCTTTGGCAGATTTCTGAAGTTAGAATTTGGAATTTGAATTCTGGTTATTGTCTTCTGGATCCCATATCTTTTTTTTCATTATGGTATGTTTCTGGGAGTTTCAGTGATGTCAGGGAGGTGACTATTGACTTGAAGGGTAGATAACTCCTAGTCTGATCATTGTCTAGAATACATAGTATTCGTTTTATTTAGGAGACATATTGCATCAAATCAAAATTAAATCTATTACATCGACTGAAGCTTTTATACCGTAGGCCGAGTATGTCGTTTAACCCATTACCAGACAACAATATTTTAGAACGGTCCAAAGGAGTTACAGACGACAATTTAAAGTTTATTAAGATTTAGATTTCTTTTTCTTCATATTTTTTTCTGTGTAGATATTGTTGAAAATGAAGAATTTGCTTGTAGAAAGTAATTTCTTAATTTTCCACAATGTTTTCCAAACCCTCATTGTTTTTCATCGGAGCGTCAAAAAGCGTCATTGAAATGGACTGATTGAGTATAGTTTGGGTTGAGAAAATGAATATGTGCATCTCATTTTGTTGTTGTTGTTGTTAAATCCTTCTCATGCTGAACCCGGAATTCTAGTTTTAGCATGAAGTTTAGACAAAGATGAGGCTGCACCTCATGTCTGTCCTTTTGAAACCAAAGTTGTTTATGAAATTAATTTTCAAAAGAAGTATTGACAACTGAACAATAAGTACTACCTGTGTTTTCAGCCCTTTGATTTTTATACAATTCTAAAAAGGATTTTACTCGGCATGACAAGGATTAATATAAACGATACCCTATATATCATAAGTAAATAAATATCTATCTGTAACATTTTCTCGATTGTCTTTGATAAAAAAATGAAATACCTGTATACCCAAACCATTTTGATTTCTACTATATCTATCATTACTATCATGGTTTTTAATAATACTATCATCATCAGCAACACGACGATCGTAACCATCATTAAATATGCTGAATGTGAACATGGTTTTAATTCCCAACAACATATACATTCTTTAGGGCTCCCATTGACCGATTGATGGCCCCGCCCACTTACACAATTGGTCCCGCCCATTGACTCCGACGGCCTCAATATCATTATCGCCCATTACTATTGTTTTCGTTACGATTCAATTGTCTTGAATGATGGATATTTTCATCGCTGAAATAACATCCCTTTTTCTATGCGAATATTTTATTTAAATTTAAATAAACCTATTTGTCGCTTTTATATGTATAGAAGCAGACATTTGGCGCCGTGGGCTGGCAGTTAACTTTAACAATGCACACCAACGGAGCGCTTTATTTTCAATTTCGATAATATAATTTTGAATGCTGGCAAAAACGCCTGATTTAATGTGACGTAATTAATGACTTGAAACACCAGAAAACAAGACGCAAAATACAAAATGCTTCATTGAGTTTACTTGCAAGATAATTTCTAATGTTTCATTTCAGTAATATAAAAAGAGGATTGCTCGGTTGCCGCGTGGTTAACGTGCTCGAGTCGTAGTCGGGCGGTTGCAGGTTCGAGTTCAACCGTAGGAGGAAGTGTATTTGGGAAGAACTCAGCCCATCCACTGTAAAAGTGGGTATAAGAGTAGTGAAAATACGTCGACTCTCACTGTACACCTGGAATTAATAAGGGTCGGGATGAATTAAGATTATCTCTCTTTATCGTGTTTCCTCGAGGAATGGGGCCATCAAAGTAGTGCTTAATATATTACCAGAAGGCAACATTTTAGACTGGCCAAAAGTGAAAGGAGCTGCAGACGACAATTAAAAAGTTATGAAGTTTTAATCTTTTCAACTTTATGTCTAGAAAACATTGTTTAAAATGTAGAAATTGCTTGTTACAAGCAATTTCTTCAGTTTATATAATTTTTTCCAAACCGTTTTCTTCGGGGGTGTCAAAAAGCGTCAGTGTGTGGGAATGGGTTAAGATATTGACAATGGCACAGTCTATGCAGGCTGACCGGGATCGCATTGCTTCTCATCTGCCATTTCAACATTGTTAAACGGTCATACGACTCCCCTCCCCTACGCACACACACATGACAGACAATTTTTGAAACACTAACCCTAGTTACCATGTGCTGTATCCGGATACTTCTTTTCGCATATTGGACAACAATTCGTCGGTATAATTCTAAAACCTCGTAACTACTTCTTTAATTAATCTGTAGTTACGAGATTTTAGAATTACACTGACAAAATATATAAAATGTCGGTGGACAACGAAATTATTGTAGATCTATTCACAGTTTGCCATTTGTAACTTTTATGTCTAAACTAAAATAAATCAAAGAAAACTTTAAAAGATCAGTTCTTTATCTTTCCGTTTGGTCGATTCTTTCGAAATAATGCTGGCTTTTGGGATTGATTGAATGAATGGGGTTTAAGCCACTATTAACAATATTTCAGTCATATCGCGGCGACTGGACCAACTAGCTATGGATTCCTGGTATTTCTCACATCGGTACTACAACTACATCCATTCGATCCTCTCACTTAGGTAAACGATTATGTCTGAAAGGATATCTTGCCATGACCGGGAATCGAGCCCATGACCCCATGATTTGAAGTCAAACGCGCTACCACCTGCGCTATGGTCGCGAAAGTTATTTTCAGGAATTTCTTTACAAATGGTGAGACGGAAATGAGTAATAATGTAACAAATACACATAAAAGAACCACAATGCGTTATCAAACATTCTTGGAAGAGGATATAGTATCAACTCCGGTGAGAATGCACGGATCCGTGTATTATTTTTTTTTAATCTGGATTGGTCATTCTGCCTTTCTCTAATTGACCCCTGCTAAATTTTCAAGTATTTGTTTCATATAGTTTCTAAGAGGTCCTTTTTCTAGTGATGGGTTTCATTTAAGGAATCAACAAAAGCGTAATTGGGCTTATCTGCCTTGACCCCTTTCTTGTGCCAGACTATTTATCTTAAATGAGGATCATGCTGGTTGGAGGTCTCTCTTTTTGGTGCTTGGAGCAACTTAATTTGAGAAATTGAATAAAGGTGTCTGTTTTCCAATTTAAATACCGTAATAAAAGTGTAACATATTGTAATATATACACAATACAAAGATTTCATTAAAGAGATCTTGTTAATATAACGATGACGCTTAACTCATTCCCACTTTATCCCTTCTTTTACACCCCTCAAGAATAAAGCTTTAGAAACCATTGTAGAAAATGAAGAAATTGCTTGTAACAAGCAATTTCTTCATTATCCACAATATCTCTATCAAAAATAGACGGGAAAATAAAATTCCATCATCTTGAAACTGTCGTCTGCAACTTCTCTCAGTTTGGACCAGTCCAAAATTTTGTCTTGTGAGAATAGGTTAAACATCGATCGAAAGGACAGGTAATTTTGCCTTTCTTAGACAGACAGATTGGCTGTTATAGCAATCGAAGGTGGACGTACTGTTGTATCATCTTCGTCGTCTCTCCGTCTATGCGTTCGTTTTTGTCAAAATATCTCCTACTTCATGTATGGACAGATTCTGATAAATTTTTTATGGACTTTTCCATCCGTAATAATGTGACATCATGCCTATATTGCCCGACTACTGAAATTTAAGGCTATGTTATAGCAAAAAAGTTTCGTTAACTGTATACCAATACAACAGGATTTTAGACTGGTCCTAAATTAAAAGAAGTTGCAGAAGACAAATTTTAGTTGGTGGAATTCAAAACATCTTCATGGATAGAAAACATTTTGGATAATGAAGAAATTGCTCATTACATTTTCCACTATAATTTCCAAAGCTTTTTTCTTCGGGACGTCAAAAAGCGTAATTGTTAATCACGATGTGACATCTCCTGTATTGCTTGACAGATTCGGATGGCATTGTAGGCAATATATTCCGCCTCATGCATACATAGCCGAGATGTTACCATTTAAGACTGTACGACAGAAATAAGGGACTTCATGTAGCCTATAGCTTCTTGTTACCGGAACTTCCGTCATTTTATGACAGATTTAGATGGAATTTTCACAGAATACAGATCAACAAACGATCTTTTGTAAACTGAACAGATTTAATATAATTATACCGTGAAAATTAAACATATGGCTTTCTATGCCGGATAGGGTTGATATTTTCGCAGAATCTTTGTTGGTGGATGATCTGTAACATACTGTGAGGTATTTTAGGTTTAACTCACAGCAAAATGAAGCTTACTCTCTTTAGTGCTTCTGGTGGATTATCAAGATTAAAGAAAAAACATAAACAAAAAAATCAAAAACAAAAAACAAAAAAATATGAAAATATAAAAATGATTAGCTCGCTGTTTTGAAGATTTATCCAAGCTTTTGAACGTCATCTAAGCTGGTCCTAAGACACCGATGATGCCATTTTAAACTTAGTTTTAACAAAACCAAAAATTAAAACAGAATATTTCATATCAAGTTCCGAAAAAGACACCACACGATCACTTTGATATGAATAGCAGCGATCGTCTATGACGCAGGCAAAATTGTTTGGGTAAAGCGTTGTACACAAATCTCAAGAGGTAGGACAATTCAGCATATCTTGTCTTGGAAATAACTTTAGTTTGAACAAAATCTAGAGAAGAGAATCGATTCCCGCTTCAGTTTGGTTTTTAATAGATTTCTGACTTGAGTTTCTATGCATTTTATCAAATGGTAGTGAATTCTTTGTTTGTCCTACCTTTTGGAATATGCGCAGAGGATGTTTCTAACATTAGTAACAAATCTCTTAAACGACGGCCGCTATACAGCTAGGACTATTTTTCATGTCATTTTGCTGTGGATAGGCCGGTTGGTGTAGCCGAAGAGGGTATGGATTTGTCACTGCATTGGTGAATTGGTGTTTCCTTATTTAAAAATCAACGGATCTCCTCATTTGGTAGAGATTAACATTTCAAATAACACTCGAACAGTTTCGTTGACGGTAATGGTTGCTTTCTAAACGACTTTATTACACACTCTCTTACACTACGGTCATTCCCAATTCACCTCTGTAATTAACTCAGTAAATCGTCCGCTAACACGTCATCATTTTCTCACATGACGTCATATATCGCAACGAGTTTCAATTTAAAACCTGGAGCATGAATATGAGATGTTTTTCCGTTATAAATTCAAACGGTTTTATAACAAAAGTAGTTCGGTGGTTAAAAGGTAAATTGTTCATATAATGTATCTCGAACCATAATTATTATGTCCTTAACGTTTTTTTTTTTTTTTGCCAAACAACAGAAAATTAATATATAAGTTCATTCTTGGTTCGACAAGAATCTTTTCATTTAGCCCATCGCAGAGGTGTTTGGTTAGAGTAACGAACGACAACTCTGCTTGAAGACTGCTTACTACAGACTTTAAGATCAGTGCTGAGAGTGCTGAAGAAGGAAAGTCCTACAAGAAAGTAACTAATTGGCCTTCAGATCATCAGTACCTAGACGGAACACGATGTAGATACTAAAATAAAAATAAATAACTATAGCTTAACAACAAAGAAGCGCAACCAAGAATAGTTTGATTTAAATCAAACAAGGGTTCAATATTTTTTCGATAAATCCTTATTTTTTCTAAGGAGAAAAGGGGGTTATTGCCCACAAAATTCCAGTTCTTTCAATAGACTTTACAAAATACTTTCGTTCTGAAGTAACACCGTTATAACAAAATTTGTACCAAGCCAAAAGTACACGTATATTGGTATTGACCTCTCTATCTGTCCTTACATCTGCCAGGCCTTCTCATATTAGCACAAATATACATTCATGAGCAGGTTAAGATGCACTATTCACGGAGTGTTCCTCACCATGGGACCTTTCACCTGTATCTCATCATTTGACTTTCTCAAAGGTTTTTGTGGAGGGATGAAGCGAAGGTAAATCCAGCTACATGTATAATGCCATTATATATGTATATCTTTGTTGGCATATTGCATTTTGCATATTCTGATGTGGGTTTTAAGAGTGTCATGGGCAAAGGGGGCTTCGTCTCAAATTTTCTCGACGACCTAATACTTTTCTGTAAAGAGTTGAATACAAATTTCATAGATTGCTACTGGTCATGGTCATAATGCTTCATGAGGATTTTTTGTGATATAATGTTTTATCAGGCGAAAGCAGGGATAAATGGAAAAGTACTTGTCACTGCAACCCCTGCTTGATTCTTATTATAATTACTATAGATAGTCGAATTATAGCCATGTGACAGAGTTAAATAAGCGGACAACACTGTTGTAACCAACTCAATGCGAAATTCATTGTACGTATTCTATAGAGTACCAACATTGTTGATTTCATATTGACATTTACTCTGGTAGCCCAATAGATCTAAGAGAAGAAACCAAATCTACGTTTGGAGAATGTATAAGACACATAATGTTTTTTATCGTAAGATAATTCTAAGAGTTGTCTCTCTTTGTCCAAAAATTGATACTGACCTACATTCTTTCTGAAAAACAACTGCGTATCGATTGAACTAAAAAGCACAATTCAGGTAGTAATTATGTACACATGCTTCCTATAGACTTTGAATTTCCTTTTTTAATGGCTTTAGCTGTGGCAGAAAAGCACTGAAAATTGATGGATTGAGTTTAATTTGGCACTTCTTTGTTATATACCGTAGAAAGCATAATACAGCGTTCTCAAAATGCAATGCTATCTCAACACTAGAGGATAATGAAATCCATTGTTTAAAAAAAGTCTACAAGCACTTTTTAAGTTGGAATGAGGAGCAACTCCAACTTAGATTTAACAAAACCACACAAGACAATTTCATTTCGGGTTTTTTTGATAACACATATCACGTGACCTCTTAGATATGGAATACACCTCGGGTTACTTCTCATCTCAACTTGCCACTGACCAATCAGTTAGTTGTAGCCCATGACATTAATATGGCACATGTAAAGGATGATATAAAAATTCGTTTAGAGACTTCTAAACATGCTTTAGTTTGCTTTAAATTATTGAAAAATAAGATAATAATCAGCGCAGTAACTTGTTTTTTGTGATTCGCAGTCCCGTATTTGGTATTCACGTGATCTCAAGTGACATGTGGTAGTCATGTGACCATAGATAGGCAATGTTTACAAATATGGCTCAGGTCGCAAATGCATTTTTACAAAAATAACGCCGCCCAGTGCTTTAAAACATTCAAGAGCGATTAAAGGGATCGTAGGCATCAAGCAAATGCGATAATTTTGGGATTTACAGCTATTACTCAATAAAAATCAAATAGATGCAAAACGAAAGTAGAAGATTTTGAAAATTAGAATGTAGACATATCAACTTCCGGTTTCTACTTATTTAGTAAATAATTACTCTTTATTATGTCGTTATTTACAAGTTTAAATCAACAACACATCAAACCTTTAACAAGTGTCATCTAGTTTTCAGCTTGGTCCTTTTTACTTAAGATTTTTTACGGTTCTAAAGCCGAATAACGAATAAGGAAATCGCGCGACTACAGGGCGCCGAAGATAATTTGATACTATCTTCATCATATTATAGGAATTTTAGGAAAAGGGGAAAACTACCATGTGCAAACAATATTGTTACAATAACGTTAACGTCTTTTTTCTTCTTTTGAATTTTACTCACGTTTAAATATTCTTTTTTCCTAAGTCTAAACCGGTATTTCAAATCGATCACCCTGAAACAAGTTTCCACGCATTTCCGCAAATTGCAACGTATACTCATAAACTTGAAGTGAAAATCTACGTGAGTTTAGTATGATCGTTACAGAATTGGCCGAGCTGAGGGTCAAATAATCATCGAGGTCATAGATTTCTTACTGTAGAAGCTATTATTCTCTGTTTTAAGGATTCTAAAAGGAGTTCACGTATTACAGTTGATCAAAGGAGAATGTTATGCTTGAAAATTCTAATTTTGCTGTGCGTGACACGAGCTTATAACCAATTCCAACACGATAAAATTTAGACCAGTCCACATTCAAAGAAGTAGCAGACGACAATTGTAAGTTGATAAAGTCTTTAAAATCCTGGTCATTTTGGACAGACAACATTATCAATAATGAAGAAATTGCTTGTAATAAGCAATTTCTTCATTTTCCACCTTGTTTTCCAAAGCTTTCATAATGAGGGTCATTTAAAAGCGTCACTGTCTGTGAATGGGTTAAGACAATGCTAGTTTTGATTTCTGCATGTGGATTTATGTTTTGTGCGTTATTCACGCACATATGTACACGAATGGAAATGCTGGTTTAAGTTTAAAGTAGGGAGGCTTACTCGGAAAGTAATAAATGAATATGACTCTTTCAGCGCATTCCAACTTCTCAGTACTTTCAGTCCTTTGATTTAAAGTTTTGCTAATATGCGACACAGGAAGGAGACAAAGACTTCAGAATGCTTATTCAATAAAAAAAAAAGTACACCAACATCGTTAAGGTCTGGGGAAATTTTTCTTACCGATGTCCATCAATCTGATTGTCTGTCCTTTAGTATGTCTTTCTGTGTTCACGTCTGCTAGAAGTCAATAGTGTCTTTCTCTTATGTACTGCTTTTCATAAAAGAACCAATTCTATCCTTTATCCTCAAATTTTATAATAAGGAAAGTTCTTTGTTACTATTATAAAGCATATTTATGTGTTTCTTAGGAAGATTTATAGTAACTCTTTTACCATAAGAGGGTATTGTACGTTTGTTATCCCTTTCAAGAAAAAAAAGGGTAATGACGGATTCTAACTGGTATTGTTAGTATGGACTGAGGTAGGACAATTAAGTGCCTTGCTCAAAGGCACACCTCATTATAAACACAACTCAAACCCACGACCACCGGATCACGGGCCAAGTGCCCTACTAAGTGAGCTTTGAATGTTTGTACTCATGAACACCATGAAAATGCCCGAACTCATCCGAATTATGATTTTTATGTTTGAATGCGTAGCATTTCCAACATAGAGTTACCATACCGCAAAATGAAAGCACAATAATTTCTTTCCGGGTTTCCGAATTACACATATCATATGATCTCTTAGATATGAATACACCTTGGAATACTCATGTCAACTTGCCACGGAAATTTAGTTGTAACCGAAGAAATAATACCGTACATGTAAAAGATGGTATAAATTTTCGATAAGAGACTTCTAAACGTGCTTTAGTTTGCTTGAAAGATAAGGCCATATTCGGCTCATAAATTTGTTTTTGTGCCTCGCCGTTTTCTTATTTGGTAATCACGTGATCCCAAGTGAGATGCGATAGTCATATGACTTATACTTCACGGAACTATTTGCGCTCTTGAAGAACGAGACTGTCTAAATCTATCGATATAAGGCAGGTTGATATAGGAATCATTGGTCCGTCGTTCTCTCGCGTTTAATTGGTCTAAATGTAATGAGGCTGTTGATTGATTGGGTCGTGTTGAAATTGAAGAAAAGGAAAGAAAAAGGAAATTGACATGACTGATTATTAATTAATTGCTTTTCGAGTAAAAAATAATGATGTAAATAATGACAATGGTTTTCAATAAGCAATTTATAAAAAAAGTAATTCAGATTATTTTTAATCATTGACAAATCCGCGAAACTTAACAGCTGGATAAAGTTTAATTTAGACGTCATAGTTGTAGATGGCCGCTCCTCCTCCCCCCCTCTCTTTCTCTCTCTCTCTCTCTCTGAACAAAAGCAGATGAGATAAGTAAACTGCATGGGAAGATTCTAAACAAACAAAATAGTGTCTCGCAATTCAGATTGATACATCATACGATATCCGGAATAAGAATCCTCCTATGAAGATCATAACCTTGGAAAAACAGATTTAAAGATAAGCCTTTATTTACGACGTTTTCGTCGCCCAACAAACAATCTCTTTTTCAATGTTCTTCTTAAATATACAATGTATTTGACAATTAACACTCAATGGCACATTCCTTTTGGAAATGGTGGTAATGCGACACAAGGAGAAGGAGAAATTGTTTGTTTCTTAATTAAATAGTATGATTTTCAAATTTTCCTTAATTTTATTATCGGAGGGTTTCGTATGGGATCGTATTTTTTGTCTGTCTGTCGTGTGTGTGTCCGTCTGTAAGAATTTACTGAAAAATCTTCTCATCAGAAACTTTGGGTGAATTTCAAACAATTTTCACTAGAATGATCCTTGGTCGACCCTCTTTCAGATTTTCTCAAGAAATTCTGATTGGATAAAATACATGATTTTTTGAGGCGGATGGCATTTCTATAAATGTTAAAAATTGCCTTTTCTCAGAAAACTATGGAAAAAATTCGACCAAATTTCAAAGGAATAATCATAGAGCTGACACTTAACATCCGGAACACCTAGTGACAAGAGGGATTTTGAACACCCTCTTCTCAACCCATTTAGCTTTATATTTAACATGCTTCCTAACAGAGAAAAACCCAGGCGATTTAGCTCATATCAATCAAGTAATGTTTTGGTTTGGCTATATTATATGAAGCCACCCTAACACTAGGCACCGGTCAGCCTCATTTGCATATTCAAACCAAACGTTCGATGAACGGTACACTATTTTCCATCCAAATAAGTCTCGAAAACCAGCATTGAATCCTGAATAAGGTAACTCCGTCTGGCATTTGTCATTACCCCACATTGTGGTAGTACTAACTAGTCCCCATGGGTTGCACCATTTTATCATTTGCTACCTCGGCTTTATAGAAGAGAATTTATTCGTATACACAGAGTTTATAAAGTATATTTCAAATTCTTTCCTTTCATTCTTCAAAAATTCCTAAATTCCAATATTCTATTAATAGCAGCTAAAGTCTCTATTTCGATCAACAGGCATAATTTATTTGTTACAATGAAACACGTATTCGGAGTGTTGAATTCATTAATATGTAGCAAACCGAATAAATAGATATAACCAATAATGTAACGTGCAGAGCTGGTAGATAAAACTAATCTATTAAGAGAAAAGGATTCTCGACCCTGAATGGGTCGATTCTGTCTGTGTACAACTTGTCTCACTGGAAGTTTCCTAACTTGTAAACGACCACAGATTACCTCCCCCGAAACCGTCACAATATGTATAATCAATAGATGGTCTTTCCCGCGAAATTGAGTTTAATCTTAAACACACTAGTTTTAGAAAAGAAAAAAAAATATGAAGTTTTATTACATACCTTATATGGAAATTATCCCTGCTAATAAGGGCATGATTTTAAACCGGTTTCTAGACGCAATCTGATAATTGGGCACTCAAGGATCATTTCTGTGAAATTTAGGTAGAATCCGTAAACCTATATAGAAATTAAGGATATCCATAAAAGCCTAATTTTTCAAATGCCAAAAACATTGAAACAGTACATAATGACATAGAACGTATGTTTTGGTTTTGTATGGCCTTATTTGTTAGGTGTTTTCATGCAGTTACCACAATTACTCGAACCTATGAAGCGAGACTGTTTCATTGAAAGCAAGGGCGAAAGGCGAACCATAAATATCAAAACCTTAAAATACCTTTAACGCTTTCCTGTTTTCCTAAATTTTAGAACTGTCCTTGTCACAAGCAATTTATTCTCTTTTTTTTCCTAATATTTTTACAATTATAAATCCACATCGACGTAAAAACCAGAGATTGAAAAAGAAAGGGTTAAACCATAAAGAACCTTAATCCATTATATCGGAAGCAAAGATCAATTGGACAAGCATGCGCAAATTATTTTGGGTGTGCATAGATACGCTACACTTTTATCTTCAGCCAATCTTAGTCTGAGAAGAACCTTGGCATCCGTTATTCACAATATTATAATTGAATGACTGATAGAATATGTCAATTAGGGTTGACAGTTATAACAACAACAACAACAAACTCTGTGTAAATGTACTAGAAACAACGACTGACTTCTTTCAGTCCATTATTGCAACAATATGTTCTACAAATTGTACCTATTTAGGTATTGTAAGAGCAAATATTAGACACTTTTAAGGGGAAAACGTCGTGAAGTGAACATTGAATTTATATCTAAAGCATCTGAACGAGTAATTATGTCATTAACTTTATGTAAATGAGTCTATGTGGTAGCAGATCTCCATCGAGTTAATCATATTTTGATAAAAACAAACCTGTTAATGCCGTATTTCGTACACACTTGTCGTTTCAATGTGGCAGTCAAAGTGCATGTCGTCATTGAGAGTTGAAGTGATCCAAACTTACTACCTCTGATTTTTTTTCACATGCACTGCGTTTGCTTTGCGACACATTCTACCAAAGGGCATGTCGTGTTTGGGCAACCAAAATGTAATAATTTAATTGTTAGTTTTGTCTATCAAAAACGAGCGATCTGATTGGTCGAAAAATTTAATTCATACCTCTATGAACAAAATTTTGAGTACGCAGCCATTTTGAATGCTTCCGCACAAAATAGTTCACTACAAAAAGGTATCAAAATTTGTTAAGTTGTTGCATTTTTCGCTCGATGCTATTAAATTATAAGAAATGAAGAGAATATTTTTTTGTTTTCATGGAGGTATGAACCGAAAAACCTAATCACACAATGTATGAATCCGCTTCGCGTATTCATACAGTGTGATTAGGTTTTTCGGTTCATACCTCCATGAAAACAAAAAATATTCTCTTCATCTCTTAAGTAAATACAGCTTGAAGTTGCATAATTCAGAACTACAGATGGAGGGCGTAATTCGTATGTTAGATTTAACCCATTCCAACACAGCAAAATTTTAGACTGGTCCAAATTGAAAGAAGCTTTTTGGATAGAAAACATTGTGGGTAATGAAGAAATTGCTTGATACAAGCAATTTCTTCATTTTCCACAATGTTTTCCAAAGCTTTTTTCTCGAGGGGCGTAAAAAGGAGGGTTTGAGTTGGAATGCGTTAAATATTCCACGAATACTGCCACAAATCCTATCTTGTATGTATTCATTTGAAGCGATTCGACGAAACTATTCAAATGAGTACCTACAACTTAGGGTTTCGTTGAACAACCTGGATTTTGAAATGCTGTTACACCGTTTTATCTAGACCTCTGATTGTATCTATGACATTTTGGTCGACCACTGGCGATGTTCAATGTATTATGTGTACTTTATCACCAAACTTTGGGATTGATTGATTGATTGAATGGGGTTTAACGCCGCTTTTAACAGTATTTCAGTCATATCGCGGCGGCTGGAGCACCTAACAATGGATTCCTGGTATTTCTCACACCAGTACTACCACTACATCCTTTCCTAGCCTCCAGCTGCTATCTCACTTAGGTTTTACGATTATCCACCCATTGGTGAGAGACAATTGTCGGAAAGAATATTTGCCGCCGCCGTGGATAGAACCCATGACACCCATGATTGAAGATTAGGTGTCTGGCGCGCTACCGACTGCGCTATGGCGGCGGCCCAAACTTTGGGAGACACAGCTAGTTTTCTTGTTCTATTAGGCAATTCGCTTGTTTTCCTTCACAATGGGGTGTAGAGGTGTAATCATTCTTCGATTTTCTTAGGTTCTTCCGGTACAAAACTCTGACTTGAAAACGTGATATATCATTTAATTCAACGGTTTCAAAATGGAAAGGCAGTCACAACAGAAAACAAAATCACCTTTTGAATGGACGCAGCTAGTAATTGTGCAGATTGTCACTGCAGTATGAGTTTAAAATGCAGTTTTATATCCCAAACACCTGCGACATGACCCATTACACGACAAGGTTACGCAATAATCATTATCTATGACAACATTTATTAAATCTACTGTTTACCTACCGCGCACAGAATTAATTCTATAGACTGGATGACCTAATGTACTACAGCAGGGTACGGATGTTGGATCCTTTATAAAAATTCGATTGTTGACAGTCTACTAGGATTAAGATTGGTATCCCAATCAACTTCAACGAGACCGGCTTTATTTATCAAGTCGACAGTGGTACCAGTCTACTGGGCGAAGAACATTGCGACGGTATGTTAGACGTTGCGCGCGTAATTCATAAAATTATTTTGATTTATAAGAACACGTTCCTTTTATTGAAGTCATTTCTGAATTTAAAAGCGAAAACAGAAAATCTTTGTGAAATAAAATGTCTGAAAGTATAATCTGACTTGTCTAAACAGTGAATATTTAGAAGTAAAGAGTTTTCCTCCCACGAGGTTGTTTAAAGTTTTTCCTCCTAAAAGGTTGCAATTTTTCAAAACATATCTGTAATGCATTACAAGGGAATAAAATTTCAGACTGGTCCAAATTGAAAGAAGATGCAGACGACAATTCAAATTTCGCTAAAATCGGAAATTAAGTACCAAACTTGGCAGTAAACATTTTGAGAAATGAAGAAATTGTTTTCAATGATCGTATTTCGTCAGCGCACCAGAAAGCGTCATTATGTTGGAAAGGGTTTAATCGTACTTTTAATCCTGGATCTCGACTTTGATGTGACGTCGTATGATGCGTGGTACTGGCAAGATTTAATAAGAAAAATCACTTTGATAAAATAACAGAAGGCTACAATAGTCGGTTAGCAATAAAAAAAAAAAAAAAAAAAAAAAAAAAAAATTAAACATGGGCGTGATCTATTCGATACGTTTTATACCATCTTAAAGTAAATATCAGTCCTAATAAGTTGAAATTCTGATTTCCGAGAAAATTTAATGTCTGTTCATTTCGTGCCCTTTACGTGTGATGAGTAAAATCAAATGAACGTTGAAAATTTGGTATCATGACGTACAATACAATTGGAAAAGACTAAAATATAACGGGATAGGTGATTTATTAATTAACTTGGGATAACGCTTCTATTTTCTTTGAAAAACCTACAAATGTCCAGCCATTTTTGTCTCGCAGTGAAATTGGCGTTTTGAAGGCTGTGTCTTGGACGCATGCAGATAACATCAACAAGATTTTCAAAAAAAAAAAAAAGAAAAATGTGTACGTTTGAATGGGGTTTACGCCGCTTTTAACAATTTTCCTAACATATTGCGGCGGCTGGAGCACCTAAAACGGATTCCTTGTATATCGCCCACCAGTACTACCATTACATCCTTTCCTAGCCTCCAGCTGCTATCCCACTTAGGTTTACGATTATCCAACCCTTGGTGAGAGACAAACGTCGGAAAGGATATATGTCGCCGCCGGAGATCTAACCCATGACAACCCATGATTGAATATTGGGATTCTGATGAGCTACCAACTGCGCTATGACGGCACAAAAAATGAGATATGCATGTAACAACATCGAATCATAAATACATAAAAAAAAATGAAATGTATTAATTATTATTTAGTTTTAAATGATATGTAAATGTGAAATATTCAAAATTACAACAACTAAAGAGAGTTTACTGGCAAATATGGCATTTACTCCTGATAGTGATTATGCTGGTAAGCATTATATCATTAATATTGATTTTAGATGTTTGATATGAGTACGAATTTATTGATCACGCTTATAAAACTAGAAGCTGGAGAGTGCTTGTATAACTCCGCTCGGCCTTTCACCCAACAAATGGAAGACTTGATAAAATCTAATTTACCGACAAATAAGCAACTTTTTGTGAAAACTAAATTTTTAAAAATTCTCAATTGTTATATAGTCATGGTTAGATCATCCCTGCAAGCTTTTTCCATACAGCCAAAACAGAAAAATTATGAAAATATGACAACTTAAGTTCAAGAGCAAATGCTGACAGCAGGTTCATGAAATTTCAAAACCTTCCTTTTTCTTGGCAGAAATTAACAAGTTCCTAAACAGCGCTGATTATAAACAAAGGAAAATACAATTGATACTATTATTAGGGCGAATTCTTTAGACAGCTTGAAAGCATAATAATCAGATTTGCTCTCCAGAAGAACTTTCAGTATTTTGATTAACTTATAGCTGGTAAATAATTGAGTGGCAGTATCATCTTTGTTTACACCTCGATATGATTGAAATAAAGGGTTGGTTAGACGCGTTCATCACTAGCGGAAAATCCTTGAAGCATGCATGTGACCGTCCAGTTTTCCTTTACTCCTTTTGATCATTTTTAACTTGTAAAATGAAATGATTTTTTTTCTGTTTTCCCGTCAGAATATACGTCCAGTTGAGCTAAAGGCACTTTTGGTAAATTGCAGCGACACAATCTCGAGTTTATGGTTATACAAATTGGTCTACGACCAATTAAAAATAAAAAAATAGGTCAAAGGTTAATTCAGGGATGAATTTGATTTAGGAGAAAGGTAAATCTCTTTTTACTTTAAATTAGGACAGAGGTCAGGTAATTGTCAAAGGCAGAGTATGATACTACATGTATATGAAAAAGAATCGCAATTAGCTTATTCAGGGGATTATTGAGATGATGGACTTAGAAAGAATTATTAAAATCTCACAAAGTAGGTCAAGGTTTATAAATGATGGCAGATGAAAGACAATCTTCTTTCTACTACTTTTGTCCTCATTCATAGACTAAATGATTTAATATTCCATAAAGAGTGACTAAGGTCAAGTTTATTGCTTTGTTAAATGGTGTTTAACAATTGTTCAGTCAAATCGCGGCGGCTAGAACACCTAACAATAAATTCCTGGTATATCTCGCACAAGTACTACCATTACATCCTATCCTAGCCTTCTGCTTCTATCCCACTTAGGTTTACGATTATCCATCCATTGGAGGGAGACAAATATCGGAAAGGACATGTGCCGCCGCCAGGGATCGACCCCATGAGACCCCATGGTTGAAGATTGGGAGTCTGATGCGCTACCAAATGCGCCATGACGACGGCACGTCAAATGGTAAGTTCAAGGTAAAAGGGTTGAAATGAAGCAAGATGAAAGAGGTACATGTTTTTAAACAATATCGTTAGATTTTATACAATTTCAGTGCTAATCAATGAATAATTTAGTAAATGGGTATGATTTGCAGGTCAAAGGCTGAGTATATTGCCAGATGAAATCACTATTTGCTTATGTGTTAATTCTTGAAAAAAAATCGGGAAGTAGGTCCAAGGTCATGGTAAGTGACAAAGGTTAAACTTGATGCCAAATAAAAAGCAGTCAGTATTATCTTTTTAATATACATAGAACTGATGGCAATACCTTTCATAACTGGGTAAAGGTAATACGGCTCTATATTAAAGAAAATATTAGAATGAAGGTCAAAGGTCAAGATCGAAGGTTACTTTAAAAGTCAAATTCCTTTTACAACTCATATGCCGGTAGATTCAGATTTTGTTTTCAATGTTTCATAATATGTTCCAAACTTTATTGAAAGAGTCTTAGAGGAGATATCCCTAGGATAATTCCTAGTACACTTGGCCAAATAGTTTAGAAGAATAATATGTTTCAATGAAAAATTATTGCACTGACGCACGGACGGATACCGGACGACAGGCCATCAGAAAACCTAGCTGGACTTTGTATAGTGGCGCTCAAAAGAAAACGTATATACAGTAGGCCTTTATCAATTATACAACCTTACAATTGCAATAATTTTGTTGTTATTTTTCTATTCTGGCATAAAGTGATAATAATCAAGTTCAAATACCGATTAAAAGAAGAAAACGGTCGCTATTCTTTTAAGTGACAGTTTCAAGTGACAAAACGTTTCCCCATGCAAGCATAGGAATATTCGTCCCATGTAGGTAAAACTATGCAAAATACCAAAATTTGAGCCTTGTTGGTCCCACATTGAAATTCAGCCTATGTTGGACCCATATAGGACCCACATTGATAAGAAAAATGCCCCCTTCCTCCCCCAAAAGGTTGAATGAATTTCTAAATATTTCTTGAATATTCTTATCAGTTCCCTTTTTCTCTTCTTTAGCACAAGATAAGATTTTCATTGGCTTTTGCACCGAATCTTTTATTTCTCTCTATACATATATATATTCTAATTTTCATCGTTAAAATTTTGTGTATCCATTATAAAAGTATTTTGATGTAAGTATGTATTATCTAACGTAGATCTTCTCCCCCCCGCTTTCGAAACGGCTAAACCTGTTTAATTAACAGGCTGCTTGCGTATATATGCGTAACCCACATGTTACGAATAATAGATGTTGACGCAAATCTTTGAACATAGACATGCTAATGCCGACATGGCGCCCAAACATTACCAGTGTATGACCATAAGTTAATATAAACCATACGGATCAATAATGGGCAAATTAGGGACAAAAAGGTTGTCTATATGGAATCTGTATAAATACCGGTTGTAGATCCCATCTTGGTCTCACATTCGTAGCATAAATGGGACCCATATATGTTCTCACGAATGCTCTATATAGGTCAAATATATTTTGCTAGTTGTGTCACTACTATCCGAAAGGACTTTGTTCGAATTAAGTAAACGTAGTAGCATCTATTAACGATCTGTCAACGAACTATACGAACGGGACAGAACGTAAAAGGCTGTTGCAGAACGCTTTCGCGCGTCCCATTTAGTATAAAGACAGAGTTACAGAGGTACCATAATCCTGCTAACGAAATTGCCATACTGTGGACGTGTAAAGACGTGGTCAGGACGGGCAACATTCGCAGACAGACACAACTTAATCTGACTGTGACCTAATTCGTCGTTATACAGACTGAGTGCATTGCTTTGCAGACTGCAGCGAAAAAAATAAAACACAGGTTCTGAGTTAGCTACTAGCACGTTTCTGTTCTGTCCAAAACATTCTGGTTTATACATTTGAAGTAGGTGCATGCCGTTCTTACGCAGTTTTTACCAAGTAAACCATGCCATCAGTACGTTCTTACGCAGTTCTTACAAAGTCCACCCTGCCAGTTCTTACAAAGTCCACCCTGCCATCAGTACGTTCTTACTCAGTTCTTACAAAGTCCACCCTGCCATCAGTACGTTCTTACGCAGTTCTTACAAAGTCCATCCTACCATCAGTACGTTCTTACGCAGTTCTTTGAAAGTCCACCCTGCCATCAGTACGTTCTTACGCAGTTCTTACAAAGTCCATTCTGCCAGCATTATGACCAAACAAGTTAATATGTAAGTTTTTTATTAATGTCACAAGTTTTCTATGGGCATTGCACATCTTTTTGCTAACGTTTCCCAGAACTATGACCCTAATGTAGAAAGTCAATCTTATGCAAATATATTCGACCAATCGGAACTGCTTAAATACTTTAGGCATTCGTCAATAACTGAGGCCAAGAGATGGGCAGTTCTCCTGTCAATACTGCAACAGATGCCATAAACTATACAGATCACAACCGTAGCCATTTTATGTCTTCACAATCGCGTCCGTCTTCGAAACCCAGTGATTCAAAAGGCATGGCTAAACGATGTTGATGATGCACAAAATCTCATTCCTAGTGCTTGGAGAAAAAACACTAATATGCCAGACCTGAACGACCCCTAAAAAGAGAAGCATTTCTGACAAATGGCCTTTTTAAACAAAAATATTTCAAAGCGCTGCAACATGTATGCAATGTCAAGATGGTATGTTTGATTCATAATCACATAAATATAGATTATTGGTCAAAATCAATTTATGTATTGACAGGTGTAGTAATAGTGGTTTTTATCCGTAAGCTATTGAGAGGCTGAGAGACATTAGCAAACAATGTAGATACAGATAAGACGGCGTACAGGAAAGCATCAGACCAGTGTTTCTTCATTGTTTGCTATAAGTAAAGAATTTAAATGTATTGAAATCATAAAAGAAACCGTATCTATCCCTTGTTCCCAACAATTGTCGCAAGCTACAATCAAAGGCAGTCGTTCAACGAGCGTTGTCATTGCTTTGATTATCTTTTCAATGATTATCTTCGTTTGACAAGTAAGGGATGGTTTTCCAGGATAATAATTGGGGCTTTCTTAAACCTAGTTCTACAAGCAATTGATTTACTTCTGTCGTTTGAATGGTTAAAATGGTTAAACCCACCATTAATAGTATTTCAGTCATATCGCGACACCTAGATAACCTAACTATAAGTGCCTAGTATCCATCACACAAGTACTGTCACAACATCCGATCAGAGCCTCTAGCTACTCACCCTACTTAGATTTACGATTATCAACCTATTTGTTGCAGACAGTTGTCGAAAAGGATATTTGCCGCATTCGGGGATCGAACCATGTTACCCAGTGGTTAGGAGATCTACGTGGTACCAACTACTCTGTGGACGCGGCCTTACATGATATGCAAATAAATCTTTATGCGCAATTACTAATTTTCTGTTTAAAGCAGGTTTAATTGCGCTTTGAACAGCCTCTCAAAATGAAATCACTGTTGAGATTCCTGGTGGGATGTCTTGTTCAAGAAAATACCAACATGACCAGAAACTTTATTCATTACTCTAACAATGGTTCTCCTCTTTACACTACTCTGCTTTGGAGGTACGCTAGCGGCGATTACAAAAAAAAATAAAAATAAAAAAAATATATATATTCACAAAATAATGATGATAGTAATAATAAAAAGAATTCGGCTTGATCTTCAATGTTAATAGAAATGTCGAACGGACAAAGACGTACAGCTTATTTTACAGATGCTGACGTGACGCGATTGTAATAATGGTCAACACGTTACATGAACAAACTAGGAGCGTAAGAACGATGTGAAATACCTGCGAAATAGATGGTCGAGAAACAAACTAGTCAAAATGTTTTTGAACATTGTGAGAACGGAAAAGATCTAATTGCGATTGAGTCATCGATATGAACGATCAGCTTAATACGACCAGATTGGTGTGTTTGAATGAGGATTAACGCCGCTTTTAACATTATAGTAGTCATATTGTGGAGACAAAACTTCTACGGCACCTAACCAAAGATTAATTCTATCACCAGTGCTACCACAACAGAACTTGACAAGAAAGGGCTGTCGATCGGGATAAGAATGAGGTGGGTGTATGTAAACGTATTAAGATCTTACTTCAAGAATTACTGGGACCGCAAACCGGTTTATAATTTTCCTTGGAAGTTATATCACCTGATAAGAAGTATAGTTTGCTGTGACTGAGCCTTTAGGGTTTAGTTGGCTAAATAGTACGTCGATTGTCGTACTGAATAAATGTGATTTTGGCAATTTGGTAAATCTGCATGATAATTCTATTTTTCTGTAGAGGCTCTAGAGAATATGTTTTAAGAATTAATAAAAATATATAATAATTATAAAGCAGAAAATGTATGACAGAAAAAAAAACGAACGTGCGTAGGACATTACCACTAAAGAGGTCAGTCTTAATTTTCTGATTGATTTGATTATCAACATATAGTACCATTGTCATTTGTCAAAAGTGGAAGAGTGGGACCCTGAAGAAACTTGAATTACAAAGAAACCACACAGGAGTTAGCCATGTGGACAAGATACATAAATGAAATATAAAACTAATTAAGTGGTTTGCGCCTCCCAGATAGTAATGCACCGTGAACGGTCGATCACCGCATTGTCTGCCCACCCCCCTCATCGCGAAGATGTGATAACCATCTCATTAAAACAATGTTATCGTCCAATATTAATTCTTTATGATTTATTTCTATCCGTGCTAAATCGGAAACCTGAAATAAATTTGAGTCGCGTCCTCCCAAACCCGACGTATTTTAGCAAGAAACTGTATGAAAAATGTGCTAAAAATTTTGGATTTTTTTCTATATTTTTCTCGGTATATGTGCTTTTCAAGTTTTTGAAACAAAGACAGATTATTCTTGATAAGTATTTAAGCTTGTATCATAAAGTACTAAAATCGTACTCAAATCCCAGTAGACACATCACTTTCAACGAATGTCAAACTTTTTTTCCCATGAAATTTATCTTTCATCTTTATCTAAGAATGATAATCTAGCGCTACGACACAAGTTTAATCATTTCTTTTCTTCTTGCGCTATTTGGCAACCTCTGTTAAAGCGATTTGAAAAACATTGCACGGTACACTGGTATCTTTTTTACATGCTTTGAACGCGAGGACAGGCCCATAAATGTATTGAAATATTTTGAAATGTTCTTGTTTCGTCACACACGTCGTGTACAGTTACTCCTAAGTATATATCAAGAACAATTAATGTTTGATAGCCACGCATGTGTATTTCTAAATGGACAGAGTCACGCACATGATATAGACACGCACCTGGGTCAAAATAGAATTTAAAGTCCCTTTTTTAAACAGTTTAAAATTCCTTTGCTTGTCCGTTACCATACTTCAACATCTCTTTATGTGATTAAAAAGAAGCAAAAAACTAATGACAAAACAAATATTTATTTGTTCAGTCATTAGAGTTTCTATTTGGCTGATGTACAACTAATGGTGGCAAAATTATACTACAAAGATCATTTGTATCCGTTGATTTCACCTGCTATTTTAGTATATACATTTTTTTTTAATTCCTTATGATGTCTCGATGCTGGTCAACTATTGCTCATCAAAAAATTTTGGTGATTTTACTTTTGATGTGGAAGCACGAGAGAAATATGACTTCTACTCGAACATAAATTTCATTGAAGGTCTTGTTAAACATGACGTAGATAATTGCATTATTCTTGAGAGTAGTTTGTTATTTTTATTCAGTGAGTTGTTGCCAACTCATTTCAATCCTGAAATTTGGATCATACTAAAAACTTGTAAGCCGACAATAAATGAAGTAAGTTTCAGTTAATTATGCCAATTTCATCATATGTTTGAAACAACAACAACAAGAACACAACTCGATTACGAGGGAGATATTAACCCTTATCATTCTGAAGAAAAATCCTTCCGGAATCGACTCAAAATCAAAGGACTGAAAGCCCTGTAAGTACTACTTGTTTGTTAATATTTCTTTTGGCAACTCATTTCATAAACAACCTTGGCTTAAAAGAGACGAATAGGTGAAGACTATGGTCCAACTGCACTAATGTATAGACTGATCTTGTCTATCCCTCCTCCCAAAAACAGGAATATTCCGGATTCAGCATCACTTTGTTCTAACTGACCAGTGACGTGATCTAGTACCCCTGTGCAATTGTTTCAAATGAAGACATAATAACGTTTTATTTTTGTATCACTGAAAATGTTTTTGAAAACATATTTCTTTTGTGTATCCTCTTGAAAATGATGGTAAGAAAGTTCGTCTCTCTGAGTGAACGATGTAAGATTTATTGACTACCACGTGTACCCACTGCAAGATTAAGAAATCTCGGGTCTCTAGAGTGTCCAATACAGATGCTTTAAGAAATCTTGTTCTGCTTCTGTATCCTCAACAAATACCGTCAGACATCTTGTCTTGTCTTGCAACTTTATCCGCTATTAATGTTGTGAGAAACATTGTTTTTCTCTACTGTATCCACTACAAATGATGTATGACTTCTTGTCTCCCTATTGTATCCGCTATCAATGCCTAAGGAGTATTGCCTCCATCATTTATACGCGATAAATGCTGTACCACGTCCGCTACAAATGATGTAAGAAATCTTGTCTCTCTACTGTTTCCGCTACAAATATTGTAATACATATTGTCTCCCTATGGTATCCCCTGAAAGTCCGTAGAAATATTGTCTCCCTACTGTATTCGCTTCGGATGCTGTAAGAAATCTTATCTGCCACTGTTTTCGCTGATAATGCTGTAGGAATCATGCCTTCCGACTGTACCCGCTAAAATGTCGTGAGAAACCTTGTCTTCCTGCTGTATGGACACAAATATAGTAAGACACATTGTCTTCCTACTGTATCTGCTGCAAATGAAATAGAAATCTTATCCCTCACTGTATCCGCTATAAATGCTGTAAGAAATCTTGTCTTCTGTAAATGCCGTAGAAGTTTTGATTCCATGCTATTTCTGTAGCAATAATGTTTACCAGAGTTATCGCTGCAAATGTATCTGAACATACAGTTCGGTACTAAATGACTCACACAGAATATTTCTAGTCCACTGTAAAATTTATTTCCACCGGTAACAATATACTCATAGAACCATCTCCACAAAGGGTAAACAAACAATTTAACTAGAATAAATTACCTTCCCCCATCTGATGAGTGCTCGTGTACTTTAACGGCCGTAAATTAGCACTTGTTTAGAAATAAAAACCTTTTGAATCACAAAATTAGCGACTGTGTTGTTTAAACCAATTAACGTCTATCGTTTACTTATTCAGAGTTCTCGGGTTATAAGCTATAATGCTTAGCGTTTACGAAGGTTGGCCTTCCTCAGGTAACACATTATTGCATTCGGATTTAAATCTATGTTTCTTTTCAAAATACCAGTAAAGAAATTCAAAGAATAACAAATAAACTGGAAATACGTTGCAATTATTCATATATCAACTAATACTCATGGAATGTTAATGTAGCCTCTATCTGTTATTGAAAACTTATGCAAGGCTTTTACATCTAGTGGTATGTATGCTCGAAAACACGAAAATGATAACCATAATAAAGACAATAACAAGAGGAAGAGGAAGAAGAAGATCGAGTTTCTCTCTCGTCATTATGTCGCTTGATTTCTTACTGTTGCAAGACTTCGTCTTATAATATGTAACTGAAAAGAATTACTCTGGTGTCGATGGCAAAGGTCCCAGGACATTTTCAGCAGGGAAAGCCCTACCCTTTTAAAACCATTTAATGCTATGGCAGCTACTAGCTAGTTTATGTCCCTGCTACATTATATTTTCCCGTGCTGATCCCAACAAAACCGCTGTCATCGTTGTGTAGGTTCTTTCTCCATATCCATATGAAATCAACATAGACGAGCGCGGAAAATCACAGTGTGCGAGTGTTTTTGTTTAAACCATTGATTTCTGTGAGTCCGTTTTAGATCTAAACAAAATGTGCATTTTGTTCTCTAATAATGGTCGTATTGAAGCATTGTGGAAACAATGGAATGTTCAGTTAAGCTTTAAATAATTTAATATCTTCCCTCCCAACCGAAACATTACCGGGAGAAATAGATATAGTAATCGTGTAACGATTTCGGGGGGGGGGGGGTAATTTTGCCGAGATATGCAACTTAGGGAACCTTCAGACAGTCAAGAGACTATTTGGAGTGATATATAGACAAGGTCGATCCCTTTAGAGGATCCCTTTCTTTGAATTGATAGGCTTTGTCTACGAGCTCGGCACGTTACATGTTGTGGCAGCGGTGGGATGACGACAACTGCCAGACCGGAGTTGCCCTACCCAATGATCTGCGAAACCAAGATTCTGGACGAGTCTTCTAGGAGGGTAGAGTAATGTAACGGTTTCAGGGGGGATAATTTGCCGTGATATGCAAATTGGGGAACCTTCAAAATGTCAATTGACTATTTGGAGTGATATAAAACACAATGTCGACCCGATGTCGACCCATTTAGGGTTGAGGACCCTTTTCTGTGAATGGTTAGACTTTGTCTACGAGCTCGGAACAATACAATAGCACGCCTCCTTCTGTTGTGCCGTCCCAAATATGTCTTGTACAGTAGGCCTACTAAATCCCTACTTTCTCAGTTACACTTAGATAAATTGGGAGGAAATCCATCCTATGAAAAAAGACCAACCCCTTAAACATGGTTCTATCGTATGTGTAGTGGTGCAATGATACTGTAATGTAACACGGTTCAGTGTCTCCTATTTAACAGAATGCAGCTCTAGCTCAATTAACAAATTTGGCGGGAAGAACTAATACGTCACGTGGTTTGTTAGCGGGTAATTTTATACGAGAGTAGATCAGCATACACAGTTTATTGCCTTTTATCGTACATAGTGATAATTTCATGAATAAAGGAGAGCTGAAATATGAATTGAAGTGCTTTATCAGTATAGATCTAGTCACATACTTGTCATTTTGTCATCGGTTTTCGCATGATCTTTTCTATCAAATTCTATCAGTAGGGTCTGTTACTGACGGTAACTTTAACCTAGGATAAATACATGTAGATTCCTGCACTTGTCAAATACCTTATTTTCTTCTCTGTACAGATTGAAAAATCAACTCGATCGAGATTCACAGAAACCTAGCTGCGATACGAGACAGCAGATTATGAGAAAGAGGGCTACGATATCGCAGCAAACAGAAATAATGCAAAGAGGTTGTCCTGGATTTCAAATGACGGTATTGTCAGGCAAAAATATCTTGAAAACATAATCGAATAAACTTTAGTCGAAGGGGTTGTAGAGACATGCGTGATGAAGATCGCTTAATGGACAGACCTAACTACTATAAGCCTCACAGGGTCAAGTGATTTCCTCAACAGAAGTGATTGTTAGGACATCATTCATAGGCAAAAGGGGGTAAGAAGTCTTTGGTAAACCTATTACAGAACAACAAAATTTCAGACAAAGTTTCAGACTGGTCCAAGAATTTGCAGACGACAATTTTAATTTGATGGAATTTTACAAAGCTTTGTCTTTTTGGGTATGAAATACTGTAGATAAAGAATGAATTGAATATTGTGGATAATGAATGAATTGCTTGTAACAAGCAATTTCTTCATTTTCTACAATGTTTTCCAAAGTTTTTTTGTCTTTGAGGTGTCGAAAAGTGTGATTGTATGGGAATAGGATTATATATATTCTGTATCTACAGTGTACTACATATCATACTTTAAAAACTGTAAAATCTGCATTCTGATGCACTGACATCTACTTTTTCCATCAAAAACATACATATCCGTTTTTGGACACCAAAATTAATTCGTTTTCGTACACTATTTTACATGCTTTTACCTTCAGTGTTCTGTGACCGAGGGTTCTTTCCCCGATCACACTTTTGAGGCATTTGGTTGGGGAATTTGTCTTTTGCCTCAATGTTTCCTAACTCGCTTGGCGTGAGTATTTGGTTTTCAACACATTAAACGATGAAGTCCAAAGTTCATTTCTGTATTTCTTTTATTCAAGTGGACACTTCTTATTTTTGCATAAGATATTAACAGTAAGACAAGCACTGATTTCAACTGACAATTTCTAAATTCTAGTTCCAAATATCATAATATCTAATATCTAATTTAACATCTTTTTACTAACTAGACACAAGCATTTAAGTGAAAAATGTTAAAAGATTAATCATGAAATAACCAATGAAATTCAAGATCCAAAGATTATAGATTTTGACCAATGAAAATTTGAGACTTGAAAATCAATCTACATCGAAGATAAACAAGAGGATTCTTATCAATTTGGAATGTCAAACTTTGACACCTTATCATGGTTAGGATAAGTTTGCTTTGATAATGAATAACAGTTATCAAGTAGCCATCTATTTAATAGGATTTGATCAGCTCAGCCAAAAGTTTTAATTCTCATATTTAGATTAATGTTGTTGGAAAGAATATAATCTTTTCACAAGTAAAATCTAAACAATGAAAACCATATAGAATGTATTTAAATTCTTTTTATAGAAAAATACTAAAGATCATGCCAAATGGTGCAACACAAAATTTCACAATTTTGTGGACTGTTACACTTTCCACTGCCTTGAAAAATGATTGTCCTCAATCATATACTAATAAAAGGAAATACAGAAAAACAACAAATGAAATATACAATTAATCAAATCAAACCATTCATACAAAATTATTTCTTTCATACATCTCTTCACTCTACCTGCAGGGTTTTATCATACTTTATGACACTCATACATATCAACAAATAGTAATAAATTATATGCATATTAGGCAAAGCATTTACTTACGGTTTCCTATAAATTGACTTATATCTTGTTGATAGTTAGTACAAATATATTAAGAAACATTGCAGTTGTCTGAACATAACAACATTATAGATGCAAGAAGAAAGAAAAATGCAATTATCAATTTCAGTGAATTGATATCCTCATAAAACATATGTATAGAAAGTAGGCTTTTAGTAATTCACCAACATAAATCAAAGTCCATGGAAGTAGTAAAAGTCTACCAAATTTTGCCACTTTTGCCAATCAGCATATTCATGTGCTCCTATGAGCAATTACATCTTATATTATACATGTACATGCTCCTGTGAGCAATTACATTTTACATGCTCCTGTGAGCAAATACATTTCACATGCTCCTGTGAGCAATTACATTAACATGCTCCTTTCAGCAATTACATTTAACATGCTCCTTTGAGCAATAATACTAATTCATGTGCTCTTTGAGTCATGACATCTTTCATGCTTTTTCCAGCTATCATTTCATAATATTATAATTGCCAACAAACACAATTAGCGTGACTGACCTTCAAGATTTTTTCAAACAGATTTCCTTTTTCTTAAACTTTTCATTAAACAATGTCTAATTCATTTTATTTCAAAAATTACTTATCTTCAAGATATAGAGCTACAAGAATTCATTCTGATTCAACATATGTTCAGAATGATTTTAATACATTTCTACTATTTCATTTTATGAATTTCATTTGTACTTGTAATCATTATAGTAAACAGCAAATTATCAAACATATACAATTCGTTACAATTAATTCCATCCTTCTACACATTGTATTTTTTTTTTTTCAATTGCCGTATATGTTCATTTAACTATTCCTTTTTTTTTTTTAATTTTGCAAGCTGAAATTTTCAACGTCTTTCTTGATACTCTTTCCATCATTTGTATTGAAACAGTATAAAAAGGAAACATAATTTCATTACAAATCCTTCTCTTCTTTTGTCAGAGCACAAATCAAAATAACACATTATTGAAAGCCTTACTAAAGTTAATTACTTAGCTAACTGACTGAAAAGGTATACAGTTTACCTTTTGGTTTTTCTATTTCTTACAGATGAAATTCTCCAAATTAATTTGAAATCAAATATTTCGTTAACTTTAAAGACCATAGTCTTTTATTTTCTTTTAAAATTTTTTCTGCCTACAAATTTTGAGAATTGAGCTGCAAGTTTGCGTATAAGGTTATTGATCAATCCAGGTGGTGTATCATCAAATTCATTCCATTCTGGAGAAAGCCAGGGATTTTCATAATCCATTAAAAATTTGATTTTTCCGTTTTGGTCAATGGTAAGTTCATGGATTGCATTCGCTTGAATTTGTATATCAGTCTCAATTCTGGTGGGATTGGGGAGGTTCTTGTTTTTAATTGCATCAATTTTCATTTGTCTGCTCATTTTATCAAATTTTTCTTGGAGGTTCAAAATAAGAAACTGTGCAAACTCATAACCTGCTGTTAAAGTTTTAAATTGAAAAGGGTTCTGTCTAAATTGTGTTATCATATATGCTGTTTCACCAATGAATTTCATTCCAACTAAGTGTTCTTTTTCTGGTTGAGTATAACTTGATTCCATTTTGGCTGCAATTGCACAATTTGTTCCTATGTTTGTATTCTTTGTAATTTGCATGTTTTGCACATTTTGCACATTTTGCACTGTTGATGTGTTTGGTGATTCATGATTCTTAGTGTTGGTGCTTTGTGGATTTTCATTTTTAGTGCTGCTGTTGAAAAATTTGTGACTAGGATTAAGTGGCTTTCTTCTTTTCCTACCACCCATTGTTTTGTGAACATGATATTCCCTTATGAAGATTTCTGGTATAGTGCTTGCGTATTCCCAAGTGCTAGGTTTTTTGTGTTCTTTCCATTTAATTCTATAATACATGATGTTATTGCTGCGTTTTGATTCAATTATTCTATCTATGTCTTTTTCTGCAAATTTTTGTAGTTTGGATGCTGACATTTCAGAATTTGGGTTTTGATTTTGAGTGTTTTGTTTGTCTTGTACTTGTGAGTTTTGTAGTGAGTTTGGAATTTCTGATTTATTTTCTTGTGTTTTATTTTGAATAGGTTCATTTCCTATATTTTGTGGTATTTTAGTTTGAGAATGTGTATTATCTCCTTTATCTTGATTTTGTGTTTTTGATTGCTTGATTCTTGCTTTGTATTTCGGATTTTTAGGATGTTTGCCTTTGTTTTGTGGTTGAGACTGTGTCTGAGTATTTGTATTTGCTTGCTTATGTTGTGTGTTTTGCGTTTGTGTTTCATCTGGTATGTGCTCAGCATTTAGTGGTTGAGTCAAATGTTCATAACCAGGTGGTGGATTTGTTGGTCTTTCATTGTGATCAAAATAGGGTTTTAATCTAGTTGCATTGACAAGGACCTTAACTTCTTTATTGTCACCACATCTTCTCAATTTATAAGTGTTGTGAGGTCCAAGATAGACAATGTAATATGGTCCTACCCATTTTCTATGCAATTTAGGGGCCATACCTACTGGAACTTTTGTACAATAAAGCCAAACACGGTCTGCAGGTCGATAATTTGGGTTCTGGGTTCTTTTATCATATAGTTCTTTGTATTTTTCTTGTGCCTTTTTAATATTAGCAGCAGCTATCTTTCTGGCTGTTTCAAGATTTTGCAGTACATTAGATAGATGGGTTTTAAAGTTTGCAGATAAAGTAGATTTAGGGGTCAGAGAAGTGTCAATTGGCAGTCTCATTTCTCGTCCAAACAGTAAGAAGAATGGAGAGTGCTGAGTGGACTGGGTCGCAGGGGTCATTCGATAAGCCATCATGATAGAAGGAAGAAGATCTGGCCAATCGTCCTGCTGTCCTTTACAGTAAAGACGCAAAGATTGAAGGATAACACTGTTCATACGCTCTACAGCTCCATTCAGTAATGGCCTGTAGGAACTTGTGTAGAACCGCGTTATCTGAAAGAGTTCACAGAGGGCTTTGACTAGTTTAGATAGAAATTGCTGTCCTCTGTCAGAAACAAGGACATTAGGGGCACCATACCGACAAATGACTTCCTTAAATAGTACAGCTGCTACTTCTGTAGCTTCTTGGGTTCGAAGAGGGAAAGCTTCACACCATTTAGAATAGCTGTCTACAACAAGAAGTACATATTTAAATTTGTCTTTGGTTGTCGGCAGTCCTCCTAAAATATCAATATGCCATCTTTGAAAGATGTCAACTACTGGTAAAGGTTGAAGAGGAGGTGGCTTACCATGCACGTCACGCTTCACCCTTTGACATTGATCGCATGATCTAATGTATGTTTCACAATCTCGAAACATTGATGGCCAGTAGTACTTTTGTCTTAAGGACGCATAAGTGCGCTCAAAGCCTTGGTGCATACCACCTGCTAAACTGTCATGATAAGATTTTAAAACATCATCACGCAGTATTGAAGGAACACAAATCTGGGTTATTATTTTCTGTTCTTTGGGGATGCCTTTTGTTCTAGGTGTGTATATGTGTAAAAGTATGCCATGTTCAGATAATTCATATTGATCAGATTCTGCAACTATTAATTTCGATTGTTTAAGGTCATCTGGTAATTCATTTTGAAGTTTGTATTTTATTATGTATTTGTAAAATTTATCATCTCTTTGTAAAAATATCAAGTCCATGTCTGGTTTAATGGGAATATTATCATTATTGTCAGTATTTTCATCATTATGTATGTCAGTATTTTCATTTACATTATCATTTATTATCAGTGCTGTCTCAGTGCTGGTAGTGGCTGGAGCTACAGATGGATTGTGATCCTGCCCATGACTATAAACCAAAGTCACAGCTGTCAGTTGCTTAGAGCTGTTGTCTGAGATCTGATAGACTTGTGCAGATTCATCTACACCTAGATCACATTTCTCACTTTCTACCTGTTGGTAGACACGTCGTGAGAGACCATCTGCATTACCATTTGCACTAGATGCCTTATGGACAATCTTGAAATTGTAACCTTGTAAGGTTAGAGCCCATCTTCCGAGACGACCTTGGCAATTTTTGATATGCTTTAACCACTTTACAGAAACATTATCTGTAAACACTGTAAAGAAATTGTTAGCAAGGTAGGGTCTGAAATGATTTACAGCTTCTACCAATGCTAACCCTTCCTTATCTGTTATATGCCATTTTAATTCATGGCCATGCAAAGTTCTTCCGCCATATGCAATTGGATGTTCCAAACCTTTTTCATCACACTGTGATAAAACATAGCCCATTGAATAGTCAGAACTGTCTGTTGCTAACATAAAAGGGCGATCAAAATTAGGAAATGCTAATATTGGCGGAGATGCAAGTGCTCTTTTCAATGTTTGAAATGCATTTTCACATTCCGGTGTCCACTTGAATTTAGTGTCTTTTTTAAGCAGTGAATTTAATGGATTAGCTATCTTAGCATATGATTTTATAAATTTTCTATAATACGAGGTCATGCCGAGAAATGACTTAACTTGTTTGGCTGTTTTGGGTTGTGGGTACTCATCAATTGCTTTGGTTTTAGCGGGATTGACCTTAATGCCATGTTTTGAAATTATATGACCCAAGTATTCAATTTCTTTAGCAGCGAATCTACATTTTGAAGGTTGCAGGGTCAAATTTGCTGATCTTAGATTTGCAAAGACCTGGGCAAGATGGTCTAAGTGGTCATCAAAATTTCTACTGAAAACTAAGATGTCATCAATGTAGACAAGGGCAATTTTCCAATTGAGATTTTTGAGTACTTTGCTCATGAGACTTTGGAAGGTGATCGGTGAATTCATTAAACCAAACGGTAACCTGGACCAAGAATAAACAGATTGGTGGGTGACAAATGCAGCTTTATGTGCAGTTTCCGGGTCAAGAGGAACTTGCCAAAATCCTGATTTGAGGTCTAGAACTGAGAAGACTTCTGCCTTGGCATCGGCAATAGTGTCAAACACATCCGCTATATGGGGAATAGGGAAGGACATGGGTTCTGTAACCTTATTCAGTTCTCTATAATCTACTGCAAACCGATATTCACCTGATTTCTTTTTCACAAGCACTATTGGGCTATTCCAAGGGGAGTCGGACTCAGTAATAAAGCCATTCTCTAACATTTCCTTAACCTGACGCTCGGTTTCACGTCGCATTTCAGGATTTTGCCTATATGGTGCTTTCTTAATTGGTTTTGCATTGCCTGTTTCTATTCTGTGAGAAAATAAGTTTGTGAGACCTAATTCAGAAAAATCTTTTGCAAATGTTTGTCTGTTTTTACCTATGAAGATCATTAAGTTGCGTTTTTGGGTAGTGGTGAGATCAGAGTCAGTTAGGTTTATCCCGAGATCCTCAGCTATAGTTATATAGTCATCATCTGTTAGTGTGTTAGTTTCCATAGAGTTCAAAGTTTCGGAATTTTCATCCATCAAGTTATCAAGATCAGAAATTTGTGTTATTTCAGCACTGTTAGCATCAGTTAGTATAGAGACTCTAGTGTTAGGTTTCAGAAAGATGGGTAAGGCAGTAGGGTTCATGAGACGGTAGTGTATTTTGCCATCAGAAACTCTGGTAAGACACTTGCCTCCAACAAGCTCATCCTTCACAAGAGATTGAGGCGGTTCACATAATACAACATCACCATCACAGAACTTGTTAGTTTTGAGAGGTAGAATATATTCAGAGTGAGGCGGAATTATGTGCGAGCTAAAAGTTTTGCCAAAGCCAGTTTTTGAATGCTCATGAGAGATATGACAGAGATTGACTGTTTCAGAATTTGGTTTAGACATAGAAATGGTATTGGAATGGAAATTGAGCTGTATTCCTTCTTTCGCCATGAAATCACGACCTAAGATTACAGGTTCATGTAGGTTAGGGAAGACATGAAAAGTGTGCTCAAAAGGATAGCCGTCTAAAAGAAAAGAGAGTGTTAATGTTCCTAGAACAGTGTGGATCTCACCACATACACCATATACATGTGTAATTTTAGCACTTTGATATTGTGGTTTGGTAAATAATTTCTGTACAACATGTTGGTTTATGCATGAAACACTTGCTCCTGAGTCGAAAAGTGCAGAAAATTGCTTTGATTCAATCTGTATGTATGCTTTGCATGTTTTGTCTAGTGATGTTATCAAAGAAATGGTGGGTGTAACAAGGCAAGAATCTGAATCATTATTTTTTGCACAAGTTTGTTTTGAACATTGCCAGGGAGCCTTATATTGATTAGCCATTTTAACTTTAATAAAATCGATTTTAAGATTAACAAAAAATTTGTGTAAAAGTATAACAAATGAAGATAATCTATAAGAAATAGTTTAGACTGGTAAGTGAATATAACAACAATTGGCCTTTAAATTAGTCTTTTCAATCTCAAGTTTCAATTTTTAGATGTACTAAAGGGAAAACTAGGAAAAAAATTCTGATTTCAATATTTGAAAAGGTATAGAAAATAATTTAAATGCTCTGAGTAAAAGAATAACAAGGAAAAATAAATATAACAATATATGGACTGTTTCAATACAAACAGGAAACAGTATAGCACTAAGATGTTGAAATTTCACTTACCCCTTTTTTATGTCATTTGGTAGCACTTTAATTTTGATTGTAGTCACAATTAAGACAAAATTACAAACAAAAGTCTGAATTTCTATTAAAAAATTGTTATTTTTGGCTCCTGGTATAGATTTCATCTCATCTAGTTCTCTGGTTTTGGTCTCCTCATGTATGTGGCACTGGCTTGGTACGCAATTGTCACTTTTAGCACTTTTGATAGTATTTGGTCTCGAAAAGACAATGTTAAAATGTCATAATGTCTTTGCTATTTCTTTTCAGCATTAGATTTTACAACTTCTATCAATAGTATGGTCATAGGCACATTGTCTCACAATATTTATCTAATCACAACTGCTTTCTCATAGAAATCACTGCCTTCATTTATATTTTTGTAAAGCTCAATTTTCTATAAATTACCAATAGCACTAGCTTATTTCATTTCACAATATGTCACTCAATGCAATTATTCATTTTCACAAAGTTCCGGTTCATCTACCCGCGGATTCTACCACCACAATAAAAGCTGTGACCGAGGGTTCTTTCCCCGATCACACTTTTGAGGCATTTGGTTGGGGAATTTGTCTTTTGCCTCAATGTTTCCTAACTCGCTTGGCGTGAGTATTTGGTTTTCAACACATTAAACGATGAAGTCCAAAGTTCATTTCTGTATTTCTTTTATTCAAGTGGACACTTCTTATTTTTGCATAAGATATTAACAGTAAGACAAGCACTGATTTCAACTGACAATTTCTAAATTCTAGTTCCAAATATCATAATATCTAATATCTAATTTAACATCTTTTTACTAACTAGACACAAGCATTTAAGTGAAAAATGTTAAAAGATTAATCATAAAATAACCAATGAAATTCAAGATCCAAAGATTATAGATTTTGACCAATGAAAATTTGAGACTTGAAAATCAATCTACATCGAAGATAAACAAGAGGATTCTTATCAATTTGGAATGTCAAACTTTGACACCTTATCATGGTTAGGATAAGTTTGCTTTGACAATGAATAACAGTTATCAAGTAGCCATCTATTTAATAGGATTTGATCAGCTCAGCCAAAAGTTTTAATTCTCATATTTAGATTAATGTTGTTGGAAAGAATATAATCTTTTCACAAGTAAAATCTAAACAATGAAACCATATAGAATGTATTTAAATTCTTTTTATAGAAAAATACTAAAGATCATGCCAAATGGTGCAACACAAAATTTCACAATTTTGTGGACTGTTACACTTCTCTTTCTATTTTGGTTGATCTAAAATTTATCTTCTTGTTATGGGATAATGAGACAACTCTGGGAGCAGGACCTTGATTGGTTAGGCCCTGTACCACTGTTGAAAGGAATGGCAGATTTGTAGCTCTAGTTTTAATCATTTTTTTTTTCTTAACATGCAAGTTACACTGCCAAACAGAAAGTACTGTACCTCTGTGCAAAAGGTGAGTCAAACTTGAGCGTGTACAAAAAACCTTCATCAGACTAAATAATTTAGACTAGTGCAAATTGAAAGCAGTTGCAGATGTCTATTAAAAACTTGAGCAAAGAAAGAAATAAGAGACAGATTGGATTGCTTGTAACATGCAATTTCTTCTTTTTTTACAATGTTTTCAACTGCTTTAATTCTTAAGGACAACATTAACCCATTCCAACTCAATCCCTCCTTTTTATGCCCCACAATGAAAAAGCTTTGGAAAACATTGTGAAAAATGAAGAAATTGCTTGTATCAAGCAATTTCTTCATTATCCACAATGTTTTCTATCCAAAAAGACAAAAAAAATCAAAATTCCATCAACTTGAAATTGTCGTCTGCAGCTTCTTTCAATTTGGACTGGTCTAAAATTTTGCTGTGTTGGAATGGGTTAAAGGATTTTATTTATATTTCAGCTCGGTAACCTTGCAAGCTTACACACTTTGGCCAATTTTGAAGGATCTGTTTACCTTCCCTGTAGAAGGTTGCATTGTACACCCCAAAAAATGTGTCACTAGCTTGTTTGATGACATCATCTTAATGAAAGTGGCAGCCACTAGGTTGTTTTAATCTTGACAATAGAGGATGCTAAATTAGGTGAAAAGTGGACGCTCAACCTCATTCCTGAAAAGCAGCTACAGCAACAGTGGGCTTATGTGCTGTACACCAAATAACAGCATTTGGTGATGCCGATGGACACCAAATAACACTGTCTTACAAAGTCAGTAATAATACCTACTAGATATAGAATGACCTTTTCAATATAATCCATCAGCAGCACATCTTTTGCATCCCAGAAATCTATGGCTATCACCTTCTCAGTGGATGTTGTTGACTTGGCTGTTTTAGGGCTGGTGATCTTGGGTATTTCTACTGTTTTGACTATTATTTTGTCTCCAGTTAAAATTGTTTAATCCATATGTCATCAATAGTGGTAAGTTTAGTCTTGGACATGTTGTAAAAAGCTTGTTTTTGGTCAACACTCAAAAGCTTTCTAGACCCAGAAATTTTGTCATTTGCCAAATTTGGTAGAAATAAATGTTCCTAGATGGTCCTCTTTCACAATAACTAAAGTATATAAATTTGTTGAGAACTCTGGTTGCCATGGAGAAAATCAAAGTACTGAAAGTACTGTAAGCTAGCAAAGCATAGTTTTGTTAAGTATAATCTTCTTTACCAAGGGTTATCATGATAAATAAATGAGGTAAAAGTAACCCAGGAGTTAACAAGTTACAACATGAGAAAATCTTAGAAAAGTTCAAATTCAAAGAAGTTGCAGACGACAAATTCAAGTTGGTTGAATTTAGAAAGTTCATACCTTGTTGGGTAGAAAATAATGTGGACAAAGACGAAATTGCTTGTTACAAGCAATATCTTCATTGTCCACAATGGTTTTTTTTTTTTTTTTTGGTGTTGTTTGAGATGCTTAAAAAGTGGAATTAAGTGGGAATTGGGAAGTGTTAAATAGCATGCTTTTGAAAGAATTCTCTATAATTTTAATGGACTTTGCAATATTCCTGAAATACATAAAAACTACTTTTTATGACATAGGTATTCAATGGATCCAGTGGTTAAGCCTCCATTGGCAGTTTGCACTCGTTGAACTTTGAGAAGACCTCAGAATTTTATCTGTTAACTTAAGCTATCAAAGCTGACGCTTTGCTAGCTAAAAATGAAGTTTTATAAAAAATATTTAGAAATCTTCTCCTCCTTACCCAGAAGGAATAGTGCCTTAATATTTCATGTGAAACACTAGTATATTGACCTTTTTCAAATTTGCTCTTGAAAATGATTTCCCTCATGCCCCTAGGGGCTTGGCCTGGGGGGAAGGGGCTGTATAGAAATGAAGAAAGATTTTTAAACAAGATCTCCTCTCAAATTACTAGGCCATTCTTAACCAAATTTCTAAAGTGATTACCCATGGATCCAGAGGGGAGGAAAAAGTTCTCCTTCAAAAAACATAGATCCTGGAGCCTTTACATTTGTCAGTAAGAATCTGTTTATGGAATTCTATGAACATTGCTAAAATCTCAAGTTTTGTACCCTCAGGAACAGAACAAGTATATGTATAAAGTATGGTCAGGTCCACTTCAATTATAACCCTTACCTTAACTCTTGTCATGTTGAATAAAATCCTCTACAAAATTGCATTAAATTCAAAGGGCTGAGAGCACTGGATGCACTAATTGTGGCTAAATATTTTGTTTGAAAATTGACTTTATGACATGAGCGAGAAAAGATAAGCAGAAGGCGTGACTAAGATCAGACTGCACATTCTCACTAAAAGGGGACAAACAGGAGATGCAGATGAAGATCAGACTGCACTTATGCTCTATACCTCCTTCCAAAATAGGAATATTGCAGGATCAGCATGACAAGGGTTAACTTAATCAAGCCTGGATGTGTATTATATTGTAACCTTAGGTTCTGTGTATTTTTGAGAAGAAATTAAATGATTTCCTGTTTTTTTCAAGGGTATTCCAGTTACATTGTTAATTATGGTATGGGAGGGGGTTACTTTCATAAAAGGAAAATAGCAATGATTATAATATTCAGAGAGATAATGATGAAATGAAAATTAGTACCTTAGAACAGTAAGTCTTGCAAATTTTACCTCAATATACATGTACCAGTTTTGTGACAAGAACTTCAGGGAGCATAATTTGACAGCTCTTTTAATGCCCCTGCATTGAGAAGATTGAGTCATATTGTTTAACCGATGACTGTCTGTCTGTCCTTTAGCTGTATGTAAACTTAATGCAAAAACATAACATTTTGCTTTTATTCAATCACTGTTGCAGGTACATGGCTCATGTTTGGGATATAGGCTCTGTCCATTTATAGGCATCAGTTGGTTGTAAGATCAGACTCATTCATCAAGGTCAAGGTCACTTATTGCGAGTTTTTCAAACTTAACCCATTCCCATTCAGTGACGCTTTTAGACGCCCCCAAGGAAATAAGCTTTGGAAAACATTATTGAAAATGAAGAAATTGCTTGTTACAATTTCTTCTTTTTTCCACAATGTTTTCTACCAAGAAAGTTGAAAAAATCCAAAATTTCATAAACTTTAAATTGTCGTCTGCAACTTCTTTCAATTTGGGCCACTCTAAAATTATCTGGTAATGGGTTAAAGGTAGGTATCAATGTTTTTTTCATGTCACAGATTTTAATTATTCTTTTTCCCTTCCATACACTATTTGAGTACAATATTCTGAAAAGTAGTTGTGCAAAATGGCCTGCATTAGCTATTAATCTATCTTTGGATTATCCTGAGACGTTTGCAAACAATAAAAGGTCATTCACATGGTGCGAATAAAAGTTTGAATCTTGCATTTAGTTTGAATTACATTAGACCAATGTCACTGTTACGTCGTCATGAGTAATGTTCGCTAGCCAGTCTTAAATTCTATAAAGATCAGTCCAAAACTGTCGTAAGCGTTATTATGAATTTAAACACTAGCTCTAACCAATTGATGTGATATGATTTAGGACGTTGATTGTTTCGCTAGTCAATTGGTTATCTTCCGTTGACTTTGGGTCATATGCAAATGAAGTCATGGGATGACAACAACTGAATTTTTTGATATCTATAAATAACATGGAATTCCGCTGAACTTTTCCTGTATAACCACATAAAGCCACTTTAAATCTATAAGATTATCTCCAAGACAATATCTGACTCAAATTTAAGTATCAAATGTTTGTTGGATCATATCTTCCGACACTTGGCAATTTTTTCTAGACAAGGTATGAGAAACAACGATACATCCCTTTAACATAAGAGCTTAACATTTGAACTTATTCTAACACTGTTGAGAATACATGATTTATGTTTCAGACAAATGTTTCCTTGCATTGATTGGCATCAGTTAGTTGTAAGGTCAAGGGCTTCCTTCAAGGTCAAGGTCACTTACTATTTTAGCAAGGTCACATTTCCAATAAAAGGCTGTTACCAGGGCATGGTGATTACAAACACATCTTGTTTACATGTGCACCAGCAGGCTTTTTTGCATGCCTATCCTTTTAAGGTGCCTACCTTGGTGGAAATATTCGACCAAATTGTTGCACCATCCCTTGATGACACACAGACACACCCACTCCATGACTCTGTAAGATGTAGGTAGCTAAGATTCATTCATCCTGAATAGCTATTATATTCCTTCCTTGTCATTTGAGGCAATGTTACCAAATTGATAGAGGCAATTACATTCACTCCTTGTTGATAATTAGTAGACATTTTGACATTTCTGTAGAAAAGGTCAATCCTATTGGATTTTTTTAAGATGGATCAGATTTTTTCTTAAAAAGCTCAGTTGGTCACCCCTGGGGTTAAAACCTGAGTTCATTTTGTAGATTTGGCTGTTTCTTCCAATTTATCTTCAAACCAGCCAAATCTTTTATCTGTATCAAAGGTCTGTCTGTCATGAATCTATGTAATAGATTCAAAATGTAGGATAGTGTGGCAATGGGCTAATAGCTACTGTCAGTTTATTAGCTATAAATGGGTGGAAATGTTGGAATTTCTGATTATATAGGTATGGTATACTTAGTGCACTAGTATTTGTTTAACGGATTCCCACACAAGAAAATTTTAGACTGGTCCAAATTGAAAGAAGTTGCAGACAAAAATTTAAAGTTTTGAAATTTTAGATAACTTCAAATTTCTGGAGAGAAAACATTGTGTAAAATGATGAAATTGCTTGTGACAAGCAATTTCTTCATTTTACGCAATGTTTTCCCAAATAATTATTTTTCTTGAGGGGCGTCAAAAAGCATCACTTTGTGGGAATGGGTTACCACATTCCCCACAAGAAAAACTTAAAGGATAACATTGTTCAAGTTGAAGAAATTACTTGCAACAAGCAATTTCTTAATTTTTCACAATTTTTCACAATGTTTTCAATCCAGTCTATCCAGAAAGTTAAAACAATCTAAATTTCATAAACTTTAAATTGTCATCTCCAAATCCTTTCAATCTGGACCTGTCTAAAAAATTTCGTCTGGAAATGGGTTAATTTGAATCATTTGGTAAGGGGCTTGTAGGTTTTGTATAACAAAAAGTAAGATGATACCAATTTCTTTGGTTTGATTAAACTATTTTCTTTAGTTTGATTGGAACAAAAGGTTTCAGCTTATAGAGTCAATTTTAAACACTCAATCAAGATGTTTTCATGGTCCCTTAGAGAGATTTTACTGCTTCATAGACTGGGGCTGGCTTATAAGTGCATTGCCAATGAACATACCCTGGACTTGTGACCTCCAGATCATTTAATGATCACTTCTACCACTTGACGACAGAATTAGCAATAGTTTAATAGAACTAAGTTGGAACTAATGACCTGCCTGGAATACTGTTCACAGCTTACATATCCTCGCGTACCGTTTCATTTTATTTCATCGTGCAATTTTTCAGATTCAGATACAGTTACAACAAAATAATGTGTATTAATCCATTACCAGACAAAATCATTTAATGCTGGTCAAAATTTAGAGATGGTTTAGATGATCCTTTTAACCCATTCCAACACAGGAAAATTTTAGACTGGTCCAAATTGAAAGAAGCTGCAGAAGACAATTTCAAGTTGATGGAATTTTGAATTTTTTTTGTCTTTTTGGATAGAAAACATTGTGGATAATGAAGAAAATGCTTGATACAAGCAATTTCTTCATTATCCACAATGTTTTCTAAAGTTTTTTTCTTTGGGGGCGTAAAAAGGAGGGATTGAGTTGGAATGGGTTAAAGAGGTTGATTTTAAGAATCTTTGTCTTTTTGTATGTTAGTGATTTCTTTATTTTCTACAATGTTTTCAAGATTTTCTCTTGAGGTGTTAAAAAAGTAGGATTGTAAGGGAATGCCTAAAATATTTGCAGTTTAGAACACAGTTTAGAACCTACAAACATAAATTTCACAGTTTTATGTTCTTAACCCTTTCCTGTTTTTTGAAATTTTAGACTGGTCCAAATCGAAAGAGGTTGCAGGCAACAATAAAAATTGAATGCAGTTTTTAATTAAACCATCCTTAGTGAAAGAAAATATTGTGGTAAAAGAAGAAATTGCTTGTTACAAGCAATTTCTTCTTTTATCACAATGTTTTCTTGAGTAAAAAATCACAGCCACGTAAAATCCTTGGTTTGTACAGGAAAGGGTTAAATTGCAGGAAATACATGTATAATAATTGAAGGAGAAGTTGCTTGAAACTTGAGGTAGATTTGAACCAGGTATCTTAATATATTTGGTTAATCTATTAACAATCGCATAGTAGACATTTGCTCTCATTAGGATAAAAGGATAAATATCCTGTAACAATCAACATCTCCTTTTCTCACAATGTTTTCTACCCTCATTTGATACAGACTTCCAATTGAAATGCACTTTGAAATTTCATCTGCATCTTCAACTATGACCGGTTTAAAATTTTATCATTTGGTAATGGGTTAAAAATAGATAAGTGTATTACTCATTTTAGAGGTCAACAGATTTTTATTTAAACATTGTCATGCTGATCCCAGATTATTTCTGTTTTGGCAGGAGTTATAGACAAAGATCAGACTGCACATATGTGCAGTATGATCTTAGTCTACACCACCTGTTTCTCAAATTCAAGTTAAAATTGATTATAAAATAATAAAAAAAAAAAAAGAAAGAAAAAATATAGATCCACAACTAGTATTTCCAGTGCTTTCAGCTCTTAGACTTAAGTGCAATTTGGAACACAGATTTATTTCAGCATGATAAGGGTTAAGCTTACATTATTTCCATTTTCTGTTTATTTCACATGATGGTGGGGGCCTGCTTGGCTCAGTGGTTAACCCTTTCCCGTTTTTGGAAATTTTAGACTAGTCCAAATTGAAAGAATTCGCAGATGACAGTGAAAACTTGATGCCATTTGAAATGGAACCATCCTATGCGGTAAAAAATATTGTGGAAAAAGGAGAAATTGCTTGTTACAAGCAATTTCTTCTTTTTCCACAATATTTTCTCAAGTATAAAAACACAGGAACGTAAAATCTGTATTTGAACGGGAAAGGGTTAAGGTGACTGACTCATGATCAGAGAGGAATGATTGTCACAGATTAGAATATTTGTACCAGTTTATCTTTTTGCACGACATTTCAGAGCTCTTGCCTAGTGCTTGTGATACCAAATAATAACTGTGAAATTCATAATGATATCACTGACAGAAAGATTTTAGACTGGTCCAAAATTGAAAGGAGTTGCAGACGACTATTTAAAGTTTACGAATTTTTCACATTTTTAGCTCACATTAGCACAACTTGCTCAAGGTGAGATATTGTGATAATGCTGTGTCTGTCGTCCATTGTGCGTCGTGTGTCAACATATTGTTTGCACTCTAGAGGCCACATTTTTTGCTCAAATATCTTCAACTCTGTCAGAACGATTGTCCAAAAGGTCTCTTGGTGATTTTAAATTTAGGTTACATTGGATCAACTACTGGGTCACTGGGTCAAAACTTAGAAAAACATTGTTAGCACTCTAGAGGCCACATTTTTAGCTTGGCTGTTTTCGGAGAAACCTGAGGTATTGCTATAGCCTTGGTGTCGTTGTTGTTGTCGTGCGAAAACTTTGATATTTTGTGATATCTCTGGTTCTACTAAAGGCATTCACTTGAAACTTGGCACACTTGTTCAATATCAAAAGAGTAGCATATACTATTCCAGATGCATTTTGTGCTCTTATTCACTATCCAGCACCCAATAGCCGAGCGTAGGCACCGTAGGTAGTGCTCTTGTTTGCTTAAATGTCTTCAAACTTTGTTAGAATGATTGCCTCCATAGTCTCTTTGTGAAGTACAAAAATTGGGTCACATGGGGTAAAGAACTAGGTCACTTGATCAAATCTTAGAAAATTCCTATTTGCACTCTAGAGGCAACATTCTTTGCTTAAATGTCTTCAAACTTTGTCAGAATAACTGCTGTGTCCATTGTTTCTCGGTGAAGTTTGGGTCACAAGGTCAACTCTAAGAAGTATTTACCTAATGTAGAGGCTACATTTTTATCATAAATGACTTGATATATGGCCAAATGTTTGTTTCCATGTTTTCTTGGCAAAATTTTAATTTTGGTTACATAGGGTTAAAACTAGTTCATGAGGTCAAATTAAAAAAATACACAAAAAGCCACTTTTTTTGCCAGTGTCTTCAAACTCTTAACGAATTATTGTCTTCATGGTCATTGGGCGATTTAAAATTTGGGTCACATAGGGTCAAAAATCAGATCACTAGGTGAAAACTAGGTGAAAACTTTGTCAGAATGAATGTTCCCATAGTTTCTCAGTGAAGTTTAAAATGGGGTAAAAAACTAAGTCAAAAGGTCAAATCTTAGAAACAAATTGTTTGCACTCTAAAGACCATAATTTTGCCCATGTAACTTTTTATTTGGTCAGAATGATTGTCTCCATGGTCTCTCGGCAGAGTTCAAATTTGGGTCACTTGGGGTCAAACACTAGGTTACTAGGTAAAATGATAGAAATACCTTGTTTGCGCCCTGGATGCACTCTGTTTTGGCTCAAGTTACATGATATTTGGTCTGAATGTTTGTTTCAATTTAAAAGTCAAGCTTGATTTGGTGACATTGGGTCACTAGTTCTACTCTAAAGAAATTTACTTTGCAATGTACATATTACTTTTCCTGTTTAAATGCTTTGAAATTTTTTAAGAATGTTTGTTCTTGATTTCTTAGACAAGATTTAATTCAGGGTCACTTTTGTGGCAAAATTATTATCTTTGGAATTTTTTCTTCTGCATTCATTGACTCAGATGAGTGCTCGAGGGCCAATGGCCCCCTTGTTTATGGCCCTCTTGTTTCAACTTTATTGGCAGAAAATACTGTGTAAAATGAAGAAATTGCTTGTTGCAATGTGCTTTGGGTCATATTGGATCAAAGACTAGGCTACTATGTCAATACCTTTTCTGCAATCTAGAGGCCCATTTTCGGCTCATTTGAATTGATATATTTGGTCAGAATGTTTATCCCCATGAATTCTCGTGCAAGTTGACTTTTGCTCGCTTGAGATCGAATGTAGGTAATTGCCTTGATTTCAAGAATTTTTTTGACAATATCCTCTAATTCTAGAACAATTTTCTCTGAACCCATTCCCACACAAAGACACTTTTAGATGCCTGTCCAGAACTATTGGAAAAACATTCGGGAAATTTAATCATTTCCCCAAAGTTTTCAATCCAAAAAGTTGAAAAAATCTAAACTTTCACAAACTTAAAATTTGTCGTCTTCAACTCCTTTCAATTTGGACCAGTCTAAAATTTTGCTGTTTGTTAATGGGTAAATAATTATTTTAAAGTACCAATAACGCTAAAGCTATTTAACTCTAAACAATAACTCTAGTCTTTGAATGATGATTTATTTGAGTGATATGTCTCTTTCAATTTAAAATTCAGTTTTATTAATGAAGAGATGTGAATCTAGCCTATAGTATGCAATCATTCTAAGTATGATATCAGCTTTAGAATTTTCTTTCTTGTTTTTAGCTCTACTGTTTTGGGGAAAAAACTCAGGTTATTGCTTATATTCAGGATATAGTCTGCATCAGCAATGTTGTTCGAAAACTTTGACATTTTGTAATGTCTTTGGTATTACCAAACACATTCACTTGTAACTTGGAATAAAAGTTCACTATTTAAAGAGCGATCTGTGTCAACAGGGGAGAATAACTCTAAATGCATTTTTGAACAACTTATGCCCCTTTTTGACTCAAGAGTTTTACCCACTTTCAAGCACTAGAACAACCTAGCGTTGGCATTTGCATGGGGTGCTCTTGTTTTTGGTTTTTTTCCTCTCTTTCTCTCAACCTTTTACCATCTTCAAGGCGACAAAATTTTAGAATGGTTCATGACAAATTTTATGAGATGAAATTTTAAAGAATTTGGTCTATTTGGGTTAAAAACATTGAGGGGTGTCAAAAAGTAGGAATTTGTGGGAATGGGTTATAACCGTCCGTAACAATGTATCACAATGTTTATTTTGTGGTCTTGTATTTGCAACCAATTATGTACTACGTAAAAGTTGAATAGGATGTCTGTTCTGTTCCGTTAATGAAGCTTAATGAAGTGTTCAGCTCAAACCTTTAATGTCTATTTAGTCATTTGGCATAAATCATTTGATCTTTTCATTTTTTTAGCTCACCTGAGCATGAAGTGCTTAAGGTCAGCTAGTGTGATTGATGAATGTCTGGCATCTATCTGTATGTCTGTCATCTCTCAAACTTACCATCAGGTTTCAACCAAACTTCATAATAATGATTCTTAGATTATGCCCTTTCAAAATACTTCAAAGAATTGAAATCCCTGAAGAACTGGTTTTAGTGGCAACAGGCTGAAAAAACTTTCAAAATCTTCTGAATCCTTCATACCACAAGCCCTGAGCTTTGAAATTGATATATATCATCACCTAATGACCTTCTACCAAAATACTGAAAGAATTACTGTACCTGAAATTTGGCCCTTTATAATGGGATACCAGATTTTACCTAGGAATAAAGGATCTTTTCAAAGATCTTCTCCCAAACCATATGGCCTATAGCTTTGATATATATTTGTAATAATCAACCTTGTGACCCTCTACCAAAATTCATTAATATTACTCTACTCTGAAAATTAGCTCTTTATTTTGAGGTCCCAGAGTTTTACTAGGAATATAGAAGGAAATATTAAAAAATCTTCTCCTAAACTGTAAGGCCTAGATCTTTGATATTTGGTATAACATCACCTTGCGACCCTCTACCAAAAGCACTAGAAAGAATTACTCTACTCTGAAAATTCTGAGAGTACAGATTAGTCACTATAGAATAAAGAAGGAAATCTTTTAAAAAAATCTCCTACAGAACATGGCCTGGAACTTTAATATTTTGTTTATATTATTAACTTATGACTCTCTACCAATATACATCAAAGAATTACTCTGTTTTGAAAATTAGGCCTTTGTTGAGGGGTTACGTAATTTATATACATGTAGTAATAGAGAGAAAACTTTATTTTCTTTATCAAAACTAATTGGCTTAGAGCTTTTAGCATTGCCGATCCTCTATCAAAATACTCCACTTTATGTATCTTAGATCAATGTGGGATCCCAGAATTACTATAGAAATGAATAGCTAAATCTGTAGGAATCTGGCAAAGCCTACAGCTGTTAAGAATTCGCATGTAGCGTTACCTTATGGTCCTCCACCAAAATACTTCAAAATGTTGCTCACGGATCGGATCCTGTTCTTTGAATAAGAGATGAAGAGAAAATCAATAGACCAAAAGTATTGAAGAAATTAATCGAAATTTATTGAAGATTGATAGAAATTCTATCAGACCAGTGTTTTCTTAGAGTTTACACAAGAGAAGGATGCGTCACGGTCAAGGTCATTCTTTAGTACTGATGATGGATGTTCATGTTGGCATGTAGAGTGATGTGCCTGTTTTGGTGTACAAAATGGCAATTTCTAATAGATATTCTTTTTAAGCATAACTTCTTGCCTAGCTTGTTTAATAGGTACATTTTGTACAGGATGTTTCTATTCTAGAGTCCTGAGCATGATCAAAAATTCTGGAAAAAATGTCATTGTTACACATGCACCTACCAATCACAGTTTTACTAAAATACTACTGAAAGTCATGTTAAACCAAATTCACTTGATCGCTGTTTAACTAGCTTTCAAGATCAATGCTTTTTCACCTTTCCTAGAATATCCTTTTCCGAAAAACATTCCACAAATAATTAAGATATCATTTAAGAACCTTGGACAATATTAGATCAGCAATATTCATTGAGAATTATTACCTGTAAGAAACAAACAAGATATTTTGTATATCTTTTAAACCTTCCATGATGCAGTAGAAGCTTAACCCATTCCCACTCAATCATGCTTTTTTACGCCCCTGATGAATTGCATTAAAGAAAATGTTGTGAGGAATGGAGAAATAGCTTGTTTCACAATGTTTTCTAACCTATCTAAGCCTTAGTTTTTAATCTCAAAGTGGTTTAAATTGTCATCTGTAACTAGTCTTAAAATTTTGTTGTTTGGTAATGGATTGAAAAAGCTAATGCAATATAATAATAAACAATAATAAACATCTTGAAATATATGTAACTGTATAGCTTATCACTCCCATGGTATACAGCTGGTTTGCTGAGTTCTCAAAATGGAAGGCAGATTACTCACTACAGTATTGAAAGACTCCGCATTATTGAAACCGCATCTACACTAAGAGGGTAATTGTTTTCATATCTAAAAGGAGTCTTTACGAGTTCTACGAACAATATAGAATCCTCCTATTATGCCATTTTCAAAATGTATAGTTGTTTAGGCACCACTTCTCTTCTAATATAGTAACATCCTACTGGATTTTCCAACCTGGGTAACACTGATGAATGCCTATGGAGTCCATCAAAAATTAGTCCTATGTTTTGAACTCCCAGATTTTACAAAGAGATATAGGATTAAAAACAATAAAACTTCTCTTCTACTCCCAAAACATTAGTACTATTGCTTTATTTTTGCTTGCTGTATTGTCTTATAGTGGTCTATCAAAATAAATCAAACAAATTTCAGAATTGTTGTAAAATTCAATATTGTACGAAGTGATAAAGATGGAAATGCCTGGAACTCCATAAAGTGTACAGCTACCATACTCAAGTGTGCAATATAGGACCATCATGGTCTTCTTGTTGATTATATGTGTGTTGAAGACAAAAATATAATTATGCCATGCACACTGATTTTACTGGCCAGGCCGGCTGACAGGAGGTTCCACTTCGATATCAAACTGCAATATTTTTAAAATTCCATCAACTAAAAATTGTTGTCTGCTTCTTCTTTCAAATTGGACCAGCCTAATATTTTTTGTCTGGTAATGGAATAACATGAAAACATTAGGAGAAATATTGTTTGAAAGTGCTGTCTTATCAATGCATCAATTTTACCATTCACAATGGGCAATACATCTAGAAAACATTACAAACATATTTTTTGCAAGTGTTTGTTTATACCTGCATCAATTTGTCTGCCAATTTCTAAATACCTTCTTTTACACAACTCTAGCTGTTCAGGAAAAAAAGTGTTTACCCTTCTATAACTCAATATCAGACAATTTCTTTTTAGAATGATCTGAATTCAAAGGGGTAGCAAACATTCTGAAGTAAGTAAAGTTTAAATGTAACCATCCTATGTGATAGAAAGTATTGTGAAAAAAGAAGAAATTGCAGCAATGTATTCTCAGGTACAATATCACAGTGACGTAAATATTAAGGATTGCACAGGAATAGTTTAACAGTCCAACTCTTTTTTGAAACTTGAAATATTAACCCATTTCCACACAATGACTCTCTTTGACGCCACTGAAGAAAAACAATTGAGAAAAACATTGTGTAAAATGAAGAACTTGCTTGTTATAATTTCTTCATTTTTAGCTCACCTGAACACAAAGTGCTGATGGTGAGCTTTTGTGATCGTTGAATGTCTCTTCCGTTGTGCAGCGTCAACAATTGAAGTGTTTACACTCTAGAGGCCACAGTTTTGACCCAATCTTCATGAAAATTGGTCAGAATAATTGTTAGGTCATAAGGATGAACCCTATCGATTATTGGAAGGTTCTATCGGAAAACACAGGGAAAGGGGCCTTAATGACAACTTCTTTGTTTACATTCTAGAGGCCACATTTTTGGCTCAATCTTTATGAAACTAGGCCAGAATAATTATTAGGTCATAAGGATGAACCCTTTTGATTGTGGGAAGGTTCTTTTGGAAAACACAGGAAAAGGGGTCTTAATGACAATTTTTTTAATTTGTTTTCATTCTAGAGGCTACAATTTTGGCTCAATCTTTATGAAAATTGGCCAGAATAACTGTTAGGTTACAGGGATGAACCCTATTGATTATCGGGAGGCTCTTTCGAAAACACAGGAAAAGGGGCCTTAATGACAATTTGTTTCTTAACACTCTAGAGGCCATAAATTTGGCTCAATTGTCATGAAACTTGGTCTGTATAATTGTTAGGTCATAAAGATGAACCATATAGATTATTGGAAGGTTCTATAGTAGGATTCTCCCTCGACTTTCAAAACAGGGGTCATTTTGCCACATTATGACCCCTATCAAATAAGATAAAGAAGATTGTCTAGCTATTTTGGGGGTTATTTCTGAAAAATGGGGGTCCAAATTCAAAGAAGAAGGGGGTCAGGGAAAACCCTGTTCTATAGGAATACACAGGAAAAGGGGCCATAATCACAATTTCTTCGTTTACAATATAGAAGTCACAGTTTTGGATCAATCATCATGAAACTGGTTATAGTTAGTTGCATTTTTTTTAACAGCAGACAATTCAGGTGAGCAATCTAGGACCATCATGGTCCTCTTGTTCAAAATCGCAAAAAATTTATAATTTCAAAAACTTTGGATTGTCATCTGCAACTTCTTTCATTTTGGACCAGTCTAAAATTTTGCTGTGGGGCGATGGGTTAAACTATTCCAACATCATTCTGCTTTTTAATCCTTGTCATGCTGAATAAAATCTGTTTCAAAAGGATACATCAAAGAACTTCAATAAAAGCATTTCAAGTTGTAAATTTCCGTCTACTTTTAAAGTTGCAAAGGTGGTTCCAATTTTTAAAAAGGGAGAAAATGTGACATCAACAATTATAGACCAATCTCGATACTGCCAGTTCTTTCAAATTTCTAGAAAAACATGTCAGCAATCATTTGAAACTTTATCTTGAGGTTAATAGTTTTATTCATAAACTCAATCAGGTTTTCGAACAAACTATTCCTGTGAAACAGCTTTGACAGGCATCATTGATGCCTGGATAAATGCAATAAATGACAAAAAGAAAGTTGGAACAGTATTTTTAGATTTAACTAAGGCCTTTGATTTAATCAATCATTCAATTCTTCTAAATAAGATGCATGAATACAACATCAAATGATAGTCTTATGAATGGTTTAAGTCTGATAGGAGTCAGAAAGTATCTGTTTGCTGGAAAACTGTCTTCCTCTGCAGTTGTTAAGTCTGGGGTACTGCAAGGCTCTGTACTAGGCCCAATACTATTCTTAATTTATATTAATGATTTGCCTTTACACCTAAATGTCTCATCAACTGACTTGTTTGCTGATGGTACTACAATAAGCGCTTTTGGCAACAGTATACAAGAGGTAGCTTTGTCACTCCAGGAAAGTCTTAATACTATTGAACATTGGTGCTTAAGAAACTCAATGCTTCCCAGCCCATTTAAAACAAAGGCCATGATTATATCACCCTCTATAAAATCTAACACTGATCATCAAATCAATCTTTTTCTTTGCAACCAGCCAATTGCTTTTACACAAAGTGAAAAGCTTTTTAGGGTACATGTAGACAATATGCTGAATTGGAAATGTCAAGTAGAGAAAGTGCTTAAAAAATGTAATTCTTTATTATATCTTCTCCTTAGAATAAAATCATTCTTGAATATTCATACTCGCTATTCTACAATGCATATATTCTTCCTCACATTGATTACTGCTGCACCATATGGGGCAATTGTAACGAAAATCTTTTAAATAGTATGTATAAATTTCAAAAAAGGGCTGCACACATAATCCTTGACAAAAGTATCGAAGTTCCAAGTAAAGAACTATTTAGTGAATTAAAATGGATGAAACTTGATGAACGAATTTTATACAAGAAAGCTATCTCTGTACACAAATCAATCAATAATCAATCTCCAAATTATATGTCTCAACTTTTAACGGAAAAAGGTATCTCAAATCTAAGATCAAGCACCCAAAAAACTCTTTGCATTCCAAAACCCAGAATAGAATTCTACAAAAAATCTTTCAGTTACTCTGGTCTTAAATTATGGAACCAGATTCCTCTTCAAATAAGAAATAGTGAAAACATAAATAAATTCAAATCTTCATATCTAACATGGTGGTATTCAGGTGGAAATGTAACTATTTCTATGTAAGAAATCTTATTTATAACCTTGATTCCTTCTTGAACATAAACTTCATTTGATCACTATATATACATATATATGAAAATGCTGGTTTCCTCTTTTAGCTTCTTAAAATTGAAAATTTGAATACCTGTTATGTATATATTTATATTATATTGTGAATTATTGATTGCATTTTATGTTTACACATATTGTTTTGCTGTAATATTTATTCTAAATGATGTTAAAAATGTATACTTAGAGGCCCACAGGGAAGACTGGATTTATCCAACTGTGTAGCCTTGTTAAATAAAGTCTTTACTGCTACGTTTACACCATGTTCCCGGCAGCCACGGCAGCCCCGTTTCAGACGACCGTGGACAAAACGGCATGAACGTGAGGCAACGTAGGGGGACGGGATAGGTAAACGTAACGGACCATGATTGCCGGGGTTGCCGTGCCAGATTTTTTGGCTGTCAAAAAATTTGCCACGGCAATCACGGCGGAAATGAGAAACGTAGTAGGCCGTAGAAAAACGGGAATGAACGCAAGGAACCGTGACAGTACGTAGCAGGCCGTAACAAAACTTGGAGGCGATCCGTAGTGCTACGGGAAGCTCTGGAGGCATCCTCAGGTAGTTTTGAAAGGCTTTAACGTCTTCGGTACGAAACTCTTTGATTATAAATGTTGTATAGTGGCCAAGTTGTTGTCGCCTGTTTTCTGACAACCATCTGCGCACCCATTTGGTTCTTGGTCTTCTTGTCCGCCTTCTTCCTGACTGCTGCACTGTTGTCTCGCCTCTCTGCAACTTCTGCTGGACAGACTTGATATATGCGCCTAGCAAACATACAAATACAAAATCTTCTTCGTCTGAAATATCCATGGTTTTATCAGTCTTCGGAATGCAATGATTGCTACTGCTTTTGGGAGTATTTATACCGTGGCAACAAACGCGATACAATACTTCCCGGCATCCACGTTTGTCCGTAGAAAGCCTTGACAGACCGTGAAATAACGTAACAGACCTTGCTCCAAACTTGGGAATCGTGAGGGAACTTAACTGAACGTGGTATGCCGTAACGGAACGTACTGGCATCCGTCGTAGACCGTGGACTAAAACGGGGACATCCGTGGTTGACCGTGGACTAAACCGTAGTGTGCCTTGGAGGCTCTGAGGCTACCCAGTCACGGTCGGTTACGGAAACCGTGACGAGTCGCAGGTAAACTTAACAAGACGTAACAAAACGTGAAAACGGAGACAAAAATAACCAAACTCTCACGGCGCGCTACGTTTCGGACAAACGGGGCTGCCGTGGCTGCCGTGAACATGTTGTAAACGTAGCATACTATTATTATTATAACTGTAAGCACTGGAAGCTCTTACAGGGAACTGATATTTCTTTAGATAGTTAATTTTATGAACAACCTCTGCTCAACAGGGACAAGCAGGTGGTGTAGACTAAGATCAGACTGCACGTTTGTGCAGGCTGATCTCTGTCTATGCCCCCTTTCAAAACAGAAATATTTTGGGTTCAGCATGACAAGGGTTAATGTCCTTCCCATTAAACAATGAGAAAAATAGAAAAAAAATTCATTTGCTTTTGTATTTTTATGAATAAAGATAGTGGTTTTTAAAATTCTATCAATTGCACATTCTGGAATTTTGACCAGTTCAAAATTTAGAAATATGGTAATATCTGAAAACAAGGTGAGAAAGAGGAATTGCATGAAACAATAATAATGAGAAGAATTTTTGTCTAAATTGAAAGAAATTGCAGACAACATTTGAATGAGTGCTTAAACAATAAAAGTGAGTGCCAAATAAGATTGGAAAAATCATTAGAAAAGTAGATACTGCACTTACAGGCAATTTCTCCTTTTATCACAAAGTTTCCAAAACTAAATTTCTTCAAGGCATCACAAAGTGGGATTGTGTGGTAATGGATTAATCAGCTGCAATTTGATGGCAAGGAGTGTATTTTCACTCAATATCACTTAAAATGAGTGTTTCATATGAATATCTCTTCATTTTATTTTTTCTTTGATTTGCAGATAATCAGTTATAAAATTAATCCATTACAAGATGTCAAAATCTTAGGATTAGTCACACTGAAAGTAGGTGCAGACAAGATATTTTAGTTGTTTTTTAAAAAATGTTTGTAACAAGTACTTTCTTCATTTCTTTCTGTTTTCTACCCAAAAAGAGAAAAAATTATAGGATTTCGTCATCTGGAAATTGTCGTCTGCAACTTCTTTCACTTTGGACCAGTCTAAAATTTTGTCGTCTGGAAATGTGTTAATCCATTTCCACACGACGCTTTTAGATGCCCCACAGAAAAACACTTGGGAAAACATTGTGGAAAATGAAGAAAGTGCTTGCAACAAGCAATTTCTACAATGTTTTCTACCCAGAAAATTGAAAAAAAAATCCAAAGTTTTATAGATTTCAAAGAGTCCTGTGCAACTTCTTTCAATTTTGACCAGTCTAAAGTTCTGCCGTCTGGTAATGGATTTTAAAGGTAAACATATCAGGTGTAAAAGTTAGGCTGGCAAAATTTGACAGCTTCTCTTTGTTATCACTACAGCCCCGTTAATTCCCCTGGAAAATCTGTTAACCAATGTGTGATAAAAGCTACTTAAATACTGTAATTGGCTTCTTATTAAATATGTAAAGGGTTTAAACATGGCAACTACTGTAGAAACTGCACAGGATGAGCAGATTCTCATCTATTTACAATAATTTTAGAGTTGATCTCTCTGCAGGAAAAGGGTTAAAATTTCTGTGAATGAAGTCAGAGTAGTGAGACTGTGTGTAAAATGTGATTGGCTGAGTGGAAGGTTTCATTCATGCAGAGAGGGTATAATAGGGACCCAATCGACTACCAGTCGATATTTATTCTTAACTTACTGTACCTGAGGTTATATACTTAAAACTCCTCGATATAAGTGGAATATATTTACCTGTATAATATTTGGATTGATTGTTTTGATCAGCAAATTATTGATAGAATTGATAATTAATTGTTCATCTTTGCCAAATCGTACTTATTTATGTGATAAAGAATGCATGTAATAGATACCTAGAGATTACTCTTTAAATACATACTTTTGTGTTGAAATGAGAATTTATTTTGACTTCTGTGAAAAATACAAAGAAGGGTTATTGTCTTAATTAAAATTATTATTTTGCTCTTTTACATCAGTTGTATCTAATTGAAACACCAATGGGAACATAGTTACGAATATAGGAAAAAAAGTTTGGATAAATTTTGAAAAGACTATCCTCTGCCTTATTTGTCAAAGTGTTATTACTTTTGAAGTTGCTTGGATAATGGCATCAAAAAGCAAATCTGGATTAACCTAACCACAAGAATTAAGATAGAAAAAGTGCACAGCATAAAAGAAATTAATTCAATAACAAGTTAATCAGTTCAAGTATTTGTGAGTAAATGTGTCAACGGAAATAAATCAAACTTCAATAATGGATGTATTAAAATCGAATTACAAGAAAACAGCCTCAGTGAGGGATTTGATATATACCAGGCTGTAAATATAAGGACTATTTAAAAGCAAATTATAATAAAATCAGTATTCATAATTTGCTAGTTGAATTGCGACTCATTGAGTATGCAGCATACAAGGTCTGCATTAATGATGCGTAGAGTAAAAGCAACATGTCTGCTTGTCATTTTGACGGTAAGTTTTTTAAATCAAACTTTACTTCTCCCTTCATTGCTCTTGGAACAACATTAAATTGATGTTTAAACCTCTGGTTTATATTAATTTTCAGCTGTAGCAGTGAAAACTAATTGTTGATTCTGTATCATCGTTTTACAACTAATACAAGGTGTTGCAGTTTTAGACTGATCCAAATTGAAAGAAGTTACAGTTAACAATTTTCAGTTGATGAATTTTCAAAAATCTTTGAGGTTGGAAATACATTTTTGATGATAAAGAAATACTATGTAACAAGCCATTTTTCCTCATTTTGTCCCCAAAAGGCAAAGACGTATTAAATTATCACCTGCAACATCTTTAAATTTGGACTAGTCTAAAATTTTGTCATCTGGTAATGGGTTAAGATCATAAAGAGTTCATCTTAGGATTTGAACAGTATCGAAAATGTAGAAATTGCTTGTAAAAGTTAATTTCTCCTTTCTGAAAGTCTTCTTTTTAGAGTACTCAAAAGGCAGGTTGATTATTTTACAATTTTATACCTGACCAGATGACAACACTGGACCAAATTGAAATAGGTTTCAGATGAATTGCAATCTGTTATGCAAAAAATGGACTGATTATGAACACAATTGAACAAATATTTGAAAAAGAAATTGGATCAAGCAGAGGTCAATAAGATAATATGGTGATTTGAAAATAAACCTTTGGTAATGTGGAATGGTCTTTCTAGTGAAAGATTTTAGTCTTAACCTGGTGAGTCTTAACAGTTTATGTAGTTTAGCCAGAGTTGATACTTTTTTGCATGTCACAAACTCTTATTTTGCTAAATAAAATCCTTTCTTTAGAACTGCATTCATGAAAATTAAAGGGCTAAAAGCACTTGCAGTCTTATTTCTGATTCTTGTTTTAAAAACAATTCTGACTTCTAAGGGACAAAGAGGTAGTGTAGACTAAAATCAGACTACACATATGATGTGGCTGATCTTTGTCTATGCCTCCTGCCGAAACAGAAATATTCCAGGTTTAGAATGACAAAGGTTAAAATAGTTATTTGCTGAACGTATTTTAAAGGTTTTTAGTGTACAATGTCTGAAAAGAAATTCCAAGAGATGTTTTACATCTCAGAAAAGAAAAAAAAATGTGTTTTTATAAAAAGTTTTTCTTAACAGAAGGCGCCTCCAAATTTCATGTTTTTTGCATTTTGATCTTCTGTTCATTGAATATCCTTCAATTTTTAGCGTAAGACTTTTAGAAGCTTTGATACCTTGCCTTACTGAACCTGGAACATTCAGCTTGTGGCAGGAGGTAAAAACGAAGATCAGCCTGCACACAAGTGCAGTTTGATCTTTGTCTCGATCTCCTGTTTGTCCTTCTCAATCAAGAGTTGTTTTTGAAATTAACTTTAATATACATTATTGGCAATCAAACAACAACTACTACCAGCCCTTTGATTTAAATTGCAATTCTGAAAAGGATTTATTCAGCATGAAGAGGGCTCAAATATTGTGAAGATTTCAGTAATGAGTTAATTTGCAATTCATGATGATATTAGAAGAGGCTTGTTTGGTTTGAAACATGAAAATCAAAACAAACTTGAACTACAAGAGTACAGAAGGGTTTTGTCTGGGTTGTTGAATTGTGCAAAAATAGAGTTTAAATTAGCTAAAATTAACTATGCAATGGTGACACAAAATAAATTTGGTCATTAAACAAGATTTTCCTTTTACATTATCTAGGAAGGAATATGAATAGAGGGCGCAACTCGTATATTAGACTTAAATATTTCATTGATACTGCCAAAAAACACTATGCTGTAGGTACTCATTTAAATCGTCTCATTAAGATGATTTAAATGAATACCCACAACATAGTATTTCGTTGAGAAATAAGGATTTTAGAATGCTGTTACCCCCTCTTATCTAGACCTATGTGAAATATATTTTCTTTATACCTAAAATGAGATGGGTTTAATTAAAAAATCAACTTAATATAAAAAAAACACTTCTTGAAAAAATGCTGTGGAGCAAAAAAAGGTTAGAAAGAAATCAGAGAATTATTGTTGTGAACACAAATTGAAAGGAGTTGCAGATGAAAATTTAAAGTACATGAAAATTTAAATTTTTTCAACTTTCTGGATAGAAAGCATTTGGTAAAATGAAGAAATAGCTTGTTACAAGCAATTTCTTCATTTTACACAATGATTTCGAGATTGGTTTCCTTTAGGGGCGTCCAAAAGCGTCACTGTGTGGGAATATTATAATATTACATTATAATACTGGTCCAAATTGAAAGAGGTTGCAAACAACAATGAAAATTGGATGCATTTGTAAATGAAACCATCCTGTGTGGTAGAAAATATTGTTGAAAAAGGAGAAATTGTTTGTTTCAAGCAATTTCTCCTTTTTCTGAAATGTTTTCTCAAGTATATAAACATAGTGACATAAAATCCCGGGGTTTGTAGAGGAAAGGGATAATACACTCTATTGGCATTCAGACAAGAAACATTATATTAATTTTCCTAAATTTTAAGTGCATCCTGAATTTTTTTTGCAGGGATCAGATTAACGATAAGCTGCAGTGTGTGAAGTGTAAAACTGGATTAAATTTAGCAAAAACTTGCAGTAGAAACTTGATCTATTATCTCTCTTCTATTTGAGTCCATTAAATTTTGTGATCAAGATTTAACTATTCATTTTAAATGGAGTTTAGTTTTATACCTCCTCGAAATAATGCCAGTTTCTTTTTGAAAATGTTATTAACCCATTCCCACACAATTTCTGATGCTCTGCAAAAGTACAATAATGAAAACTTTGTGGGAAAAGGATTGCTTGTAAGAATCAATTTCTCTTTTTCTCATAACATTCTACCCTATTTGACACTTATTTCAGATATTAGCACAAATTGGAATGTCGTCTGCAACTTTGTTCAAGTTGGAGCAGTCTAAAATTTTGCCATCTGGTTACTGGCTACTATTTCAGATTAAAAATCTTCATAGCGTAATCAACCTTGTTTTAACTTCTTTTACTGTTTTTCAAAATCTTAGACCTGTCCAAATTCAACATTAGGCAACATTATAAAGTAAGTACAATGCAAAAAATAATGATTCTTTATGATAGAAAATAGTGTGGGAAAAAGAAGAAATTGCTTGTTATAAACAATTTCTTCTTTTTCTAGAATGTTTTCTCTAGTAAAATATCATAGAGATATAAAATCACAGATTGTATAGGGAAGGGTTAATGCAATAAAGCAATGTTCTTTGTAGTGATTTTCTGGTCTGTTAAATGATTACCAGACAATAAGATTTTAGACTGTTCCTATGTATAACAATTCAGAGTGTGTTTAACCTGAAAAATAAGAGCTATTCATGATAGAAATAATGTGAGAAAAGGTGAAACTACATATCAATACCTTTTTTTCTTTCAAATATTTTCCAAGTAAACTACAGTTATCCCTCAAAATATGGGGTACCTATATGGACAAAATTGACCTTTGATCACTCACCATAACTTGTACATCTATAACTTGCCATGGTTTTCTTTAACCCAAATTGGATCTAAATTAAAAATATTTCCCACACATGCACATCTTGATGTGCTACTGCGCTCGATATATATTTCACCATTGTTATGCTGAAGCCGGAATATCCCGGTTTGGGCAGGAGGTATAGATAAAGATCAGCCTGCACATAAGTGCAGTCCGATCTTGGTCTATACCTTCTGCTTGAACTTTTCCTGCCAGAGATGTTCAAAAGAAATATTGATTATTGAACAACAAGTATTTTCAGTGCTCTCAGCCCTTTGATTTTAATGCAATTCCATAAGGGATCTTATACAGCATGACAAGGCTTAAGACACCTCAATTAGAAGGCTATCTCATTACCAAACAACACAATTTAAAAAGTTATCCAAAATCAAAGAAGTTAGGCTAGGTACCAGAAATAGGTAAGAGGTAAAGCTTTCACCTGAAAATTTGAGCTTGTTTTCTATAATTTAACTGACCTATTAGGCCATTACCATCAAATGGCAAAATTTCAGTAAAGAACAAAAAAATATAACAAAGTCGTCAATTTCAAGTATTTATGTGTAAGAGGTAGGCAATTGTTAAATATAACTTAGAAAAGGAAGAAATTTCTTGTTACATTTTTTCTTTTCCCTCAATACTTTCTTTAAAAAATATTTGGAAATTTTAGAAAATCAGAAAAGTTTGATGCCCCTCAAGAAAAAGGTTTGGAAATATTGTGAACAATGAAGAAATTGCTTGTAAAAGCATTTTTTTGTCGACAATGTTTTCTACCCTAAATGGCAAAGATTTTTTGAAGTCCATCAATTTGAAATTATTTTCTTCAACTTCTTTTTTTTCATTTTTGACCAGTCTAAAATTTTATCAATAGGTAATAGGTTAAAATGCAGATTATTGAAAACTGACAAAAATAAAGTCAGGCAAAGATCAAAGGGATTTAATTTAAATACAATATAATAGGATTAACTAAGTTACTTTCTTGATATGTATCCATTGCGGTACAACTCTTCAGGTTCTGCTTGATTTAGTGGATAATAATAAAAATAATAATAATGACTTCATTTATCAAAGAGGCTGCACATTAGGTTTCCCTATCTTACATTTGGGTCTCATATGATCAATTTACTAAACGGTACAATTTAAACATGATATATACAAGGCAGTAAACAATTAAAGAACACAATCGTTCTTACAAATCCTTGAAAAATATATTTTGATAAAAAGTATTCTTCAAACAAAGGTGGATGCACTTTAACTTAGTGTGGTGGATTCATGACTGTAGAGGAAAATTGAAGACAACAAGTTTGAATCGAAAGACACTTATGATGTTTTTACACTAAGCTATCAATATATTCTTCTTACTGGGCAAATCATGTAAGATTCTCAGCCTAAATAACTTAACCTATTGCCATATGGCAAAATTTAAGACTGGTCCAAATTGAAAGGGTGTGCAGGTAATAATTTTGAGTCTATGAAATTTTAGATTTTCTCAACATTCTAGGTAGAAAACATTGAAAGAAGTTGCAGACGACATTGAAATTGCTTTAAACTTGGAAAATAAGTGCCATACAGGATGGAAAAATGGTGAGAAAAGGATCGAGAAATTGCGTGTTACAAGCAATTTCTCCTTTTCCTACAAAGTTTTCTGTGATTGCATATTGTCAGATTGCCAGAAAACGTCATTGTGTGGTAATGGGTTAACTACAATTGAAGAGAAAGCCTGGTGGTCCCTCTTAGCCATGAATTTATCATATTACAAGCTAAAATGGTATTATTCAAGATTCATTAATCAATTTTCACGTAGAATTAATTGATTTATAATGGTTAATTTAATCTATATACCCAAACTTTTTAACCCATTTCAATCATGATTATTAAAATTTTCTACCTTCGTATGTCTGACCCTAAATGTTTTATTTTTTATGAGATTTTGCTAATATGGAAATAAGCAAAGCTCTCATAAACTTGAAATAAGATATATCAACTAATTCTGATCCTTGCAGAAAATAGATCAGCCTACTGTGATCTACTAGGTCTGTCAGTCCGTTCTTAGTCAATAAGATGTTGAATTCAGTTCTGAAACTCCTCTTAACCCATTAACACACAGTGACACTTTTTTACACCCTCTAATCCGAATGGGAAAATAAAGAAATTGCTTGCAACAAAATGTTTTCTATCAAGAAAGTTGAAAAATATGCATCATCTGAAACTTCTTTCAATTTGGACCAGTCTAAAAGGTTGCAGTGTGGTAATGGGTTAAATACAAATGAGACCATTATTTCTTCATTTCCCAAAATGTTTTCCGAAGCTGTTTACTTGAGGGGCATCAAGAAGCAGGATTGTGCGAGAATGAGTTGACTAAACTTTCTGTAATGTATTGGATTGATTATTGTAAAGTTTTTTTTGCCTTTGAACACCTGTATATTTTGTATGAAATGCTTAATAAATCATGAAGACTGCTGCTGGTAGCTAGACAGGGGTTTGTGGAAGTGTAACTAAACCATTTCCCACATAACCACAAGTATTCACCTCTGTGGGTAAGGATCTAATTAGCTTTAAACCCATTACCAGACGGCAAAATTTTAAACAAGTCCAAATTGAAAGAAGTTGCAGACGACAATTCAAAGATTACGAAATTTTAGATTTTTGTGCGTTTGTTGATTTTACACAATGTTTTACTAATTCTTTTTCTACAGGGGCTTTCAAGAGCGTCATTGTGTGGGAATGGGTTCATGCATTAGCAGATGATAAAAGTTTAGACTGGTCCAAATTTAAAGAACTTGCAGATTGCATTTATAGTTGATGGAATTTGTCTTTTTGGGTAGAAAACATTGTTGATAATGAAGAAATTGCATGTTTCTTTATATGCCACAATGTTTTCACATGCTTTTTCTTTAGAGGTGTAAAAAACAGAATTGTGTAGGAATCAGAAAAAAATCACTTTATTTGTATTGCATGCACTAGTTGTCATTGTTCTTTTCATTTTATTTTGAAAAACATTTCATTATATCACTGCTATATAACTTCTGGTTTTGCCATTGAAAAAAATATTCTTAGGAATCAATGTTCGGTCAATACTACCAAGGGACATAACTCAAATTGTATTTTAGTTTGAATTGTTACCCTTTTTAATCTAATTTGTGCATTATTAATCAATAGTGATAGCCAAGTGTTGGGCACTCACATGTGGTTATTTTGTTTAAAACATTATGAGAAAAGAAAATAAAACTTATGTGATAGTGGGTTGATAAGAAAAATGGGAATGAATTGCACTCATTCTTCAAGACCATTAAAATATTAAACCCGTTTGAAAACATTGTGTAAAATGAAGATTTTGCAAGCAACTCCTTCATTATCCACTTTGTTTTCTACAACACTATAAACAATTTCATCAACTAAAAATTGTCATCAGCAACATCTTTGAATGTAGACCAGTCTATAATTTTGTTGTGGGGTGACGGGTTAAAAAAGCTGGAGGTTAGAGCACATTGTAATTGGGTTATATAGTCAAACAGGTGGTATAATACTGTGTATATTATCATATATTGTGATCAGAGGTTTTCACATGATTAATCAAATTTTATCCAAATCACCCTTAGCCATTTGGACTGGTCTAGTCCTATTAGTAAATATTCAATACCCCCATCATAGTTTTATGATTTATGATTCTTCACCCTTTATCCAAGCTCATTTTGTTTTATCCAACATTTTATGCAGTCTTAACTATTTCTGGTAGAATATGTTATAATAGCCCACTGAGGATATGTATTGATATTGGGAAAATACACCACCAGAAAATTACGTATGACAATCTATTTTTGAGGTGATACATGTAAATGGATAATAAAATCTATGTCAATAAGTATTGAAATGGCAGAAATCTGTGTGACCACTTCCCAAAAACTATGTTGCTGTCCTTGACATGAAAGAACAATAAAGTGCATCTCCATGATACCTTCTGCAGAGTTAAAATGTACTTGCTTCAGAGGTCTAGATGAGAGGGGATAACATTCTAAATTCTTATCTCTTAACGGAACCCTATATTGCTGGTACTCATTTGAATTTTCTCAGCTACATGATTCAAATGAGTACCTACATCATAGGGTTTATGGTAGTATTAGTAAAATATTTAAATCTAAAATACGAATAATGCCCTCTTTCTATACCTCTGCTGCATGAAAAGTCCTGGTGTCTGTTAGCTGTAGCTGTGATATTGACGCCTGTCTTGTGTGTCCCATAAAGTTTCTGTAAGCAATATTACCATTTCTTTTGTGAAGCAAAACTTCTCTATCAGTAATTTGTCATCAAAACAAATAAACAGTTAACCCTTTCTTTACAAAATGTCTGTCAACAATCTCTTTATTCTCAATCTTATTTTCTACCCAGAAGACTGAGATATTGATTTTTTTCAACTAGAAATTGTTGTCTCACAACTGACCAACCTCGGCTGTCAAAGAAACAATCAATCACTCAAATCATTCATTTAGACAAGGAGTGAAGTTTGAACTCCGACATTGGCCGCCATTTATGTGAAGCTTATTCAAGTTGTAGTGAAGATGTTTAGGTCGCCAACCAACCATTCTACTTTTGTTATATGCAACAGGCCATAAATTTTGCAAAATAATGCCATTTGAAATTGAAGTGGAACTTCCTGTCGGAGTCATTGGGTTAAAATGGCCAACAGAGTAAGTGTTAGGGGCCAGTGATTGGTCAATTATCAACCAACATTTGACAAGAGTAGTGTCGGGAGTCCGTTTACACCTACAAATCTTCTCATCCAAAAGCAAGCCATCAGAATTTAACCAAACTTCTTTCCCAGATTGGTCTGATTTCCATTTTGTCCTATTGACATAATACAGTTTGATTATATTAAAATGTTGTATATATAGTTGATACAATATCGAGGATCTTGATCAGATATTGCTTGATAAATAATGGTAGGACTTATTGACCTTTACACAATTGCTTCAAGCAAATATTGTAGACTGTGCAGGCTACATTTCAACATTACAACAACCTAAACCAAATAACTTGATGCCCACACAATGTTATGGCAATGACCATATTGATGGCTCAGTGCAAAACAGTTGTAACTGCCTATAAACGTATAGGCAGTTACAACTGTTTTGTGCTGAACCATTGAATTATAGAGTTACGTCTGTCCTTGTGAAAGTGTCTGGGTGCGTGTGTGGGGGGGTGTTTGTGGGTGTGTCCAATTCTTGTCTGGAACTGGTGGATTTCAAAATAACTTGGCACAGTTGCTTCTCTTGAAGAGTACTAGTGTCATGCGTGATGTTTTTTGTATGCTCCCAAGTTTCTGCTCACAACTGATGGTCATGTATCAGGCAAATATGTGGGAGCATCAGTGTTTTTGAAGCAAAACCATGGGGGTCAGTGTTAAATAAGTGTAAGTACTTGTAAGCATACAGGCACTACAATCATTTTTCATTCTGGGGATTGAACCAGGGACCCCTGACAGCAAAGTCTTGTGTGAGATTTGTTCCTATGTAATATTTTCAGATCATAAATTTTCTCCACTTGTCCCCGTCACATATCTTGATGATTTTCTACTGGTCCATATTCAAGATGAACTTGTCAGCAATGAAATATGAAGACATACTTTTGAGAAAACATTATCGTAAATGATTGAAATGCTGGATCCATTTGGTTAATAAATCTTTGAGATGTTCGAAATCTATTTTGTATCATTCAGTGGTACTCACTTGTTCCCCGACAAGTGACCTTGAGAAATATACTTGTCCGAAGTAGAAAAGCCAATTTTGGACAAGTCTGACACAGGAATTCCACACACCTAAACTAAATTATTAGCATGTATGCATGCAAAATGTAATGGGTTATGTTGAAAAAGTATTTTATTACCCAATATGTGTTAATGTGCATGAAAAAGCAAATAATATTAAAGGTTCATAAATCATAAATGATGAATATTTCCTTCATCATCATTACATTTTACAAAATATCCTTTTAGTTTGCAGTTTTTGTTGTCTATCTAATGATTATACCATTACCAGACAAAAGATTTTCAAAGAAAAAAGGAAACAAACAAGAAGATGACATTTTAATCGATAGTGTAGATTGAACAAAATAGGAAATTACCCATTTCAAAAAAATGTTCCTTTTTGATGCACTCAAGAAAAAACAATTGGAAATGTATTCTGGGAAATGGAGAAATTGCTTGTAACAAGCGATTTCTCCATTTTCCACTTTGTTCCTAGCCAGAAAGTTGGAAAAAATGTAAATTTTTTGAGCTTTAAATTTTAGTCTGCAACTCCTTTCAATGTGGACCAGTCAAAAATTCTGCTGTCTGGGAAAGGAATAATTTTAAACGTGATATTTGGAATACCATCTGCTTCTTGCTGTTGATGTTTCACTCTATCTTAATTTATTTTTAAAAAAGTATGTTTTTCTCTGCAGGAACAAAGGATTGCATCTGCATTTTGTCTGCTAGTTACTGCAACTTCTTAACTACAGCATGTTTGAGTTAAATTTACTTTTGAGTTAAATTTATTTTCCTAGTTGCGGACTGACAATATGTTTGGGGATCTGAAATACAGTAGTGTTTCATGATATTTTGTTATTTCACAGACCTTCCATATGTATTATTTTTGCAATGTTTATCGGTTTATCTGTATTTTATCTAACATGAACAAGTTAAGTTGATAATTTATATTATGTTCAAGCTACTCATCACAGTACAACAAAATATTTTAGTCTGTTTTACATGCAAATTAAATTTTATTGCCATACATACAAGCTGCCTATCTTAGCCCATTACCACACAATACAATTTTTGAGTTGTCCAAATTGAAAGAATTTGCAGACAAAAATTAAAATGCTGTCAAAGGTAGATGTATATTGGTATAATCTTCTCTGTCTTTCTGTCCCCACATCAGTCCATCCGTAAATACATCCAGATCTTGCTAATGCATTCCCAAACAATGATGCTTTTTGATGCCCCTCAAGAAAAACAATCGGGAAAACATTGTCTAAAATGATGAAATTGCTTCCAACAAGCAATTTCTTCATTTTCCACAATGTTTCCTAGCAAAAAAGTTGAAAATTCTAAAATTTTATAAACTTTAAAATGTTGTCTGCAACTCCTTTGAATTCTGACCAGTCTAAAATTTTGCTGCCTTGAAATGAGAAGAAGGGACCCTTAATGTGGTGGCACATATTTTGACTATGGTATTTGTGTTAATTCATGAAATTTTACAAATCTTGGCCTTTTTAAGTAGTAAACATGGTGGATAATGAAAAAAATACTTGTAACATTGTCTACAATAATTTTTAAAGTGTTTTTTATTGGTTGCATAAAAAGTGGGATTATTTATTAACAAATTGACCTACAACCATAACACTTCATACAATTGTTGCCCATGATCCAAGGAAGTATTTTTTGGTCACTAAGGTCCAAGGTCAAGGTCACAATGGAACTTTGATTGAAAACCATTTCCATGCTTTAAATCAAAAGCCATTGAACTAAGTACCTTGAAACTTTATACAAATGTATCTATGACCAAAGGATGTGCTCTATTGGTTTTGGATAACATAGGTCAAAGATCAACTGTGCTACTCAAGTTACAAAGTGCTGATGATTCTTGTTTTAAGAATCTTTTCTTTCAATGTAAAAAAAACCATCTTGGATAATGTAGAAATTACCAAAGCTTTTTTCTGAGGAGGGTAAAAAAAATGTGATTATGTGGGAATAAGTTAACCTATTCCACACAATGACGCATTTAGATGCCCCTCAAGAAAAAGAATTGAGAAAACATTGTGGAAAATGAAGAAATTGCTTGCCACAAGCAATTTCTTCATTTTCTGTAATATTTTCTACACAGAAATTGGAAAAAAACTTAATTTTCAAAAACCTGAAATCATCATATGCACCTCCTTTCAATTTCGACCAGTCTAAATTTTGGTTGTCCGGTATTGGGCTTGAACAAATTTGGTGTAATTATGTCTAAAATTTCTTTGGTCTAGGTGCCATCACACTGTATAAATAATGGTCCAACTAGGCCATTGTATCGTTGATAAAGTGATCTTCAGGCTCTTGCCATGAGGCCTACTCTTTTCCCTACAAGGTTTTTTCCAAATTATATATCTTTATAGAGTAAAAATGTTGGAATAAATTGTGTGAATGGATGGGTTAAGCTTTCCCACATTGTGAAATATCTATGCAGGGTAGAAATCTAAATTTTAATAGTCACAATGTAGAATGCAGTAGGCAGAGTTGGGTCAGAGCAACATCAATCATTTTGTCTAAACTGAATCATGGCTGACAAAATTTAATGGGGAATTTTAACTGTTAAGTAAGTAGAAAATAAATTTTAATGGTTTTATTTTCTCAAACTCCAGAGTTTGTTTAGAGCATGCTGTGCTTGTTGCTTTTTTTTCTGAATGACAGATACAGTTAAAAATCATTATGAAATTAATTCTCACTTGTACAATCTTGCTGACATTAATATAATAGAAAATCTTCAAACTTTCTTCTTTCTTTTTGTTGCATTAAAATTGTTCTATGAATCATGGTGGTTATAGTAATTGATAATTAACTAATTACAAGATGCAAATCTTTTGGACTGGCCCAAATTAAAGAAGCTACAGAATACAATTTTAGTTATTGAAATTTTGAAAGGCAGTATCAAGCATAGATGTGCATATATTATTTTGATTTTGGTCCATTTACTCTTTATACGCCGCTGGAGGCGGTTGTATATTGGCGTCATCTTCTCCCTCTGTCCGTCTGTCCGTACGTCCACTTTTCTCGTGAGCACAACACCTTCTAAGTTTCTGGATAGATCTTTTTGAAACTTGGTGGATGTTATCACCTTAATTGGTAGATGTGCATAAAGTAAGGATTTTATGGTTAATTGATTTTTGCCTCAGTTATGCCCCCTTTAAACTTAGTCTCTGGGGCTTAATGAAATTGCAGCCTTGTGAATGCAACTCCTTCTAAGTTTCTGGCTGGATCTTTTTGACACTTGGTCAATGTTATCACCTTAATTGGTAGATGTGCATAAAGTAAGGATTTTATGGTTCATTGATTTTTGCCTCAGTTATGCCCCCTTAAAACTTAGTCTCTGGGGCTTATTGAAATTGTAGCCTTTTAGATGCAACATCTAAGTTTCTGGCTGGATCTAAATGAAACTTGGTGGATGTTATCAGCTTAATTGGTAGATGTGCATGAAGGAAGGATTTCATGGTTCATTGATTTTTGCCTCAGTTATGCCCCCTTAAAACTTAGTCTCTGGGGCTTATTGAAATTGTAGCCTTTTAGATGCAACATCTAAGTTTCTGGCTGGATCTAAATGAAACTTGGTGGATGTTATCAGCTTAATTGGTAGATGTGCATGAAGGAAGGATTTCATGGTTCATTGATTTTTGCCTCAGTTATGCCCCCTTAAAACTTAGTATCTGGGGCTTATTGAAATTGCAGCCTTTTGAATGCAACTCCTTCTAAGTTTCTGGCTGGATCTTTTTGACACTTGGTCAATGTTATCACCTTAATTGGTAGATGTGCATGAAATAAGGATTTTATGGTTCATTGATTTTTGCCTCAGTTATGCCCCCTTAAAACTTAGTCTCTGGGGCTTATTGAAATTGTAGCCTTTTAGATGCAACATCTAAGTTTCTGGCTGGATCTAAATGAAACTTGGTGGATGTTATCAGCTTAATTGGTAGATGTGCATGAAGGAAGGATTTCATGGTTCATTGATTTTTGCCTCAGTTATGCCCCCTTAAAACTTAGCATCTGGGGCTTATTGAAATTGCAGCCTTTTGAATGCAACTCCTAAGTTTCTGGCTGGATCTACATGAAACTTGGTGGATGTTATCACCTTAATTGGTAGATGTGCATGAAGGAAGGATTTCATGGTTCATTGATTTTTGCCTCAGTTATGCCCCCTTAAAACTTAGTATCTGGGGCTTATTGAAATTGCAGCCTTTTGAATGCAACTCCTCCTAAGTTTCTGGATTGATCTTTTTGAAACTTGGTCAATGTTATCACCTTAATTGGTAATCTCAGTAATGAGAAGAGATGTGTATATCCAGTTTTGGATACGCTCCATTTACTTTTTACTGAGTTATGTCCCTTCGATGAAAAATCTTGTCCCCTCTTTTTCTCTAACACTTTTCAATAGATTTGATTCAAATTTCACTGGTAGACTCGGTATCATGCACAGTTGTACATAATCTATTTTGGCTATGGTCCATATAAGTATTACATAGTTATGGTCCTTTGATGAAAAATCTTGTCCTCTCAAATTCTGGAATTGATTTGATTCAAACTTCACAGTATCAAGCAGATATAAGCACATCTTATTTGGTAACATCTCATTTACTATTGAAAATTTATGGTCTTTTGAAAGGGATCATTTTAGGGTGAGATATTGAGTGATTCTCTCATTTTTCTTTTAGAAATCTCATTGATACTGGCTTAAAGAGAGAAAAATCTCAAAGCGAAATGTAATTTAGTAAAGGATTTTACTACTGGTTTAATATAATTCAAATTTCCGTTATTTCACACAAGCAGTATTAAGAAAAGATATGAACTTGCTACTATGGTTTACTTCTCCAGGAGTTTTGACCTTTTGTGGAAGAAAGGCTTCTTTCAAGTTACAGAAGTGTATTTTCTGTGACAAGGAACCTGTTGGGGGGGGGGTATTAATCACATATAGTGATAGTCTAGTTGCTCATTAACTCATTTTCACTCTATCATGTATTGGTACATGCTAAGAAAATACAGTTTAGAAAACACTGAGAGAAAAGTAGAAATTTCTTATTATAAGGATTTTCTTCTTTTCTCAATGTTTTCTACATAATTCTTTAATTTGCCAAAGCAAATGAATTGCTGTCTGCAATATTTGTCAAATAGGACCAATCCAAAATTTTGTTGTCTGACTAAAAGAGATCCTTGTCATGCTGAATTATAAATCCTCTACAGATTTTGTTTAACCCATTCCCACACATTGACGCTTTTTGACGCCCCTTAAGAAAATCAGTTGGGAAAACATTTTGTAAAATGAAGAAATTGCTTGTAACAAGCAATTTCTTCATTTTAAACAAAGTTTTCTATCCAGAAAGTCAAAAATATTTAAAATTTCTTAAACTTTATATTGTCGTCTGCAAGTCCTTACAATTTAGACGAGTCTCTTGTGTGGGAATGGGTTAAAATATAGGGCCAACAGTACTGGAAAAACCTATTGCATGTTAACATTTATTTTGAAAATTTATTCTATAACAGCTTTGGTTGAAAAAGGGACAAGCAGGTGGTGCAGGCTGATCTTTGTCTATTCCACCTACCAAAAAATTACTTTACTGGGTTCAGCGTGATAAGGGTTAACATTGCAATTTAAGTCTCTATAAAACCAAATCAGGTACCATACTTTGATATTACAAAATTCTCTGATATTAAAAATATTCCCATCCCCCAGTTATTTTTTGTACAGGAAGACAAACTATTGAACTGGTTCAAATCAAATATATTTACAGATGGTCAGTTTAGCCAATAACAGAACATCAAAGTGTTTGAATTTAAAGTGGCATTTAGGGGAGAAAAGCAAGTGAGAAAAGGAAAAATTGCTTTTTACAAGAATTTTCTCATTTCCTCAAAATGTTTTCAAAAGCTATTGTTCTTCAGCATTTCAAAAGATAAATTGTGTTGCAAATGCTCAACCCACTACCACATGATGCGTGACTTTCTGAAGCCTTGAAGAAATTTGATTATGGAAAACTTTGTAAGAAAAGGAAAAATTACTTGTGACAAGGAATTTCTTCTTTTCTTATGATGATTTTTACCTAATTTTGCACATGTTTTCTAAGTTTGTTGCAAATGCAAATGTTGTCTGCAACTACAGTAAAACCCCTCCTTACGACCACCCCGGAAATACGGGCACCCTGCTATTGCGACCGATTTTTTACAGAACGGAATCTTTTCTTCTTTATTTCAATGGTTGCGAACCCCTCTAAAGCGGGCACCCCGCTATTCCGAATTACGACCACTAAATTCAGTACCAACTATAGCTGATAACTATTTTGAACCCCACTAAAACAACCACTAACTTCACACATTGAGACCAACCACCCAAATTTCACACTTGATAAGAGCGACACTAATTGAGTACGAATACATTGTAAATACATTATCGGATTTTTGATTATGTGATATAGAACCCTTATTATAATAGGTGTTATGATTAAAGTGGCCGATCACTTTTAGAAATTAAAGTTTGTAATATTTTTAATTGTTATTTGAATGTGTCACAGGGATAAATTCGAAAGTGAAAACGTATCCAAGAAGTTACGATTAGTTTGTTTACGGCGGTCTGAACAGTTAATTAGCAATTAAATTTTGATTTCAATGTAATTGATGCTTGGTATTCGCATTGTAGAAGATATGATATGGACAGTTTGACACTTTGAACCTGTACTTACAAATAAATAATCTGAGGTCGGACTTCTGAATCAGATGGATCAAATGGAGAATAGCTAACTTATCGAAAGTAGAACTTATCGAAGATCGTAAATTTGAAAATGACATAAGATTTTGCTGTAATACATGTTCTTATAGTTTCATTTTTGTATTTATAGTATTAATATATTCAAATAACGCATGAATTACTTGACAACAAACGACCAAACCTCAGTATTACGACCACCCCACTATTACGACCACTTTCAGAAAGTACCGCAAGTGGTCGTATTAGAGGGGTTTTACTGTACTTTCAATTTGCACCAGTCTCAATTTTTGTCGTCTAGTAATGGGTTTATGCAGAAAAATTTGATAACCAAAAATTTTTCTGTTTCTTTACAATGTCTGAAAAGTTATCTCCATAAAGAACAACCCATTCCAAAGAAATAAAGATTTTGACGCCCCTGGAGAGAAAAAGGTTTGGAAACTGTGGAAAATTAAGACATTGCTCATTATAAGCTATTTCATCATCAACCACAATCTTTCTGCCTCAAAAGGCATCCCTCCAAAAAGAAAAATATAAATTTCTTCAGCTAAAAACTGTTGTCTTCCACATCTTTGAATTTGGACCAGTCTGATATTTTGTTGTCTGGTAATGGGGGAAAAAAGGGAAAGGTAAGAAGAAACATTTTCTTTGTCTTTGATTACTATCTTAAAGAGGTTTGTGTAATGTCAAATGTATTTGAATAACTCTAGTAGGTTAGTATCACATTAATTGTGGTTTGCTCTTTAAAAAATATATAGCATTTCAATCATTGGTAACCTAAACTTGTCTTTTGTTGCCTCAAATCTACAGAAAAACATCATCAAAGAATCAATTTCTATCTTTATTTGTAATAAAAGTTAATCTGCAGTCGTTGGATTTCAGAAACAAAATCATTTACCTTTTTGATGTGAGAGGTCAAAGGTTTCCAGAAAAAGAACCTACTAAAGAACCAGTGTTGTCTTCTACTTTAAACCATTGCCACACAATCCTGCATTTTTATGCCCTTCATGAATAAAACTTTTGAAAACATTGTGGAAAATGAAGAAACTGTTTTAATCCCAAAAGACAAATATTTTAAAAATTCATCAAGTTAAAATTGTTGTCCGCAGCTTCTTTTAGTTTGGATCAGTCTAGAATTTTGTAGTTTGATAGTGGGTGAAATGAAGGAATTTTTTTTAAATCCTTCAATTTAGAGACACTGTAATTTAAAAAAAGTTCTTGATCAACAAAACCACTGAATTAACCCATTCCCACACAGTGACGCTTTTGGACGCCCCTCAAGAAAAACAATTGGGAAAACATTGTGTAAAATGAAGAAATTGCTTGCTACAAGCAATTTCTTCATTTTACACATTGTTTTCTACCCAGAAATTTGAAAAAATCTAATATTTCTTAAACTTTGAATTGTCGTCTGGAATTCCTTTCAATTTGGACCAGTCTAATATTTTGTTAAGTGGGAGTGGGTTAACGTATTGCTAGGCAGGCCCATTGAGCTCCAACTGGAAGTTCCACTTTAATATTAACCCTTGTCATGCTGAATAAAATCCTTTACAGAATTACATAAAAATCAAAAGGCTGAAAGTACTGGTAGCACTTCTTTTTCAGTTGTATATACTTCTCTTGAAAATTAATTTCATGAACAAATCTTGATTCAAAAGGACAGACAGGATGTGTAGACTAAGATCAGACTGCAATTATGTGCAGTCTGATCTTTTTCTATGCCTCCTGCTAAAACTAGAATAATCCGATTCAGCATGACAAGGGTTAACGTTTGTCATGTTGAACACAGAATGTTTCTGTTTTGATAGGCGGTATAGACAAAGATCAGTCTCTCAGGTGCTCCAGCTGCCACGATACAACTGAAATACTGTTAAAAGTGGCGTAACACCCCATTCAGTCAGTCAATCAATTATTTATCTCAGGACGAGTTGCCTTGAAAAAGCACTTATCAGCGGGTAGAAAAGCCCATGTCAGACAAGTCGGCCATGGAATTCCACACTCTTTACAAGTGCAAAATATTACAACCTGATGAAGGGGTTAAAACTGTCAAAAGAAGAAAACATGGGAGTAAAAGTAAAGTGACCCTAATTATGGCACTAAAGTTAAGTATCTATTGTAGGCAGCAGTTAAAATACTTGAAATTTAACCCTTTATAGTGTTCATATTGTGGTAAGAGAAGTTTAAATTCTGCAACTTTTTTCAGCATCAAGCAGGGCTCTTTACCCATCTCTAAACAATCCCTCCTTTGTATGTCCCTCTAGAAAAAGATTTACAAAACATTTTTTCCATCCACAAAGATGAAAAAACAAAAAAACTTCCATTAACTTGAAATTGTCGTCTGCAGCTTCTTTAAATTAGGACTGGTCTAAAATTTTGATGTATCGGCATGGGTTTAAAGTGAAATTATCTACTATATTTGGTATTGACATATTTTGGAGATATTTTATGCCCTCGCATCCAAAGATCGGAGGCATATTGTTTTACTGTTGTCCGTCTGTCTGTTGGTCATTCATTCATCTGTCTGATGGTCTGTCTGTCTGCAAAACTCAACCATATACTTAACATTGCCAATTACTACCAGCCTATTCAAGGTACAATGCTCATTTTTTGCATGAAGATACATGTCCATAATACGCATCTCCTTATGTCAAGATCAAGGTCATGTGATAAGGTCAAGGTCACATACCAAGGTCAAACATTTATTCCTGTTGCTGGGGCATTGTTTTTCACAAACACATCTCGTTTATTTCAAAGTTCTGTGTTAATTGATCTAGGATTCGATTAACCCATTACCACACAAGGATGCTTTTTGATGCACCTAGAGACAGAAGTTTTTGAAAACATTGTGGAAAATGAAGGAACTGCTTGTAACAAGTATTTCCTTTATTTTCTGCAAAGATTTTTAAAATTTCATCAACTTTAACCTGTCATCTGCAAGTTATTTCAATTTGGACCAGTCTAAAATTTTCTCTCGTGGGGATGACATTTTGCTTTGCTAGTCTGTCCATTCTCCGAGTGTTGATAGGTCTTTATATGCCCCATATCTCATCGTTGAAACGGAGATTTCAGTTGTCATGAGATTTATGTATCTGATCAGATGAATCACCTTGGCATGATCTTACTAAGTCATTTATCTTGATAGGAAAGCCACCTCTGTAAGAGAGCCACATACTAGGTTAAGTCACTTCTAGTTCTATCTTACACAGGCTTTACTGTATCTTACTTTCGGTCAGCTTGAAATATCATGATTGAGTGAAGGATTTATCTTGTTAACCCTTTCCAACACAGCAAAATTTTAGACTGGTCCAAATTGAAAGAAGCTGCAGACAACAATTTCAAGTTGATCAAATTTTGAACTTTTTCATCGTTTTGGATAGAAAACATTGTGGATGATGAAGAAATTGCTTGATACAAGCAATTTCTACATTTTCCACAATGTTTTCAAAAGCTAATTTCTTGAGGGGCGTAAAAAGGAGGGATTGAGTTGGAATGGGTTAAGGGTTACTGATTGCTGTCTGTAACAGGTTAATTTTCCCTGACTGGAGACCTCTACAAATTGTTTAAATTATCTGTCAGTCAACCAAATTGTAGGCCGTCAATCAACTTTTATTGAAATAAAACATATAATACAAAGCACATCAAAATGGCATTTACAGTAACCCTTCTATTTTTGACACAAGTGTAGTCAATGACTGATGGTATTCATTTAGACACACATGCGTATAACATGGAGATTGTTACATTGGTACAGTTTGTGAAACTACAGGCAAAAAATAAAACACCCCCCCCCACCCCCCACCCCCATCACACAATGTCATATTTTTATGCCCCTGCATCGATAAGATCGGGGGCATATTGTTTTACCAGTGTCTGTCTGTCTGTCTGTCTGTCAGTCTGTCCATCTGTCTGTCTGTCTGCAAAACTTAACCTGCCAACTAAATATTTTCCTCTAACTTCAACCCTGATTAAGTTACAATGCTAATATTTGGTATGTAGATAGGTCTCAACAAGGGGCAACTGGGGAAGGTCATTTAATCAAGGTCAAGGTGAAAATTTTAACCCTTTACCCGTTTCTAAAGAATGCCTGTTTCGGGGGCATAGTGTTTCACAAACACATCTTGTTTTAATATACATAATCAGGCTTTTGGGACAGTTTAATGCTTGGTGACTGGGTTTTTCTCATGTGAGGCCTTTTAATTAGTTAGTTTATGTGTTGTCTGCTAATATGTTTACTCATATGATGCCTGGTAGTAAGTTTACTCAAAATTCTTGAATGATTTTACCTATGAGTAGCCTGGTAATGAGTTGGCTCCTGTCTTGCCTGTAAATGGATTTACCATTGTTTTATCAGAAAATATGTTTGCTCATGTGTTGCCTGGTAAGATATTTATCAAGCAATATGGAGTTTGCTCTAATTGTGTTGTTAGATAATAAGTTTGCTTTTAATGTTGTCAAGTAACAAGACTACTTTTGTTGACATATGATAAGTTTGTTTTTTGGTTTTCAGACATAAAGTGTGCTCATGTGCTGTCTAGAGCTACAGGCTGTAACCCTTGTGATGCCTTGAGATTTGGTCTTGCTCTTGTGTTGTCTTGAGATTGGGTTTTCTCTTGTGTTGTTTAGAGATAAGGCTTGCTCTTGTGTTGCCTTGAGATTTGACTTGCTCTTGTGTTGTCTTGAGATTGGTTTTGCTCTTGTGTTGCCTTAAGATCTGATTTGCTATTGTTTTGCCTTGAGATTGGGTTTACTCTTGTGTTGTCTTGAAATTAGACTTGCTCTTATGTTGCCTTGAGATTGGATTTGATCTTGTGTTGTCTTGAGATTGGACTTGCTCTTCTGTGCCTTGAGATTGTACTTGCTCTTTGGTGCCTTGAGATTGGACGTACTCTTGTGTTGTCATGAGATTGGACTTGCTTTTGTATTGCTTTGAGATAAGACTTGCTCTTATTTTGTCTTGAGATTGGACTTGCTGATTTGTTGCCTTGAGATTAGACTTGCTCATATTTTGTCTTGAGATTGGACTTGCTTTTGTGTTGCCTTGATGTTGGACTTGCTCTTGTGTTGATTTGAAATAAGACTTGCTCTTGTGTTGCCTTGAGATTGGATTCACTCTTGTTTTGCCTTGAGATTAGGTTTACTATTGTATTACCTTTTGATTGGGCTCGCTCTTGTGTAGCCTTGATATTGGGTTTATTATTGTGTTGCATTTAGAATGGGTTTACTCTTGTGTTGCCTTAAAATTGGGCTTACTGTTGTGTTGTTTTTAGATTGGGCATACACATGTGTTGCCTTAAGCCTTTTCATGCCAAATAAGATCCTCTTTAGAATTGCATTAAAATCAAAGGGATGACAGGAATGGATGTAATCATTGTGGGTTAATAATTCTTTTAAAAGTGCATGATGTAGACAATTCTAGCATAAAGGGATAAACAGGAGGTGTAGACTTAGTCTATACCTCCTGACAAAACAGGAGTATTCTTGGTTCAGCATGACAAGGGTTAAGATTGGGTTAACTCTTTTGCTGTATTTAGATTGGGGTTACTCTTGTGTTGACTTAAGAATGGGCTTGTTCTTGTGTTGCCTTGAGATTGGGCTTGCTTTTGTGCCCAGTAATAAGTTACTTCTGTATTGTCTTGTTACAACTTAGGTTGCTATTGCAATCTGAGAAAGTAAACATTTTGATGTGTTCAAAGCAGTTGCCTAGTTAACCACTATTTGATTTGTTTGAAGAATTATTATTGTTTATGTTGTATTCTTTTACCCTTTTAAGGCTCACTGATCACAAGTAAAAATTTAACACAATGTAGTTTATACAAGTAGCTAAGTAAAAAACTATTGTGAATCCATTTAAAAAGTAAACAGCACCTTCCAGAATATTGAGAAATACATGTATTTACTCATGGGCCCTGAAGTCTCAAAACAAAGACACATAGGCATCCCCTTCAAACTTCTCTTCTAACGGGGTCTTTCCATGATGAAACCTATTGAAATGTTGTAAGGAAACCAAAGCATTGAAAAACAGCATAACCTATTCCCAGCAATTATGGTATTTGATGCATCCAAGAAAAAAGCCTTAGAAAACAATGTTTAAAATGAAGAAATTGCAATGTTTTCTGCCTGAAAAGATAGATTTTTTGAATTACATCTGAAATTTGTCATCTGTAACTTCTTTCAATTTGGACCAGTCAAAAATTTTGTTGTTTTGTTAAGACAAAGGAAAAGGAAAATTTTCTTGTTGAAGGAAAAGGAAAAAAAGAAGCAAATTACAAAAAAAAGATAGAAACTCTCCTGGATAAGGTTTAGAACGCTGATGTGTATAGAACTCTGAAGAAAGCAATAAAGCTCACTTCAAACTAGACTGTGCATCATTTGTCTGCCAAAATGAGTCATTTATTGTGAAAAATGGGTGCTGTAGTCAGTGAGCGATGATATTGTTATGTCAATTAGACAATATAACATCTAATTAACATCTCCCACACCTAAATGTACTGAAATGAGAGCTACTGATAAAGAAATGAACATTTTGCAGCAATGATTACCATATAGGTATTTAATTACCAGACCGCAAAATTTTAAACTAGCCCAAATTCAAAGAAGTTGCAGACGACAATTCAAAGTTTATGAATTTTTGGATTTGTTCAACTTTCTGGGTAGAATATATTGTGGAAAATGAAGAAATTGCTTGTAACAAGCAATTTCTTCATTTTCCACAATATTTTCCAAATTATTTTTTTCCTTAGGGGCTTTTAAAGGGGTCACTGAGTGGGAATGGGTAAATAGCGTATCAAAGCTGGTGTTAAAATGCAATTGTTAATACACTGCAAAGATGATGAAGTTGATCTATCCCATTCCCACATGACAAAAGTTTAGACTGGTCCAAATTGAAAAAGGATGCAGAAAACAAATTTGGATCAATAAAATTTTGAAATTCATTATCTTATGGAGTAGAAAACATTGTGAATTTGAAAAAAAATGTTTGTGACAAGCAATTTCTCCATTTTCAATGATGTTTTCCAAATGCTCATTTATGAGGGGCATAAAAAGTGGGATTGTGTGGGTTAACCGTGTCCCACACAATGATGCTTTTAGATGCCCCTAAGGAAAAAAACTTTTGGAAAACATTGTGGAAAATGATAAAGATTGCTTGTCACAAGCAATATCTTCATTACCCACAATGTTTCCTTCCAAAAAGACGTATGAAAAGGAAATTTCATCAGCTTTAAATTGTCATCTGCAGCTTCTTTGAATTTGGACCAGTCTGAAATTTTGTCATGTGGGAATTTTTCACCAAACATTAACCATAGTTTGGTTTCTTAATCATTTTGTCTCCAGATTTGTTTTAACCCAGTCTGTTAGCCTCAAAATATATTTTAAACAACCAGACTAGTGTTTAAGACCATTGTGATATTTATCACAACATTGTATCATAATCATGCTTTCTGTAGAAATTTTGAATGGTGGGAATACATCCAAAGATGCATCTAACATGTTCCAGTCTACAATAGTCAATCACCATCATCACAATGCTTTTACTGAATCTTTTCAAGAGTTTTTGTGTAGTAAATAAACTTGACAGTTAATAGACACCATGTTTGTGTTTCAATTTTGAGTTATTTGATGATCCTTTCTATCCATTGATAAGGCCATCCAAGAAAATGATGTGGGAATCTCGTAAAGGCTTGGCCAGGTGTAGAAAATTCAAAGCAATGCTTCAGTTGACCAATTGTGGCTGTCAATCAAAGAAATAGTTGACCAATTAAATCACTTGGAGTGAAATTTGAACTCTAACATTGGCTGCAATTTTTAGCTCGGCTGTTTCAGAGAAAACCCGAGGTATTGCTATAGCCTTGGTGCTGTCATCGTTGTTGTTGTCAACGTCGTGCAAAAACTTTGACATTTTTGATATCTCTGGTTCTACTAAAGGCATTCACTTGAAACTTGGCACACTTGTTCACTATCAAAAGAGAAACCTATACTATCAAAGGGGATAACTCTAGATGCATTTTGTCTACTATCCAACAGTCGAGCACCCGTAGGCGGTGCTCTTGTTGTTAATCGTGGGGCCAGTGATTGGTCAATTGCCAGCAGATATTCCTCAGTGTTTTGAAAGCCCTATTAATTTGGCAAAGTTGTATAAGCAAAAGGCCATTAGTAATACAAAATTTGTTTATTCCATAGTATTGAATGTATACAACTTGCACCAAACATAAGCCAGAGGCAATATCTATAATAAATATCAAGTGCACAGAAGTCCTACAAATAGTGTACCAATTATCCATTACCAAACAAAAAAGTTGAAATTAGTATTTGATGCAGATGACATTTCAAAGGGTACTGGTATTTGAAATAAATGCTATATAGAGAGGTAAACATTTGGGACAAAGAGAAATTAGAAAGGTCTCCATAAGCAATTTTTTTCTTTTCCTATGTTTTCCATAGATTCAAAATTGGGGATTGTATTACATAGTTGAACCAAATTGAAATAAGTTGCAGAAGACTATTTCAAGTTGTTTTAACAATATACAAAATCACTCTTAATTTTCAATATTTCGGCAAAAATGCCTTTAAACATTTCCCTGAGGAACATTATTGTGATACTATTTCAATTTGAACTTTGTCATTCCTGGTAGAAAGCACGGTAGATTAGAAAATGAAGAAACCTAGATTTTGTGGTAATGGATTATCAGACAGATTGCGTTTCTCGACTCAAACTTAACAAACTGTATCAAATGACCAGAGGTAGTTAATAATGGTTACAGTAGTTTCTATCTTAACCGATTACCATATAGGAATGCTGTTTTACGCCCCTCAGGAGACACAATTGGGAAAACATTGTGTAAAACGAAGAAATTGCTTGTTACAAGCAATTTCTTCATTTTACACAATGTTTTTTATCTAGAAAGTTGAAATTACTTAAAATTTCATAAACTGTGAATTGTCGTCTGCAACGCATTTCAATTTGGACCAGTCTAATATTTTTTCATCTGGTAAGGGGTTAGACAGAGAGTGCTCTCAATTAATCCTTGTCATAATAATAATAGGTTTCCTTTCTTTGAAAGTGCAATCTTTTGAATTTTTATGGAATTGCAATTTTTAAAAACTAGTCTAGCAATACCAGACAACAAAATTCTACACTAATTCAAAATGAAAGAAGTTGCAGACAGTTTTTCAAAGTGTGTGTAATTTGAAACATAATGACTGATTATGGTAGTAAACATTGTGGGGAAATGATAAATGGCTTGTTACAAGCTATTTATCCTTTTCCCACAATTTTTTCCTTAGTATAATTTTACAGGGGCGCCAAAAGGCATTATTGAGTTTTAATTGGTTACATTTCTATTTCTGGTTGATCTTTTGTAAAGTTAAGGTTTATACTAGGATCATACCACATATTAATGTGCCAGCTGATCTTTGTAAACATTGACCCCTAATCCAGAAGTATTCCAGGGGCAAGAGTAAGGGTAGCAGTAGATGCACCCTGAGCTTAACCGTTTACCTCACAATCTTGCTTTTTGACACCCTGAAGAAATATGATCTTGGAAAGTTTGTGGTAAAGGAAAAACTGCCTGTAACAAGCAATTTCTTTTTTTATACACCGCCAGAGGCGGTCGTATATTGGCTTCATCTTCTCCGTCTGTCCCTTTGTCCATCCGTACACCCACTTTTCTTGTGAGCCCAACTCCTCCTAATTTTCTTGTTGGATCTTTTTGAAACTTGTTCATTGTTATCACCTTAATTGGTAGATGTGCATGAAGTAAGGATATTATGGTTCATTGATTTTTGCCTCAGTTATACCCCCTTAAACTTAGTCTCTGGGGCTTATTGAAATTGCAGCCTTGTGAATGCAACTCCTCCTAAGTTGCTGGCTGGATCTAAGTGAAACTTTGTGGATGTTGTAACCAAAATTGGTAGATGTACATCAATCAAGGATTTTATGGTTCAATAATTTTCAAGAATTATGCCCCCTTAAAATTTAGTATCTGGAGCTTATTGAAATTGCAGCCTTGTGAACACAACTCCTCTTAACTTATTGTCTTGATTTAAATGAAACTTGCAAATGTTATCAATTTGGTTCTGTCAAAATAAGTATTGTCTACAATTATTTTCGTGAAACAGCAGCAAAGTGGCGGCGTATATTGTGACTATGGCACTCTTGTTCTTACAATGTTTTCTGACTTATTTGGCACTAATTTTCGAAATTTAGGACACTGAAATGTCGTGAAAATTAACACTGTTAAAATGCAATTTCGTTTAATTTGACCAGTCTAGAATTTTATCAACTGGTAATTGGTTAAACACATCACCAAACTACAATTTATGGACTGGTTCAATTTGAAAGAGGTTGCAGAAGATGAATTGATGTTGATTCAAATTGAAAAATAGAAATAAAAGGGCTGAATGCACTGTAAGTCCATGTTGTTCAGTTGTCAATACTTCTTTTGAAAATTAATTTCAGTAACATCTGTGGTTTCAAAAGGACAGACAGGAGTTGTAGACTAAGATCAGACTGCACTTATGTGCAGTCTGATCTTTTTCTATACCTCCTGCTAAAATCTGAATATTCTGGGTTTAGCATGACAAGGGTTAAGCAAGTACTCTATTGCCAACAATGTTTTCTATAGATGTTGTTCTTCAGGTGGTCAAAATATAGGAAAGTATGGTAAGCTTGAAAAGTGCCAAAATTGACTATATTTTGTACTGACTTCATTCCAATTAATTCTTAAATTAAGAAATTGATATTTTCTGTTAATTTAATGAACAAGGCTGATGGTTCGTCAGAGATAGAAATGAGGTTAATGTTTTTATGAAAGAGACCTGTCATGAATTAATTAACCCATTCCAACTCAATCCCTCCTTTTTACGCCCCTCAAGAAAAAAGTGCTTGAAAACATTGTGGAAAATGAAGAAATTGCTTGTATCAAGCAATTTCTTCATTATCCACAATGTTTTCTATCCAAAAAGACCAAAAAATTCAAAATTCCGTCAACTTGAAATTGTCGTCTGCAGCTTCTTTCAATTTGGACCAGTCTAAAATTTTGCTGTGTGGGAATGGGTTAAAGAAGTTGGAAAATGAATTACAACTAAGTAACTATTTTTATTACTTATTGTGTAGATCGCGATCTTCAAGTCTCTTGTTGCTTAGTTTGTGAGGGTTGTGGATTTTCCACATGGGAGGAGTCACAGGTATGAGTCTCACATTCGCTACATTTTATGTTAGTTTATGTTCTAGAGCATGTTAGGCCTTCAGAGGGGCAGCTGAATACTGGTAATAACAAGAAAGTTTGTGAATACATAAATAGCATCGATCTTTTAAGAAATTTGTTTCAAATATCAGAAACGACATTTGCATTTGTGTGCCTCGCTTTCTAAAAGGTAAGACAATTAAAGAATGATTGTTATAATAGATATGGAAACTCAAGTCAATAATTTATTTAATACTTGATTGGAATGGGAATCAATTTGTTTCTTTGATTATTGTAAAGCTAAAGTTTAATGTATTTCTAAGACAAGATGTGTTGAATTATCTTTTGAGATTTTTGTACTACTTTTTATGCAATGCAAATATTGCCTACGTCATGGACACTCGCAGCTATAAGTCTTAAGCCATTCCCACACACTGAAGCTTTTAAACGCCCTCAATATAAAAGCTTTAAAAAACATTGTGGACAATGAAGAAATTGCTTGATACAAGCAATTTCTTCATTATCCACAATATTTTCTATCCTATAAGACAAAGATTTTAAAAATTTCATCAACTTAAAATTTTTGTCTGCAACTTCTTTGAATTTGGACTGCTTTAATATTTTGTTGTGTGGGAATGGATTAATCTGACATAGACATTGTACGAAATACCCTGTTTTACCCTGCCACAAATCTGTACTGTACTATAGGTAACTTATTCCTAATATTTCTGAAGAATATTTCTTACATGCTTGTTGGCTGTAAAATTCTAATTTGGCACAGTTATGTTATTAGTATATAGTAAGGTGTGTTTATTACTTGCTCAGCAGAATGAAATACTTCTCCAATCTTTTCCAGAACATCAATGAAACATTTCTCTCTAAGAATCATGTCTTGATGTACTGTAATTATGTTTATGCCCATAGTTAACCCTTGTCATGCTGAACCCTGAATATTCCTGTTTTGGCAGGTTTTGGCTGGAGGTATAGAGAAAAATCAGCTCGCACATAAGTACAGACTGATCTTGGTCTACATCTCCTGTTTGTCCCCTTTAAGTCAGAGTTGTTCAAATAATTGATTTTCAAAAGGAATATTGACCCTCATTAAGACTTTTCAGCTCTGTCAATCCTTTGATTTTTAAACAACTCTGGGATTTTTATACAGCAGTAAATCAACAGTAAACAGAGATCACAATTTTAGACTGGTCCAAATTTAAATACTCCTTCAATCTTTACCAAAAAATCAAAGAAACATTTCTCATGTCTTGATGTACTGTTATTATGTCTATGCCTATACTCAATCCATTACAACAGTAAACAGACAGCACAATTTTAGATTGGTCCAAATACTTCTTCCATCTGTACCTAAACACGGGTGGGCATCACTGTCACTACCGCTAAATTGCGTCAACGTAATTTTGTGCCCTCGTCACATCCAGGAACTGTCACGGTAGTTACATCGCCAGGATATTGGTAAACATGGGTAAGTTCTACGGTATGTAATGTAATGTTATTTTGTCCAAACAACAAGATTTTAGATTGGTCCAAATTCAAAGAAGTTGCAGATGATATTTTTTAACTGATGAATTTTTTAAAATCATTGCCGTATGGGATTGAAAGCATTGTTCATTATGAAAAAAATTGTTTTCAAAAGCAATTTCTTTTGTTTTATTGAGGGTCATAAAAATGGGCTAGTTTTGGAATGGGCTAAACCCATTACCAGATTGCAAAATTGTAGACTTGTATAAATTGAAAGGGGTTGCAGACAACAATTTAAAGTCTATGAAATTTAGGTTTTTTCAACTTTTTGGCTAGAAAATATAGTGAAAAAGGAAGAAACTGCGTTTTGGCCACCAACTATTCTACTTTTTCATTACATGCTATGGGCCGTACATTTTGCAAAAAAATTTCAAATTGGAAGTTGACCTTCATGTTGGAGGCGTCATGCAGGGACAACAAAATAAGCTGGTGGGCCCAGCAATTGGTCAGTTGAAACAGGATTAGACACATAGGAAGTTTGGAACAACATAAGAATTTCATTGATAATTTAGAAAAAAGATAAAAAATAGAAACAAGAACTGCATTGGTTATTTTAGAACAAGAAGTATACAGGTACTACTCAGGAACAAGATAAAAACTGCAATTATTGTTTTTTCATTAGAAAGAAATTGTTTTGAAACAAGATAGGAGTGCATTGATTATTTTGGAACAAGATAAGATCATCATTTGTTGTTTAGTAACAAGATAAGTAGGAAACATTATAAGAACCTTTGGAACAAGAAAAGAAAAGCATAGTGTTAGAAAAGGTCAAATAAATGTTCACTTATACAAAGCATTTAGTCAAGAATTTCTTTTTAGTTGAAACTACTTGCGGTGAGTGAGATGACATGTCCCTGTAGGTGTTTTTGTGTTGAAATTTGTCCAGAGTATTTATTGATCATTCTACATTTATCAACGGACTTCAAAATAATTTGACACAATTGTTCTCCATCATGATTAGATTGCCATTTAAACAAATGTTAAAATAGCCCCGAGGTCAAGGTCATAATTCTGGGTTTAACATTCAAACTAAGCTTGTCCAGAGTATTGTATTTGCACAATTATTCTCCATTATGAGTACATGAAGGTTGAGGTGACAGCTCATAGTCAAATATTTGGCAGTCTGAATATGTTGTCCCTGGATGGCTTTTCTAGTTTTGATGTCTGTTATTACATTTTGATGTCTGTTATTACATCTTGTCTAGATAAACTGCATCATAATCAAATGTCAAAATTCCAGGGATTGAAGGTGACTTGAAGTATACAATACAAGGGGAAAAGGGGGAAAAAACTTTTCATTGCAAGTAGCATCTCCCTATTTTTAATGTTTTCTGTAATAACATTTATGATGGAGAAAAGTAAATTGTAATAGGTCAAGGTATCTGTAGGCTGATTGATTGAAAAGGGTTTATCGCCACTTTTAACAATATTTCAGTTATATCTTAGCGGCTGGAGCACCTATCCGTGCATTCCTGGTATTTTTCACACCAGACTACCACTACATCCTTTCCAAGCCTCAAGCTGCTCATCCCACTTAGGTTTACAATTATCCACCTGTTCTGACAAATGTCAGAAAGGATATTTGCAGTAGCTGGGGATCAAACCTCAGGCCCAGTGATTAGGAGTCCTATGCCTTACCACTGCACTATGGTCATGGCCACGGTGTCTGTAGGACTTAAGCAAGTATACAGTGTGTTTAAAAATAAACAAAAAACCTCCACGAGCAAACAGGTAGTAGATGTGTTTTGCTAAAGACAAGCACACAAAAAATATTGTGGAGGTAAATTTAGTAGACAATTTGAGGACAAGGGCAAGTGTTTTCAACACTTCAGGGTGATAACTTCAGATGAGGTTGATAACAAATTGGACAAAAAATTACCTAGTTGAAAAACTTCTGTCAATAAGTTTTCACTGAAGCCACAGGTGGTTTAACCCATTACCAGACAACTAAAGTTTAGACTAATCCAAATTGAAAGGAAAGGAGTTGCAGACGACAATTTAAAGTTTATTGAATTTTTTATTTATTAATCTCTTGGTAGAAAACATTATGTAAAATAAAGAAATTGCTTTTGATAAGCAATTTCTTAATTTTCCACAATGTTTTCCCAAATGTTATTCTTGAGTTCTGTCAAAAAAATCACTTTTGGGGAATTGGTTAAGGCTATACAACGACACTGCTACATGAGCAGGAAAGATTTCATGGAAAAATATCATGGAGTCTTTATTATACCCTCCACCTATCAAGTAGGGGGAAGGGATATATTGGTTTCAGATGTCTGTCTGCCAAATCATTTGGCATTCTATATAATAGACTATTTGTTTCCTTTTTCTCAATTCAGAACTTATTGACCTGCAACCATGAAACTTCATATAATTGTTGCCAATGATGCAAGGAAGTGCCCTATTGTTTGTTGGTCTCGTAGGTCAAAGGTCAAGGTCACCATTGTACTTTATTTGAAAACTGTTTCCGTTCTCTAACTCGTAAGCTATTTGACATAGGCCCTTGAAACTATATACACATGTTGTCCATGACCCAGGTATGTGCCCTATTGCTTTTGGGTCATGTAGATCAAGGTCACAATTGAACTTTTTAAGTAACATGCGCTTCTTCAGTGACAAAGTCCTGGGTCTGCTTTGCCACTATTCTAGTTTGATTGACTGCTGATATTTGTCAATTGGCTTTTGGCAAGACATTTCAGAGCCAGGAAGCTCTTGGTATTATATTCACTGTAATATAACTGAAGTCAAACAGATCTATTTGCAATACTTATACTTTTTCCTTTGCAATAGTTTAACTGATTACTACACAACAAAATTGTAGACTCGTCCAAGTTTAGCTTTCATATTGAGGGGTGTTTAAAAGCGACATTTGTGTGGGAATGGGTTAATTGATGGAATCTTAGAAATCTTTGGCTACTTTAGAAAACATTGTAGAAAATGAAGAAATTGCTTGTTACAAGCAATTTAATCATTTTCCATGGTGTTTTCCACAGCTTTTTTGTTGAAAAGTGTGATTATGTGGGAATGGTTTAATGTTTGGCTGTAATTTATAAGGTACACTATGTAGGCTGAAGATGAAATGTGAAGAAATGAGAATTTTTATGAACAACCTGTTGAGCAGAATTCCTGGCTTGATCTGAGTTTGGCAGAGTTCTACGTTTTTACCTCGTTTGACATGTGTTAAACAGAGCTGAACGTTAACGCGTACGAGACTCAAACATGATTGGAGGGGGAATACCGGTAAACTCATCAACGGGATACTCTAGATCTAATTATCATTTATTCTTTTTGCAAATGTTTTCTATTATAAAAGGTGCAGTCATTAGGAATAAAAATAAGATCAATAAAAATATGTTTATTGAATAATTATATAGGCTATATTTAACCCTTTCCCACCTAATCCCCCCAATTTTAAAGGCTAAAGGAATATAGTGATGGAAAACATTGTGAGAAAAGAATATATTGCTTGTAACAAGCATTGAATGCAGTCAAATAAGTTGAAATATATTATTTTGTTTAGTAAAAGTTATTATGCTACGATGGAAATACAACATTTTGTAATTGCTTTGAGCTGCTGAGAAAAATTTTGATATTACAGGGGACCGAAATGGAAATTTTTCTGATATGTTTAATATATATTCTATATGGAATAGAAATATCTATAGGTATATAATGAAACCTTTTATCACATTTATCTTTAATCAATTACAAAATAGCAAAATTTTAAACTGGTCACAATTAATTGAATGGAGTTGCAGACAACAATTCAAACGTTATGAAATTTCAGATTTCTTCAACTTTCTGGATAGAATACATTGTGTAAAATAAAGAAATTGCTTGTTGTAAGCAATTTGTTCATTTTACACTATTTTTTCCCAATTGTTTTTCTTGAGGGACGTTGAAAAGCGTTGTTGTGTTTGAATAGGTTAAGGAGCAGAGTTTTGTTTTAGTTTGATTTTTAGATTGAAGGTACTTGGCCTTTTAGAAAAGCTTATATGTAAGAAAATGCAAAAAAAATCTTGATTGATAATGGACTTAGATTGCATGAATGTTGGCTGTTGCCTATATAAGATCTAAAATGTTTAATGTTCTTATTAAACATTAACCTTTAGCATGATGAATTGATTGGAAATGTATTTATTCTTTCTTCCTCACACTAGCAGATGCAATTTAGCTTGCTGGTCAATGAAATAGAAAATACTCATACTTTCATTTCTGTATGCTGTAACCAAAAGTGTAAAGAAAAATTTTGAACCAAAATGTGTACAGAAAAATTTTGAACCAAAGAAAACATAAGTCAAGCAAAGCATTGATGGCTCTTTAGCCCTTGTCATGCTGAACCCAGAATATTCCTGCGGGAGGTATAGATTAAGACCAGCCTGCATGTAAGTGCAGTTTGATCTTGGTCTACATCTTCTGTTTGTCCCCTTTAAGCCAGAAATTCAATCAATAAAGCCATTCTTTGAGAATCTCGAGAAGAAAATGCTTCTAAAGACAAATTTAAAATGATAGTTTTCATGCAATTTTAAACAAATCCCAAACTACACTGCAACTCCTCTATAACGCTACCGGGCACAGCGCTAACTCCATTATAACACGGGGTCCGCTTGGCTCCCAAAATTTTGGAGGGGGGGGCATTTCGGGTTGCAGATGCTGAGATACGATGTTAATGCTGATTTGGCCGCGATTTTTTTTATCCCGTCTTCGGCTTGAAAAAAAAGGGTTGCACATAAAAATCGATAAATACCCGAAGCCAGGTAAGTTTTTAACACCTTACATGGACGGTCCTGGTCATTAATGCATTACTTCAGAGGTAATTGCTTTGTTTGATTGATGACACGCGTAGTGTTTCAATTCACAAAATCAGTTTGATTGTTTGGTCTTACTGTTTGACATTGAGATGATCAATGTCTTAGGTCTTTTATATTTTTTAAATCAAAAGAGAATAGGCACGCACCTCGGTATCCTTCAATTACAAATCTTGAAGGTTGTGCGATTAAAATATCAGACTGTTTCATTCTCGGCGTTCTTAATTTTCTTCAGTCCCCGGTAGGACGTGTTCTTAAAGTAATGCGCGAGCGTGAAATTAGACAAATTGACTTGAGCCTACTATTTATATCACTTCATAGTTTGCTGGTATCCGGAGCTCGTAGAGGATAGTGGCTTCAAGATAAAAACGCAACAATGTGCTTTGAAAACAATCAGTCGTAGTTGCGACGTTTTCGCTAAATACAGAAAATACGTGAATTTGTAAATGTCACAATATCGCAAGATTCTCATCCGAAACGGGATGGATAATATAAGTAGATTAAAATAAAATACCGCTATTTTCCGCAGTTTTTTCAATAATCCGAAAGTTTAATGCTTTTCTGTATGATCAAACTCACGGCAAAAAGCTCGTCGACAAATTTGAAGTCGAGGTTTTTCGGGTACAGTTTATTTTATTCTGAGGGAGGTAAGGTGATCAAAGGTGCCGCCGACAGATGTTCAGCTATTTATGGGAGAGTTTCCGGAGTTGACACGTGCCAGACGCGCACCCCATGAGAATTCTTACTGACCGAATTTTTTACTCTTGTCATTATGGAACCAGACATTTCGCCGTCTCGGATATTTTTCGATTTTTATGGCCTTCTTTTTTATGATTAAAAGTTAGCCACTACAAAGTTTAATCCAGTTTTGTATACGTGCAACTGGTCGGTTTAAATTCCCGATTTGTAAATGACTAGGTTCAGATAGAGTTCTTTGTCGGTTTATTGTTACTGTATTTTTAACAATGGTAAAGAAATTAGACCAAGTCCATTTCCGCGAAAGAGGTTCGAAGGTCAATCCACGCGACATTTTCTCAACGCTTCGGTAACCCCAGGTGTTCAACAACTCGTCGGTCTCCAAGGAGACGTCGCTATGCGGAATACTTAGATTTTATCCCTTTTGTCTAAGGATGGAAATATTTACGTCCGTGTAAAACTAAATTTAATTAGATTAATGCCGACGACTATCACAATAATAAAACATATCTCGGGTAAAAGTTCTAGCTTCTTAATATTGGGAGAAAGAGAACCACAATTTATAGACCTGTAGAAATTTACGGATGATTCAATCCTGATAGACCGGGAAGGTAAGGTTAGAAATTAATTCTCCGCACGCTGAATTTCGTCGGTTTCTGCTAAAATCTCGTAACTACAGTTGTTGTTTTTACATTTCCCGACTAGTAACTTGTATAGAATTAAACTTGTTACAGGAATTTTATCACTAATTATCTGGTGTTTAGTTCCGATTCCGACGAATGAAAATTTCAGTTACGGCGGGGGGGGGGGGAACAGCGTTATAGCATAATAACTCCACTTCTTCCGCTGTTTCATTTCTTGGACCCCACCAACAGCGTTATAGTGGAGCTGCAGTGTACTAAGTATTGTGCAAAAAGGTGTAACATAAAATTTCTCTTTTTTTATTGCATGTTTAAATAATCAATTTTAACAAGAAATATTGACCCTCATTAAGACTTCACAGTACTGTCAGTTCTTTCATTTTAAATCAATTCTGGATAAGATTTTAATTCAGCATGGCAAGGGTTAGAAAGGGCATAGGGTATACCATGACATCAAGTTTATTATCAGCAGTATGGTGGTTCTTAAAAAAGGAGGAGTAGATGTGATCTAGAGACAACACACTATGCTCCAGTGTCAAGGGTCCCTGGTTTGATCCCCACTCCTGTAGTCCTTTGACAAGGCCTAGAGAAGATCCCGAGATGGTAATTTTTTGGACCATAATCTTTTTTATGAGCAATATTTTTAGTGAGCATCTAAAAGATAGCTTATTGCTCAAGATTTACTTATGCATTTTGGCAAATAATTTAGAGATACTAGTGAGCAGCAATGACAAGATGTTGGGTAGGGATTCCATAAGGTCAAAGTTAAATGTCACCAGTATAATGGGATCATTCTCTGTGTTGTATCAAATCCTTTAATTACGTCTTGGCCAAACTAGGATCAATTATTGAGGCTCACATTGTGATTTAATCCTCAATTATAGATAATAAGCACAGATCAGTTTTCGTGATAAAGGTTAGTGGTTTAAAACTAGATTAACCTAATGGCAGCCAATTTTCTTGTGAATCAGATTTCATCAGTTGCTATTGACCAATCGCTGGCCCGCCCACTTACTTCGTTAGACCCATCAAACGACTCCAACAGGAAATCCTGCTTTGATTTTAAACGGTGTTATTCTGAAAAAATTATTGCCAGTAGCATGTGACAAAAAAGTTGTGTATTTGGTTGGCAACTTATACGTAACTACAGCTTGAATAAGCTTGAATAAGCTATAGTTAGGACAATTCAGTCACAAAATTAACAAAAAGCTTAACACAAATGTCGCTTTTAAACACCCCTCAAAAGTGAAAATTCATTTCTGGTCTCAATAAATTATTTCATTAGTCGACTGGTTATCTAATTGACAGCCGGATTGGCCAATTGGAATGGCATCCCTCCTCCAGTGGTTACAAATTCAATCCTGTGCTTGATATATTTTGCTCACAATTTATGAGAGTTATGAAAATCATTAACCCTTTCTAACACAATCCCTCTCTTCCATACTCATCGCAAAAAAAAAGCTTTTGAAAATATTGTGGACCCTGAAGGAATTTCTTGTAAAAAGCAAATTAGTGAATTGGCTACCTATAAAACCTGCATTATTTAAACATAGACCAAAGTCGGTTTTTGTCAGGTGACACTATATTGCCATTGGATTGTAGTGTGCATAGAAATTATACGTTTTCAAATCTTGTGTCCACAGTCTAGTTTGTGTCTAGGTAATATATCTGGTGCAGTAGAACTTCTCAACAGCCTGTTGTCTTTGTAATTAATTGTGCAGACATCCAATTAGCTTCTCTTAGAACTTATTAGAACTTGATAATTGATGCTTTATCATGGTGCAAGTCATAAATAACTTCATAATCTATAAACAAACAACTGTTGCTTTACAGTGATATCCTGTAATGCGATTGATCTCAAGAGATGTACTTGTAAACATTCTTCTAAATTTTGAGTTTTTGAAAAATACCTTCTTGCTTTATCTATGTAAAAGGCTAAGACCAGAAAAGAGGTTTCATTTTGTAATAATTTTTAGCCCAAATAGCTTTAAGCCAGTAAGCTTTTGTCAAGAGTCTGTCTGATTGTCCATCCATAGACTTTTACTTTAAAAATCTTGTCTGCTGAAAGTTCTCAACAGAATTCAATGGAAAGAACCTTGAGTGGCTCTTTATCAGATTCCCTCGAAGAATTTTGATTGGATAAAAGAAGTAGCTTGAATGTGTGAAAATATCCTTCTCAGAAAGCAGGATCTGATGAAGGCTGACCTTTTATTAGCAAATTTCTACATATAGTGAAAACTTTTGATAATCTCAGAAATCAGCCAATGGATTGCAATCTAATTTAACAGGAATGTTCCTTGGGTGACCCTTCATAGGCTTTCTTCAAGGAATTTGGAATGGATGAGAATCATGGCTTTAAAGGGGCGGAGCTAACTTCCCTTCATGGTATTACTTTGAAAATCTTCCCTGTAACTATAGAATTTACCTTGTATCAGATAGAAATTATTGCTTAAATCGGTAGAGTTTTGAATTTCCATGTATGAAATATAGTGGAAACTTTGAAAATCTTTTTCTCAGAAACCAGTTGATTGATTTCAACCAATCGGATCAGGAATGATCTTTGATGACTTTTTATCAGATCAGATTCCTTTGTACAGATTTACTGGTTTAACAAACATGGCTTTAATGGGCAAGGCTAATGTCCATATGGTATACATTGAAAATATCCAAAACTGGAGGAGGTTTTTCAACAGATTTTACAGGAATGATCTTTTTAATAAGATTTTTGTTGAGCGTGCTTGCGGTCAGTGAGACATAGTTGTCACAATTTCATTTCTGTGATAGTGTGTGCGTGTGTAAGTGCGTGTGTATGTCCGTCCAGAATTTTGTCCGGAATATAACTTCTTCATTTTGTAATGGATTTGAAAATAACTTCGCACAGTAACGTTGTTCTTCTTAGTGAGTGCTAGTCAAAATTGACTTTATCCGCAGCATATCTTCTACTTTTATGGATGGATTTGAAAATAATGTGGCATCAATTCTACTTGATGATCAGTGCTAGTGTCATATGATACATGCAAGGTCAAATTCACAGCTGAAGGTGAAATTACAAAATTGACCTTACCCGCAGCATATCTTCTACTCTTATGGATGGATTTGAAAATGATGTGTCATCAGTTCTACTTGATGATTGCAAGTGTTATATGATATGTTCAAGGTCAAGGTCACTGTTGAAGGTGAAACAACCTTGTCTAGAGCATATCTTCTACATTTATGGGTGGAATTGAAAATATCTGACACATGTGTTCCATTTGGTGAATGTGTGTCATGCAAAACGTTTCTTGTGATATGTCCAAGGTCAAGGTCATGGTTTAAAAAACATTCTGTGCAACACCAAAATTATTACAAATCAGCATGAGCATGACTGACATGTTGTCCCTGGACAAACTATTTCTTATTTGAAGAAATTTATTAGTTTTGATAATAAAATTCAGGTAGAGATCACATAGTGATGCAAGGGAAATAATTGATAGTGCTTGACTGAGAATATATACTGCATAAAAGAAAGTTGCCTCTCTTAAGATAAATTACAATTTTCTTTTTTGTTTTTTTGAAATGAGTTGCCTCCAATGTTATAGAAAACTGAATTACTTTTATGATGTTCAAATAAACTCAGACCAAATGAGTAAACCATTTGTCCAAGCACCTCTAGTTTATTGATATCTCCTCTATTATTTGTTCGTCTGATTTTGTCTGTCTATGTATCTGTCTTTGTATTTTTTTACAAATGTCTTGCACGCTTATTGACCTAATCTTCTGATGGGTGGTAGAACCCAATTTGTTTCTCATATATTACATATTCTCTTTATTTCCTCTTTCATTGAGATTAATTATACAAGATGCCAACAAGTTAACAAATGATTAATGAAATGAAAAATGATTATGATACAAGAAAGGGAGAAGGAAGTACACATTTACAGTGCATTGAGCTATAAACAGGTTCAAGAATGATGAGGACAATCCCATGATCCTGCCAACAACAGAGGATACTGCAACTGTTTATGGCATGATTGACAGATTTTTGACAAAACAAAATACAAAAATCATGTTGATCTAAACCAAAGAGAACAATGACCATTTCCAATTCTCAAGAATTCTTTTCAAACATAAGAAAGAAAATCCTCAGCAAAATGGTTAACCCATGTAATGCTGAACCCGGGAATATTCCTGATTTGGCAGGAGGTCTAGACAAAGATAAGGCTGCACATATTTGTAGTCTGATCTTTCGCTAGACCCCCTACTTGTCCCTTTAAAACCAGCATTGCTAGTACTAGTAATTTTCTAAAAAATTATCAACCCAAATTGAGTGCTTTCTGTGCCTTTCAGTCCTTTGATTTTAACACAATTTTGTAGAAGATTTTATTCAGCATGGCAAGGATGTAGAAAGGTGGAGATATGGTATAGATTATTGCAAGGTTAATGTTTAAGTAAGCCTGCAGATATTTGTCAGGGCTTCCCTGTGTAACCTAGGGTAAAATGTCATCACCAAACCTGTTGAACATATTATCACCACAGTGGTTTGGAGAACAGTACTGTAACATAATTGGATAGAAGGGAAAATCCTGACAACCTGTTTGCTACTAATCTATTTCAAATTACTTTAACCCACTACCAGACGGCAAAATTTTAGACTGGACCAAATTAAAAGAAGTTGTAGGTGTAATTTAAAGTTTGTGAAATTTTATATTCTGTCATCTTTCTAGGTAGAAACATTGTGGAATATGAAGAAATTGCTTATTTCAAGAAAGAATTAACTAAAGGAATTAAAATCTGTTAAAAACTCTTGTTGCCAACAAAATTGAATTTTAAAATAATCTTTAAAAATCTTCGTCTCCTGACCCAGGAGGTATAGACCAATATTTTGCAATAAATATCAGTTTATAGACTACATCCTTATGTCTAAAATTATAACCCATGGATCCAGACATAGGAAATAATGTTCCCCTCCTTTCAAATTAGTCCAAAAGCCTTGAAATTTGCCATTTTGGGATCCCCAGGTACAGAGCCCATATATGTTTAAAGTTTGGCCCACTTGTACCATAATCCTAACCTTAACATAAAATTAGACTGCATATTCATTCTGGCATAAAGAACAGTGACCCTGTGACCTTGGGTCTGACCTTTGACCTATGTACCAAAACTGTAAATTGTGCTTATATTTTCAAACTTGTACACCTTGGATGACCCGATTAGGCCAAAGTCTTTCACTATGCATTTAAAGTGGTAACCTTGTAAACTTATCTTCTATTCTTGCATAACTTATAAGGTCATGTTACATACAGAACTTCATTAGGTCATAGACTTTCACTTAGTGACCTCTACCTTTGGCTCACACTAGAGAAATTTCTTTTACTTTTATTTACCTGACTTTTTGATGTATGAAGTTTGGTCCTTTATAAAATATTCTGCTGGTAATGGTTTTAGTTTTCATATCACTGTATCATGTATTTCCTGTTGGCAGCACAGGGACTTGTCACAATTGATTTTTTGATAATATATACATGGATATAGACAAGAGGTTGAACTTGACAAAAAATATCTAGTACGAAAGAAGTACCCTTTTTGACATTGATTTCTGTCATTTTGTGTTGAATGATGCATAAACGTGAAGGAACATGAATAATCTACATGATAATTAAACATTTTAGAACTACTACAACTACCGTGATATAAATATTAAAATACAATCTGGATTATTGGGCAAATTGATCCTAATTTTGTTAGTCAGACAAAACTGTGCACAGCTGCATATGGCGTTTCACTCACCGTACAAGGCTAAATATCACGTCAAATCCAACATCGACCTGTTGCATTTAGAATATTCATTCGATAACAAATAATGCATAAAATATCAAAGATCTAGGGCACACAGCTGAATATTATAAAGATTGTCACACTTTCGTTTCACTTGAAAGAAGACATTTGATTGGTGGAAAATCAATTTGACATGAACCGCGAAACAGCACCATCGTAAATGTCCAATGAAACTGGCTGTAAGACAAAGGTTAAGAGGTCAATGTGCACAGTTTTGTCAGACTGGGAAAAATGACATCGATTTGCTCAACAATCCTGTCTGTAATTCACGTTTGATTACACTTTTGCTCAAAACCGTTGTTTTCCCATGTAGATTATTCATTTACGTTTACATTTGAGTGTTTCTTAGCATTAAATCTCCAAATTTAAAATCAGAACCGAGACTTCATTTGCACAAGGTATGGTTGTACTCTTTGTCAAGTTCAATCCCTTGTCTATATTTATGTATAGCATTAAAAGAACATCAATTGTGACAAGTCCCTGTGGTTTGCAGTATATTGTTGAAAAATAGAGTGCTTACCAAGGATAAACCAGACATTACCACAGGAGAAAAAGTTTAAACCGGTCCAAACTCAAAGAAGTTGCAGACAACAATTTCAAATTGGTGAATTTTAAGAAAACAGTATGGACGTTTAAGAAATTGTTTACAAGCAATTTCTTCATTGTCCACATTGTTTCTCAAACTTTTTTACTTGAGGGGCATTAAAAAGCAGGAGTGTGTGGGACTGGATTAAAACTATGACCTCTCATAACAAGTCAAAGAAAGACAGATATTGCCAGTTTCTGCTGAATTTAAAAAAGTGTTTTAACCCATTCCCAAACAATGATGCTATTTAACACCCCTCAGGAAAGAAATAAGGAAAACATTGTGGTAAATGAAGAAATTACTTACAATAAGCAATTTCTTCATTTTCAACAATGTTTTCTACTCAGAAAGGTGAAAAAACTTGAAAGTGCTGGCTGGAACTCAATTCAATTTGGACCAGTTTAAAATTTTGTTGTTTGGTAATGGATTAAAACTCACTTGAATTATCTGCAGAGTTCTGCCAAGGGCGCGCCATTGCGGGATCGGCGCAGAAAAATTACAGATGGCCCCTAAAAAATATGTCCGGTGGGCCGACCGGCGCGTTAGAATTACGAACCCTGAACTGTAGGTACAAAGATACCTTGGGACATATCAGCGGATGTTTGGGGTTTTATTTACTTCCGGGTTTCCCTTGGTAATTCAGAGCGTTAATATTGATTGAAAAGGTTGCTCTTATTGGTTGACTGTGCACTGTAAATTCTGTTTTTCAGTCATATCAGCCAATCAATAGCGTTATAATAAAAATAACAAATTTAAGTTTGACGTAACGAAATATTCCTTCTGCATAATAAACTCGGTGTTTTGTGTCGCCGCGTTGGCAGAAAAAACAAAACATAAACAATCTTAAGCTTCTTTAGCCAAAGAGAGCACGAACTGGCGCCAATGATCAGCCAAATGAGCCCGGGACTTCAAAATCGGCCGAATCTCAATCGGAATCTGGGCGCGAAACAGCTTAATGGAGCTACGAAAAACAGTTCCAAAATTAATGGCTCTCGGACTTTTCGTGGCTATCTCACGATTCAAGTAAAAACTCAATGACTTGTTCTCTTTGTATTAAGCACAAGAAAAATAATTTATCAACAGCTCAAAACTGTATCTTTAATTCAATATATTGTCTATTTTGAAATGAGAAGAAAGCCCTTGAGATTTCTTCTCAATGATTGGGTTCACATCATATATCCGATCTCATAGTAAAGTGGCCCCATGTTTTGGAAAAGTGGCCCCACATTATTGGCTTAGATGGGCCAGTGGCCCCCTAAGGTCAAAAGCTTGGCAGAACTCTGTATCTGACATTATTGGTCTATCTGGACAAACATTCCTTTTATGGTCGTAATACCAATACAAACTCTTTACTAAGTTTCAATACCATAGTTCTGCAAAATGAGTTTGGAAAACAATAGAAGTTGTTAACCCATTCCTACACAATCCTGCTTTTGGACACCTCCAGAGAAAAAAACCTTAGTTTTCTTCCCCAAACAGACAAAGGATTTTGAAATTTCTTTCATGAACTGAAAATTGTTGTCTGCAGCTTCTCTCAAATTGAACCTGCCTAAATTTTGTTCTTCTGTAATTGGTTAAAAAACTCATATAGAAAATTTCTAATTTGTTGCTATTATTCTAGAGCAGTATTAACCCTTGTCATGCTGAACCCGGAATATTCCGGTTTTGGCAGGAGGTGTAGACTAAGATCAGACTGCACTTTAGTGCAGACTGATCTTAGTCTATACCTCCTGCTTGTACTTTTCCCGCCAGAGTTGTTTATTAAGTTGATTTCTTAAAGAAATAATTATTTTTGAACAACAAATTCTATCAGTGCTTTCAGCCCTTTGATTTGGCAACAATTCAGCAAGGTAAAATATACAGCATGACAAGGGTTAAGAAGGTTTGAAAGTTGGGCATGACATGCAAAATGTATGGCTCAGGAGCACATAAATTAATTGTCATGATTCCTAACCCATTCCCAGACAAAATTCAGACTGGTCCAAATTGAAAGAAGTTTCTGATGGCTGAAATTTGAAAAAAAAAAATCTTTATCTTTTTGGGGTAGAAAACATTTCGGATAATAAAAAAATGCCTTTAACAAGCAATTTCTTTATTATCTACAATGTTTCTCATGCTTCTTTCTTATGGGGCGTCAAAAAGGATGATTGTGTAGCAATGGGTCAAACCATTTTGTTTCTATATCTAGATTAGGCAAACTGGTATTACAAGTTGGCCCTCAACCCATTCCTACACGAGCCCTCCTTTTTACGCCCCTCAAGAAATAAGCTTCAGAAAACATTGTGGAAAATGAAGAAATTGCTTGGATCAAGCAATTTCTTCATTATCCACAATGTTTTTCATCCAAAAAGACGAAAAAATTAAAATTCCATCAACTTTAAATTGTCGTCTGCAGCTTCTTTCAATTTGGACCAGTCTAAAATTCTCTTGTGTGGGAATGGGTTAATCAGTTTTGAATATGCTGGTTAGTGACTGCAAGCTATTGTGCACTTTGATGGATTCTTTCAAATGATTATAGAAAGTCACTTTTTATGCTGAGTCAATTTAACAACTCCTCTCAAGGATTAATGGCAAATTTCAAAAATGTTCAAATTCAAAGCTATAACCCATTAACCCTTTCATGCTTAATAAAATCCTTTTTCAGAATTGCAATAAAATTAAATGTCTCAAAGTTCTGGTGTCACTAGTTGTGGGTCAATATTTCTTTAAAAAAATTGATGAACTCTAGCTCGTTAACCCTTTCCTGTTTTATGAAATTTTAGACTGGTCCAATTTGAAAGAGGTTGCAGACGACAATAAAAATGCATGCAATTTGAAATCTGGCGATCCTATGTGGTAGAAAATATTGTGGGAAAAGGAGAAATTGCTTGCAACAAGCAATTTCTCCTTTTTCCACAATCTTTTCTCCAGTATGAAATCACAATGACGTAAAATCCCAGGTTTGTCCAGGAAAGGGTTAAGGACATAAAGATAGTATAGACTTAGACCAGACTGCACGTAGGTGCATGCTAATCTTGTTCTATACTTCTAGAGAAAACAGGAATATTCGGGTTTCATCATGACAAGGGTAACGGCTGGGGTTTGTACATATTTGTCCTATCAATAGGAGTCAAGTGCTCCCACCAATAACCCATTGAGAGGATATTCTACCTGTATCAGTATGTTTGATTGAAAATGGTCAAACGGTCATCCAACTAATCCCCAGAATGACATCCCACCTATACAGGATTAAAGACGCTTTTATAACACTTCAAAGCTTTAATTGAAATTTCAAGTAGGTACTGTCAATGAAATTATTTGAGGCACAGGGTGGAGATCTCGTAACCCATTACCAAACAACAACAATTTTAGACTAGTCCAAATTTAAAGAAGTTACGGACAATAATTTTTAGTTGATGCAATTGTAAAAAGCTTTGTCATTTGGGGAAGAAAGATGAAATTGCTTGAAACATTTTCCACAATGCTTCCAAAGTTCTATTCTTTAAGCATCAAAAAGCAGGATTATGTTGGAATGGCTTAAATACTTACTAGCTCACCTGAGCACTTCTTCTCTTTCAAAATAATGATCCTCAGATCACCAGGGGTGGAGCCCGAGGAGGAAGGGGTTTATATAGATTGATTGTATGGGGTTTTATGCCAGGGTTTATGTAGAAATAAAAAACTATTTCCTCCCAAGCTTATGGGCAAATTTGAACCCAATTTGACAGAAATATTCCTTAGGTGGTCTCTTCTTAAAATAGCTAAAAAAATTGAAATCCTTTTAAAATTCTGGTTTTTATGGCAACAAAGTGAAAATTAATAATTAATAATCTTCTCCTCCTGACCTAGAGGGCTTAGAGCCTTGGTATTTTGCATGAAGCATCAGTACATTACCTTTTTCAAAATAGCTAAAATCATGATCAGTCCCCAGGGGCTGAGCCCAAGGGAAGTGAGGTTTATATAGAAATAAAGAACGATTTTTAAACAAGATCTCCTCCCAAACCACTGGGCCTATTTAAACCAAATTTGGAAGAAATGTTCCTTAGATAGTCCCCTTAAAAAAATAAAAAAAAATTAAATCTGTTAAAAAACTCTGGTTGCCATGGCAACAAAAGGGAAATTTTAAAATAATCTTTGAAAATCTTCTCCTCTTGATCCAGAAGGCGTATATCCTTGATATTTTGCATGAAGCATCAGTATATGTATATCTATGTATAAAGTATATCCCACTTGTATCATAATCCTATCCTTAACACGAAATTAAACTGTTGGGAAAAAATCCCACTTTTTATATCAGGTGAGTGCCCAAGGACCAATGGCCCTCTTGTTTGTATATGTGAGCTGTCAGGAAAAAAAAAAACCTGGGAAAAGCCAAATCATTGACCCTGATCAGACTGTTAGGTGTGCAGGCTGAGCAGGATAAAAAAGTTTATTGCTCCTGTACAAATTTCTGGATTTTGAAAATGAAAGAATTCAACCCTTAGGATTAAGCATACGCTGATGAAAATGACATGCAAAAAGAGCAATTAATCCACGGACGAAATTTTGCCATGCACCTCGATATGTACCCGTAATTTGTGAATTTCAGCAAATTGAAACCACAATGAAATGTTGAGATTTTTATAAAAGAAAAAAATCAAATTACTTAAAGTACTGTGAGCTAGCAAACTAAGGTTTTGTTAACCCATTCCCACACAATGACCCTTTTTGACACCCTTCAAGAAAACAACTTGGGAAAACATAGTGGATAATGAAGAAATTGCTTCATGCAAGCAATTTCTTCATTATCCACAATGTTTTCTACCCAAAATCTAACTTCACCCAACTTGAATTTGTTGGCTGCAACTTCTCTCCATTTGGCCCAGTCTAAAATTTTATCTTGTGGAAATGGGTTAAGTAGTCTTCTTCTTCAAAGGCTATCATTCTAAATAAACAAGGTTAAAGCAACCAAGGAGTTAAATTGCTATTTTTTGAAGGAGTTCTCTACAATTTCAATAAACATTAATTCATGTATCCATACAAAGCAGTGGGCATAGTAAAGAGTGATAGGACTCATTTTGTATGCAATATGCTCAAGTGAGCTGAAATATACCTAGAAGATGCCTTAAGTTGCAGGCAGAGTTTGCAGCATTTCTGAAATACACAAGAACTACTTTTTATGGCATTAGCAGTTAAGCCTCCAGTGGCAGTTTGCTCTCATTGAACTATGAGAATGTTATGGCCGCCGTCATTGCGCAGTCGGTAGCGCGTCAGACTTCTAAACTTCAATCATGGGATGCCATGGCACATATCCTTTCCAACATTTGTCTCTCACCAAAGGGTGGATAATGGTAAACCTAAGTGAGATAGCAGCTGGAGGCTAGGAAAGGGTAGTACTGGTGTGAGAAATACCAGGAATCATTTGTAAGGTGCTTCAGCTGCCACAATATGATTGAAATACTCTTAAAAGTAGCATTACGCCCCATTCAATGAATCAAACAATCTAACATTAATTTTGCTTTGCTACATAAAAATGCTTTAGAGATTTTTATGGTCAACAAAGAACAGCAATAGCTTGGGAGAATATGGGCTTTTGAATAATGCGCAACAGTTTCCTAGGGAAATGAATACCAAATGCTGGGAGAAATTGGGATGTAAGGACAATAAATAGCTGTTACAAATAAAAGCAATCGTTTGGTAGAAATTTGGCAGCAATCGTTGGAGAGTATAGGTTTTCAAGGAACAGACACTGCTTTTGAGGGGAAAAGCTAAAAAAATAGACCACAGGCTCCAAATCATGCTTTGGATGTTTAACACATTCCCACACAATCCCTCCTTTTTACGCCCCTCAAGAAAAAAGCTTTGGAAAACATTGTGGAAAATGAAGAAATTGCTTGTATCAAGCAATTTCTTCATTATCCACAATGTTTTCTATCCAAAAAGACAAAGAAAATTTAAATTCAACCAACTTAAAAATATCGTCTGCAGCTTCTTTCAATTTGGACCAGTCTAAAATTTTGTTGAGTTGGAATGGGTTAATCATTTAACCCATTTTCAGACGACAAAATTTTAGACTGGTACAATTTCAAAGTGGTTGCAGAACAAATCAAAAATGGTTTAAATTGAAAAATGAGGGCCATGTGGAGTAAAAATTTTATGAGAAAGAAGAAATTTCTTCATTACAAGCAGTTTCTTCTTTTGTCACAATGTTTCCAGACATATTTCTTTGACACATAGAAATAGTTTTATGTGGTAATGGGTCAATATCCAGTGGATTTAAATTCTTTATAAATGATTTTCATATTTAAGTAAGAAGTTTATGAAAGGTCAAATCTAAAAGCTCGTGATAAATGTTTAAAATAAGGTGAGAAAGTCAGCGCTAGACTTGATGTAGTCTGGGTCACTGAATGGTCGATGGTCACCATAACATGAGGATTTACAAACCAGTCTGTTTTCTTTCGTAAACTTAACTTATAGATGTTCTCATAAACATTTAAAAGTAAACAAAATTTAACAGACTAACAAAATAATCTGCAAAAGTATTTCCATCATTGATAAAAGGGCTTGGCTTAGTATAAGTTAATCTTTTTATATGATTTGTTGTGGTCAACAATAACTTCCGACCATTTTCATCTTACTCATTGTTTTATTGAACTGATCCAGATCTTTAAGCTGAATATATTGTAAATTATTGCCATTTGATGACATCTTTTTTTTATCTTGCAAGGTCTAAAAAATTGAGTATAGGAAGAAATTGCTTGTAACATGCAATTTCTTCACTTTTAAAATGTTTTTCAAAGCTTTTTTTATCTTTAGGGTGTCAAAAAAGGGTTATTGTGTGGGAATGGGCTGATCTGTTCCCACACAATACTGCTTTTTCACCATGGAAATCATTGTGAGTAAAAGAAATTTCTTGCATCAAGCAATTTCTTCTTTTCCTACAATGTTTTCTATCTCATAAGGCATTTATTTTTCAATTCAAACCAACTTTGTTTTGTTGTCTGCAACCTCTTTCAATTTGAGCTAGTCTAAAATTTTGTCCTTCGGGAACAGGTCAAGAAAATAATGTGGAAATTGAAGAATCATGGTTTTCTACCCGGAAAGACAGAGAAGATTAAAATTCAGTCAACCTGAAATTGTTGTCTGCAAAGAGACTAAAATTTTGTCATCTGGTTATGGGTTCATTTTAGGTTATGGTTGCATGTGACCATGAATATACGTGTGTAACATTTTTTTCCCACAAAAATTGTCTACGGTTGAAATGATAAGGAGCTCAATTGTATAAGATTATTTTTATGAATTGGAGAAATTAGTCTATACAGGATATTTCATTGAACTTCAATCTAGGTCAAGATTCATGATGTGACTCATTTAAGAAAAGCTAAGTAAAGAAAATCTAAAACGACATATTAATCTATTATAATACAAAGTGCTTGTCAAAAGCAGACCCCCAAAAACCCTTCTATTTAACATCGGATTTATTTTCACCTAACCAGGAAAAATATAACTGCAGTCATTGCAATGTATAATTCAAATTTATGGTTTCATTTGGTTGGCTTGTAGTAAAACGATTTTCAGTCTGTATGCCCATAAGTTAATTGATCTATCTGTCACTGCTGTAGATAGTCTATCTGCCTGTATGCAAATGCATTTAGTCTGTCTGTCTGTAACATATGTCTGAAAGGAACTGCACTTAGTTCACTCTCTGGCTCAGATAGTGCATTTATTTTACCTATCTGTCTGAGAGTACATCTAGTCCATATGTCTATCTACAATGCATCAAGTCCATCTGTCTGCAAATGCTTTAAGTCTATCTGTCTGTGAGTGCATATAGTCCATCTGTCTACAAATACATGTAATCCATCTGTCTTTAAGTGCCATTTAGTCCATCTGTCTGTGAATGCATTTATTTATTATAATCCTTATGTCTGAATGTAAGTGCATTTGGTCCATCTGTCTTTAAGTGCCATTAGTCCATCTGTCTTAGTATAATTACATGTACTGTGTGTTGATTTGCCATGATTATGATTGGTACATTTTGGTATTTATTTAACTCTGAGGTTGTGCCTTGGCAATATTTAATGAGATGAGAGGTGCAACTCAGCTGCTCTAAATTCATGTTTTTTACTTGCCTGAATAAGAGTTGTAAGAGACTAAACATATTATAACACATCCACCCATAAGAAAATAGTTCAGGAAAATAAATGCCGCCATCATAGCGCAGTTGGTAGGGCGTCGGACTGTCAATCTAGAGGTCCTGGGTTCGATCCCGACGGCGGCATTCATCCTTTCTGACTATTTGTCTCTCACCAATGGGTTGATAATCGTAGACCTATGTTGGAAAGCAGCTTGAGGCTAGGAAAGGATGTGATGGCGGTACTGGTGTGAGAAATACCAGGAATCCATTGTTAGGTGCTCCAGCGGCCGCGATATAACTGAAAGATTGTTGAAAGCAACCTAAAACCCCATTCAAACAAAAACCAAAAAATTCAGGAAAATAATGTGGAAAATGAAGAAATGGCTTGTTTCAAGCAAACATTGCATTTTACTTTTTTTAAACAGAATGGCAGAATTTAAGGTCAGAATAATAAAGCCAAGAGATAATCATAAATGTAAGTAGGATGAGCAGATGGAGGCTCAGAAAGGATCTAGTGGTAGTATTGGTGTGAGAAATACCAGGAATCATTGGTAAGGTGCTCCAGATGCTTTGATATGACTGAAATACTATTAAAAGTGGTGTTAAACCTGTTTCAATCAATCAATCTATATTACGGCATTCCATTACTCTTAGTCCTTTGATTCTAATGCCATTCTGAAAAAGACATTTATTCATCATGACGAGTTAATGTACATATTGGGATAGTGTATAGTGTTTCAGAGACAACTATATGAAGAAAGACTGAAAGATATCTACCTTCAAAATATAGATTGCGCAATTATGTAAATAAAAAAATCTAGGTTCAATGAATTATCGTAGGTATTAATACACAATTTAGGGCACTGGTAATGATAAGTTCTCTAGTTCAAGAGATTTTGAAATTTATTTGATTGCATATGTTAGGCTGTAAATACATCATATTAAGAATTATCTCCAATTTGTATGAACTTTCAGGATCTTGCCGAAAAATCTTGCAGCTTTCCAATTAACATCCATTTGAAACCCACCCAAAGAGCTTTAAATGTCATTTATAAGAATTACAGTTATGTCTGGCGATCTTGGGTGTCCGGTGATTTTGTGCACTATGGGAATTTCGTATTAAGGAAGTTCTTTGGTAGGTTAAAGCTTGTCTGTCCAGGTATTTTACAACTAGCATGGAATATCAAGGGTTTGATCCCCGACGGCGGCACATATCCTTTTGGACACTTGTCTCTCACCAATGGGTGGATAATCGTAAACCTAAGTTGTATAGCAGCTGGAGGCTAGTAAAAGATGTAGGTGTAGTATTGGTGTGAAAAATACGAGGAATCCATTGTTAGGACTGCTCCAGCCGCCACAATATGACCGAAATACTGTTAAAAGTGGCGTTAAACCTATTCAATCAATCAATCCATCAATAAAAATACCTTTTCTTAGTGAAGACTGACATACATATAGAAATCACTTTAACACAATGACAACAAAGTAAAGCATAAATGTATTTTGGCAGATATTTACAGTATGCAATAAAGCAATGCATGCATCAACCTAATAAAATTTTCAGACATTACATGAAATTGAAGAGTACAGGAAATTTGTGGCAAATAGAATAATCTCTATGTGTTGGGAAAAACATAATTCATGTGCTAAGAGTTTAATAAAAGTCAAATTGTGTTACAAAGCAGACATGCACATCATTTTTGACATGTTTGTGCAACATATTTGTAGTGGGTGGAGTATGTGCTCTCCAGTCAGGAGGTAGATAAATACAGATACTCTCTAGTTGGGGGGATGATAAGGTCCCTAGTTCAGAGAACGATAAGGTCTTAGATAGCAGCAGAGATATCAGATAAGGTCTCCTAGATTACAATTCAGCATGGTCTCATTCATGGGTTGTCATCCATCAAAAATGATAATGTAAAACAGTAACAAGGAGGCTGTTTGTATGTAGAGTTGAATATATACTTGTGCTTTGATTTGCGAGAATCCACACAATCCCGGTTTTTATGCTCTTTGGAAGAAAGAGCAAGAAAGTATTGTGAGTGATAAAGAAATTGCATGTAACAATCAATTTCTTCTTTGTCCAATATTTTCTTCCCTGAAAGGATAAAACATTTTAATTTAACAAACTTAAAGTAATGGGCTGCAACATCTTTAAATTTTGACCAGCCTGAACTTTTGTCATGTGGTAATTGTTTAAAATATAGACCAGATACCAGAATAGTTCCACTACTTTTTCTAGGTAAAAGGCAAGTTCAAATTCAAATACCGTCTTTCCCATACCAAAATCTGAATGGGCAATGTAGACAGGGAACCATACATAAAAAAGTGTGATTCCGTGGAAATAGGTTAACTCTTGTCATGAACCCGGAATATTCAGGTTTTTGCAGGAGGTGTAGAACAAGATCAGCCTGCACATAAGTGCAGTCTGATCTTGGTCTACACCTCCTGCCTGGACTTTAACTGCAAGATTTGTTATGTGAAATCGATTTCTAACAGAAAAATTGATTTTTGAACAAGTTCTGTCAGCCCTTTCAGCCCTTTGATTTTACATCACTTCAGGAAGGTAATTTATACAGCATGACAAGGGTTAATAACTATTCTTTGCCTGTGGTATTTAACCAATTACCACACATAGCTGCTTTATGAAGCCCCTCAAGAAGAAAGCTTTTGAAAACATTGTGGAAAAGAAATTGCTTGTTATATGCAATGTTCTTCATTATCCATATTGTTTTCCACTTGAAAACAAATATTTTTGAAAAAAATTGTCATCTGCAACATCTTTAAACTTGAATTAGTCTAAAAGTTTGTCATCTGGTAATTGGTTATATTAGCCATTTCCTTTTCTCAATTCAGGTAAAAAAAGAAATACATCCGAACTCTACTGAAATCAGACAGACAGTTAATTGCAATACTGTTCTTAGCTATACGTTGTATAGACACTTAGAACAGTATTGCGCTTTACTCATTCCCACACATTCCCACACAGTGACTTTTTTTAACTCACTTCAAGAAAAACAATTGGAAAAACATTGTGTAAAATGAAGAAATTACATATAATAAGCAATTTCTTCATTTCACTCAATTTTTTCCAACCAGAAAGTTAAAATTTCTAAAATTTCATAAACTTGACATTGTTGTCTACAACTCCTTTCAAGTTGGACCAGTCTAAAATGTTCTTGTCTGGTAATAGGTTTACCCTCAAGATGTGATATGGTCCAGATATTTTCACTGTTTTCTGTCTTGTAAGTAAACTGTAGTAAAACTGCGTAAATACAAACTTTGCAAAAATACTGTTTGTCGCAGTGAGTCATACTGTCTGAAAAGACGTGATTTATCTTTTATATTTCATAAAAAGGTTCATCGTCTTGCAAGACTCTGTGCGACGATATTTGGTTACGCTTTGTAAGCATTTATGCACTTGACACACTTAATACATTAGTGTTTATGATCATCTTGTAATATAGTCTGTACCCCTTTACAAATATCAATACCAACTCTTCATTTGTTTAACCTATTCCCACACAATCCCGCTTTTTGACACCCTTAAAGATTCTAAGATTTCATCGACTAAAGTTTTTGGACTGCTACTTCTTTCAAATTTGATGAGCCTAAACCTTTACTGTCTGGTAATTGGTTAACCCATTCCCACACAATGAAGCTCTTTGATGCCCTGTGGAGAAAGAAAATTGTGGAAATGAAGAAATTGCTTGTTACAAGTAATTTCTTCGTTATCCACAATGTTTTCTACCCTCTAATCCATTTCTACACTTTAAAATTTTAGACCAGTTCAAATTCAAAGAAGTTGCAGATGACAATCTTAACCCATTCCCACTCGGTAATGATTTTAGATGCCCCAAAGAAAAAAAGCTCAGCGCACGCAATTTATTCATTTTCCATAATGTTTTCCACACAGGAAGTTGAAAAAATCCAAAATTTCATAAACTTTTAAGTGTCGTCTGCAACCTCTTTCGATTTGAACCAGTCTAGAATTTTGCCGTCTGGTAATGGGTTGAGTTGATGAAATCTTTAAAATCTGTCTTTATGAAGAAACTGCAATTTCTTCATTTTCCACAGTGTTTTCCAAAGCTTTCATATTGAGGGGCCTTTCTTAAGTGTCATTGTCTGGGAATGGGTTAAGACAAAGATTTAACATTTCATCAATTAAAATTTGTCGTCTGCGACATCTTTGAATTTGGACCAGTCTCATATTATTAAGCCTTGTAATGGGTTCAGACTAGTGTTACATTATGATCATCATTTTCTCCCACACCAAATCTTTATTTAGATCATATGCATTTACAGAATTGAACTAATTGCTTTGTGACACCAGTAAAATTTATTTCAGTCTGAAAGCCAAACTCCTTTTTAAGCCAATTTGACTGGTTATAGAATCCTTTGATGAGGGCATTTTTCACTCTAATGGATTCAGGAATAGCTAATTGGGCTAAGTAGCCTATATAATCATGAATATAGTAATCCTCTAAAACCTCTAAATGTGGAAATAAAGAGCAACAGAATCATGATTTTTATGCCCCCGCATCCAAAGATTATGGACATATTGTTTTACTGTTGTCTGTCTGCAGTCTGCAAAACTTGACTGAATTTCTTCATTTCACATAATGTTTTCCCAGTTGTTTTCTTGACGATCATCAAAAAATGTCATTGTGTGGGAAAGGGTTAAACTACTTGCCCTGAAAGAATATAATGATATGCCTTGATTGAAACTTGAGGTACCCTGCAGCATCCAGTATAGAATATGGTCAAATGTGAATCATGATGAATCAGAATGGGCTCGAACAATAGAATTATACTTCATAAAACTTAGTAACCTTGAACACAATCATCAAAAGTGTTCCAAAATCAAAAAGATCCATTGAGAAAAATTAAACGCTTCATGTGCGGTTTTTGTGTACACTCCTTTTGGACTCGGTTTTCATTCATAAAATAAGTTATTGATATATCTTTAATGTTTGTAATTCAAAAAGTTGTTGAGGGCTAGGATATAGTGTAAATTACCCTGTATATCATATGAATCATCCTTGTGTACAATTACAGGGAATGGTGGGATGAATTTATCCAGACAAAGTTCTATAGTTCACACTCAAAAATTAACCCTTGTCATGCCGAAAAAATCCTTTTTCTGAATTTTATTAAAACTGAAACACTGAAAACACTGGTAGGTCTAATTGAGGGTCAATATTTCTTATGAAAGCCAATTCCATGAACAAATCTGGTATAAAGAGGACAAGCAGGTGGTGAAGACTAAGTTCAGACTGCACATTTGTGCAGGCTGATCTTTGTCTATACCTCCTGCCAAGACAGAACTAGGGTTAAATAGGCATTCTGTTGAATGTGCACTCAAACTCAACTAACAGATAAAAAAACTAGCCATTATTGATAGCCATTGCAGTGTAAGACTTCGTCAAATAAAAAAAAAAGAAATATTTGATGAATTATTGGAAGGCTTATTATTACAATGCTTTGGAAAGCCTAGATAATTATTGATTCATTTGTGAATTTAGATTTCATTCTATTTATCACAAATTTGTAGCTAGAAAAGTGTCAGCTTTCATAGCTAAATGTAACAAACAACAAATTTTAGCTAGCAAAGCATCAGCTTTTATTGCTAAAGTTAATAGACAAAATTTTTAGGTCATCTCAAAGTTCAATGAGTGCAACCTGCCAATGGATGCTTAACCACTAAATCTATTGAATGCCTATGCCATAAACAGTTGTTCTTGTGTATTTCAGAAATATTGCAAAGTCTGCCTGCAGGTACTTTTAGCTCACTTGAGCATTTCATTTCCAAAATGAGTCCGATCAGGTTCTTCACTATGCACACAGCTATGTATGACCACATGAATTGTATTCAACTTGTAAAGAACTCCTTCAAAAGAATGCTATCTAACCCATGCCCACGCAATCCTGTTTTATGTATGCATCTCAAAAAAAGTTTAGAAAACATTGTGGCCAATGAAGAAATTGCTTGTAACAAACAATTTCTTCAATGTCCACAATGTTTTCTACCCTACAAGGCAGAGATTTTCTAAATTCCACCAACTTGAATGCAACTACTTTCAATTTGAACCAGTCTAAAGTTTTGATGTGTTGTCATGGGTTAACTCCTAGGTTACTTTAACCTTGTTTATTTATCATGATAACCTTTGACAAAGAAGATTACTGAACAAAACTATGCTTTGCTAGCTTACAGTACTTTCAGTACTTTGATTAGGTCTTCTCAGAGTTCAATAAGTGCAAACTACCACTGGAGGCTTAACTACTAAATCCATTGAATGCCTACGCCATAAAAAGTAGTTCTTATGTGTATCAGGAATATTGCAAACTTCAGCTATTTTAGCTCACTTAAGATTATCTTGTTCAAAATAAGTCTGATCAGAATCTTCACTTTGTGCTCTGCTTTGTCTAAATCTGCAACTTTATTGAATTTGGACCAGACTAAAAATGTGTCTTCTGGAATGGGTTAACTTTCAGATAGACTGGAACATTTGGAGGGCCTGCTACCTTACATTACAAGTTGAATACTGGAAAGCTAACTTAACCCTTGTCATGCTGAATAAGCGCAGACGGTTGGGCATAAGACTCCCAATCTTCAATCATTGGATGTTATGGGTTCGCTCTCCAGCATCGACACATATACTTTACGACATTTGTCTCTCACAAATGGAATAATAGTATACCTAAGTGAGATAGCAGCTGGAGACTAGGAAAGGATGTAGTAGTAGTACTGGTGTGAGAAATACCAGGAATCCATTGTTAGGTGATCCAGCCGTGGTGATATGACTGAGATACTGTTAAAAGTGGCACTAAACTCCATTCAATCATTCATGCTGACAAGAGTTGATTATTTTTTCTGAGAGCAAAAAAGCTACAACTGTTATTTCAATTTTAGATCCCTATTTTTTTCGCCTGGATTTAAGGGTTTTGTCAAATAGTAATAAGTGTTCGTGTTTTCTCAAGTACTTTGAGCATTAAATTGTGAATGAAAATTGTTGTATCAAGGTGACACTCTCTGTGATCACTGTCATTCATCTATTTCAGTCTTAACCCATTCCCACACAACAAAAATATGGACTGGTCCAAATTGATAGGAGTTGCAGACGACAATTAAAAGTTTATGAAATTTTAGATTTTTTTCAAATTTTTGGGGTAGAAAACATGGTGTAAAATGAAGAAATTGCTTGTCACAAGCAATTTCTTCATTTTACACCTTGTTTTTCCCCCTTTTCTTTTCTTAGGGGGGCGTCCAAAAGCATCACTGTGTGGGAATAGGTTAATCCTGTCTCCTTGATCATTTACTGACTAACATCAATTTATTTTACCAGCTGAAAAGGATATTAAAAAGTTATAAAAGTTATTTGAAATCCACATATTGTTTTGTATATTTTACACATTGTATATACAGACAGAGCAGTTATTCAAGCCTTTCTGTTTCAATATGATGATAATTATCAATAGGTAAATAGATTTTGTTTTGTTTGCCCTCGCATTAACCTGTACCCACACATCCTACTTTTTGACGACCATCAAGAAAAAAATGGTCTGGAAAATGGAAGAAATTGCTTGTAACCAGCAATTTCTTCTTCTTCCATAATGTTTCCTAGGTATAAAATCACAGCAAAGTGAAATTACAGGTTTGTACAGGAAAAGGTTAACTGTGCATTCAAATTTACATAATTTTACAGCTGGGTTGTTTCTTTGATGCCTATATTATTTTACAGATTAACACTCTTAATGACAATTTTCAGTTTCAATTGATGCAGAAAATATATTTTACTTACTCTGACCTTGTCCAAATACAACCTTCCCCCCCAAGTGTAAATCTTTAACCCATTACCAAATAACAAAATTTCTGAATTGAAAGAAGTTGCAGACAACAATTTAGAGTTGATTAAATTTAGGTTTTTTCTACTTTTTTGTTAGAAAACATTGTGTGAAATGAAGAAATTGCTTGTTACAATCAATTTCTTCATTTTCAGAATGTTTTCTTGGTTGTTTTTCTTAACGGGCGTCCAAATGTTGGAATGGGTTAAACAGATCCATTTGCAAAGAAGTAACTGATATTACTGGAAAGAAGAAATTCATTTATTGAATGTGGTTTAACACTATTTTAAACAGTATTTCAGTTATATTACAGTGACTGGAGCACCTAACCATGGATTTAAACATACTTGGATATGAAAAGTGGCTTAGCAACAAAAATGTTTCCTTTCCACCCCCTGTTGTTTTACATTTTAGTTTTAACGTGTCCAACCTCTTTGAAATCCAATCCTTCAAAAGTTTTGTCTTCTTGTAGTGGGTTGACCCTTTACCAGACAACAAAATTATAAACTTGTCCAAATTGAAACAGGTTGCTGACAACAAATCTAACTTTGTATAAAGAGAGAAATACCCTGCTTGCAGAGTAGAAAACACTGTGGAAAAGGAATAAATTGCTTCTCACAAGCAATTTCTTCTTTTTCCACAATGTCTTCCCTATTACAAAATCTTGTAATTGTGAAAAGAAGTGATTGCACGGGTAAGAAGCTGACTGGCCATCAAACTCCCAATCAATTAACCAATCACAACTGTCAATCAAGGAATAAATTGACCAATCAGATTACTTATTCAGCCTGGACCTGAGCTTATCAACTCCAACATTGGCGCCATTTTTGTTTACCTTTATTGTTGCTTTGGCGACTGAAACGTTGTAACTACAGCTTATTCAACCAACCATTTTACTTTTTTGTTACATTTCATTTTGTTCTTTGGGACTGGTCCTAATTGAAAGAAGTTGCAGATGATATTACATAGTGTGTGTAATTGAATATGGTAAAAACATTGGATGAAAAGAAGAGATTGGTTGTTACAAATGGCATTATCAAACAGGGGCATAAAAAGACGGAGTTCAATTTAAACTGGTAATTGAAAGAAGTTGCAGACAGTTATTTCAAGTGCTTTTTTTTCTAAGAAAATTGCCTTTTTCAGAAGAGAGCATTGTAGGACATGAAGAAATGTAGCAAGCATTTTTTTCCAAATTGTCTTGCAATTCTTATACTTGAGGGGCCTAAAAAGAGGGAATGGGTTTTCAGAATTTAAGACCTTTCCAATTTGAAAGAAGTTGCAGCCAACAACTAAAAGTGAGTGCAATTTGATAAGTAACCAACCTACAGAATAGAAAATATTGTGGGAATAGAAGCTTCTTTACAGCGATGTAAAAGCCATAAATGGTATACTAAAACTTTGAAGTTGTTTTAACATTTGGATTTCGATTATAATTAGAGATAATAGATTATTTTGGAAGATATTTCAAGTATTGGAGGCGTTTGAACTTTGGTATGAACTGAAATAGCTTGTTATTTTCATGCAGGTTACGTCAACATTCGACAGTTAACAATCATCATCTTGACTTCGTGACAGAAAATAGATTAATTAATTTTAATCACTGTTCATAGAAATGGAAAATTTTTCCTTCATAACTTAACCTTATTCAGTCTGAACCTAGAATATACCTGTTTTGGTAGGAAGTATAGAAGAAGAACAGCCTGCATTTTAGTGCAGTCTGATCTCGATCTGCACCAACTAGCAGTCCCTGTTAACCCATTACCAAACAACAAAATTTTAGACAGGTCCAAATTCAAAGATGTTGCAGAGGACAATTTTTAGTAGATGAAATTTTAATTTTCTCGGTCTCTTTTGGTAGAAAATTTTAAGATATAATGTAACAAGCAATTTTTCATATTGCACCATGGTTTCTAAAGTTTATTCTTTGATGGAGCAAAAAAAGACCCAAGGATTGTGTTGGAATGGGGCTTATTGTGAAATCTAAATTTCAAATTAAGTATTGATCTACAACTAGTATTTTTAGTTCTTTCAGCCTTTAGATTTTCATGAAACTTTTAGATGGGTTTTTATTTAGCATGACAAGGGTTAAAAGTACATCTATTTGAAGTTTTAAATCTACCAGAGTACTTATGTGTGAAATACAATTATAAAATAAATATGTCAAGCCTGAAGAGCTTATCAGTATTAAACTGTTTACAACAAGATGCTGTAATTCTTAACTTTCACCATTCTGAATGAGAGCTAATGTAAGCACTTAGGCTGCTGGAATCTTTAACCCTTTCCTGTGAAAATCTGTGATTTTGCATTGCTGCAATTTTTATACTTGAAAACATTGTGGAAAAAGAAGAAATTGTAACAAACATTTGCTCCTTTTTATACGCCCGTCAAAGACGGGACGTATTATGGGATCATCCGTGGTGTCTGGGGGTCTGGGCGTCTGGTTGTACGGCGGTGTCCACTTCGTTGTCCGGAGCACCGTAAGTCCGATTGACTTTAAACTTGGCAGTTATACACTTCTCATCAATACGGAGTGCAGTGCTCAATAACCATAACTCTACCTGGCCTATATTTTGAGTTATTGCCCTTTGTTGTTTTTCATACTTGAATCATACTTGAATCTTGTCTGGAGTATATCTCTAAAAGTATTATAGGTAGGATCATGAAACTTCATGGGTGTATAGATCTCACCAAGTAGGAGTGCAGTGTACAAGAACCATAACTCTACCTAGCCTATTTTTTGAGTTAATGCCCTTTGTTGTTTTTCATACTTGAATCTTGTCCAGAGTATATCTCTAAAAGTATTATAGCTAGGATCATGAAACCTCATGGGTGTATAGATCTCACCAAGAGGGAGTGCAGTGCACAAGAACCATAACTCTACCTGGCCTATTTTTTAGTTATTGCCCTTTGTTGTTTTTCATACTTGAATCTTGTCCGTAGTATATCTCTAAAAGAATAATAGCTAGAATCATGAAATTTCAGGGATGGATAGAGCTCACCAAGTGGGAGTGCAGTGTACAAGAACTATAACTCTACCTAGCCTATTTTTTGAGTTATTGCCCTTTGTTGTTTTTCATACTTGAATCTTGTCCGGAGTATATCTCTAAAAGTATTATAGCTAGAATCATGAAACTTCATGGATGAATAGAGCTCACCAAGTGGGAGTGCAGTGTACAAGAACCATAACTCTATCTAGTGTATATTTTGAGTTATTGTCCTTTGTTTTTTTTCATACTTTGTTTGACAAAAAATATTCATTCAAAATAACCTCAGTTCTATTCAAACCCCCAGTTAATATTAAGCAGTGTGACTGGCGTATCTTGTGACAATTTGGCACCTTGTTCCACAATATTTTCTACCACATTGGATGGTTTCAGTTCAAATTATAGCCAATTGTTATTGTCGTCTGCACCTTATTTCAATATGGACCAGTCTAAAATTTTAAGAAACAGGAATGGGTTAAACCCTTCAGTTGATCTAGGGGTGTTGTTCTATTGGCCTTATCTAAATTCAAAGATGAAGACAACATGTCAAAAGAATTTTTTGTTTGGATGGGGTTTGATGCCACTTTTAACAATATTTCAGTCATATCAAGGCGGCTGGAGCACCTAACCATGGATTGCTGGCATTTCTCACACAACTACCACCACTACATCCTTTCCAAGCCTTAACTGTTCATACCACTTAGGTTTACAATATTTTGCCCATTGGTTGGAAACAAATTCTGGAAAGGATATTTACCACGACTAGGGATTGAACCCTGGACCTCATGAGAGTCCAGTGCGCTATGAACTGCACTATTGTTGTGGTCAGAGTTGAATTTATGTTTCCTATAACCAGACAACAAAATTTTAGACTACTGGGCCAACTTTGAATAGGAATGTTCCAGGGTGACCTAATTCCTAGAAAGTCTAAATTTTAAAATTTACAGTATCTTGTCAACCAATGTTCAAAATTAGAGTTCCAAGTTCGGTCCGGTCTAAATTCATGATATGATTAGTCAAAGGATTTTTTGATTGACAGCTGCAATCTTTCAGCATACATATATTTAACCCATTCCAAAACGACAAATGGTCCAAATTGAAAGAGGTTGCAGGCAACAAAGCAAAGTTGGGTTCATCTGAAAAACATTTTAAGAGCCATATCAGGAAGAAAAAATGGTGAGAAAATAAAAATTGCGTGTTACAAATAATTTCTTCTTTTTCACAGTGTTTTCCAAAGCTATATTCCTTTAATGCGTAAAAATGATAGAGAGAGAGAGAGTGGTAACATGTTTTTAGCAAAAGCTTCCCAATGTCATTAACTCTTGTCATTCATGAACCCGGAATATTCCTGTTTTGACAGGAGGTCAAGACAAAGATCAGACTGCACATATGTGCAGTCTGATCTTTGGTTAGACCTCCTGCATGTCCCCCTTCAAACCCAGCATTGTTTATACCATTAATTTTCTAAATAATTACCAACCCAAAATGAGTGTTATCTGTGCTTTCAGTCCTTTGATTTTCACATAATTTTTATAGAGGATTTTATTCAGCATGACAAGAGTTAACAGTTGTTTCAGTAAAAATTGAGTGAGTTTCCAAAGACAAGGCTGTTAAATTTCACCAGTATAGGGTTTAAAAATTCTGAAAGATAAGATTTAATCATTACTTGAATGGTTCTAGCAATATCCCACAGTTCTGACCTTGATGAATGAAATTTTGGTGCACCAGTCAATGGGCGTGCACCAAAAGTTCATAAAAATATGATAAAAGGAACTATTAAGGCAATTGTAATAAATACTGTTTAAGAAACAGGATTTCTTTGTAGAATGGGAGATTAGCACTTATTTAACTGCTTAATACAGGGACCTTAGGCTAATTTCTATAGATCTTTTATTTAACAGATTTATTTAATGAATTTTCTCTTCCCTTATGTTGCTTAAATGCAAAATTTGAGAATAATTCATTACCTTTCAACAAATTAATTCAAAGTTGATAGAATTTTAAGAATCTTGTCCTTTTAACAAAATGGTAAATGAAGAAATTGATTTTACGAGTAATTTCATCATTATCCCCATTGTTTCCCCGAGCTTTTTTGTTTAGAATGATAAAAAAGCTAGATTGAGTTGTTCATTGATATAGTCATTTATTGATAATTACTGCCCTTAAAATTTTGTCACTATTTCATTAGCTTTAACCCATTACCACACAATGATGCTTTGTGACGCAATTCAAGTAAAAGGCTTTGCAAAACTTTGTGGAAAATGAAGAAATAATTGCTTGTAACCATCAATTTCCTCATTATCAACAATGTTTTCAGCCCCAAAAGACATTGATTCTTAAGATTCTAGCATCTTGAAACTGTCGTCTGCAACTTCTTTCAATTTGGACTATTCTAAAATTTTCTAGCGTGGTAATGGGTTAAAACTTTTTTTTATTTATTCATTTTCTTCAATGTTTTCTTCCCAGAAAGTTCTAAAATCTAAAATTTAACCAACTTTGAATAGTCACTGAAACTCCTTTGAATTTGGACAAATCTAAAATTTGGCCATGTGCTGATGGGTTAAAAAGATTATTTACAGACAGGTTATTTCGTTTTGAAGACATTAAAGGGATAACAGGTTTAGTAAACTGCAAAAAATTGATTGACAACTTCAATACAAGGACATGGTTTAACCCTAATCATAAATGAACATTCATTTTATACCTTTAACAAGTCACAAATGGATGTACATTCTGTATAATTTGACTTGAAAAAAGTTTAACCCATTCCCACAAAATCTCTTTTTCATACCTCTCAAGAAAAAAGGCTTATGAAAAATTGTAGAAAATGAAGAAATTGCTTGTTACAAGCAAATTCTTCATTAGTCACAATATTTTCTACCCCAAAGGATAAAGAATCTACTAAAAGTTGTCATGTGCAAAATCTTTAAATTTGGACCAGCCAAAAATGTTGTTGTATGGGTAAGGGTTAAGAAAGAATGATTGGACAAAGTCAAAGTACTGGTTCCTTTCAAACATTCTTTTGTTGCTAAGCTCTTTCTTTATATGATGTTGTATGGAATTCTAGCTCTTCCATCCATTTTTCAAATCATTATCAGTTATGCAGTCTAAAGGGAGATTTGAACGAATTTCATTCATAAACAGAAAAACACATTGAATGGGTTATCTATCGAAGATGAAGATTATAGATATTTTGTCAAGATTTTGGAGGATTGTAGAGCTGTGGCCTATTTCCTTCCATTTGTAACCATTCTTATTAAAAACAATTACAATGGTTTAAAGTAACCGTCAAATTGTTTAGACTACGATTTAAGATTGTTTACGACTGACGTGATCATGACATATGTTGTATACTGAAAACCTTTTCCCATCATTAAGTCCTTGATGACATGCCCAAGTTTTTAGCATTATCTTCATACAACATTTTCAACACTGATTCAAATCCATCTAATGAAACTTACAATACATTCTCTGGTCAGAATAGACCAATCGACGGCCCGGCCCACTGACTCTGTTGGCACTAACCATTGACTCCAATAGGAAGTTCCACTATGATTTAAATGTTTGTTTTTTTTCAAACAGTAGCATATCACAAAAAGTAGAATGGTTGGTTGACAACCTAAACGTTGTAATTACAGCTTGAATAACCTGTAATTTTGACATTTTAGTCGCCAAACCAACAAGCATGTTTCACATTAATGGTGGCCTATGTCAGAGCTCAAAGTTCGTGTCTGGTCTCAATAAATGATGTCATTGGTCGACTAACTGACGGCTATGATTACATGGTGATTAATTTTTAGACTGGTCCAAACTGAAAAATATTGCAGATAATAACTCTTAGTTCAGTGGTTTTGAAATTCTTTGTTCTTCTGGGTAGAGAAAATCATGAGAAATGGAAAAATGGCTTTGTACAAGCAATTGCTTCATTTTCCACATTTTTTTTTAAAGCTTTTGAGTGTATGGGAGTATAAAAATGAGAATTTATTGGAATAGGGTAAACATACATAGCAAAACAATCATGTGAATTATAACACAATAGTCATTATTATTTTTTTTTCATGAAAGTGAATTTAGTGCCCCAGAAAACCTTATTGGAAAAGGAGAAAATACTTCAAAACAATCAGTTACTCCTTGTCTCATTAGCTTTTTATTCTTTGATGTTTTCTTTCATTTCAGACCTAGTTCAGTTACTGTCTGCTATGTGGCGACACATATTCTTTCCGATATTTGTCTCTCACCAATGGGTGGATAATCGTAAACCTAAGTGGGATAGCAACTGGAGGCCAGGAAAGGATGTAATAGTGGCACTAATGCAAGTTATAATAGGAATCCATTGTTAGGTGCTCCAGTCGCTGCGATATGATTGAAAAATTGTTAAATGCATCTTTAAACCCCATTCAAACAAAACAAACATATCTGATCTAAGACTGGTCAACAATTGGTTTTGGAATTATACTATTCTTTTTACTTTTGAAAAAAAAAACAACAAATTTTAGATGGTTCCTTATTGAAAGAATTTAGTGATTACAAAAGAATCTTGGTTTAAATAGAAAAATCAAGGGTCAAATGAGGTAGAAAACATTGTGAGAAAAGAAGAAATTGCTTGATACAAGCAATTTCTTCTTTTCTCACAATGTTTTTCATTCATTTTTGGCATGTAAAAATGCAGGATTGTACAGTAATGAGGTTTTGTACAGTAATGGATTTATGTACAGTTATGGGTTTAAGTTGTGTTTAAAACGCTTGCATGTTGTTTAAGTTGTTGATATGCACAAAATGACATCTTGCCAAGTAAATTAGTCACTGCATTATGATGCATTATGTGAATAATAGATTCAAACATAAATTGACGGCTTTTTCAACCAAATATGACAGCTGCATTGTTTTATTAACTTGAGGAGAACAAATATATATCAGTTAAGAGCATAAAATTTGGGTGACCCAGTCTATAATTAGCGTATTGTTTTATAATTGAAGTCTGGTCCAAATTCAAAGAAGCTGCAGACGGCAATTTTGAGTTGATAAATTTTTTTTAAAGATATTTTCTTGGGTATGGAAAACATTGTGGATATTAACAAATAGTTTATTGCAAGCATTTCTATTCATTTTCTACAATGTTTTGCAAAGTTGTTATAATCTTGAGGGTTGTAAAAAAGCAGAATTGATTAGTAATTCTGCTTTTTATGCCACTCAAGATAAAACCTTCAGACAACATTGTAACAAGCAATTTTTCAAGGGCCTTAACCCTTTCCCACACAATGACCCTTTTAAACGCCCATCAATATCAAAGCTTTGGAAAACATTGTTGATAATGAAGAAATTGCTTGTTACAAGCAATATCTTCATTATGCACAATGTTGTATACCCCAAAAGACAGAGATTTTAAATTTTTCATTACGTTGAAATTGTTGTTTGCAAATTCTTTGAATTTGGACTGGTCTAAAATTTTATCGTGTCGGAATGGGTTAATGCTTTCTATTCTAGAAGGTAATATTTTTTCAACTTCTTTCAATTTATACTAGTCTTGTGGTAATGGACAAAGAAATGTTGGGGTAGCATGACTGTTTGGTAATGTTGTTTATACAAGCTGCTATATGTCTATCCATTCATTAATGGCCATATCATGCTATCCACAATTCTTTATTGTAAAAAAATTTGTCAGTCTTAAATAGATGGGTCAGCGCATAATAGTTGTAACTGATTAGTTGTTGCAAATGGCTTGAACTTGAAAACATCAATGTGCTGTTCTAAGAAAAATCAATCTTTGTGTGTGTGTGTGTGTGTGTACTTCCGTTTATTAATCGTCGCAACCATAGCACATGCCCATATGGGCGATGCCCCAAGAAGATGGTTAGTTGTTACGGGGGATAGTGCAAGGATACAGGACAAAACTGCTGTGAGCTCCACCTGGTTCTTTAACGTGCTCTATGGATAGCATTGTCACACGGGGCCTCGATTTAATGTCTCATTCGAAAGACAATTAGTTTGTTAGTTGATATGGTCAGCCCAGGGCTCGAACCTGTGATCTTGAGGTTTGAAGTCAAGTGCTCTACCAACTGAGCTAATCGGGCTGACAATCAATCTTTGCTTATTTGAAATAATTTATGTAGGCACTGTGCATGTTTGTTTGCCAACAAAGGCCCTCACTTAATGTTTTTGCTAAAAAAATTAAAATCACACACTGACTGTAGCCCATTCCCACAAAGTAACCTGTTTTGATGCCCCCGAAGAGAAAAAGCTATGGAAAACATTCTGGACAATGGAAAATTACTTGTTTAAACCAGTTTTTTCAGTTGACACATTGTTTTGCTTGATGGGTGTCAAAAAGTGTCACTGTGTGGAAATGGGTTAAGTATACTACCAGGTCTCAGAAATTAAAACATAAGTAATTAAGGGTTCTCCTAAATGATCAAATGATGATTAAGCAGAAATTAATATTGAAACCTTAATATTTCAACATTTTGATTCACAATTAGACTAATATCCGAGATTTTAAACCCTTTACTAAATGATCATCAGAGCTAAGGATACATAGAGGTGGGACCAGAAAGAAAGGTAATTGTTGACCTATTCCCAAACAAGCCCTCCTTTTACGGCCCTCAAGAAAAGAGCTTTAGATAACATTGTCGAAAATGAAGAAATTGCTAGTGTCTAGCAGTTTCTTCATTATCCACGATGTTTTCTACCCCGAAAGATAAAGATTTTTAAGGCTTCATCAACTGCATCTTCTTTGAATTTGGACTTGTCTAAAATTTTATTGTGTGGGAAAGGGTTAAATCACCAAACCAACAAAAATGCTTGACACAGATGTCAGAGTTCAAAGATCACTTCTGTCCAGAGGAAAATTGGTAGAAAACATTATTGAAAATCAGGATTTGGTTGTTACAAGCACTAGGCCTACTTTCCTGACAATGTTTCTCAAGTTATTTTTCTGCATGGTATAAAAAAACAGGACTGTGTGGTAATGGGATGATTAATGGTCAAGGTAATTATTCCATTCAGTTCCTTTATTCATCTTTGTAACCTTTTATAACACACCCACCGGGCATCATGAATCTGACATTACCTGGCCTTTCATTATTTACTTCTACAAAGGAAGATGTAAGAATCTATATTATATTAAAGGGATGTAATGAATTTTTTAAGAAAAAAGAAATCGCAAAATGACCTATCATACAAAAAGCAACATCACCCACTACAGATCAAATTGCATGGCCAGGCCAATATTGAAGCTTTGTGTTCCTTTAGATTTCCGAAATTTAGAATAGTCCTTCTTTTTCCTATTTCTTTAATCTTAACCCATTACTAGGCGACAAAATTTTAAACTGGTCCAAATATAAAGGAATTGCAGACAGCAATATAAAGTTCAAGAAATTCCAAGTATTTTCAACTTTTTGGGTTTTAAAACATTTTGAAAAATGAACAAAATTTCCTTATTCAAGCAATTTCTTCATTTTACAAAATTTTTTCCCAATTGATTTTCTTGAAGTTCATTGTGTGGGAATGTGTTAATCTATTTTAACAAACAATTTCTTCATTTTACACGATTTTTTCTCCCGCGATAGTTGAAAAAATCTAAATTTCATAAACTTAAAATCCTTGTCTGCGATTCCTTTCAATTTGAACCATAATTTTGCATCTGGTAATGGTTTAAGGCTAACATGCACAGTTTACAACCATCACTTTCATTTAACTCAACAGATATTCGTATTTTTAGCCAATACTGGCAGAAGCACCTCAAGAAAAGATGGTTTGAACAACATTGTGGAAAATAAGGACAATTCTTGTAACAATCAATTTCTTCATTGTCTAAATTGTTGTCTACCCCAAAAAGACAAAAAAACTGTAAAATTGCATCAACTTTAAATTGTTGTCCGTGACTTCTTTCAATTTTGGCAAATTTGAAATCTTAATATCTTTAAATGGGTTAACATTGCTACAGTGTACCTAGCTATTACCTGAAATAGCCATCATGTCTTTTCCCTGAATGTTCCTGTATTTGAGGTATCTTAACATTGACACACACTTGATTATATTGATTATATGTGTAACAAGCAATTTCTTCATTTTCACAGCATTTTCTAAATCTTTTTTGATGGTGTAAAAAAGCATCATCGTGTGAGAATGGATTTACTTTTGGCTCTAAAATTTACCCTTTTCATTAAAAATTGTTTACTTGTGAAAATTGGATGTAATTTGAAATGAAACCATCCTATGGGAAATATTTTTGGCAAAGCGGGATAAATTCCATGTTACAAACAATTTCTTCTTTTTCCACAATGTTTTCTCAAGTATAAAAATACACTCATGTAAAATCCAGGGTTTACACAGGTAAGGGTTAAACAAAAATGACATTTTTATTTGCAATTGTAAATTTTTGAGAAACTCATCTAATTACCCAGAATAAAGGAAGTATTAATTAACTGATGATGGTAGAAGGGAAGTTGATCACTGATTGGTGGAAATGTCAATGATATTATGTTTCAGATATTTATTGTGAAATAACAAGTCAAGATTTCGCTAATTTCAGTTGCCTTTTAGCCTTAGGTAAGTAAAGAGGAAGTCTTTTCAAAATGTCTGCCTGCAACATCTTCTTGTATTTGGCTTAACCCATTCCCACACAATAACGCTTTTTGAAACCCTTGATGAAGATGCTTTGAAAAATATTGTAGAAAATGCAGATATAGCTTTTTCAAATTCAATCTTCTAAAATCAACCACACAACTAAATTTTAAAATGGTCTGAATTGAAAGGAATTGCAGATGACAATGTCAAATTAGTGGAATTAAGAAAATCTTTGCCCTTTATGGTAGAAAACATTGTGGTCATTTAAGAAATTGCCTGTTACAAGCTTACAATGTTTTAAAAGGCCTATTTTCCTGAGGGGCATCAAAAAAATGGGATTGTGTGGAAATGGGTTATATTTCAAATATGAGCCTGTGCGTGACATTTCCAACAATTTCGCAGGTGCGTGACTCGCACACATTGAGCACCCTAGACCGCCATTCGGGGAAAATAGAATATTCGCTGATTGTTTAAAGAAGCTTTGGGTCAGTATCTATCTACAGAGCCCAGAGTGAAGACTCTGATCAGACTGTGCGGATGCACAGGCTGATCTGAGTCTTTACTTTGCGCATATGTGTAATGGTTGGAAATATCACTCACACGCTCATATATATATTAACCTGAGTTATTTATCAGTTATTCATTAGTTCTTTGCCGCCGTCATAGTGCAGTCGGTAGCAAATCAGATTCCTCATCTTCAATAATTGGATGCCATGGGTTTGATCCCCGGTGGCGGCACATATCCTTTCTGACATTGTCTCTCACCATTAGGTGGATAATAGAAAACCTTAGTGGGATAGCAGCTGGAGGAAAGGATGTAGTGGTAGTAACAGTGTAAGAAATACCAGGAATCCATTGTTAGGTGCTCCAGCCGCTGCAATATGACTGAAATACTGTTAAAAGAGGCGTTAAACCCAATTAAATCAAATCAAATTCATCAGTTCTTCATGTCTAATTATTCATCTGTATATCTTTCTCCGTGTGCTGCCTTTTAATTTCTGAGCCATTTTTTGTGAATTTTCTGCTTTTGAACTGAAATTTTTAACCCATGATATACCCCTCTGTGAAACTCTTTTTATTTGACCAATGGACTAGACCTTGAATTTTTGACACCCTGATGAAATATGGTTATTTAGAACTTTGTGGAAAGGAGAAATTGCTTGTAACTTTTATCTAGATTACTTTGCAATTATTTTCCATTTCTAGTGCAAAATTGAAATGATATTCCTTTAAATAGGACCAATTTTGAATTACTTATTCTGGTAAATTGCTTAACCCATTCTCACACGGTGACGCTTTTTGATGCCCTCAAGAATAAAGCTGTGGAAAGCAATGTGGAAATGAAGAAATTACTTCAATTTCTTCATTTGCCACAAAGTTTTCTACCCAGTAAGATGAAAAATCTAAAATTTCATAAACTTTAAATTGTTGTCTGCAAATCCTTTCAATTTGGACCACTTTGAAATTCAGCTGTCTAGTAATAGATTGATATAAGTTCATATTCCTTAGATGGAGAGTTCTACTGCTGTATCGATTACAGCAATTATCGAAAGACAAATTATTGCAATAAGATACAAGCTAGGGCTTGATAAGAAATCATTTTTACCCAAAATTATAGACTGACAAGACAGATAACAGCAAGCAAATATTTTCCATCTTGAAATTAGTTTTGATAGTTTAATCAAGTCCAGAATATTTCCTTTAGTTTTGATATCAATTTCAACATAACATCATTTAAATACCTTGAAAACAATTCTCAGTGCCTTATAATTGTAATTACAAACAATTTGATGAAAGATAAATAAACTGGACTTCTTAATGATATGATTTAATGAGTTTTGGATAAGGACAAAATGTAGGGTGTTGTACTTTGCTTAACCAAAGGCTCCACCCCATAAGAATTCAATCTTAAGTAGCAACCAATGCCAGAGACAATGGATTGTACTTGAACATCCAATAACCAACAGATTTGCAATAATCTATTTGATAGTTCTATATTTGAATGTCTTACAGCAAATTTCTTTGTCAACAATATTAATTGACAAAGAATTTACATCATACATCATATGACAAAACATTTACTAACCTTTCTTTACATAATAGCATGTACGGTTAATTTCCCAAAATTTTGTACTGAAAATATAATTTCATTTCACTCCACAAACTAATGGAAAAGGGTCCCACCAAAAATCTATTATGTACAAAATTTTGGAAAATTGCATCAGCTGTCACAAAGCCTACGTATGAAATTTAGGGGACTGGTTTGAGTTTTCCACTTTAAAACTGCCTTTTTGATCCAAATTGTTGATCTTTACAAAAAAATTAATTGAAAAAATCCCAAAGTTTGGTTAAGAGATTTCAAGACGATGGTACTAAACTTTCACTTGAACTGCCCTTCAAAGTAATCTGGACTATGTACTTTTTCTCTCAATGATGAAATTATGACAGAGAAAGTTTGTTGAGAAATGTGCGATGTCAATCAGCAAGATTGTAGGTAGGAACCATTATAAGCTACGGTGTTTAGTTGCCCAGTGACGAAATTCAACAGCAGCATCCAAAGACTGAGAGCCTGCATTCTTATTGATGATATATTCATTTAAAAGAGTGAAATTACCTGACATCTGCAAATTGCTTGCAGTTTTTAAGACGCATCCATTGTTAACAAATACATAAAACTTTACACACAATCATGTTGATGCCACAGCACAAAATGGCACAAATTTTACCCCCAGTTGTCTCCGAGACATGCTGTCAACTCATTCAAAGGGAGAAAGCAATTGATTTGTTTGTTTGTTTCAATGGGGTTTTAAGCCGCTTTCAACAATCTTTCAGTTGCGGCTTGAGCACCTAACAATGGTATTTCTCACACCAGTACTACCATAACATCCTTTCCTAGCCTCCAGCTGCTATCCCACATAGGTCTATGATTATCAACCCTTTGGTGAGAGATAAATAGTCGGAAGGGATGAGTGCTGCCTTTGGGCATCAAACCCAGGACCTCTAGATTGACAGTGCAACGCACTACCAACTGCGCTATGACGGCGGCTGTACAATAAAAGATCATGACGTAACTGTAGAAAAGCAAGAGCTGTGTAGAGCATGTAGACTTTTGGGCTTTTCAGTCATTTTGAGGGTTCATCTGTAAGAACCACTTTTATATGACGGGACATATTTTATTTTGTCTATGTTTTTGTCAGTTTTGTCGTTTATGTTACAGAGGGTGACCTATTATAGGAAACTGTTGATGTTATTCTTGCAAAAAAAGTTGCTTTCAATGTAAAAACATCGGCAACAAAACTATCATATAGGCAGTTTGTTTGCATTCTTTGCCAAATAACCTTTTATAATGTGCAAGCTTTTCAGAATAACTGTGTAGGTGCAAGGTGGTGAGAAATTTGAGGACTTTTGATGATATCATGTGGCTTTTATACAGTTTCAACCTTTTCTAAATAATCCCAAAGTTTTAGATATATTTCTTTTGTGCATTTTTCCCTCATACTTGCTCACATAAAGTGAAGATTTTTGAAATTTCATCAATAGAAAATTGATGTGTCCAACTTAGTTTAATTTGGGGGGGGGGGGAAATAAGTATAATAATAACATTTGTCAATAAAAATCAAATGATACAAATGAAAGAACATTAAATTAAACCAGCCTAATTATGTGCAGACTGCCCTAAGTCTATACCTCTTGCCAAAACGAAATATTCTGGATTCAGTATGGTTAAAAATAGTCACTTATGTAAAGGCTGTATTGGGCTAGAATTTCTATTCAGGATTAGAAAATGCTGACAGATTAGATTTTAGAGATAACCTCTGTACAAACAGAAAGGCACATAACTCTGTTACCATCTCAAAGAACATAATGTAACAACAATCAGCTGTAATCAAGGCATCTTAGATAATGGATTGTTTTCTCTGTAGCGTGGCAGGACAACATGGGACATCCAGGATATTGAAGCCAAACTTTGTCACTGACTGAAGTTATAAACAGTTGCAATGTGTAAGAATTGTCAAAATACAAAAATACAATATAAGGGTTCCAGGGGTTTCAGTGACACCCCTGTAATGAATTTTCAATATTGAGTCATGTCAAGTATTCAGATGTGGTTTGAATGTTTGTTTCCTTGATATCTTGGAAAAATTTGATTCTTGATTTTTTGTCTCTTGGGGTTTAAAACTATAAGTATATAGACAAAAAATGGAATTTGCATTCTTTAAGCCCAATGTTTTAACAATTTATTACTAATAACCAAAAAGAAAACTAAGTGAATTAACCTTTGTCATGCTGAATTAAATTCTTTTCAAAATTACATAAAAATCAAAGGGCTAAAAGCACTGAAAGTACAAGCTGTAGATCAATATTATTTTTAAATTTTGTAAACACATCCAATAGCAAAAGCACAAACAGGCGGTATAGGCAAAGATCAGACTGCACATACGTGCAGACTGACACTTGGCTATACCTCATTCCAAAACAGGAATATTCCAGGTTCAGAATGACTAGGGTCAATAAATGTGGTTTTAAGGTTTGAAATTTTTTTAATTCTTGTGCTTCTACAACATAGATCATTGACAACAGGAAAGCTAATGTTACCCTATATATGTGTTAACTTTGATGCTGAGATATAAAAAAAGAGTTTTTGAGAGCATGTTGTTGGTTAACTAGGAAGGGCCATGAGATTTTTATCATGTCACAACTTCCTGTTGTTTCAAAGACTCTTATTTTCATGACTTCTTCCTCTGTGTCACGTTCAATAACTTCCTGTCTTGAAAGTGGTGCCCCTAGGATTGTGATTTACTTATAGACTTTAACCCATTCCAACACAACAAAATTTTAGACTGGTCCAAATTGAAAGAAGCTGCAGACGACAATTTAAAGTTGATGGAATTTTAATTTTTTATGTTTTTTGGGGTAGAAAACATTGTGGATAATGAAGAAATTGCTTGTAATAGGCAATTTCTTCATTGTCCACAATGTTTTCCAAAGCTTTTTTCTTGTGGGGCGTAAAAAGGAGGGCTTGAGTTGGAATGGGTTAAGTCCTTCATTTGACCTAAAAATACTACATAGCAAAATTGTTGACTGGTGAAAATTCAAAGAAGTTGCAGACGACCATTTCTAGTTGAAGGGATTTTAGTGTAACCGTTGTTTGGTTAGAAAACAAGGTTGAAAATGAAGTAATTACTTTTAACAAGCATGTATTGAAAATGTAATTTCTTCATTTTCGACTTTATGTTACTCAAGTTCTTCAGGGGCGTAGCAAAGCAGGGTTGTGTCAGAAGGACTAACCTATCCATTGACAACAGAAATTATACCCTCCTCAAAATTAAAAAAAAATGGCAGAGAACATTTTTAAGTCTATAACTGGTGGCAAAATCAAATACTATGCATGGTAGAGGACATTATTTGAAAAGGAAAAATTGATTAAACACATAATCATATCTTTACTTTCAATCTTTTGTTTGATTTATTTCTGTAAAATGTGAAAAAACAATAATGAGTTGGAATGGATCATCCTTTGCACATCATATTTATACTTGGCAAACCATTAGTTAATTAAATCATGCTTTCTTCATTGATAATACAATTGCTAATAAATTCTTCCTTTAGGGTTCCCTTTCTGAATGCCTAATTCTTTGCGCTTGCATTTTATTTCATATTCTTGTACAATATATTGCATGTCTTGATTAAATAATAGCATTCCCTGTTTGTTTTAATTACAATTAGGCATTAATCTGTTACACCTTGTAGCATATCCTATACTGCATTATTTTAACCCTTTTCTGTTTCAGGAAATTTTTGACTCCACCATTTAGTTCAAAGATGCAGATGAAAATTTGAAGTAGCTTTAATGTGAAAAATAATCATTCAGAAGGGATGAAACAATTGTTCAAAAAGAAGAAAGTGCAATCACAGGGACGTTAAATCCAGGGATAACAAGGAAAAGGCTAATATTAATTAAGTCTTTACCTCATAAATGAAAAGCAGATGATGACTTCCAAATTCTGCTAACCCATTACTAGACAAAACTTTTTTAGACTGGTCAAAATTCAAAGAAGTTGCAGATGACACTGTTGAATTTACTAAATTCTAAAAAAAAAAAGAAAATAGAAAAAATCATGAAAAATGAAAAAATTACATGTTACAAGCAGATTCTTAACCCTTGTTATGCTGATCTAGGAATATTCCTGTTTTGGCAGGAGGTATAGACAAAGATCAGCCTGCACATGAGTGCAGTCTGACCTTAGTCTACATAACCTGTTTAACTTTTTAAAGTCAGAGTTGTTTGTGAAATTAAATTCATTGACACATAACTACTGCATCCTGCAGTTTAATTCCTTTGACTTTAGCACGATTCTGAAAAGTGATTTTATTCTGCATGACAAGAGTTAATTATCCACAATATTTTTCTACTCGGAGATTAAGGCTCTTATTAATGTTTCATCAACCGATATTTTGTGTGAAACTTCTCTGAATTTGGACCTATTGTTTTGTCGTCTGGTAATGGGCAAACTAGAGGTATTTGATATTTTGGAGAACACATAATACCATTCAAATATTGCATTACCATGCCCGTATAACTCAAAATTAAAGTAATTCAGTCACCAAACTAAATAAATATAAAATCAATCGTCAATTGTATCGAAATTTGGTCGATTACCTGTTAAGTATACAGTGCTACCACTGAGTACAAAAAGGCACCAGGTTTTTAATAAGCCGGATTTAAGCTCAGTTGGTAGAGCACTTGACTTCAAACCTCAAGATCAAGCTCTGGGCTGATCATATCAACTAACTAGCTATAACTAGCTATTTTTCTTTTTGATGAGACATTAACCCTTTCCTGTTGTGCAAAATTTTAAACCTGTCCAAATTCAAAGGTTTTGCAGACGAAAATTGAAAACACGTTAAATTAAATAAATTCATTAGGGTAGAAAATATTGTAGAAAAAGAAGAAATTGCTTGTTACAGGCAATTTCTTCTTTTTTACAATGTTTTCTCAACCATGAATTTACAGGGATGTAAAAACCAGGGATTGAACAGGAAAGGGCTAAACTGAGGCTCATTGTGACAGTGCTATCCATCGAGCACGTTAAAGAACCAGGCAGAGCTCTCGGAAGTTTTTCTGTTTCTTTGCACTATACCCCATAACAACTAAACATCCTCTGGCGTCATTGCTCAAATGGGCATGTGCTACAATAAATAAACAGAAATACACAAAAAATTAACCCATTACCAGTCAACAAAATTGTAGAGTTATCCAAATTGAAAGAAATTGCAGACAATAATTCTTAATTGATGGAATTTGATTTTTTATTTCTTTTTGAAAACATAATTGTTAATGAATAAATTGCTTGAAACATTATTCACAATGTTTTCAAACCAAAAAGTAAAAAAAAATAAAAGATTTAATTAACTAAAATGTGCCGTCTGCAACATCTTTGCATTTGGACCAATCTAGAATTTTGTCATCTGGTAATAGTTATTCTATGTGCTTTTTCATTTCACAGGGGTATCCAGGCTTCTAACATTTATCTGTTTTAGGCTTATACAAAGTCCCAGTTGAAAAGTAACGGATAGCCGGAATGATGATTACGAAACTCCAGCTTGAAGATTAAAACGGCATTAATTTGCAAAATTTATGGGCGGTGATATGCAACAAAAAAGTGGGATTGTCTGGGAATGGGTCAAGGAGACTTATTCAAGCTATAGTTAGAATTTAGTTCATCATCCTACTATTTTATAATTTTTTTGTATGAAACAAGCAATTTCTTCATTATTCAAAATGTTTTCTAACCAAAAAATAAATAAGATATAAAAGATTTCATTAACTAAAATGTGTCGTCTGCAGCATCTTTGAATTAGGACCAGTCTACAATTTTACTACCCTTGTTAAATGTTCTCCTAACTTGAAAATTTCGTCTGCAACTTCTTTAAATAAAGACCAGTCTAAGATTTTGTGTGGTAATGGGTTAAGATACCTTGACAGTGGTACCAGAAGAAAGATCATATCACAAAGAACAGGCATGTGAAATCTTACAGCTTTATGATTGTAAACCATCAAAGTTTCTAGGTATTCTTGCATCTATTTGAACTTCAAAGTTAACCTTGACCAAAAGGGCTTGAAATTTATATCAACTGAATAGTTTTGCCACAAGGGACACCCATACTATGAAATTTGACTATTAATTTCTTGATTGACAGTCATGATCTGTCAACCAATCACAGCTGCCAGTCAAATAATCAAACGACCAATGAAATCAAATAACCAGTCGACCAATGAAATCATTCATTGAGACTGGAAATTAACTTTGAACTCCCACATTGACCGCCAATTTTTTGTGAAGCATCTTTGTTGGTTTGGCAACTTTAACGTCATAAATATGTACGTTTAGGTCACCAACCAACTATTTTACTTTGTGTTGAGCCTACTTGCGGTTAGCAAGACATAGTTGTCACTATGACAAGTAGATGTATGTGGGTTAGTCCATTAGTATGTCTGTTCATCCGAATTTGTCTGGACAATTACTCCTACATTTATGGATTGATTTCAAAATAACTTGGCACAATTATTCTCCATCATGAGTAGATGTGGTTGTCAATAGCATTTCTCCTACAATTATGGATGAATTTCAAAATAAATTGGCACATTTATTCTCCATCATGAGTAGATGTGCCTTTTGAAAGAAATTTTGGATAACTTCAAGTTCATGGTCAAAGCTCAAGGTCAAACATTTAAATTGTGCTTGTCCAGAGCATGATGCCTACAAAACTTTGCGGGCTAGTTTGTTACATGCTACTGGCTATGACTTTAGCAAAATAGCACTGTTAGATAGCAAAGCCGAACTTTCTGTTGGATTCAAGGGGTAGGACAAACGGAGCAAGTGGACAGGGCAAGCGATTGGTCAATTGAAGGGATGATTGTAAGTTGATGATGGTTGATAATGGTAAAATACAGCTAGTTTGTTGGACTTTCTGATGTACCGTTTGATTTGTATGGGCTTCATTCATACATAAAAACTCTTTTGATACACTTTTCAATGAGAAAATTGCAGATAAATACATTGATACATTATTATATAGGTGGATTTTAGTCTGCTGTATTAGAAGTTTGAATGAGTTTCTTTAATAATAAGTAAACATGAGTCATATGAGAACTTAATTGGAAAGCAAAAAACCTTTATATGTATTTTCATAAAATTATGAATGGACTGAAATCTTTCCCACACAATCCCACTTTTTACACCTCTCAAGAAAAAAAAACCCTCTTCAGACAATGTGGTGGAAAACTATGAAATTTGCTTGTAACAAGCAGCTTCTTCATGTTCAACAACGTTTTCTTAAAAAAAAGACGAAAAGACTTTAAATTTCACAAATACTATATTGTTTTCTGCAACCTATTTCAATTTGGACCAGCCTAAAAAGAAAATCATTTGTGAATGGACTTTGCCAGCTGACTTATTATATCCAGACCTATGTTCATGATGACAATATGCTCCACATACCGTTCCAGAGTGGCAACCAGTGGTCTAGACCCAACCAGGACTTTTGACAAATATATGGTTGACCCATTCCCACACAATGAAGCTTTATGACACTCTCGGAGAAAAAAACCCAAACTTTGGAAAACATTGTCGACAATATAAAAATTGCTTGTGACAAGCAATTTCTTCATTGTCCACAATGTTTTTACCAAAAAAGGCAAAGGCTGTTAAATGCCATCAACTGATTAATTATTGTCTGCAATTTCTTTCAATTTGGAACAGTCTAAAATTTTGTCATATGGAAATGGGTTAAAGGATTTAAATGTTCTTGAAATGTTCTTGAAATGAAAGAATCATATTGTCAGTGGGTTATCAAAATTTCTTAAATATAGCTCTGTACAAGCGGTAATTGTGACATTTTGCTCACCAAATGAAAAGAATATCATAAAACAAGTATGATTTGGGTTGAAACTCCTAGGGGAAAAAATTCTTGATCTGCACATTGGCTCTTTACATTTAACTCATTTCCAGAGGACAAATTTTAGACTGGTCCAAATATTATAGTAACAATTTAAATTTTTTTGCCTTTCTGGTTGGAAAACATTGTGGGAAATGAAGAAATTGCTTGTTATAATATACTAAGTTGCAGGTGACAATTTCAAGTTTATGAAAATTGCTTTGTCTTTTAGGGTAGATGAAGAAATTGGTGGTTCATTTTCCACAATGTTTTGCCAAGCTCTTTTCTTTAAGGTCGTGAAAAAGCGACATTGTCAGGGAATTTTGATTTATCTAAGTTTCTACGTCATAATTTGAGTTTTCGCCCGTAATGTTCCAATTCTTTAAAGCAGTTCATCAATTTTGGTTAAAATTACTGTAAATTACTTTGTAATAAAATACCAAATGTTTTAAAGGTCACCATTAAGTGAAACTTTCAGCTGATGTAGCACTTTATTCAATTATTTCATGAGTCACTTACTTTTTCCTTCGAATATGACTTAAATTGAAAAGTTGAGTTAACTGAATGTCACATTGCAGATGCACAATATTTACCTTATCCCATACAAGAAAATTTCAGACTGGTCCATATTGAAAGAAGTTGCAGACGAATTTCAAGTAGATGGAATTAATATTTTTTTTCAGCTTTTTAGATAGAAAAAACAACAACATTGTGGACAATGAAGAATTCCTTGATACAAGCAATTTATTCATTTCCACAGTGTTTTCAAAGGCTTTTTTCTTGAGGGGTGTAAAAAGGAGGGATTGTGTAGGTATGGGTTAAACTTTACCTCAGACTGCAAAGATTTGCACCTAGTAGATAAACACCAATATACTGTATATATCAAAAACTCCTGAGGGTCACATTTACACATAGATTCTGAATTTGTGATTCATTAATGATTGTCTCTTTTAAGTTTTTGCTGTTTAATAATTATGATAATATTTTTCTTTGATGCGTGATTGCATTGACAAATTATTGCATCTTTATTTTTTTCCTACAGACAAAATAAATGGCTCATATAATTAAATGACTCATCCCAAAAACAAGAAACCCTTGAACTGAAAGAATATCAAGTTAGGTTATTGTGTAATTATGATGCCAAATTAACAGAGATGTTGATAGAATTGCGTCATACATGAAAATGTGCATGCAGTAGAAAAGGTTTGAAATGGAAAAAAAAGCTTGATACAAGCAATTTCTATATTTCATACAATGTTTGCATAAGATTTATATCTTAACTCATTCCCACAGAATGACACATTTTGACACCCCTCAAGCAAAACAATTGGTAAAACATTCTGTAAAATGAAGAAATCGCTTGTCATAAGTAATTTCTTCAAATCTTTCATGAATTTTTTTTTTGAAATTTCATTAACTGAAAATGATTGCCTACAACTTCTTTAGCTTATACTTATTTATTTTAGTTCGATTGCGACAAAAGCTTTAAGTTTATAGAATCACTCTCGAACACTCACAAACCAGATGTTTTCACGTCCCCAAAAAAGAGGCAGTGGCTGAATCCCACTGCTACCCACTTCTACAGCTGGGTAGACTGGGGCTGGCTATTAAGTGTCTTTCCCATGAACACACCTCGGTGATAGTGGTGCTCGAACCCATGACCTTCAGATCATGAGTCAAGCACCTATACCACTCCACCATCGAGGCAGGACCATTCTAAAATTTTGTCATCTGGTAATAGGTTACTATGAAATGAATGAGGTCCTGTACTTTAGAGTCAATAAAATAAAAATTTGAGTCTTAATCTGTCATCTTAACTGACACACTTAAAATTCAGTTATAACAAAAAACAATAATTAGTCATTATTAAATATGCTAATTAATCCTTTAGCAGACCTAAATAATACTTTAGGCTGGATAAATTGGCGGTGCAGATATCAATATTTTAGACTGAATGAATATGGAATAAATTGATGGCATTTTAATTGGAAGACTTTGTGAGAAAAGGAGAAATTTCTTGTTTAATCCATTTCCAAATGATACTTTTTTGATGTCCCCCCCCCCCCCCAAAGAAAATATTTGGCAAAACATTGTGTAAAGTGAAGAAATTGCTAGTTTTGTGCAAAATGAAGAAATTGCTTGAACTAAGCAATTTCTTCATTTTACACAATGTTTTCAATTTAGAAAATTGAAATATCTAAAATTTCATAAACTTAAAAACGTCATCTGCAACTCCTATCAATTTGGACCAGTCTAAAATTGTGTCCCCTGATAGTTGTTAATATGACAGTAATTTGAAGATAAAAACTGATTTATCAGAAAAAAAAACTGTTGGATAAGAATTTTTTTTATTAACAGTATTTACCTTTTTTCCATAATGACCTCTGTTACTTTTTCTAGTTGGAATAAAATTTCTTGCCTATTTATATCTCAAAATCATCAAAATAGTATTCTGCATAAATTAAGAGGGCAAAGTGAATTACTTTAAAAAAAACATAATGTGAAAAAGAGGAATTCTTTGTAACAAGCAATTTCTTCTTATCTATCCATATTTTCTGCCCTAAAAGTCACTTGTTTGCCCAATTTTACCAATTACCATGCAACAAGTTTTTGGACTGGTCTAAATTGAGAGAAGTTGCAGGCATATCAATTGAAAATGCATATTTATCAGTTGAATAATAAATGCCAAGTAAGGTAGAAAGGTTTTGAGATGTTATTAAGAATTTCACCTTTTGATTAGCCTGTTGAAAAGACGGGACATATTATTGGATCACCCATGGCATCCTTGCGCAGGCAGGTGGCATCAAGTTCTTTGCTACAGGCATAACTCTAAAACCTCAAGTCTGTTTTACTTTAAACTGGGTAGTTGTATTCATAGCACAATTACGGAGTGCAGTGCACTAGAACCATAACTCTACCACTCTTATTTTTTGAGTTATTGCCCTTTATTAATTTTCAGACCTGAACTTCATCTCTTAAATATCTCTGAAAGTATAATAGATATGATAATCAAACTATAGTGTGGATGGATCTTATAAGGAGAAAGTGCATTTCATAAGAACTTTAACTCTACCACACTTATTAGCTTACCTGAGCACGAAGTGCTAATGGTGAGGTATTATGATCATCCTCTGTCTCTGGCGAGCAACATGCTTTGTCTGTTGTCCGGCGGGTGTCAACAATTCTTAAAATGACATCTTCTCCCAAACCTCTGGGTGGATTTCAACCAAATTTAGCAGGGATGTTCCTTGGGTGGTACCCTTTGAAAATTGCTAAAAGAATTGAAATCCGTTTAAAACTTTGGTTGCCATGGCAACAAAACTGATATCTAAATAAAAACTTTAAAAATTATCTCCTCCTGACCCAGAATGCGTAGAGCCTTGATATTTGGCATGAAGCAACAGTACAATGACCTCTTTCAGAATTGCTAAAACCATCACCGTCGGATCCCCAGGGGGGAACCCAAGGGGAGTTTAGGCTTATATAGAAATAAAGAAGGATTTTTAAAGCAACATCTTCTCCCAAACCACTGGTTGGATTTCAACCAAATTTGGCAGGAATGTACCTGGGGTGATACAATATGAAAATTGCTAAAAGAATGCAAATCTATTTAAAACTGTGGTTGCCATGGCAATAAAACTGAAATTTTAATAAAAACATTAAAATTTATCTCCTCCTAACCCTGAGGGCCCAGAGTCTTTATATGAAGCATCAGTACATTGACCTCTTTCAGAATTGCTCATATCACCAACCTCGAGCCCCCAGCGGTAGAGCCCCAGGGGAATAGGGCTTATATAGAAATAAAAACAGATTTTTAAAACGACCTCTCCTTCCAAACCACTGGGCTGATTTCAACCAAAGAATTTAATTGGTTGAAAACTCTGGTTGCTATGACAACAAGAGTAAAATTGAAAAAAAAATTAAAAAAAGAACAACAAAACATCTCCTCCTGACCCAGAAGTTGAAAATCTTGAATTTTGCATGAAGCATCAGTACATTCACCTCTTTCTAAATTGATAAAATTTTAGAGCCACAGGATGATTAGGCTCAAATAGAAATAAAGAAGGCAATCTTCTCAAAACTATTTGGCCAATTTAAACCAATTTGGGCAGAAATACGTTAGTTTGCCTCCTTTTAATTATGAATGAAATATTTGAAATCTGTTGAAAGCATTGGTTGGTATGGTAACATAAGTTGATTTTAGTTAAATGTTAAAGGAGGTCTTCTCCCAACCTAGTTTGTATTAGGCCTTGAAGAAAAAAAGAGCCTTATCTCAGGTGAGCGCCAGGGCCACTGGCCCTCTTGTTTTTGAGTTATAGCCCTTTTTTTTCTTCAGACTTGAATTTCATCAATTGTATATTTCTGAAAGTATAATAGGTATGCTCATGAAACTTTTGTGTGGATAGATCTCACCAAGGGGAAGTGGGGTGCACAAGAACCATTACTCTACCATACTTACATACTTACCATACTTATTTTTGAGTTTTTGTCCTTTTATGCATTTGACTTGTATTTTGTCAGGAACATATCTCTGAAAATATAAAGGCTATGATCAAGTATAGCTTCATGATCATAGTAACATGCAAAAGAACCATAACTCTACTTTGCCTTGTGATTTATTGCCCTTTGTTGTTTTTCAGACTTTTATTTAAATTTCCTTTCCTAATTGCCATCAAGTAGTGTGACAAGCGCATATTCTTAAAATTTGGTACCTTGTTTCACCATGTTTTCTTAAGTTATTGTTTCTTCAGTGCATAAAAGGGGGGATGGCGAATTGTGTGGTGATGTGTTAAATGCAGTCAGAGATCATTTTACTCTTTAATGCCATATGAATTATCTCCAATTTCTTCCAATTTACAGACCTGCATGTTGTTTCTGGTAATAATGAGTCTATTTTTGTTGAAATTGCAGGTGCATTTAAACTAGATCTGACTTGACTTTCTAGGAAATCACTATATTTTTTTCTTTTTCTGATAAAGTAAGGATATAAATAAGGCAATAAAGTCTTTATTAAGCTGTCTAAGAAAAATGAAAGTTGTTGAGTGAGAGCTAGAAATAGAATTGTAGTTAAAGATTTTAATTTGTAATTGTTTTTTTTTTTTTTTTGAAATTGTCTGGGGAATCAGGTGACGCCACCAATATAGTGTAGGAGATGAAATTGACATGCTTCTTACAGTTATTCAACCCATTACCTATCTGTCCTGCATTCTAACACTTTAATTAAAGAATGAAATCTTATGAGTCAAAATCTTAAGAGAAGTATTTTTATTCTAGCTCATCTGTGCACTTAGTGCTCAGGTTGTGCTATTATGATCAGTCACCTTACAGGGTCTGTCCTTTCACAATCATACAAAAAAATCTTCTTCTCCCAAACTTACCATTCAATTTCAATCAAACTTCACATAAATGATCCTACTATCATGCCATATCGTAATACTACACAGAATAAGAAACCATTAAGATCACTGGAAAAAAAAACTAAATAAATCTGCTTCTTCCAAACCGGAGGCCTAGAGCTTTGATATTTGTTGTATATTATTGCCTAATGGCCTTTTAACAAAATACTCCAAAGAATAACTTTACTCTGAGATTTATCCGTGTTGTGGGACTGGGATTTTATAAAGGAATAAAGAAAAAAAATGTCTAGTTATCTTAACCGTAAGACCTAGAGTTTTATATTTGGTATATATCATCGGCCAATGACCCTCTATCGTAAAATTGTCAAATGTTGTGGAATCCTAGATTTTCACAGGAATCAAGAAAAAATGTTTAAAAATCTTCTAGAAAACTAATGCAACTGCTTTGAAATTTTGCATGTATCATTGCCTTATGATTGTCTACCAAAATACTCAGAGTTATGTGTCTTAGATGAAAAAACTCCCACTTTGTTGGATCCTGGATTTATTACAGAAATAGATAGCAAAATCTTTAAAAATCTCCCAAACTGTGAGGCCTAAAGCTTTCAAAACTTGGATGTAGCATTGCCTAATGGTCTTTTACCAAAATATGTCATCAGATCAAATGGAGCTTTGTGTTGTCAGATCCTTTGATGAAAAAGCAAATTTTTATGATTATTATTTTTTTCCAAGGCAATGAGACCTAGAGTATTTGTATTTTGCATATTTGCTAGATCATAAGAGTGACCCCATAGGAAAAAATGGTCACTTGGTCAATTTTTTTGGGTCAAAATAGCAAGTATGTACTGCTTATAATGTCCCAATTAAGACATACTTTTAAGTTTCAATATGTTTCTTTGTTCCATTGAGGACTCAGCTGAGCAATGAAGTGCCATCTTGACCCTCTTGATCCATTATATCACACTAAATTGTTGTCTGTACCTTCTTACAATTCAATCCTGTATCTAAACTGTTGTCTGGTAATGAGTTAAGGATGTAACACATTGCATGTTTGACATGCTTGTAAAATTGAAATGTTCAGTTTCTGGTTGAGAGGTACGTCAGACGTAATACACAATGATTATTGTTTTTGTGGGCATGTTTGTGTCGTGATTGACAGATGGATGATTTGTAAAACAGATGAGATCTGCCAGCTCAATTAGAAACAGGTTCGTAATGAGAAAACAAAGCCAAAATGTGACCTGTTATTATCATTTAGATTTACCTCAAGTGAACTCTACAAGCTTTTCTTAAACTAATGGCCCACATAATAAAATTCAGACTGCTCCAAATTCAAAGAAGTTGCAGATGACAATTTCAAGCTGAGAGAATTTTAAGTATTTTGGTTGTTTTTGATAGAAAACAAGTTTGAAAATGAAGAAATTGCTTGTAACAAGCAATTTCTTCATTTTCAACCTTGTTTTCCTCAAGTTTTTTCCTTTTGAGGCTTTAATATTAAAGGTTTATACTTGAAATTTTCGATGTAAGTTCACTTTTAGAAAAGCAATCAATACTATAAATTGGGGGTACTCTTGCAAGAATTCAACACCCTTTTTTTTACTTTGATTTTTTTCACTATCAGCAACAGTGCAATGGCATCCATAGACAGTGCTCCTTTTCGTGCTTTTCTCTCATTTTCTTTGCTGCCTTTCAAAATTTCTCATTTTCAAATTGATATCTGAATTTTCTGACTAGGTCTTACATATACAAGGTCTCCTATGGATTTAACTCATTACCAGAGAGATAAGTTTTTTACTAGTCCGATTTGATAGGAGTTGCAGACGACAATTTAAAGTTTATAAAATTTTGGATTATTTCCAACTGTCTGGGTAGATAACTTGTAAAAAGAAGTAATTGCTTGTGACAAGCAATTTCTTCATTTTATACAATGTTTTCTAAAAATTTTTCTTGAGGGGAGTCAAAAGGCATCATTTTGTGGGAATGTGTTATAAAATCTGTCACAGTTTATATTTAAGATATCTAAATAATAGATTCAATATAGAATTTGAGCACTTTGAACTTAAAGCAGTCACTCCAACTATTTATCTTATAAAGGTGTTTCTCATTAATTCATGCATGAGCATGCACCCAAATCCTTAAAGATGCTGTGGTATGCAACTCACACTCTGTTATTTAAAACTTCAAAGGAATTAGAGACTATTGTTTGTTAATATACCCCATGGGGTGGTCCTTATTTACATAGGAAAATTTAACCCATTCCAACTCAATCCCTCCTTTTTACGCCCCTCAATAAAACAGCTTTGGAAAACATTGTGGAAAATGAAGAAATTGCTTGGTATAAGAAATTTCTTCATTGTCCATAATGTTTTCTATCCCAAAAGTAAAAACATTTAAAATTCCATCAACTTGAAATTGTCGTCTGCAGATTCTTTCAATTTGGACCAGTCTAAAATTTGGTTGTGTGGGAATGGGTTAAAGGAGGGCTGAGTTCATGAAAATGGTACACGGTCAACTGCAATGAATATGGTTTGATTGGTTGAAACTTCCTTAAACCATTCCAACTCAATCCCTCATTTTTACGCCCCTCAAGAAAATAGCTTTTGAAAACATTGTGGAAAACGAAGAAATTGCTTGTATCAAGCAATTTCTTCATTATCCACAATGTTTTCTATCCAAAACGACGAAAAAGTTCAAAATTCCATCAACTTGAAATTGTTGTCTGCAGCTTCTTTCAATTTGGACCAGTCTAAAATTTTGCTGTGTTGGAATGGGTTAAACCATTACCAGATGGCAAAATATCACAATGATCCAAATTGAAAGGAGATGCAGACAACAATTTAAAGTTTATGAAATTTTAATTTTTTAACCTACTGGGTAGAAAACATTGTGTAAAATGAAGAAATTGCTTGTTACAAGTAATTTCTTCATTTTACACAATGTTTTCCCAATTGTTTTTTCCTGAGGGGCGTCCCAAAGTGTCATTGGCTAAACCCATTCCTGTATAATGACGCTTTTTGGCGTTCCTCAAGAAAGGACCTAAGAAAAATAATGGTGGTAAATGAAGAAATTGCTTGTAACAAGTAATTTTTTTCAAAAACCAGATTTCATTTACCCATAAAGGACAAATTTTTTTTATGAAATAGAAATTGTTGTCTGCACATTCTTTCAATTTGGACCAGTCTAAAACTTAGTCATCATGTAATAGGTTTAACATCTTATTTTGGTCATATATGTATAATTGGATCATAATTTCCCCATGTAGAATGACCCAAGTGTTCTTAAAATCTTTATATAAAAACTGTATACTGGTATAGTTACATGTTTAACCTTTTTAACACAACCCGATTTTTTGTGACCTCCAAGAAAAAAGTTTAGGAAAACAATTACTCATTACTTTCATACCAGAAAGACAAGAGATACTGCAAATCTTAGTAACTCCAAATCGTTATCTGCAGTTTCATTGAATTGGACTCGTCTAAAATTTTGGTGTCAGGTAACAAGTTAACTGATTCCCACACAATGACGCTTTTGGATGCCCCTCAAGAAAAGCCATTGGGAAAACATTGTGGACAATGAAGAAATTGCTTGTAACAAGCAATTTCTTCATTGTCCACAATGTTTTCTACCAAGAAAGTTAAAAATATCTTGAATTTCATTACCATTTGATTGTCATCTGCAACTCCTTTCAATTTGGACCTGCCTAAGATTTTGTTGTCAGGTAATGGGTTGATGTATTAATGATAAATCATGAAAAAGTAGGATTACAGACTAAGATCAAGTTGTATATTCCTTGAGATTGAAAAAAGTGCCAAAAAAGTAATTCCTTTGAGCAGCAGATGTTTCAGCGATACTGAATTAAACCATGTTATGCTAAAACAGGAATTTTCCTGTATTAACAGGAGGTATAGACATTGATTAGTCTACACCATCTGTAGATATGTTCCTTCTAAGCTAAATTTGTATATGAAACCCTCAACTAGTACTTTTAGCTCCTTCAGCCCTTTGATTCAAATGCTATTCTAAATAAGGATTTTACTTAGCATGACAAGGGTTAAAGACGCAATTTCAAAGCTTGATATTCCCTGGCAGAAGAAGTGATATGAAAGTTTTCTGAAACCCTTTTCATACAAAAACTTTCATAAACCCACACTTAAAAATAGTACTGATCCCCTGTAGTGTTGCCACCAGCTGATTTTATGATTTGTCAAGTGATATGCTAAATAGGCATAAATTGGTGCATGCACAGAATGCTATTCCTTTAATATAAACAACCCCATACAAAGACTTCCTGCATGGAAGCTAGCTTTGTACATGCTCTAGCATGAAAACATATTGAAAGCACAGGTCACTCTCCTAAACTCCGGTTTATTCCCAATTTTCTCTGTAATAGACTTGGTAAATAGTCCCCCAATGCGTCATCATAACATCACATGACGGCAAACAGGGCAACTGATTTCAGTTTAAAAACTGGCGCATGAATATGAAAGGTTTTCTGTCAGCAAATAAAACTGACTTTAAAAAAATAGTATTTTAATGGTTAAAAGGAAAATTAATAAGTTTAATTTAAAGCACAAATCATGTATCTTCAATTATATTTTTTTTTATAAAAAAAAAATATATATATTTATTATGCCCTAAATGTTTTATTTCTAGAGAATCAACAGAAATATGATATTTCTTTCCATTGGTTGGATTGACAAGAATCTTGTTATATAACCCTTTCCTGTTCAATCCCTGGTTTTCACATAATTAAGAAAACACTGCAGATAAAAAAGAAATTGCTTGTAACAAGCAATTTCTTCTTTTTCTACAATATTTTCTACCCTACTCAATGGTCGTTTTTGAATTAAATCCACTTTAAAATTTGGTCTGCAAAACCTTTGAATTTGGACAGGTCTAAAATTTTGGATACCAGGAAAGGGTTAACCCGTTGCAGCAATGCATCAGGAGAGTAACTTTGTTTGGACATTAGGCACATGCATGTTCGTGCTGTTTTCATGAGGCTTGGTCAGCAATTTCTCCTTTCCTATCATGACTATCCATCAAACCTTTTTCAAGTAAATTTGTTGATATTGGTTTGAAGGACACAGAAAATTATTAACTTATTACTTAATGCCCCCATCACACTCAGACATAGACTGTACTGCATTCTTAAATCTCATCAAACACTGGGAGAACGGGATGAAATGCAGAAAAAAAACAAAGTTTTTAAGTCGGTTCTACATCTTTACTACGCTCCTGCCAGGATGTCATTGCATCCAAGTTAAGTTTTGTTGCATGCTTGATAAAGTACACACCACATGCTTTGCGTTTTTACTACATTCTTTCAAAGACCTTTCAGGTTGCACCATGCCCTTACTGTGTGTTTACTATGTTCACTCAGCTCCCTTCGTGATGTTATAAACCCATTCCCACACAGTGACGCTTTTAGACGCCTTTCAAGAAAAACAATTGAGAAAACATTGTGCAAAATGAAGAAATAGCTTGAATTAAGCAATTTCTTCATTTTTCACAATGTTTTCTATTCAGAAAGATGATAAATTCTACAATTTCATTAACTCTAAATTGTCGTCTGCAACTTCTTTCAATTTGGACCAGTCTACAATTTCACTGTGTGGGAATGGGTTAAGAACTCAGTAAGAACTCGGTGCAATTTTTCCAGTCCATACCAGGTTTGTACTTCGTCAATGAAGACCATATTAGGTTCATGCCTTGTTTGCACTACATCAATCCCATTGTTCCCATATCCTTATTGAATCCTTACAGCGTCTTGATTTGATCAGGCCCCTACTATCTTTTTTAATATTTTCAAAATTCACCCACGTCAGCAAACCATAAAGATCGCATCAAGTCCTTATCGGTTTCTACTGCGTTCTTTTTAAGTCATAAAAGTTCGTACTGCTTCGGACTGGTTTTACGTTGACATAGTGGGAAGTTAGTCTAGTGTGACTGGAGTTTAAGACTGGTACAAATTCAATGAAGTTGCAGACAACAGCTTTTAGTTGAAGAATCTTTAAAAATCTCTTTCTTTTGGGAAAGAAAATATTGTGGATAATGAAGAAATTGCTTGAAACAAGTAATAACATCATTTTATACAATGTTTTCCAAAGGTTTTTTTTTTTTTGAAGGGCGTATAAAAAAAAGGGGGGATTGTTTGAGAACGGGTGAAATGTGAACTATAATAAGGAATAGCAATGAAAAACCATTTTTGTGCACCAACATTTTTTTGATATACTTGCATAGAGTACAGTACTAGGATTTCAAAGAAGTATATATAATGTTTCAACAAAATTAAATTATTTTACAAAGAATCCCAATACCCCTGTCAGAAATAGGATAGTTTAAAAACAGGTCCTTTGTGAAAGTTATATACGATACAAATAAAAAAACATTTATTCTCAAGGAATACTGCCTATCCCTGATGTTTCTCATGAACTTGCTCAGTGCTTTTCTTTAGCCAATATAAGGTGACAAAATTTTTGACTGGTCCAGATTGAAAGAAGTTGTAGAGGTTGATTGTATTTCTAATATCTTTTTCTGTCTTTGTAGAAAATAATGTGAAAAATGAAGGAATTTCTTGTTACAAGCATTTTCCACATTGTTTTCTGAAACTCTTTTCTTCAAGGTCTTAAAGGTTGGATTGAATGGAAATGCTTTGAAATTTTTTGCGCTTTACATATAAAAGCTTTCTATTACTAATGTTGAAATGTTCCGTTATTTATATTGTTATAAATAAATACATAATAATGTAATTGTAAACTTTCAAAGTCATCATTACAAAGAAAACATAAAGTGATTAAAAGTCAGTAACATTGTAAGTGCAAACATATAAAACCAATATTAATCAGTAACTATTTGAGAAATTTTTAACTAGTCAACTCTGAAATGAATGGCCTAAACAAGCTTCTAATGAGTCAATATAATTTCATTCCCCACATTTTTTGTCAAGCACAATGACTAGTATGGTCGAAATTTGTCTTGGATGTTAAACTCCTATTTTTATGGATAGATTTCAAAATAAATTGGAAAAAATTGTTTCTCATCATGGGAAAATGTGCCATTTGAAACAAATTTTCAGATAGCTCAAATGTTAAGGTCACAGCTGAAGTTCAAATGTTCAAATTGAGCTTTTCAGGGCGTATCTCTTACATTTTGTGCATGAATTTCAAATTAATTTGGGACCCTTGTTCTCCATCATAAGTAAATGTGGCATATTAGACAAATTTTCGGGGAGCTTCAAGATCAAGGTCACAGCTCAAAGTCAAATATTCTGCAGACTTTACATGTTGTCCCTGAAGGAATTCTTGTCTTTAAAAAAAGGTGCATCTAGTGAATGCTCTTATGATTTTTCTTGGAAACACTTATTTTGTGACTTAAAGTACCTACAAGCCCAATACCTTCAACAGTATACTTTAGTTATAACTTGATGGGTACTACACTAAGCTATTGAATGTTGTTCTCGCACCAGTTCAATCACCAAGGCTTGCTTACTAATTTTCATATGCCACTCAAGGTTGATGCATCATCTTTGTCTGTCTGTTTTTCCTTACATCCATATCTTGTTAGTACATCTCAACCTACATTTATGGACAAATTTGAATGAAATACATGTATTCACAGAATGATCTTAGACACCTTACCTTGTGTATTGTTTGGGTTTGGTCACAGGAAAATGGGGCTTAATGTGGAATATCTTGTTAGCACACACCTCCTCAGAGTCTGCATCTGCATATGCACTGGTTTTAACCCATTCCTACACAGTGATGCCTTTTAAAGACTGTCAAGAAAAAGGTTTTGGACACCTGTCAAGAAAAAGGCCTGGGGAAAACATTGGTGAAAATGAACAAATTGCTTGTTACAAGCAATTTCTTCATTATCCATGATGTTTTCTACCCAAGAATACAAAGGTTCTTTAAATTCCATCAAATGAAAATTGTCTTCTGCAATTTCTATGAATTTGCACCAGTCTTAAAATTTTGTTGTCTGGTAATGGGTTAAAGTCACAGATCCTGTATAGAAGCCCATGATTCTCATTGTGGTTAATTCATTAAGAAACGAATAATTTTTTGAATCCAAAAACTTGAACACTGTATGATTATACGAAGCTAACATTCTTTTCAATTCATAGCAATTCAGCAAAACAAAGCAAATATTTAGGTTTGAGTTGAATTTTATGGATCTACTTTGTGGGAAATTTAAGCCAATCAAATCACTTGAACGTGTTTAACCCATTCCTGCCTTTTTACACCTCTCTAGAAAACAGTTCAGAAAAATAATGTGGAAAATGTAGAAATTGATTGTGACAAGCAATTTCTACATTTTCCATATTGTTTTCTACCCAGAATGACTGGGATACCTACAATTCCATCATCTTTAAATTGTTGTCTGCAACTTATTTAAATCTGGACCAGTGTAAAATTTTGTCTTCTAGTAATGGGTTAAGTTATTTGCGGTTGTTTCTAATAAAATATCAAACCCTTGTTGACATGTGTGTATCATATGTCAATAGATTTAAAATCTGTATGGGTAGATCTTCATTGAGCTTTGGACAGATTGTAATTATCATGAAATTTATGTTCTTATTGGGGCACTCTAGTTTTAAATGATATTTAATACAAGTGCACAGTTTTCACCACCCATAGTTTATTTACAACTTCAATGATATTTTGAGATGATCTAGCTTAAGCCTTCTGAAATATTGATGTAGGAAAGTTGAATCCTTGTATTTTAACCCCTGTCATGCTAAATTATCAATCCACAATAGGGTTGCATTAGAATCAAAGGACTGAAACCACTTGAAGAACTCACTGTGGGTTAATATTTATTTTGAAAATTCATCTTACAACCAATTCTGGCTTAAAAGGGAGAAGCAGGTGGTATAGAATTAGATCAGACTGCACATATGTGCAGGCTGATCTTTGTCTATACCTCCTGCTAAAGAAGGAATATTCAGGGTTAAGCATGATAAGGGTTAAACTATATCTAGTGATTCAATTGTACTAAGATATTGTTACTGAACTTTATTTTGAAGACTAGTAATTGATGGAAAGCAGTTGTCAATTTAACCCTTGTCATGCTGAATAAATCTCCTCTACAGAACTGCATTAAAATCAAAGGGCTGACAGCACTGTATACACTAATTAGGTTAATAATTATTTTGAAAAATCATTTTATGAACAACACTGGCTTCAAAGAGACAAGCAGGTGGTGAAGACTAAGATCAGACTGCACATATGTGCAGGCTGATCTTTGTCTATACCTCCTGCCAAAACAGGAATATTCCGGGCTCAGCATGACAAGGGTTAAGAATCAATCTAATCATTCAACTAATCTAATCATTCAACTAATCTAATCATTCAACTAATCTAATCAATCATTTAGAGTAATAGTGAACTTTGAACTTTGACATTGACCAAAATTTGTGAAGCAGAATTTCTGGTTTGGCAACTTAAATGTCATAACTACAGGAAGAGGGCCCTTAGTGATATTTCCTTTCTTTAAAACTCAAGAGGCAAAAATTTGGGCTGAAACTTAATGAAACTTGGTCAGAATGATTATATTAGGTCATAAGATTGAAATGGAATTAGATTGGGAAGGGTTCATTGGAAAAAAATGGAGACCATTTCCCTTTGTTTGCACCTTAGAGGCTGCAATTTTGGTCCAGTCTTGATGAAACTTGGTCAGAATTAGGGTACAGTCAAAAGTTTATGGAATTATTTTTTTTTTCAACTTTTTAGGCAGAAAACATTGTGGAAAATGAAGAAATTGCTTGTTAAAAACAATTTCTTCACTATCCAAAATGTTTTCTACCCCTGAAAAAACCAATTTTTACAAATCTGAAATTTTTGTCATCTGATAATGAGTTAAATAACATTGGGATTTGGTTAGAAATACTGTACCTCCTTAATTTATTAAAGGTCGATAACTCTCAGATTGACAGAGAAGTCTAGAAGCCCCTAGCTTCCATGTAGACTGGTAACCCTGAAAATATTCTGCATTGTACGATACTAGTTTCTTAACCCCTTGTCATGCTGTATAAAATCCCTTTGGGAATGGCATTAAAATCAAAGGGCTAAAAGTACTGGTAGCACTTGTTGTTCAATCATCAATATTTCTTTTGAAAATTAATTTCATAAACAACTCTGGTAAGAAAAGTACAAACAAGAGGTGTAGACTTAGATAAGACTGCACTTTGTCTACACCTCCTGCCAAAACCAGAATATTTTGGGTTCAGCATGACAAGGGTTAGATTTTACAAACCTGGAATCGTTGTCTGCAACAGTTTTTGTATGTCTGAAATTTTTGATTATCATCTGGTGATTAATTGTGGCTTAATTCAAATAAATGATTTAGAACTAGATTTTATGAACTGATGTTTTCTATTTTCAGGTTGTTTTCATTGAAAAGGCATCAGGATCAAAATATCATCATAAAAACAAACACAGTTTACATCAACAAAAACCCACTCATCAACGTGAAAAAGTTCAAACATCCTCAGAAGGTAAAGATTGACTCTTATTCCATTACAACACGAGAATTTTTGACTGGTCCATATTTAAAGAAGATGCAGACGACAATAACAGGTTAATGAAATTTTAAATGTATTTGTCTTTTAAGGCAGAAAACATCGTGGACAATGAAGAAATTGCTTACTACAAACAATTTCTTCATTTTCCAAAAGAAATTTCTTCATTTTTCACTACCCGGTATGTTTACTATCCAAATTGTTGTCTGCAACTTCTTTCAAATTTGGACCAGTCAATTTTGACATCTGGTAATGGGTTAAATAAATTGCGTGTTCCAAGCAATTTTTTTATTGTCCACAATGTTCTCTTAAGTTTTTTTCTAGAGAAGTGTAAAACAGCAGGACTGTGTGGGGATGGTTATATCTGTTCATATATCAGTGGACAATATCAAGGTTATAATATAGTGATGTAGACTGTACCGGAAGAGGTTTCAGGTAGCTGACACCCAATTTATCACCCAACAACATGGTAGAGCTCCCATTTCAATGTTCAGCTCTATTTGTCCTTTCAGGATATCATAAGACTGAATAATCTCAGTGGGGCAAGTTCTTTTTAGCATGGAGAAAACCAAAGGTACAATTATAGCTAGGCAGCATAACCGTCGTTGTAGACTTTGATATTTTGTAATGTCTCTGGTATCACTGAACACATTAACTTGAAACTCAGAATACTTGTTGACTATCGAAAGAAAAATCTATACTAATGAGGGTAATAACTCTTAATGCATTTTTGTACAAAGTATGCCCCTTGTTCCATTTACAAGAACTTTTACATTTTGTATTATCTTTGGTATCCACTTGAAACTGAAAATAGACAAGGGCCACTTACAAAAGACAACAATTGTTAAAATCTTTTCACTCCTATGACCACAGCATGCAAAAAATATATTAATGAGCTTCGAGATTGTTCTATGTCTTGCAAACTGTGTCTTGTCTGTTGTGTGTCATCCGGTGACAACAAAATATAATTTGAAAAAAAATCTTCTTAATTTCAACTCAATGACGTATTTTGACACCCCAAAAATAAAACTTACGGAAGACATAGTGGAAAATAAAAAAACTGATTTGAACAAGAAATTTCATCATTAACCACAATGCTGTCTAGCCCAAGTTTGAAATGAACAGGGTTCTTTAAAATACCACTGGACAAATTTAACCCAAAATTTGGTAGGGGTAATTGTTCCTTAATTAAGTGGTTCCCTTTCAAAATTGCTTGAAGAATAGAAATCCATTAAAAACTCTAGTAACCATGGCAGCAAAAGGGAGATTTGTAAAAAAGTCTTTAAAAATGATCCTCCTGTTAGTCATTATTTGTTTGTCCCTGCTTCAATAAGATCAGGTTGCATATAATCCCTTTCCTGGTTAATCCGTGGTCTTTATGTCCCTGTGATTTAATAATTGAGAAAACATAGTAGAAAAAGAAGAAATTCTTTGTTACAAGCAATTTCTTCTTTTTCCACAATGTTTACTACCCTACTGAATGGTTATTTTCAAATTAAATCCACTTTAAATTTTTATCCCAAAAACTTTAATTGGGACAGGTCTAACATTTTTTAAAACAGAAAAGGGATACTTGACAAATGCGTGTCTGTGATTCTGTTTGTCTATCTGCAAATGTAAACTCAATGTAAATGTGTAACATTTTGTTGTTATTCACATTCTTCTAGATACATTGCTCATATCTGGGACATAGATTCTTTGCATCTATGGGCATCAGTTGATTGTAAGGTCAAGGTCACTATCAAGGTAAAGGTCACTTATCAAAGTCAACTTAACACAAAAACTTAACATTTATCTTATATCCAGACACTCTTGAAGAATACATGGCTAATATCTGGCAATATTACAAGATACATTTGTCATATTTGGCACATAGGGTCCTTACATTTATAGGTATCAATTGGTTGTGAGGTCAAGGTCATCCATCAAGGTCTAATTTCAAACAAAAGGCTGTTACAGCCGCATTGTGTTTCACAAATACATCTTGTTTGCTTTTCCCCTGTTTAGGCTTTACGTTTTGGAATGAAAGGGGCAGTGTGAAATGATCTGCTGTTAGATATATGTTTACTTTCACATCTTATGGTTGTTTGACATAAATCATTATTACTTTGTTCATTTTGAAAATTGAAATAATCCATTTGTTATAATTAGACATATGACAGATGGGTGGGATAACAAGGGCCATTAGTCTCTAACTTGTCTATTTCTCGCTGATTCGTTTTAGGTTTGCCAAGTTTGAATATACAGCTGAAGATATCTATTTTTCTACTGTTTTCTCAAAAATATGAAAAAAGATATCTAAGCCATTACCAGGCGGCAAAAATCTTTTGAGGTAGAATACATTGTGGATAATGATGAGGTTGTTTGTAACTAGCAATTTCTTCATTTATCACAAGGTTTTTCTCAAAGCTTTTTATGACCCCGCAAAATTAATGTTTTCAGGGTTATACTGGAATCAGCCTGTCTGTTCGTGTGTTCATGTGTCCGTCTATCTGTGTACAAAATACCACCATTTTTTTGTTGCAAACTCCTCCTTCAGTTGAGCTTCAATAACAGTGAAACTTTATCCAAAGATCAACCACATGTTGAATTTTTGCGATACGCAAGTTTGAAGTCTCAATTCCTCCTGGTTCAAGAATTATATCTCCTTGAACTTAGACATTATTTATGCTTTGTAGACATATGCAGCTAATTATACTACCAATTTTGTGTCACAGACTCCTCCTCCAGTTTTGCTTCAATACCATTGAAACTTTATACAAAGATTAAACACATGATGAGGTTTTGCAAGATGCAATTTTGAAGTCTTAATTCCTCCTGATGCATGAATTATCTCCCCTTGAACTTAGACATTATGTATGCTTTGTAGACATAATTATGCAGCTAATTATACTACCAATTTTTTGTCGCAAACTCCTCCACCAGTTTTGCTTCAATACCATTGAAACTTTATACAAAGATGAAACACATGTTGAAGTTTTGCAAGATGAAATTTTGAAGTCTTTATAAATTCACCCTAGTTCAAGAATTATCTCTCCTTGAACTTAGACATTATTTATGCTTTGTAGAGATATACAGCTAATTATACTTCCAATTTTATGTCGTGAACTCCTCCTTTCTAGAAAAGCAAAATCAGTAGCTATGTCCTTGTATTGTTAAAGCTCTCATTACGCTGAAAGCACTTGCGGGAGTATTAAGTCACATACTATGACAAGTTCTAGTACTTTTTGGAGGCTACAAAAAAGCGTTAATGTTTGGGATTGCATAAACCAGTCACCACAAAATCCAATTTTTTTTCACCCTAAAGAAAAATTCATAGAAATCATCGTGAAGAATGAAGACATTACTTGTGACACAATATTTATTCTACTAACAAAGGACAGAGATGTTCAAGACTTTATCTACTTTAACCCATTACCAGACGGCAAAATTTTAGACTGGTTTTAGATTTTTTCAATTCTCTTGGTAGAAAATGTGGAAAATGAAGAAATTGCTTATAACAAGCAATTTCTTCATTTCCCATAACGTTTTCCCAATAGCTTTCCTTTAGGGATGCCTAAAAACGTCATTGTGTGGGAATGGGTTAAGTTGTTGTCTGCAACTTCTCTGAATTTGAAACTGTCTGATATTTTATCATTTGTTAATTGGTTAAAAGAAGCACAACTTTGTACCCTTCAAGGCTCAGATTTTATCCAAAATTATAGCTTAAAATAAAGATATGAATGAATTGATCTGTTTTCATAAGCCTCAGAAGGTGACCATTTATATCATCTTCTCTGTCTGTCTGTCTGTCTGTGCATCCCCATGTCTGTCCACACAGACTCCTCCTACATTTATTGACAAATTTGATAGAATTTTTCACAGAATATTCCTTGTTACCTGACCTAGTGCATTATGGTCTAGGCTTTGCAATTTTAGGCTGCGTTGAAGAAAAAGGGGCTTATTGCAGAATTTCTTGTCCTAGCTAGTTGTTGGGGTATATTGTGACTAGGGCAATCTTTTTGTAAATGAGCATGCAAAACAGCAATATTCAAGTACTGAAAATTGATTGTAAAAAGCAATTTCTTCATTTCCCACAATGTCTTCCTCCTCAAAAGACCAAAAAAAGACTACTAAAATTTTTGTCTAACTTCTTTGAGTTCAGACCAGACGAAAATTTAGTTGTCTGGTAATAGGTTCAGCTTGAAAACCGTGAAATGTCAGAAATACATTTTTGATTTTATCATCATCATGCGTTTTTGCCATAAAAGGTCCAATATATTGAATTTCATCAATCATCATCCAAATTGCTAGTATAGCTAGAAAGAAATATATTGAAATTGTAATATCATTAACCATATCTTGATTATCAAATATTATAATTATTGACCTTGACATTAAACAAAATACACCAATTGACTTTTCAGGGTTTTTTTTTGCCCCCACTATACAAAAGGGCCTATAGAGATACTTCTGTCCATGTGAGTGTGTGTGTCCAACAGAATTTTACGCTGAGCAAAATTCAAGAAGACTACACAATTGAAATTGCTTTTTACCAGCATTTTATCATTTTCTACAATGTTTTCCAGTCTTTTTCTTGATTGTGGGAAAAGTGTGATTGTGTAGAAAAAGTTAAACCTTCTCTGCTTGTTCTAGATATGACATCAAAGCTCACCTCGAGCATATTAGGCTGAAAATTGAGCTAAATTTTGTCATCATTCTGACCATTTTTATTAGCTCTCTGCTAGTTAAACCAAAGCATACATCACCCATTGCCACTCAACTATTGTTTGGAAGCTTCTCAAAAAAATGAATAAGCAAAACATTATGGAAAACGAAGAAATTGCTTGTAATAAGCAATTTCTTCATTTTCCACAATGTTTTCTACCCAGAAAGTAAAAAAAAAAAACCCAAAATTTCATAAACTATAAATTGTCATCTGCAACTTCTTTCATTTTAGATCAGTCTAAAATTTTGCCGTCAAATAACGGGTTAAAGTATGCACTCTGTCTGTAAAGTCTGGTTTCTGAAATCTTGTATAGATGCAGTGACTCAAAACCCAGCTAGACCCTAATCTGTACAGATTCACATGAAAAACTGACCAATTGTTTGCCCTGCCCACTTATTACATTGGCCACGCCCAAGACTCTCACAAAAAGTTCCACTTCAATTTTAAACAGTTGGCAATTATTGTAACAAAGAAGAAGAATGGTAAATTGGCGCCCTAAGTCGTAACAACAGCTTGAATAAGCCGTAGTTTATACCTTTAAATCGCCAAACCAACAAAAAGGTTAAAAAAGAATGGCGGCCAATGTCGGAGATCAAAAATCATATCTTGTCTCAAAGAATAATTTCATTGGTCGGCAGGTTGTTTGGTTGACAGTGGTGATTGGTCAATTGATTTTATAAGTGATTATTTTGACATACTCAAAATGAAATAATTTTAAACCTTATCATGCTGAATAAAATCCTTTCAAAAATTGAATAATAATGAAAGGGCTGAAAACACTGAAAGTCCCACTTGTGGGTAATTATTCATTTCAAAAACTAACTTGAAAGGGATGAACAAATGGTGTAGACTAAGATCAGACTGCACTTAAGTGCAGGCTGATCTTAGTCTGAGGCCTTCAGCCAGAAGGAATATTCCGAGTTCAGCATAACAAAGGTTAACCCATTCCCACACGACAAAATTTTAGACTGGTCCAAATTGAAAGGAGTTGCAGACGACAAACTAAAGTTTACGAAATTTTAGATTTTTTCAACTTTCTGGGTAGAAAACATTGTGGAAAATAAAGAAATTGCTTGGTTCAAGCAATTACTTCATTTCCCACATTGTTTTCTCCTTTGTTTTTCCCGAGAGGCGTCATAAAGCGTCACTGTGTGGGAATGGGTTAATTTCATGCAATATATCAGAATGTTGCACTTAACACACACCCCTTTCTCCTTCACACACACACACACATACTATTTGAATAAGTCAGCTACCTTGATTCACAAATGTTAAACCTTGTCATGCTTAAAAAATAACATTATCAGAATTCCATCAAATCAGAGGGCTGAAAGCACTGGATGGCTTGATTATGAGTCAATGTTTCTTTTGAAATTAATTTCTAAGAACAATTTTGGCTTACATATGTGCAGGTTGATCTTTGCCTTTACCTCTTGTCAAAACATGAAAATTCTGTGTTCAGCATGACAAGGGTTAATTGAAAGCGTACTGTTTCTTAATGATATATTTCATTTGTAAAATCATATCTCTTTCCATCACAATTATTGAAATGAAAAATGATTTATTGTTGGTGAACTGTTTGAATATTTTACAAAAATGTGTATTAATTTTTGGTCATGGTCCAAAGAATTTATTAACCCTTGTCATGCTGTATAAATTACCTTACTGAATTGCTGTAAAATCAAAGGGCTGAAAGTGCTGACAGAACTTGTTGTTCAAAAATCAATATTTCATTTAGAAATTAATTTCATGAAAAACTCTGGCTGGAAAAGTACAAGCAGGATGTGTAGACTAAGATCAGACTGCACTTATGTGCAGACTGATCTTGGTCTACACCTCCTGCCAAACTGGGAATATTCCGGGTTCGGCATGACAAGGGTTAATAAGATTTGTTGGAAGAAGTTAAAAAAGACTTTTCATATCTTGTTCCCACCTCTTTATAAATTTCGGGCATTATTATAAGAAGTAAAGGTAATTATACAGGTTTCACTATGTCTGTCAGTTCATCTGTGACAAACAATATCTTCACTTTCAACCGTGTTTTCCAAAGCTCTTTTCTTGAGGGGCAAAAAAGCGGGTTTATATGGGAATGGGTTAATTGGTATTATTTGGAGTTTGTGGGGTAGATCATTTATCATCGAAAATAGATCCTCGATTCAACTGTACAATTAAAGTTTTGGAATTTGAAAAAAGAACTAATAAAGCCTGGCATATTACAGGATATTTATCATTTTCATTCATTGATATATATTTTTTTCATATGACTGACATTACAATGAAAATGTCATTGGTTGTTAGAATTAAATTCAGTATTCGATAAATACCAACATAACCCTCTCTAGTTTTAGTGGCCTCCCATACACTTTTGCAGTCAAAGTGTAATTTATAATATTTCCGCAAGTAGATTAATTAACCCATTCCCACACAGTGATGCTTTTTGATGCCCCTCAAAGGAAGAATTTACCAGAAAATTAAAAAAAAAATAGAATTCAATAAGCTCTGCAACTCCTTTGAATTTGAACCAGTCTAAAATTTTGCTGTCAAATAATGGGTTTAGACTCATCCTCCCACTACGGTATTACGTGGAAACCCCTTAGTAGTTTGATAAAAATGAATGTGTGTTGATTTATAAATGTGTCCAATTGAATTGGCAGTAATAAAAAATATGTAAATAATATTAAGCACATTATTACATGATCCCGCTTAATGGTCATAGAAACCTTGTGAGAAAAGGAGAAATTGAATGTGCTCAAATGAACTTCTTAGTGATACAACTTACATTGTTGATGGATTGCTGCCCTGCTAACCTCGGAAATTACTCGTAACAACATTGGTTTGCGAATTATTTTATTAACTTGGCATTATGCAAAGGGAAATGGCTGGTTTGAAACCAAAGAGGCTTAGCCCACAAAAAATTCTTAATTGTACTGGAGTTCATTATTCACAATCCCGTTGAAATGAATGATTTCATTGGTCAATTGTTTCTTTATATTTTATTGACAGTGGCGATAAGTCCTTTGAAAAATTTTCAAAATAAAGCAGCATAAAACCTTCTAAACGATTGTCAGTCACTTTCAATGAGTTTGAAAATATAATTATTATTAGAACATGATTCGACAGATCTGCTCCCTCAAAGATTGCTGAAATAGGTAGGCTCAACTCTTTCCTTTTCAAACCCTGGTTTTTACTTCCCTTTAAATTTATAATTGAGAAAATTTTGTAGAAAAAGAAGAAATTGCTTGCAACAAGCAATTTCTTTTTTTTTCCACAATATTTTCTACCCTATCATCTGCAAAATCTTTGAATTTGACTAATCTAAAATTTTGCAAAACAGGAAAGGCTTAAACGTGAGCAAAAGAAATTACATTAGATTTGGTCTTCTCAAAATGATTCACAAAACTAAGTCAGTAGGTCAACCTGTTTCTAGCAGGTTGAAATAATTCGAAAAGTTTGAAGTATGTAAAACTGGCAAAAGATGATTTATAGAAGTGTAAAATACATAATTAATTCAGGATTTTGAAATGACTGGCATACTTTATTTGACAATAGCACTTGAAAACAAGGTACATCCAGGACAATAAGATTGATACAGCTCATTAATCCATAATATTAGACTGGTCCAAATTGAAAGAAGTTACAACAGTTTCAAGTTGATGAAATTTCAAAAATCTTTGCAAAATATTAGACTGGTTGAAATTTAAAGAAGTTGCAAACAGTATTTCAAATTGTTGTAAACTTGGAAAATAAGTGCCAAATAGGACAAAAAACACATTCAGAAAAGGAAAAATTGCTTGTTTCAAACTTTTTCACCATTTCCCACTAAGTTTTCCATAATCACATTTCTACAGGGTGTCAGAAAGCGTCATTGAGTGGCAAAGTTTAAAGGGACAGAAAATGTTGTGGATAATATAGAAATTGCTTATTACAAGCAATTTCTTAATTTTCCAAAATGTTTTCCAAAGCTTTTTTCTTGAGGAGCATCAAAAACCAAGATTGTTTGGGGATAGGAATAAGTTAATCCTTACCAAACTTTTATGATACAGAATTATATTATTAGATATATCATAAGAAAAGAATTTAGTCATTTTTACAAGCTTCTTATTTTTCCTCAAGATGATTCAAAATTTGCATCATGTACCTTCTCCTCTCTACCCTTTTTTCCCTCAAAATGTTTTGCCCCTGGGGATCACAAGGTGGAGATCAAATTAAGCACATCTGGAGCATAGCTCCAAAATTTAGCGATGGATCTTGAAATAACTTTGCACAATTGTTCGCTATCATGAGTAGATGTGCCATTTGAAGGTCAAATGTTGAAATGATTATGGGTTAACCAATTCCCACAATATGACACTTTTGGACACTCCTCAAGAAAAACAATTGGTCAAACAATGCAGTAAACGAAGAAATTGCTTCTGACAAGCAATTTCTTCATTATCCACAATGTTTTCTACCCCACAAGAAAAAAAATTCCAAAATTTCATGAGCTTTTCATTGTCATCAGCAACTCCTAACAATTTGTACCAGTCTAAAATTTTGTTGTCTGGGAATGGATTTTCTGTGACTGCATAGCTCATTTTGATATATAACAGTGGGTGTTCCAACTGAGGGCATTTAGGAGGGGCATTTATATTACATGTAATAAATTTCAATAATAAGCCCATGTTATTTTTACTACATTTTAAAGTTCATTATGTGTGATCTGAGGGCATGTTTCAGATGATAATCAGTTAGATAATTACATAATGAGGGGTATTAAGAGTATATGGGTGAAAGGAGATCAGGGTACAACCTCATATTAGTCTACATGAACTTTTGAAGTTTTAACCCAATTAACGAGATGGCAAAATTTAAGACCGGTCGAAATTGAAAGGAGTTGCAGACAGCATTTTAAAGATATGGAATTTTAGATTTTTTTCAACTTTCTGGATAGAAAATATTGTGTAAAATGAAGAAATTGCTTGTGACAAGCAATTTCTTCATTTTACACAATTTTTTCCCAATTGATTTTCTTGAGGGGTATCTGAAAGTGTAATTGTGTGGGAATGGGCTTAAAGATAAAGAGAAAGTGGTTCATAGCAAGTTTTGTTATAAAAAACCAAAGCATTTTAATTTTTTTTTTCTTAATTTTAGACTTGGAAGAATTGAAAGAAGTTGCAGATGAAAATTTTAAGTTGCTGAGTTTTGAAAAAAAAATTTTCCCTTTGAAGAAAACATTTCGGATAATGAAAGAAATGCTTGTAACAAGCAATTCCTTCATTTCCACAATGCTTTCCTTAGCCTTTTTTTGGAGAGGAGTAAAAAAGCATGATTGTGTGCGTATTGGTTTAACTAAGTTTGCATTTACCAACAAACTTATTTAAGCCATTACCAGACAACAGCGTTTTAGACTATCCAGTCTAGAAGATGTTGTAGAAGACAATTTCAAGTTGATGAAATTTTGATTCTTTGTTCTTCAAGATAGAAACATTGCTGGAAATGAAGAAATTGCTTGTCAAAATTAATTCTACAAGAAGTTTTTGCTTTAATTATTTTCTTGAAGGTCGGAAAAAGGCAAGATATATAGTATGGGTAAGAGAAAGAGGGAGAGAAAAGAATCTAGATCCTTTAGTACCAGTATACTGGGAATTTAACACCCAATTGATCAGGTTAAAAGTAGTGATTTTGTCTCCGTTTGTAGAAGTTGACTCATAATTTATGAATCAAAAGAGTGAAAAAATGACTTTTTACCATCTTGAGGAAGGTACAAGGATATGAATTAGGATACAAGGTCCTTTTGAAATATATTTCTTCTTGCCTCAGTGAAATTAGACACCAATGGTTTGAACCTTGCAGGTTATAAGTTGAATTCATCACTTTAAAGAGATGCATATCCAGAAATGTACAGAAATAATGAAAGAGCATTCAAGTTGAAAAAAGACTTAACCCATTCCCACACAAGCCCTCCTTGTTTCTCCCCTCAAGAAAGGGGCTTTTATAATGGATAATGAAGAAACTGCTTTTATCAAGCAATTTCTTCATTGTCGACAATTTTGTCTATCTAAGTAGAAGAAAAAAAAAATTTTGGGCCAGTCTAAAATTTTGTCGCCTGGTAATAGCTTAAACCTATTAACAACAGATCACTGGTCCCGATAATTTTATTGTTGACATGTAGGGTCCACAATTTGGTGGTTCAGCGTGAAACAGCTGTAACTGATTATATGTTTTTAGGCAGTTACAGCTGTTTCACGCTGACCCATCGTATTATGGTTCGATCTTCATTGAACTTTGTCAGAATGTTTGTTAGCTCGTAAGGATCATAAGCCTATTGAAAATGGGAATGTTCCATTGAATACCCTCTGGCTGCCACAATTACAGCTCAATCTTCATGAAACTTGGTCTGAATGTTTGCCAGGTGTAACTCTATTGAAAACTGGAAAAATACATTGGAAGTCACTGGAAACTGGGGCCTATTAAATAATGGCAGTTCAACTGTTTACACTCTAAAGGCTTTAACCCTTTCCCTTTTAATGAAATCATCCTATGTGGTAGGAAATATTGTGGAAAAGGGAGAAATTGCTTGTTACAAGCAATTTCTTCTTTTTCCACAATGTTTTCTAGAGTATAAAATCACAGGAACGTAAAATCCCGTATTTGAACAGGGAAAGGTTTAATTGTATAAAGTCAGGGTGTTTGTCAGGTCATAAAGATTAATCCTATGAAAATGGTTAATGTTCCATTAGGAAACACAGGAAAGGGTGCCTTAATGACAATTTCACTGCTTACACTCCAGCACTTTCTTCAATTTCTACAATGATGATGTTTTCCAAAGCTCTTTTTATGTGGGGGCGTTATAAAGCAGGATTTTGCTGGGTTTGGGTAATAAGCTTCTTGAGACAATTCATCAATGGCTGGATGTGTGATCACTGAAGTACAAAAGATGCTCTGTCGTAGATCTTGACGATTGTTCATAATTTGCCAGAGTAAATAGAAATCTTACCTAAATAGTACTGATGATCAGTGAATATTGAAAGTTTATTTCATCATAAATCTGATTTTTATTGGATATATACTGAAGATAGAAAGTGAACCTATTAAATCATATTTATTGTGAGGAAATATTGTATCTATAAAAATTCATTTTTTACCACACACAAAGCAAAGTGTCAATACAGGAAATTTACAGATTGGCTGACCCAGGTCGCTGAGCTCCAACAGGAAGTTGACTTAGATATCAAACAGCGACCTTGAAAAATTTCGGGTGGATTAACCCATTCCCACACAATCACACTTTTAAACGTCCCTCAATATGAAAGCTTTGGAAAACATTGTGGAGATTTCTTCATTTTCCACAATGTTTTCTACCGGGAAAATTCTAGAACTTCATAAACTTTAAATTGTCGTCTGCAGCTCCTTCCAATTAAGACCAGTCTAAAATTTTATTGAGTGGGAATGGGTTAATTGTAACAAAAATGTACCATGGTTAGTTTGTTACCAAAATTTAATAACTACAGCTTGATCAAAGCTGTAATTTTGATGTATATGTCACTAAACTTTAAAAAATACTTCATATACATTTACATGTCACCAAATGTCAATGTATAAAGTTCACTTCCGGCCTAAATGGAGAATCTGATTGGTCGATTGATTTTTTGATTGACAGCTGCTGTGATCGGTTAATTGTTGTGATAGCCTCCATGTTATTAAAAATTATGCAGAACTTACGAACAAGGAGAAGTTACAGCAATAAGTTGCTGAATCTTTGAAAATCTTTTATATGAAATTGATAAATTGATAAACTGACTCAGACCTTTACTTTGTTTCAATCTAATTTTACAGGAATGACCCTGGCCTTTATCAGATTCCTTTTAAAAATCAAATGGGTGCAAAAATATTGCTTTTTTGGGGTTGGGAAAGCTAATATTTCAATATGATAGTATATTGTGAAAACTTTGAACCACATTTTCTTCTTGGAAACTTTAGGATGGATTTCAAACAAAATTTCATAGAAATGATTTACCAGAATTCTTCAAAAATTGTAATGGTTAAATAACACTGCTTTGGAGGATTCACTGGGCTCATTTCAGGTAGAGAACAAAATGGTACTGCTTGACTTAGATAAAAAAATAACACAAAAAGTAATGCTTTCTGAAATGATTTGTCTCCTGTGTTAAAATGGCAATTCTTTCAAAGATGAGTTGCCTCTTGTGTTAACCCATTACCAGATGGCAAAATTTTAGACTAGTCCAAATTGAAAGCAGTTGCAGACGCTAATTTAAAGTTTAAGAAATTTTAGACTTTTTCAATTTTCTGTATAGAAAACAGCAACAGCAATTTCTGCATTTGACACAATATTTTTCCCAAAGTTTTTCTTGGGGGGCATCAAAAAGCCTCACTTTGTAGGAATGGTTTAAAGAAAGCTAAATTATCTGCATCATAAGAAATTCTCTAGTTGGAAGTTACAAGAGATTTTTGTCGAATTTAAATTGGCACAGTTCTTAAGCTAGTGAAACGTTATATGATCTCTCATCCCATTCCCACTCAATGACACCTTTAGATGCCCCTAAGGAAAAAAGCTTCAGAAAATATTGTGGAATATGAAGAAATTGCTTGTTACAAGCAATTCATTCATTATCCACAATGTTTTCTACCCCAAAAGATAAAGATTTCTAAAATTTCATGGAATTTTAATTGTCGTCTGCAACTCTTTCAATTTGGACCAGTCTAAAATTTTGTTGTGTGGGAATGGGTTAATACATATTTTCTGACATATATGAGGGATCGGTTTAACCACATATATAAATCATAAATTGCAGGATTCTCATTTAATCCTATGTTGATGGAACTTGTTCAATTCATGGGATGGAGACAATTTTAATTAGATCCACCTCAATAGGATTTAGTTTTGATAATTTTATTTAAAAACCATTCAAACGCAACAAAATTTTAGACTGGTCCAAGTTAAAAGAAGCTGCAGACTACAATTTCAAGGTGATGGAATTTTAATTATTTTTTTGAATAGGATAGAAAACATTGTAACAAGCAATTTCTTCATTTTCCACAATGTTTTCCAAAGCACTTATCTAGTGGTGCGTAAAAAGGTGTTATTGTGTGGGAATGGGAGAAAAAAAAAATAAAAAGAATCCTTTTTCTTATGTTTTCATGTCCATGAATCAACAAGATAGGGGTTATGTTATTTACAGATGTCTCTCTCTCTGTCTGTTTGTCAGCAAGCAGTAAACTTAATGCAAAAATTTAACCCTTGTCATGCTTTGTGAATTTTCATTAAAATCTAAGGCTTGAAATCACTGGGAGGACTTGTTAAGGGTGAAAATTTATTTGAAAATTAATTTTATTATCAACTCTGTGTTGAAGAAGACAAACAGGGGTGGGGGTAGGGGGGGATGATTAGACTAAGATCAGACTGCTCTTATATTCAGACTTTTCAGTCTATACCTACTGCCAAAACAGGAATATTATGGGTTCAGCATGATAAGGGTTAACATTTTACTGTTATTTAAACACCTTTGAAAATTCATTGCTCATATAAGGGACATAGGTTCTTTGTATTGATAAGCATCAAATGGTTGTAAGGTCAAAGTTATCCATCAAGGTCAAGGTCACTTATCAAAGTCACATTTCCAAAAATGGCATGATGGGGGCATGATGTTTTATAAACACATCTTGTTTGTTTGTTTTCTCACTTGTAAATTGTGATTCATAACTTTAAAAAGAAGTAACCGCTCATTCCAATACATGTACTTTTGTTTAGAATGATATATTTCAACATTTTGTTTTTGAGTAACTGTAAATCTTTCAAAACCATCTTTGAAGAAGTTGTTCAGCATTATTTAGGAAATCATGAAATATAGTAATTTGTTGGTCGGTCACCCACCTGTGAGATTTACACATCATTATAATTACAATCTCTCAATAAAACTGCATTTAAACTTAATGAAGATTTAACTTAAATGGGATAACGCCCAGGTGTTTAAATGTTTTTGTGTTTGTTAGAGAAAAAACATCTAGTTGACGTCTCATTACTTTAACATAAATGAGATCTGTCATTTAAAAAGGGGATTAACCCACTCCCACATGACAAAATTTTAGACTTGCCAAAATTCTTTGTAAATGAAATTAAAATCTTTTTATGTCTTTTGATGTAGAATCAGTGTGGATAATGAAGAAATTGCTTGTAACAAGCTGTTTCTTCTTTTTCCACAATGTTCTACAATGTTTTCCAAGGCTTCTTTTCTTTGGGGCTTCAAAAAGCCTTATTGTGTGGGAATGGGTGAAAAGCCTTTTTGTGGATATTGTAAAGCCTTTTTTTGTGGATATTTTAGGTTATATGCATTGTTTTAATTTCAGTTTGAACTCTTGTATTATATCAATATTGCATTTTATACTGCAAGACATTCTGGGGGACTGTTATTATAATTGTTACAATCCATTCCAAGTCCTCTATGCGCATAAGATTTGTGCTGTCTTTACATTGTTTCTATCCCTGGATAAAGTCCATGAGATTCTCTCTGTCCTTGAACTGTTTCTAACCCCTTAAAGTTACCTGTGTCCATAAGATGCTTGCTTTCCCTGAATTGTTTCAATCCATTCATAAAGCTCCCTGTGTCTGATAGATGATTGCTGTCCCTAAGCAGTTGTTTCAATCCCTTCATAAAGTACCCTGTGTCCACAAGATTCTCTCTGTCCTTGAACTGTTTATATCCCTTCATAAAATAACCTGTGTTAACTAGATTCCTTCTGTCCTTGGACTGTTTATATCCCTTCATTGAGTTCCATGTGTCCACAAGATTCTCTCTGTCTTGTATCCCTTCATAAAATTCCCTGTGTTCACCTGATTCTTTCTGTCCTTGGACTGTTTATATCCCTTAATAGAGTTCGATGTGTCCACAAGATTCTCTCTGTCTTATATCCCTTCAAAAAATTCCCTGTGTTCACCTGATTCCTTCTGTCCTTGGACTGTTTATATCCCTTCATAGAGTTCCATGTGTCCACAAGATTCTCTCTGACTTATATTCCTTCATAAATTCCCTGTGTTCACTAGATTCTTTCTGTCCTTGGACTGTTTATATCCCTTCATAGAGTTCCATGTGTCCACAAGATTCTCACTGTCTTATATCCCTTCATAAAATTCCCAGTGTTCACTAGATTCTTTCTGTCCTTGGACTGTTTATATCCCTTCATTGAGTTCCATGTGTCCACAAGATTCTCTCTGTCTTATATCCCTTCATAAAATTCCCTGTGTTCACCTGATTCTTTCTGTCTGGGACTGTTATCCCTTCATAGAGTTCCATGTGTCCACAATATTCTCTCTGTCTTATATCCCTTCATAAAATTCCCTGTGTTCACCAGATTCTTTCTGTCCTTGGACTGTTTATATCCCTTAATATAGTTCCATGTGTCCACAAGATTCTCTCTGTCTTATATCCCTTCATAAAATAACCTGTGTTCACTAGATTCTTTCTGTCCTTGGACTGTTTATATCCCTTCATAGAGTTTCATGTGTCCACAAGATTCTCTCTGTCTTATATCCCTTCATAAAATAACCTGTGTTCACTAGATTCTTTCTGTCCTTGGACTGTTTCGATCCCTTCATAAAGTTCCATGTGTCCACAAGATTCTCTCTGTCTTATATCCCTTCATAAAATTCCCTGTGTTCACTAGATTCTTTCTGTCCTTGGACTGTTTATATCCCTTCATAAAGTTCCATGTGTCCACAAGATTCTCTCTGTCTTATATCCCTTCATAAAATTCCCTGTGTTCACTAGATTCTTTCTGTCCTTGGACTGTTTATATCCCTTCATAAAGTTCCATGTGTCCACAAGATTCTCTCTATCGTTGAACTGGTTTTTTTTCCAGTTCCCTGTGCCCACAAGATTTTTTCTGTTCCAGATCTATTTCCATCCCTTATAAAGTCAACCGTGTCCACAAGAGTGTTTTCTCTCCTTTAACTGTTTCCATCCCTTTATAAAGTTCTATGTGTTCACAAGATCCTTGCTTTTCCTGAACTGTTGCCATCTCCTTTGAAGTTTCCTGTGTCCACAAGGTTCTTCCTGTCATTAAAATGTCTCCATCCCTTTAGAAAACAAACTATGTGCACAATATTTTTTCTGTCCTTGAATTGCTTCCATCCTTTTATAAAGACCCATGTGTCCACAGGATTCTTATTGTCCTTGCCATGTTTTTATATTTCTTTGTAAAGCCCTCTTTATCCACAAGAATCTTGTTGTCTTTGCATTGTTTTCATGTCCACAAGGTTCTTACTCAGAAATTATTGACAACAGCTAAGCTTTGTTAGTTCCTGAATTTAAACACAGTATCAGTACCTTTGAGAGAAAATGCACTTATGTTATGTCAAATTAGGGCTTATTTATGCATTTCAATGAAAAACTAATACACCCTGGTAATTGCATTTAATGACACACTAAATTAAATATTGTTTTTTTTCATGGGTAACTTATCGATATTTTTACTCTACTTAAAACAACATACATATGGTGTTTTTCTTTGGCATTTTTTATTACAGAACATGCCATCTTTAAGCTGATCAACACTTCAATTCCTTTTTCTTTTCAGATTCATATGAAGTTGTTTTTCCACAAATCATTGAAAGAACAGGAAATATTATTGTGAATGACGTTAGAAACTATGTTCGTCGAAGAAAAAGAACTTCAGAGTTTGGAAATAAACCTATAGAAATCAGCATTAGTGGGAGCGGTGAATTATTTGACTTAGAATTGTGGGAAAACAATGCTCTAGTTGCTCCTGGTTTTAAAATATATCGTCGGACGTCTTTGCATCGGTCAGAAACTGATAAAGAAATTCATCAAACTGAGGATGTGTATGGGTGCCATTTTTCTGGGAGAGTTCGTTCACATGCAAATACTCCAGTGTCATTGTCCATATGTAATGGATTGGTAAGTATTTTCTGTTTTTATGTTTACAACTTAATAATTTATAATTAAATGATTTAATTTTTAGTTTCGTCTATCAGAAATGAGTGATCTGATTGGTCAAAAAAATTATTCATACCTCCATGAACAAAATTCTGAATGCCCAGCAATTTTGTATGCTTACACACAAAATAGTTCCATAAAATCATAAAAAGATGCATCAAAACTTGTAAAATTTTTGCTTTTTTCGCTAGATCTGATGTCATTAGATTATAAGAAATAAAGAGACTATTTTTTGTTTTCATGGAAGTACGAAACGAAAAAACTAATCACACTTATGTATGATTTCACTTCAAAAATTCATACCATGTGATTCATTTTTTCGTTCCATACCTTCCTAAAACCCAAAAATATTCTTTTCGCATTTTAGATGCAAAATTCAAAGATCAAGAACAAATTCTGTTGGTTGTTGTCTGTTCTTATGAACATAAAAGTTTGCAAAATATGCATAGCTACTTAAAATCGAGAGGACTAAAAGAAAATTGCTTTAACCCATCCCTACAAAGTGACGCTTTTAAACACCCCTCAATATACAAGCTTTGGAATACATTGTGTAAAATGAAGAAATTGCCTTTTACTAGCAATTTCTTCATTATCCACAATTTTTTCTATCCCAATGATACAAAAATCCAAAATTTCATTAGCTTTAATTTGTCGTCTGCAACTCTTTTCAATTTGGACCAGTCTAAAATATTGCCATCTTGTAATAGGATAAACTACTTGGATCAAGAAATTTTTCTCAACTACTGTTTTTATTAGCATCATATTTTTCTTGCTTTTTTACCCTACTTAAATGTTTGTTTTATGAACATTAGCATTTATAAAACAAGGCATGAAGTCTTCTTCAATTTGAATCAGAATTTTGTTTTGTCAGCTGAAAAAAGTTGTGAAACAAAAATATATGACATAAATCAAACTCCTAGGGATAAAAGGACTCATTTTTCTTGTAAAACTCCTTAAACTGCTAATTGTTCGATCATTGATATACAATACAGTTGTGGCGACCTTACACTTCAAACTGATACATGAATTTACCATAAATCAAGCAATATCAACTGTTAGATCTGGAGACGACATTGTCTTCATAGAAAACTGTAAAGGTGGACAGGGTAAAAAAAGCATGGGTGGCAAATTTATCATCATTATGGTGAATGGGTTGAGATTATTGTCTACCCAAACCTTGATATTGCAGCCAAACCAGACATGGTAAATGTTGTATGCTTGCCTCTGTGATATTAGATCATTACCACACGGCAAATTTTAGACTAGCCCAAATTGAAAGATGCTGCAGACGACAATTTAACAATCCTAACAAGCAATTTCTTCAGTTTACACAATGTATTCCTAGCTGTTTTTCTTTGGAGTTTCAAAAAGCGTCATTGTGTGGGAATGGGGTAATCCATGACCACATGACAAAAAATTAAAAAGTTAATTTAAAAAAAAAATGCATAGATTTTTTTTAAAATTTTTATAGTCTTTGTATGGTTAGAAAACATTGTGGTTAATGAAGAAATTGCTTGTAACAAACAATTTTTCTATTTTCCACAATGTTTTCAAGAGCTTTTACCTTGAGTCATAAGAACTGTAATGTTAAGCTTTAGTTTATCTGCAATATGAACCTTTTACTCCCAAAGATTTGTTCCTAGTCCCAATTCTCTGCAATATCAAGCTCATACTCCCAAAGACTTGTTCCTAGTCCCAATTCTCTGCAATATCAAGCTCATACTCCCAAAGATCTGTTCCTAGTCACAAATCTATGAAATATCAATCTCTTGTTCCAAGTAGCAAACCTATGAAATATCAGTCTCTTGTTCCCAGTGACAAATCTCTGCGATATCAAGCTCGTACTCTCAGAGATTTGTTCCTCGTCACAAATCTATGAAATTTCAAGCTCTTGTTCCCAGTCACAAATCTATGAAATATCAATATCTTGTTTCCACTGGCGAACCTATGAAATATCAATCTGTTAGTTCCCAGCGGCAAATCTATGAAATATCAAGCTTGTACTCTCACAGATTTGTGACTAGTAGCAAATCTGAAATTTCATGCTCTTGTTCCCAGTCGCAAATCTATTAACTATCAAGTTCTTGTTCCCAGTCACAAATCTATGAAATATCAATCTCTATATCGTAAATCTATGATAATTAAGCTCTAGTTCCCAGTAGCAAATCGATGAAAATTCAAGCTTTTTATTCCCAGTCACAAATCTATGAAATATCAAACTCTTGTTCCCAGTCGCAAATCTATAATAATCAAGCTCTTGTTCCATTTAGCAAATCTATAAAATATCCAAATGTTTTTTCCTAGTCTCATATTCTTTTTATGAACCTCTTTCCCAGTCATGATTTTGACTTTTCATAAGTAGTAGTTATAATATTTGGATCACCTATTGACAATTTTCTTGTAACATCTGCCTGTGAATTCTTTTCTTTACTTAACCCATTACCGGATGGCAAAATTTTAGACTGGTCCAAACTGAACGGAGTTGTACATGACAATCTAAAGTTTATGAAATGTTATATTTTTTCAACTTTCTGTGAAGAAAACTTTGTGAAAAATGAAGAAAATGCTTATCTTAGCAATTACATTTTCCATAATGTTTTCTAAATTGCTTTCTTGAGGGGCTTCAAAAAAATTTATTGTGTTGGAATGGATTTACTTTGCATGCATTGAAAAAAAATGTAATATGTATAGTACATAGGGTCGTTACAAATGTTCATTTTATCTCCAGGTCATCAAGGTAATGTGATCAGAGTATATTTAAATTGATTTTAATGAATTTTTCTGTCAGCTCCACAGTTTATGAGACTATCTAACACTTTTTGGAGACAACTTGATGTTTTAACCTGTTACCAGACACCAAAATTTTGAACTGGTCCATATTGAAAAGAGTTGCAGACGACAAATTAGTCTATTAAATTTTAGATTTTTCAACTTTCTGGGTAGAAAACATTGCGAAAACTGAAGAAATTTATTGATGCAAGCAATTTCCTAATTTTGCACAATGTTTTCCAATTTGTTATTCTTGAGGGGCATCAGAAAGCGTCATTATGTGGAAATGGGTTAAATTGAATGTTGCCATTACCCTATGAGTTTATTACTATGTAATATAAATGTTGGTTGTGTCAAAGAAATTGATTTTTGGAAATGGCACTGTATAGAATGGATTTTTCGAAATAGTACAGGATAGAAAATGTTGATAACCAGCATTCCACCCTCCAACTTCACCTGCAAACCTGCACACAAAGGCACATTTTCTACTGGCAGCTGACATATTGCAGTTAGTAGCTCAACACACTCTCAATCATGAGGTCCACAGTTTGATTCCTAGTCTTGGCAAAAATTATTTTTTTGACATTTGTCTCCCAGTTAATATAAGTGGGATAACCAACTGGAGGCTCAGATAGGATGTAGTGGAAGTACTGATGTGGAAATATCACGAATCTATAGCTAGGTCCTCCAGTCAAAGCAATACTACTGAAATACTGTTAAAAGTAGTGTTAAACCCCATTTAAACAAACATTTTCTATCCACTGGGATACAAGTATTATAAATTAGCTACATGTAATCTCCATCCTTTTAGAATTTAACCTATTTCCTATTTGCCTTTGTAGGACCTGTTTGAAATCAAAGTACTGAAAGTACTGTTAGCTAGCAAAACATGGTTTTCTTTGTCAAAGGTTATCATGATAATTAAACAAGATTAAAGTAACCCAGGAGTTAACCAATTACAACATGACAAAATCTTAGACTGGTTCAAATTAAGATAAGCTACAGACAACAATTTCAAGTTGGTGGAATTTAAAAAATCTTTGCCTTATTTGGTAAAAAGCATTGTGGACACTGAAAAAATTGCTTGTCACAAGCAATTTCTTCATTGTCCACGATGTTTTCCAAAGTTTTTTCTTAAGATGCTTAAAAAGTGGGATTAAGTAGGAATGGGTTAAATAGCATACTTTTTGAAGGAGTTCTTTACAACTTGAATAAAGTTAGTTTGTGTGACCATACAATGTATTTTCCTGAAATACATACATTTTATATTCTACATTTTATGGCGTAGGCATTTAATGGATTCAGTGGTTAAGCTTCCAGTAGCAGTTTGCACTCATTGAACTCTGAGAAGACCTCAAAATTTTGTTTTTAGCTAGCAAAGCGTCAGTTTTGATAGCTTAAGTTAACAGACAAAATTTTGAGGTCGTCTCAAAGTTCAATGGGTGCAAACCGCCACTGGAGGCTTAACCACTAAATGCCTACGCTATAAAAAGTAGTTCATATGTATTTCAGGATATTGCAAACTTTGCATGCAAGTTCATCTCTTGGGTTTTTTAGTTCACTTGAGCACATCGATCAATTTCAAATTGTTGAATATTCTAAAATATTTATCTCTCTAGGTAGAAAACAATGTGGAAAAAGAAGAAATTGCTTGTAACAAGTAATTTCTTCATTTTCCACATTGTTTTCCACAACTATTTTCTAGAGGGGCGTAAAAAGGAGGGTTTTGTTGGAATTGGCTCACTCCCTGGATATTTAAACCTCGATTCTCTATCATGATAACGTTTCACAAAAACATTACTGAACGAAACAATGCTTTGCTAGCTTACAGTACTTTTCAGTACTTTGATTTAACTTAAGCATACAAAGCTGACACTTTGCTAGCTAAAAAGCATTAGAAAATATTGTAGAGAATGGAAGAGTTGCTTGTTACAAGAAATTTCATTGTTATCCATAATCTTTTATAATTCAGCAGACATTATTTTTAGCTCACCTGAGCACAAAGTGCAAGGTGAGCTATTGTGATGGGTCGTTGTCCGTCGTCCGTCCGTCTGTCAGTCCGTCAACAATTTCGTTAAAAATCTTCTCCTCCTAAACCAGTAAGCCAATCAAGCTGAAACTTTGCAGGGATGTTCATTGGGTGAAGTTCTACAAAAGTTGTTAAAAGAATTTCATTATGTCAAAAACTCTTGTTACCGCGGCATTTGAAAATGGGAATCTTTAGTACACTGCAACTCCTCTATAATGCTACCGGGCACAACGCTGACTTCATTACAACGCGGGGTCCGTTTGGCTCCCAAAATTTTGGAGGGGGGGGGGCATTTCGGGTTGCAGATGCTGAGATACGATGTTTATGCTGATTTGGCCGCGATTTTTTCATCCCGTCTTCGGCCCGCTCGAAAAAAGGGTTGCACATAAAAATCAATATTTCCCGAAGCCAGGTAAGTTTTTAACACCTTACGTGGACGGTCCTGGTCATTAATGCATTACTTCAGGGGTAATTGCTTTAATTGATTGATGACACGCGTAGTGTTCCAACTTACAAAATCAGTTTGATTGTTTGGTCTTACTGTTTGACACTGAGATGATCAATGCCTTAGGTCTTTGAAATTTTTTTAATCAATAGAGAATAGGCACGCACCTCGGTATCCTTCAGTTACAAACCTTGAAGGTGGTGCGATTAAAATATCAGACTGTTTCACTCTTGGCGTTCTTAATTTTCTTCAGTCCCCAGTGGGTCGTGTTCTTAAAGTAATGCTCGAGCGTGAAATTAAGACAAATTGACTTGAGCCTACTATTTATTCACTTCATAGTTTGCTGGTATCCGGAGCTTGTAGAGGATAGTGGCTTCAAGATAAAACCGCAACAATGTGCTTTAAAAACAATCAGTCGTAGTTGCGACGTTTTCGCTAAATACAGAAAATACGTGAATTTGACTTGTAAATGTCACAATATCGGAAGATTCTCATCCGAAACGGGATATATAATATAACTAGATTAAAATAAAATACCGTTATTTTTCCGCATTTCTTTCAATAATCCGAAAATTTAATGCCATTCTGTATGATCAAACACACGGCATAAAGCTCGTCGACAAATTTGAATTCAAGATTTTTTGAGTACAGTTTATTTTATTCTTAGGGAGGAAAGGTGATCAAAGGTGCCGTCGCCAGATGTTCAGCTATTTATGGGAGTCTTAGTTTCCGGAGTTGACACGTGCCAGACGCGTATCCCGTGAAAATTCTTCTTGCTGACCGAATTTTTTACTCTTGTCGTTATGAAACCAGACATTCCGCCGTCTCGGATATTTTTCGATTATTATGACCTTTATTTTTACGATTAAAAGTTAGCCGCTACAAAGTTCAATCCAGTTTTTTATACGTGCAACTGGTCGGTTTAATTCCCGATTCGTAAATGACTAGGTTCCGATAGAGTTTTTGTCGGTTTATTGTTACGGTATTTTTAACAATGGTAAAGAAATTAGACCAAGTCAATTACCGCGAAAGAGGTTCGAAGGTCAATCCATGCGACATTTTCTCAACGCTTCAGTAACCCCAGGTGTTCAACAACTCGTTGGTCTCCAAGGAGACGTCGCTATGTGGAATACTTAGATTTTATCCCTTTTGTCTAAGGATGGAAATATTTACGTCCGTGTAAAACTTAATTCAATTAGATTAATGCCGACAATAAAACCTGTCTCGGGTAAAAGTTCTAACTTCTTAATATTGGGAGAAAGAGAACCACAATTTATAGACCTGTAGAAATTTACGGATTATTCAATCCTGATAGACCGGGAAGGTAAGGGTAGAAATTAATTCTCGGCACGCTTAATTTCGTCGGTTTCTGCTAAAATCTCGTAACTACAGTTGTTGTTTTTCATTTCCCGACTAGTATCTTGTATAGAATTAAACTTGTTACAGGAATCTTATCACGAATTATCGGGTGTTTAGTTCCGATTCCGACGGTTGAAAATTTCAGTTACGGCTGGGGGGGGGGGACAGCGTTATAGCATAATAACTCCACTTCTTCCGCTGTTTCATTTCTTGGACCCCACCAACAGCGTTATAGTGGAGCTGCAGTGTAATTCTTTAAATATCTTTAAAAATCTTCTCTTCCTAAACCAGTAGCCCAATCAAGCTTAAACTTTGCAGGGATGTTCATAGGGTGAAGCTCTTCAAAAGTTGTTAAAAGAATTTCATTATGTGAAAAATTCTTGTAACCATGGCATATGAAAATGGGAAATTTTAGTAAATCTTTGTTGTTGTTTTTTTCATAGACTACAAGGCCAAAGGCCTTTATATTTTGTATAGAGCTTAATCATTTGGTTCTCTACCAATTTTTTAAATATTTAATCTCCAGGGTCAAAAATGGCCCTGCCCTGAGGTCTGAAGTTTGGAAAAATGCTTAATAAGAGCAATTTCAAAAGACTTCTCCTCTTTAACTATAATGTCTAGGTTATTCATATTTGGTATGTAGCATGAATAGATGGTTTTGTACTATATCATCAAAAGTTGTCCTCCATGGGTCAAAAACGGCCCTGCACTAGGGGTTCAAAAATTGGGAAAAAACGCAAAATTTGAGTATGTAAAAAAATTTTTTTCATTTTAAGGCAGAGGGCATTTATATTTTGAGTGTAGCATAGCCTGGCTGTTATCTATCAATTTTGATTAAATTATGCCTGTAGGTTAAAAAACCCTTCCCTGGGTGTCCAAAGTTTGTAAAAATGCTCAATTAGACCATGTTCATCAGTCTTTTCCTCCCAATCTATAAAGTCAAAGGCATTCATATTTGATATATAGCATAACCAGATGGTTCTTTACTATGTTAGCTAAGATCTTAGCTCTGGTATAAAACATGGCACTGCCCCAGAGGTCCAAATTTTTGAAAAACACTCAATTAGAGCAACTTCAAAAGTCTTCTCCTTCTGAAATATAACTCGAAGGGCATTCATATTTGGTATGTAGCATTACTTAATAATTTTGTACTATGTTACAGGAAAACATGCTCTTAGGATAAAAAACGTCTCTGCTCCTGGGGGTCGAAATTGTGTAAATCGCATTGAAAGAATTCTTCTTCTTAAATAGAAATGGAGAAATTGCTTGTCACTCCCTTTCTCACAATGCTTTTGTAAACCTAATTTCCCTAAGAATGACAAATTCTGGGATGGTTTGGTAATGGATTAAACTATAAAGCCAAAGGCATTCATTTTTATTGTAAAGCATTTCTGGATTGTTTTGTACAAAGCCCAAAATCTTATATTTGTTTTATTTATTTTGCTCAAGTTGTGTCTTTTTTATACAAAAAAGTACTGTAATTTGCAGATGCCTCAGATGAGCGATTTAGGACCATCATGGTCCTCTTGTTTCTTAATTCAATCAACTTACAAATATCGTCAGAAAATTCTTTCAACTTGGTAATTGGTTGAGAATGGTTTCAGTGTTATATTCAAATTAATTTGTATTCATTATGTAATGTCAGTCAATTGTCAATCTTGGGTAATGTTTCTGTTATAATTCTATTTATGATACCTTGTTTGGGTTTATTATCTAATTATACAGTAATCAATCATGCTAAATAACACTAGTGGTTGTTGAAAATTGACTTGCTTCTGTTGCAAGTCAAAGAGTCCATGAAATAATGTAAAAAAAGCGCGGACCAGCCCACAAGGTTATGTGTTCCCTTTCTCACTCTGCAAAATTTTAGACAGGGCCCTGCAGACAACAGAATCATGTTGTTGAAATTGTAGAAATCTTTAAAGTTTTTGGTAGAAAACATTGTGGATAAGGAAAAGATTACTTGTATCAAGCAATTTCTTCATTTTCCAAAATGTTTTCAAAGGTTATTTTTTGGGGGGCAGGGGGAATGAGTTAGCAGGTAAGAGCTTTATTTATCCATCACCATACCTTCGTCATGCTGAAACATTAAAATCAAAGGACTGAAAGCAATAGAAATGCTAGTTGTGGGTTAGCATATTTTTGTTGTTTAAAAATTTAGTGTTATAAACAAATGGGACTTGAAAGGGATAAGGAGATGTGTGGACTAAGATCAGACTGCACATATTTACAGCCTGATTTTAGCCTACTTATATATGTACAGTCTGATCATTGTCCATACCACAAAAAAAAAATACGGGTTCAGTATGATAAGGATAAAACTAGTCAAAATTTAAAGAAAAAGTAGGTGATACAAAGTCAACGCTGAATTTGGTAATGAAGGATGTTTGACCCCTGATTTGACATACCAAGTTTCTAAACTACCCATAATAAGTAATTGTTTTCCCTACAATATTTATGAAAACTTTTCTACAGTGTGTCAAAATACGGGGCTGTAAGGGTATGGGTTTAATTTTGATAATGGTCATTATTTAATAAATTGTCGCTGTCTAGAGTTACACATATCTGGATGTTGATGTCACTTTACTCTGTTAAGTCAATTTATCTATTAACTAAGATGGTTTGTTATTCAAATGAGAAGTTATACCTGTAATAGTTTTCGTTAATTAAGCCATGTATTTTCCACTAACCAGGCAACAAAATTTTTGACTGTTCCAAATTAAGAGAGGTTGCAATCAACATTTCAAATTGTGCTAAAATCGGAAAATAAGTGCCAAAGAGGGTAGAAAACATTATGAATAAGGATTGTTACAAGCAATTTCTCCTTTTCCATGATTATCTATGATCATATTTCTTAACAATTTACGAAGATGTCATTTTATGATAACAGGTCAAGGTATTTCCTTCACAATTCATGTAAGCCCGTTCCTACTCTATATTGCTTTTGAATGCACCAGATCAAAAGTCTTGGGAAAACATAGTGGAAAATGAAAAAATAACTTGTAACAAGTAAATTTTCATTTTTCACCATGTCTTCACCAAGAAGGACAATTTTTATTACAGCATCATCAACTTGAAAATATTGTCTGCGACATATCTTTCAATTTAACCCATTCCAATATGGTAAAATTTTGGACCAGTCCAAATTCAAAGAAGTTGCAGACAACAATTCTAAGTTCATGAAATCAGTCAATATCTTTGTCTTTTAGGGTAGAAAACATTGTGGATAATGAAGAAATTGCTTGTTACAATGTTTTCCAAAGCTTTCATAATGTGGGGCGTTTAAAAGTGTCATTGTGTGGGAATGGGTTAAAATTTCTGAAATTTTCACATTGTTTTTTATCTAGAAAGACAACAAAGATATTTGAAATTCAATCAACTTGAAATTGTCATTTGCAACTTTTTTGATTTTAGACAAGTCTAATTTTTGCTGTCTGATAATAGTTTATAAAAATGATTTGGAATGATAATCTTCATTTTCTTTCCCATTCCCACACAATCCCTCCTTTTACAGAAAAAAGTTTAGGAAAACATTGTAGAAAATTAAGAAACTGCTTGTATCAAGCAATTTCTTCACTATCCACATTCTTTTGTATCCAAGAAGACAAAAAAATTTAAAATTCCATCAATCTGAAATTGATGTCTGCAGCTTCTTTGAATTTGGATCAGTCTAGAATTTTGTTGAGTGGGCATTAGGTTAACCAATTACCAGACGGCAAAATTTTAGACTGGTCCGAATTGAAAGAGGTTGCAGACGTCGATTGAAAGTACGTGATTTTTTTTTGTAACTTTCTAGATAGAAAACATTGTGTAAAATGAATAAATTGCTTGTTTCCCTATCGTATTTCTTGAGGGTGTTCAAAAGCGTCACTGTGTCGGAATGGGTTAGAATAAAAAACCTAGATATGGTTTTCATTATTTAAGAATATGTAATTTATAAATTGGGATAAGTAAATGAACCCCCATGATGAAAATTGACAATTCTTCAATAATGTATTGAAAGTTCTATTAATTTACAATATCTTGCGTTGAGACTTCTGACCCCCCTGAATTGGTTTTGAAGGGTCCCCTAAAGATTTTCTTTCTGACATGTTTATATAAATTTCTATTGACATCCACATTTAATTGGATAATTAATAAGGTTTATTTGCCATTGCTTGTTAGGTCATCGGTACCAGGCTGTGCTTTTAATCCATAACCCAATGATGAAATTTCAGACTGGTCCAAATTGGATGTAGTTGCAGAAAATAGTTTGAACTTGGTGAAATATTTTTGAATTTGGATCTGTTCAAATTTTTGTCATATCTAGTAATGGGTTAGGCGTGTTATAGAAAGCTGAACATTGCCTTGTCCTGATAGCATTATTTTGGATGGTATGGTGTAGAAATTAACCCTTGTCATGCTGAACCTGGAATATTCCTGTTTTGTTAAGTGGTATAGACAAAGATCAGCCTTCATTTAAGTGCAGGATAATCTTATAAGTGCAGGAGGATCTTAGCCTTCACCATCGGATTGTCCATTTTTAAGTCAGATTTATAATAATTCAACCCATTACCAAACAACAAAATTTAAGACCAGTCCAAATTCAAAGAAGTTGCAGATGACCTTTTTTTGTTGATGAAATTTTGAAAATCTTTATCTTTTTGGGTAGGAAACATTGTGGATAATGAAAAAATTACTTGAAACAAGCAATTTTTCTTGGGGGAGTCTAAAAGTGTCATTGTTTTCGGAATGGGTTGATTTCATTTTCAAATGAAAACCAATACTTTCCATGCTTTCACCCCTGGGATTTTTGTGCCATTTTTAAAAGTATTTTATTCAGCATGACAAGAAAAAAAAAGCTTTGGAAAACATTTTTGGAAAATGGAGGAATTTCTTGTTACAAGCAATTTCTTCATTATCCACAATGTTTTCTACCCAAAAAGAATAAAGAGTCAAAACATTCTCTTTAAATTATTGTCTTCAACTCCTTTTCATTTGGACCAGTCTAAGATTTTGCCATCTAGTAATGGGTTTACTGCAGTGAGTGTTGTCTAAAACCAATTGAAATTGTAATAATGACAAGTAGGTTTGGGTGATGCATTATAAATTGATTATTTTAAATATCTATGACAAAGCAAACTTATATCAGGAAAATTAATGGCTTAAATGTTTTGAGAGTTTTCAATATCAGAATGTGAAAAGTGTAAACATTTTATTTTTCCATTTTAATTGTAACTTGTGATTATCCTGGGTGTAAAGTTTAACCCATTACCAACATTTAGACTGGTCCAAATTGAAAGGAGTTGCAGACAACAATTAATAGTCTATGAAATTTTAGATTTTTTAAACTTTCTGGGTAGAAAACATTTTTGAAAAGGAAGAAATTGCTTGTTGCATAATTTCTTCATTTTCCACAATGTTTTCCTGATTTGTTTTCTTTTTTGATTTGCATCAAAAAGCATCATTCAGTGGGAATTGGTTAACCCTTTCCTGGACAAATCCAGGATTTTACGTCACTGTGATTTTATACTTGAGAAAACATGGTGGAAAAGGAGAAATTGCTTGTAACAAGCAATTTTTCCTTTTCCCACAATATTTTCTACCACATAGGATGGTCAGATTTCAAATTGCATGCATATTTCATTGTCGTCTGCAACCTCTTTCAAATTGGACCAGTCTAAAATTTCATAAAGCTGGAAGGGTTAAGCTGTCCAGTGACCTGTCGGAGGTCAGTGGGCATATCCAGCAATCTGTCAACTGCAACATCGTATTTTAACTATCCAAGTCAATTATGCTTGGTTGCATTCTTCATTTTAGTGTCAAATTATGCACAGTTCGTTTGAAGAATATTAATTTATTACTGAAAAATATTCATTTCATTTAAATTACAATAAATTAGTTACAGATTTGACAATTAACATGTTGTTAAACTGTCAATTTTTTAAAAAATCATGACCATGTTATGTAAGAAGCATGCATAATTATTGTCTCCATATACTAATTTGTTCATTGTTAAAATTTCTTACAAAGGAGTTTAACAAAGTGACCATATTAACCCTTGTCATGCTGAAACCCGGAATATTCTGGTTTTAGCAGGAAGTATAGACAAAGATCAGACTGCACATAAGTGCAGTCAGATCTTAGTCTACACCTTCTGCCTGTCCTTTTGAAACCAGAGTTGTTCATGAAAGTAGTTTTAACAGTAGTATTGACAACTGAACCACTTCCACCAGTGCTTTCAGACCTTTGATTTTAATACAATTCTTTAAAGGATTTTATTCAGCATGATAAGGGTTTATGCAAGGAAAAAACTTTGATATACAATGCCACATTTTTATATTCTAAATAGATACACTTAAAGTACTGGAAAACAATGTTAGAAAAGGAAGAAAATGCTATACATGATGATAGCCAGAGTTTTCTTCTTAAATTGTCACAAACATACAGATAATTATGGCTACATTTGATCAGTTACCTACTGCCTCTTTCAGTTGGGGCTAGTCTTGAATTCTGTTGTTTGGTTGTCAACATCTGATTCTTTTGACACTTTGTATTTCACTCCTGATACTGGAAAAATTTTACTTGAAGCTTTCATAAGAGTCAGATCTGTAGGAAGCATTTCATCATTCGGGTGGCTAACTTTGAAACATTACAGGGAAATAACCCTTTCCTGTACAAACCCAGGATTTATATTGTTGCGATTTTATATTTGAGAAACATTGTGGAAAAAGAAGAAATTGCTTTTAACAAGCAATTTCATCTTTTTCAACCATATTTTCTACCACATTGTATGGTTTCATTACAAATTTTTATTGTCGTCTGCAACTTCTTTCAATTTGGACCAGTCTAATATTTCAAGGAACGGGAAAGGGTTAAATAAGGAGTTGAGGTGAATTGCTAAGTGCTCATATGCAAAAAAACTAATTGGGGCCTAGTCAGCTTAGTACAATCCCCACCCGCTGTTACTTACATGTTACTTAGCATGGGAAACTACTAGTGTTGTTTTGATATTTGCCTAGAGACTTACTCTACCTGCAACCACAGCTTGGCACACTACATATCAGGCTGTTCAGTCACCCAAATGTCAGCTTATCCACTCTGTATGTCAAAGATTTTGATCCTGAACATCAAAAAAAGATTATGTTCTTGTTCAAAATTAGGGTAAAAATTACTCAATCGCATAAACCCATTCCCATACAATATTGTATGCCCTTGAAGAATTATATCAAGGAAATCATTATGATAAAATGAGAAATTGCTTGATACAAGGAATTTCTCCTTTTATCATAATGTTTTCTACCCAATTCAGCTCTTAATTTTCAATTTCAAGGCAATTTGAAATGTCGTCTGCAACTTCTTTCAATTCAGACCAGTCCAAAATTTGGTTGCATGGTAATGGGTTAAATGAGTTATGAGTGTTAAATTAACACACTTTCCTGTTTTGTTTTGTTGTTGTTGTTGTTTTTAAATTTTGACTTGTCTATATTGATAGAGGTCACAGACAACAATGAAAATTTAATACAATTTGAAATGAAACCATCCCATGTTGTGTAGACAATATTTTGGGAAAAGGAGAAATTGCTTAATACAAGCAATTTCTTCTTTTTTCACAATATTTTCTCCAGTATTAATTCATAGCAATGTAAAAACCCGGGTTTGTACAGGAAAAGGTTAAGCAATGAGAAAACAGTTATTTTGTTAAAAAAAAATGAGATGAAAAGAATGGGTGTATTCTGATTTGAGTTAATGTACAATAGGAACTTTAATGGACCCCAATAATGCCTAGTAATCATACTAATGACATACTTGACTTCTTTATTTTAGTTCAAATTCTTTTCAAAAAGAAAATATAATAGCAAGCCTAACCTCGCCATTTAAATTGTTTAAAAGCAATTTATGTAATAATGACTTGTCATTTTCAAATCAAAATTAATTTGTTTTCTCCCAGTGGGATTTTTTACCATTGCATCAAATTTTTGCTAATGATGAAATTTAAATAAAAAAGTTGTTAGGAAAGGAACAACTGCTTGTTACAGTCAAATTTTCCTTTCTTCACATTGTCCTTTTACCCTAATTAGTACTTAAAGTGGCTCTTTTACAGATTATGAACAATTACTGTAATGATTTCAGACATTTGAAAGAAGGTGATAAAGCTGATTTTGTAATGAAAGCTGATTTTGTAATGAAAATGACTGTTCTTAACTTAAAAAAAAAAAAAAAAGAAAAGAAGCATAAAATATTTGGTGTTACGAAAATGGAAATGGAATCCATTGGGTAAACACATTATCCGTTGGTTGATCCAGAAATTGCCTAATTTGTGGTTTCCATGACATAACAATTATGTCATTGGCTTCCGCTAGCAATTCAGTCTTTATTGACTTTACCTGAAGACTAACGACATCATCATAATTGTAAGTTTCGATGTTTCAAAGGAGGGCATAGGTTAGATATCGCTTAAAGAATTAATTTATAGTGAATTTTGTAGATTTTATACGAGAAAGATAATTCATAGAGAAAATGTGTTAACCCTTTCCAACACAGCAAAATTTTAGACTGGTCCAAATTGAAAGAAGCTGCAGACGACAATTTCAAGTTGATGGAATTTTGAATTTTTTCGTCTTTTTGGATAGAAAACATTGTGGATAATGAAAAATTGCTTGATACAAGCAATTTCTTCATTTTCAACAATGTTTTCCAAAGCTTTTTTCTTGAGGGGGCGTAAAAAGGAGGGATTGAGTTGGAATGTGTTAAGGTAGAATCCCAGTAATACACTTTTTTGAAGGACATCTTGATGACCACATCAGGGTTTCTCGGGTGATGTCATAACATTTTGATTTCACTATAATTACTATAATGACATATTGACTACATCATATTACTATCATCTGCGAGCAAATAGAGAGTTATGAATTTAGCCGAAGATTTCCGATGTTCAAAAATGGCGCATGACAGTTATTCTACCTCAATAACTTGGAAAATCAGAAAATGTTCCTACATCAAATTTTCATGAGTATCCGTTCAAGATCCACTTTAATCCTTTCCTGGTTAATCCCTGGATTTTACGTCCGTGAGTTTTCATACTTGAGAAAATATTGTGGGATAAGAAGAAATTGCTTGTGGCAAGCAATTTCTTCTTATCCCACAATATTTTCTACCCTATAGGTTGGTTACTTTTCAAATTGCACTCACTTTTAATTGTTGTCTGCAACTTCTTTCAAATTGGACAAGTCTAAAATTTCAAAAACAGGAAAGGGTTAACTATCAAAGCATACATTTGTATTTGAATCATTTGCATTTTCTTTGAATTTGGACAATTCAAAAATCTTCTTGTCTGGTATCTGTTTAACCCATTACCACTCAAGAAAGTTTTAGACTGGTCCAAATTAAAGAAGTTGCAGACGACAATTTAAACTTTATGAAATTTTAGATTTTTTTCACCTTTCTGGGTAGAAAACATTGTGGAAAATGAAGAAATTGCTTGTTTCAAGCAATTTCTTCATTTTACACAATGATTTTCCAATTGTTTTTCTTGAGGGGCGTCCAAAAGTGTCACTGTGTGAAAATGGGTTCATCAAGTTCCCTCACAATTTTTGGTTAACTTTTAGAAAATGATGAAATTGATTGTTACAAGCAAATTCTTCATTATCCACAATGTTTTAAAGCAAAAAAGACATTTTTTTTTTTAAATTTCAAAAACTTGAAATACCTCATCTGTAACTTCTTTGAATTTGGAACAGTCTAAAAATTTGTTGTATGGGAATGGGTAATGAATGATGGTTGATTTTAACAAGATTTGGTTCTGGTTCAATCCCTTCAAACACAATACCACTTTCTGACGCCCTTGGAAGACACTGGAAAATAGAGAAATTGCTTGTTACAAGCAATTTCTTCATTAAGCACAATGTTTTCTTCCTCAAAAGACTTTTTTTTAAATTTAACTCAAAATTGTCGTCTGCAACATCTTTCAATTTGGACCAGTCTAAAATTTTGTTGTCTGGTTATGGGTAAATTACAAATCATTCATACCTCAATGAAAACAAACAAACATCTTTTCATTTCTTATAATTGAATATTATCTAGGTATAAATCAAAGATTTAAGAAAAAAAAGCCAGTTTGAAATGCTTGTGTTGTTACTTATAATGAACAAGCATACAAAATATTTCTTTGCTCTTGATTTTTTTATAAATGTATGAAACATTTTTTTTCAGCCAATCAGAATGCACAAATCTTGATAAATACAACTTAACCCCTTGCCATATAATTTTTTTAGACTGGTACAAATGCAAAGAAGTTGCAGATTTTAGCAATTCTTTGTTTTCCACAATGTTTTACAAGCTTTTTTTCTTGAGGGAAGTAATAAAGCGGAATTTTGCATGGAAATGGGTTAAAATGAATTATTATCAGTTAATTAACTGTAGACCAAACACAATATTTTGTTTTAGAATAAAAATGACTTAAAGTGGTTGGAGTTTTTTTTATTTTCCATTTCATCCACTTTGTAAATTACATAATCAAGATAGATTAAGCATCAGAGATAATTTTCAGTCTCAAATTTTCTGTTTTATATGTATGTTTTACCTTTATTTTCAAAAGGAGACAATATTTCAAATATGTCTCTGAACATGAGCTGCTAATCATTTCTATTGCTTTGTTGTTTTTTAACCTCATCACCAAATGAAAATGGAAAGACATTGCAGAAAACTTGTCAAATTGTGTATAGAAAGAAAGAAAATGAAATACACTGCAGCTCCACTATAACGCTGTTGGTGGGGTCCAAGAAATGAAACAGCGGAAGAAGTGGAGTTATTATGCTATAACGCTGTCTCCCCCCCCCCCCCTTGCCGTAACTGAAATTTTCAACCGTGGGAATCAGAACTAAATACCCGATAATTCGTGGTAAAATTCCCTTTAATAAGTTTAATTCTAAACACGTTACTAGTCGGGAAATGAAATACAACAACTGTAGATACGAGATTTTAGCAGAAACCGACGAAATTCAGCGTGCGGAGAATTAATTTCTATCCTTACCTTCCCGGTCTATCAGGATTTAATAATTTCTACAGGTCTATAAATTGTGGTTCTCTTTCTCCCAATATTAAGAAGCTAGAACTTTTACCCGAGACATGTTTTATTAAATATTTCCATCCTTAGTCAAAAGGGGATAAAATCTAAGTATTCCGCATAGCGACGTCCCCTTGGAGACCGACGAGTTGTTGAACACCTGGGGTTACTGAAGCGTTGAGAAAATGTCGCGTGGATCGACCTTCGAACCTCTATCGCGGTAATGGACTTGGTCTAATTTTTTTACCATTGTTAAAAATACGGTAACAATAAACCGAAAAAGAACTCTATCTGAAGCTAGTCATTTACGAATCGGGAATTAATACCGACCAGTTGCACGTATAAAAAACTGGATTGAACTTTGTAGCGGCTAACTTTTAATCGTAAAAATAAAGGTCATAATAATCGAAAAATATCCGAGACGGCGGAATGTCTGGTTTCATAACGACAAGAGTAAAAAATTCGGTCAGCAAGAAGAATTCTCACGGGGTACGCGTCTGGCAACTCCGGAAACTTTGCCATAAATAGCTGAACATCTGGCGGCGGGACCTTTGATCACCTTTCCTCCCTCAGAATAAAATAAACTGTACCCAAAAAACCTTGACTTCAAAATTGTCGACGAGCTTTAAGCCGTGTGTTTGATCATACAGAATGGCATTAAATTTTCGGATTATTGAAAGAAATGCGGAAAAATGACGGTATTTTATTTAAATCTACTTATATTATCTATCTCGTTTCGGATGAGAATCTTCCGATATTGTGACATTTACAATTCAAGTTCACGTATTTTCTGTATTTAGCGAAAACGTCGCAACTACGACTGATTGTTTTCAAAGCACATTGTTGCGTTTTTATCTTGAAGCCACTATCCTCTACGAGCTCCGGATACCAGCAATCTATGAAGTGATATAAATAGTAGGCTCGAGTCAATTTGTCTAATTTCACACTCGCGCATTACTTTAAGAACACGTCCTACCGGGGACTGATGAAATTTAAGAACGCCGAGTGTAAAACAGTCTGATATTTTAATCGCACAACCTTCAAGGTTTGTAACTGAAGGATACTGAGTTGCGGCCTATTCTCTATTAATTTAGAAAATATAAAAGACCTCATGCATTGATCATCTCAATGTCAAACAGTAAGACCAAACAATAAAACAGATTTTGTAAATTGAAACACTACGCGTGTCTTCAATCTAACAAAGCAATTACCTCTGAAGTCATGCTTTAATGACCAGGACCGTCCACATAAGGTGTTAAAAACTTACCTGGCTTCGGGTAATTATCGATTTTTATGTGCAACCCTTTTTCTTCGAGCGGGCCGAAGACGGGATGAAAAAAATCGCAGCCTTATCAGCATTAACATCGTATCTAAGCATCTGCAACCCGAAATGCCCCCCCCCCTCCAAAATTTTGGGAGCCAAGCATACCCCGCGTTATAATGGAGTCAGCGCTGTGCCCGGTAGCGTTATAGAGGAGTTGCAGTGTATTTGGAATGGGAAAAATGGAGGGATTTCTCCTTGTCCTAATATTTAATTTTCTTGAAAATCAATATTTCAGAGGTGTCAAAAGAAGGGAATGATTGGAAATGGGTTAACCTGTTCATACACATTGACGCTATTTGATGCCTCTCAAGAAAAACAATCTGTAAAATATAGCAAAAAATGAAGTAATTGCAATTTCTTCATTTTACACAATGTTTTCTACCCAAACAGTTGAAAAATCGAAAAATTTCATAACCTTGTTCATAAGATTGTTACAAGGAATTTCTTCATTTTACACATTGTTTTCTTAATTGTCAACTGAACAATCAAATCACTAACTTCTGTCTACCGCCACAATTTTTGTCTGACTATTTATAAATCGGGCAACATGTTGTACAGTAACTGCTTCCATCTTACCCATTTAACCACACAATCCAAACATTTAACACCTAAAGAGCCGCCGTCATAGCGCAGTTGGTAGCAAGTCGGACTGTCAATCTAGAGGTCCCGGGTTCGATCCCTGAAGGAGGCACTCATCCTTTTCGACTATTTGTCTCTCACCAATGGGTTGATAATCGTAGACCTATGTGGGATAGCAGCTGGAGGCTAGGAAAGGATGTAATGGTAGTACTGGTGTGAGAAATACCAGGATTCCATTGTTAGGTGCTCCAGCCGCCGCAATATAACTGAAAGATTGTTGAAAGCGGCGTAAAACCCCATCCAAACCATTAACACCTAAAGAAATCAGATTTAAAAAAATATTATGAATATTATCTAGCAATTAGCCTTTTCTCACAATGTTTTCTACACTATTTGGCACTTATTTTACAATTTTAAAGCAGTTTGAAAATTTGTCTACCGAGAAAGTTGAAACATTAACCCATGACCAGACAGCAAACTTTTAGACTAGTCCAAATTAGAAAGAAGTTGAAGACGTCAATTTTAAGTAGGTGAATTTAAGAAAATTTTTGCCTTTTAGGGTAGAAAACATTGTGGACAGTGAAGAAATTGATTGTAACAAGAGGTTTCTTCAACAAAATCAATGCTTTCTCAAGCTGTTCTTTTAACTAGACGGCACTATTTTTAGACAAATTGAAAGAAATTGCAGGGGAAAATTTAAAATTTATGAAATTTTAGATTCTTTAAAACTTTCTTGGTAGAAAACATCAAGTAAAATGAAGAAATTACTTGCTTCAAATTATTTGCCATCAGAGGTGTCAGAAAATGTAATTGTGTGGGAATGGCTTTAATTTTTTTTCACTACTGATGAAAATGTTGGATAAATTGCATATTTCAATGCTCTTGTGTTGCAGGTTAGACTATCGACATCCAAAGGGTGAATTCTCCCCCAGGGATATATTAATGACCTGCGATTGAAGACAACATTTGTCAAAATGTAAATTGTTCCTGACAAATTATTCTATAAGCCATTGAAAGTAATTATACTTAAATAATCGACCATTTAAAATACTTGAAAATGTCACTGCTAGTAACTCAGGAAAAAACAATCTTATATTGAATTGTGTACTCACACCTCAGCAAACGGCTTTGTTTGTTTGAATTGGGTTTAACCCAACATTTAACAGTATTTTAGTCAGATCGTAGAGGCTTCACTCCAGTGCTACCACTACATCCTTTCCGTGCCCCCAGCTGCTCATCCCAAGTTTTTGATTACCCACCCATTGGTGAGAAATGTCAGAAAGGATATTTGCCATGACTAGGATCAAACCCTTGACCTCTACCAACTGTGCTATGGCCACAGCACAGGGTTAGGCACTAACTTATGTGAATGTATGGCAAAAAGGCTTATACATGCACTTTCATATGCTCATTTACTTCATGTCAGTTAGAGATAAGTCATTGCAATTCAAGCATACTTATATGGATGGGTACTTTCTTTTATGCAAATTTTTTAGTATTTAGCATATTGATGGGTCAGTGCAAAAACAGTTGTAACTGCCTATGACCATAGGCAGTTACAACTGTTTAGTTTATACAAATTTATTTTAGTTAGATTGCAACAAAAGCTTCAAGCTTTCGACTTTGATCTTTTCTCATAAGACCTAAACACTAGACTTGCATACTTCTTTTTCAATAATGTTTTTCAGATTTAAGTGTCTCTGTAGTGTTTGTACCTTGGAAAATCATGTTATGACTAGTCATGCATGGATTCTAACCTACAAGCAGTCACCACCATTCCCACTCAATCCCTCCTTTTTACGCCCCTCAACGAAAAAGCTTTGGAAAACATTGTGGAAAATGAAGAAATTGCTTGGATCAAGCAATTTCTTCATTATCCACAATGTTTTCTATCCAAAAAGTCAAAGAAAATTTAAATTCTACCAACTTGAAAATATCCCCTGCAGCTCCTTTCAATTTGGACTGGTCTAAAATTTTGTTGAGTTGGAATGGGTTAATTAGGTGTTTGGTCTTGCATTGACCCACTACAGTTTACCTATGATATGGAATATTGCAGTAGTGCCTTGGAGATGTGAAGTAAGAGGGTTCTAGTTTGTCTATCAAATGCATTCAATGTTAAACCATGCTGTAATTACCTCATGTCTTTGTCTTAAGTCCGAGTATTAACCAATTTTTCCTCAATCGTTAGTACATGTTTATCTCAGTTGCGGCTATTTCGGATGTTTATCTTGTGCATACTGGGAGTTGTCAAAATTGCCATGTCTAGTCATTTCTTTGAATTATTCAATATAAAGTCATCTATTTTATTATTCAATGTACCTGTCTGCAATTTTAGGCTTTTCCCATGTTCTGTTCATAGTCTTTTGAGTATTCTTTCATTTTAGAAAAGGTAATATTCTCGAGTTTTCTAACCATCGGGTGACTGCATAAGAATGCACAAGATTTATTGTGCAGTGTGCAGTTGTGCACTGCACAATGCTTTTGTGCATTATTGCTGTGCACCATGGTGATGTGAATTTTACTCTTTTACACAAATTTCAGTGTGCAATTCTGTGCACTGACTTTACCTATATAAGGGCAATGCACGATAAGTAAGCATCTATTGACAGTTGAAAATTAGAAAGTAAACCCATATTATTTTTTTTTGGCATTGAGTTAGATTCTTTTTTTTTTTTTTTAAGAATAGTCAAATTTAAGCACTTGTATCATAATTAATCGCAAAAAGGGGTTGAAAATTGAAAGTTTTGAAACCATTTTACTTCAACTTTAACTTCAGGATCAACTAATAGGGCAGATATATAGTTCTGTAGTCTTCTTGTCGCTGGTCAGCATTGCAATGTAGTAAATACACAAGTACGGCAGCACCCTACCAGATTGAGCCGAGATTACTACAACATCATCATGATGTTATTCATCTGCATAATGACAAGGTTATAGAGATTTTCGACAAAAGAAATCATAATTTGTCCTTTATTTTTGGATAAAAAAAGAGAGAAAACAATTGTTTGTTTGAGTGTAAGACCTTCATATCTTTCATTTTATGACCAAAAAAAGCTATATCTTCACTTGTGGCTCGGCCACTCATGAAAATATAGCTTTTGTTGTTCACTCAATTAAAGATAAATCAATCTTACTTATTCTCTATTTCTATTCCCACTAATTGATGAAATAAATCCTATAAAGGGAAGTTTAATTTTTGCTTGCTGAATAGAAAAGAAAATGATGGAGAGAGCTATTAAATTCAAAGAAAAAAAAAAGCATTTTCTGTTACCACATGATCTCGCTTTTTAAAACACTGTAGAAAATTTTCTATGAGAAGCATTGTGAGAACAGTAGCAATTTCTCCTTTTCTATAAATGTTTTCTGTCCAAAATTGCAATTACTTTCTAGTATAGCACACTTGTATTTGTCGTCTGCAACATCTTTAGGATTAGTCTAAAAATTTGTTGGAATGGTAACAGGTGAACCCATTCTCACTCAATAACCCCCCCCCCCTTCCCCCCAAAAAAGCTTTGGAAAAAAATGTGAAAAATGTCTTTTCCCAAGTAATTTCAAGTAATTTTTGCAATGCTTTAACCTCAGAAGACAAAAAAACCTAACAGATTTCATCAAGTTAAAATTGTCATCTGCAACTTACTTGAATTTGGACCTGTCTTAAATTTGTCATCAGGTAATGGGTTAGTAGATGTATCTGGTTGAAGTCGTATCATTAATGAAGAGTATGAAGTTAAAAGATTTCTTATTTCTTTATGAATAAAACTTGATTTGCATAGGTTACCAAAAGGTTTTTAAAATGACATCATAAACTCATTAATGTGATGAAGGGGGTGATTTGCATGTGAATCATCATAATTGCACAAAAAATGAAAAATACACCATCTTTTTGCATCCCCCCAAAACCTCATGAAAGTAAATAAAAACTGATTTTTTGACAGATTAGGATTAAACACCCTGTTTGATCTGTTGAAGATAATAGGATATTCTAGAGGTTAACCAATTACCAAACGGCGAAATTTTAGACTTGCCCAAATTGAAAGGAGTTGCAGACGACAAATTTTAGATTTCTTTAACTTTCTTGAAAGAAAATATTGTGTAAAATGAAGAAATTGCTTGTAACAAGCAATTTCTTCATTTTACACAATATTTTCCCAATTGTTTTTCTTGAGGGGCGTCAGAAAGCTTCGGGGGGTTAACCCATTCCCACATGGTAGAATTGTAGAATAGTCCAAATTGAAGGAAGTGACAATCAGAAGTTTATGAAATTTTACGTGAATTTGTCATTTTGGGTTGAAAAAATTGTGGGAAATGAAGAAATTGCTTGTTACAAGCTAATTCAAGGGGCATCAGAAAGTGGCATTGAGTTGGAATGGGTTAAGACGATAAAATATTGTTGATACTTATAAATTGAACAAATACTTCATTAGTTGAGCCATCGTCTGCTCTAGCAGTCAACATGGTGCCTATATTCGACTATCCATTGCCTCATAGAACAATGAATTATATTTGAAAGAGTTTGGAGACACAAAACTGGGTGTGTTTCAGAAAACGTATGCCATCGTAATTTGGAACTAACTAGGGTTACTTTATCCCTGTGATATTTTACTTGAGAAAACATTATGAAGAAAGGAGAAAATACTTCTTTTCCCACAATGTTTTCTATCATATTGGATGGATACTTTTTTGAATCATACTTAATTTATGGTATCGTCTGCTACTCCATTTTCATTTGACACACATTTTTAGTCATAATTTCTCCTTCTCTTTGCCTCAAATATTATCTAAATCTTTGTTAAGTATTAAAAGTTTTAATTTATAGAAAAGTAGATTTGATGAATGGCAAATACTTCATAAATTTAATGAATGGGTTTCTCTCTATAATATATGCAGATAGTATCGTCAAAGTTGTAAAGAAAGTATGACTCATGTACTATTAAGAACCCAATTTTACAGCTTTTGACAAGTTGCAATACTTTTTATGCATTTATTTTATTATTTTACCATTGGCTGTCAGTCTGTCTGCAAAGGTCTAGATAAGGGGAGTTACCCATTCCCACTCAGTGACGCTTTTAGACTCCCCAAGAAAAAAAGCTTCAGAAAACATTGTGGAAAATGAAGAAATTGCTTGTTACAAGCAATTTATTCATTATCTACAATGTTTTTTTCCCAGAAAGTTAAAAAAATTCCAAATTTGATAACTTTAAATTGTAGTCTGCAAGTTCTTTCAAATTGGGCCAGTCTAGGTCTGGTAATGGGGTAACAACATTCTAAAATCCTTCTTTCTCAACAAAACCCTATGTTGTGGGTAATCATTTGAATCGTCTTATCGAGACAATTTATATGAGTACCTACAACATAGGGTTTATTGCAGTATTGGTGAAGAATTTAAGTCTAAAATACGATTTACGCCCTCTATCTGTAGCTTTATGTCTGAAGGTAAAAAGTTTGATATAATTTTTTTTGAAAAATTTTTGGCCAGTAACATGTTACAAAAATTAGAATGGTTGGTTGAAGACCTAAAGGTTATAACTACAGCTTTAATAATCTGTAGTTACTTCATTTAAGTTGACAACCCATCAAAAATGTTTCAAAAAAATGTTGGCCTATGTCGGGAGTTAAAAAATCACACTAGGTTCAAATGATTTGTTTTATGGTTGTTTGATCTTTTAATGTCTGCTGTGATTGGTCTGTACTCCTATTAAATACAAACACATATTCTGTACATTCATTTCAATCTGCGAATGGATACAAGGAAAAGGTAATCTTAACTATTGTCATGTTGAATAAAATCCTTGCTCAGAAATGCATTAAAATCAAAGGGCTGGTGGCTCTGTAGGTCTGGTTGTCAGGGTCAATATTTAGTTTGGAAATTGATCTTATGAAAATAATCTGGTTTAAAAGGACAAGAAGGTGGTGTAGACTAAGGTCAGACTGCACATATGTGCCAATTGGAACTTAGACAGAATAAGTCCTTGAGCGAGTTCGTCTACTCATTTCTCACCTCTAAAACTGCAAGATAATGAAACTAGATTAATTTTCTGAGAACAGAATTTTCGATCATCATACTTGATAAATCTTTATTGTTAAAGTTTGAATCTAAGATGTATAAATTTAAATTACTATATTAAAGCAGTGTCTGTAACAAAACAAAGCCAATGCACATGTGATGGTCATTAACCCTTGTCATGCTGAACCTGGAATATTCCGGTTTTGGCAGGAGGTGTAGACTAAGATCAGACTGCACTTATGTGCAGGCTGATCTTAGTCTACACCTCCTGCTTGTACTTTTCCTGCCAGAGTTGTGTATGAAGTGGATTTATAAAAGAAATATTGATTTTTGTTTATGATTTCAGTGCTCTCAGCCCTTTGATTTGACAGTATTTCAGTAAGGTAATTTATTCAGCATGACAAGGGTTAAGAGACCAATAGTCAATGTACATATGAAATTTCTATAGACCAAATACCAATGCACATTTGATGGTCCTAGAGACCAACAGACAATGTACATAATTATGAAAGTTCTATAGACCAAATATCAATGCACATGTGATGGTCATTAAGAGACCAATAGTCAATTTACATATGAAATTTCTGTGGACCAAATACCTATGCACATTTGGTGGTCCAACAGTTAACCCCCTCCTTAACCCTTTCCTGTTTTTGGAAATTTTAGACTGGTCCAAATTGAAAGAGTTTACAGACGACAACGAAAATTTGATGCAATTTGAAATGAAACCATCCTATGTGGTCGAAAATATTGTGGGAAAAGAAAAAATTGCTTGTTACAAGCAATTTCTTCTTTTTCCACAATGTTTTCTCAGGTATAAAATCACAGCCATGTAAAATCCCGTATTTGTACGGAAAAGGGTTAAAACCATAAGGAAGTAGGCGCAACCGGCTCTTGTGACTTATTTTTTGCAGAACACATTTATACCCCCTTAAACTGTGTATTAAGGAGTTAGCTTGCCAATTGATCGGTTGGTTGGTCTGTCCATCGGTAGCTTTTACCTTGTTCTCTGAATTTCACAGCTATTTCTCCATGGATTTGATTCAAACTTCAAAGGTAGACTCAGAATTAAGCTATGATTTGCATATCCTATTTTGGTTATTGCCCTTTTATTTTTTCAAACTTCACAGGTAGACTCAGTAGCAGTAGGAGATTTGCATATCCTATTTTGGTTATGGTCCATTTCCTTTTTATAGAGTTATGGCCCTTTGATGAAAAATCTTGTCCGCTCATTTTTTCTTTAACTAATATGTAAATTTGATTCAAACTTTTAAGGACTTAGCCAAATCCCACATTGTAACCTGCAAATAGATATTTGACTCTATTGGGATTCAAACCAGGGACCTCTCTGTCCCAAAGCAAGCGCTCTACCATGTAACGTGAAAACTATCTTGTATGGCAGAGTAATATAAGCCCCCCTTATACAGAACCAGGCTTTGGAAATTCTTCCATGAATCTTCTATATTTAACATCATCAACTTCTGGAATATAACCACCATCACATGTGGGATGTTTGTGTTGGTTGCCAAAATGTACCCTGCAAATAACTATTCAACTTCGCTGGGATTCCAACCAGGGATTGCTCTGTCCCAAAGCAAGTGCTCTACTACATCGCTACTAAAACTAGCTTGTACTACAAGGTAGTATTATAAGCACCTCTTATACACCACCTGGCTACACAATTATAAGAGATGCTTTTTGATGCCCAAAGAAAAGAGCTTGAGAAAACATAGTAATTGAAGAAATTGCTTGTAACAAGGAAACTGTATTTTTCCTTCAATTTTTCTTCCCAAAATGACAAAAAAAATATCAAAGTGAAATCAATGTCTGCAATTTCTTTCAATTTTGAACAGTCTAAAACCTTGTCATCTGGTGATGGCTTAAAGACAGCATTGTTGAAATTCAGATTTCATATTTTATCTGTTTCTTTTCAGAATGGACTTATCCGGACCAAGAAAAGTGATTACATAATAGAACCTTTAAAAGATGTTTCCGTACATGGGGCCTCGGGGTTTGTGGGTCAACCTCATAAACTGTATAAACGATCGGTAATGGGTACCAATAATCAGAGGAACTATGAGGCTAGAGTACCAGGTAATCAGCTTTGAAACTAGTAATCAATGTTGACAGATGGCTGGCAATAGCCACAGAGCTGTGACAGAACATTTCACTTTGATTTTAAAATATTACAAGATGGCAAAATTTTAGGTTGGTCCAACTTGGAAGAAGTTTCAGATGATGATTTAAACATTTCATGTTTTGTTAAATCTTAGACCTATCCAAATTCAAAAGTTTTGCAGACAAAAATTTGATTGGGATGAATTTGAAAAAGAACCATTCAGTAGGGTAGAATGTATTTTGGAAAAGAAGAAATTGCTTGTTACAAGCAATTTCTTCTTTTTCTACAATATTTTCTCAATTATAAATTCACAGAGAAGTAAAAACCAGGGATTGAACTGGTAAGGGTTAAGGTTTATGAAATTTTAGATTTTTCAGCTTTCTGGGTCGAAAACCTTGTGGAAAATGAAGAAATTGCTTGTTACAAGTGATTTCCTCATTTCATACAATGTATTCAAAATTGTTTTTCTTGGGGGGCATCAAAAGGCTTTATTGTGTGGGTATGGGTTAAATGGGGTTATTTTGCAAATTTTATGTTCAGTAACTTAACAAAACATAAAATGGTTGGTTGGCAACCTTAACGATATTTAAGTCGCCAAACCAGCAAAAATGCATTACATTATTGATGCCCAATGTCGGAGTTCAAAGTTCACTTCTGGTCTAAATGAATGGTTTGACTGGTCTATTGATTCTTTGATTGACAGCTGCAATCAATCAATTGACCAATCACAGCTGTCAACCAAGAAATCAACCAACTAATCAAATACTTCTTTCAGCCTGGAATTGAGCTTTGAATGGCAATATTTGCCCCCATTTTCATTTGGCTCTTTTGTTGGTTAGGCAACTTAAATGTCGCAACAACAGCTTATTCATGCTGTAGTTAAGATATTTAAGCCACCAACCAACGACATCATTATTTTGTTACATGCTACTGGCTATGGATTTTGCCAAATAACACTGTTTAGAATCAAAGCGGGACTTCCTGTTGAAGTCAATGGGCAGGACCTAGGGAGTAAGTGGGCATGGCCAGCAATTGGTCATTTATCTCTGGTCAAATAACAAAGATGTAACAGTAGGGGGCATCGGCATTATTGGTCAGAAGGGCAAGAGATAGGCCAAAATATAAGAAATGAGGAAATAGACTTCAAACACTTCCCAAACAATGCAGTTTTTCTACGATCCTCTAGAGTAGAGCTTTTGAAAAATGGTGAAATGTGAAGAAATTGCTTGCTATAAGCAATTTCTTATTATAAGCAATTTCTTCATATTCAACATGGAATTAAAAGATTTTAAATATTTCATTGACTCCAAATTGTTGTCTGTAGCTTCTTTGAATTCGGTTTGTTTGTTTGTTTGAATGGGGTTTGATGCTACTTTTAAAAGTATATCTGTCATATTCTGCATCTGGAGCACATAACCATGGATTCATAGCATTTCTCACACCAGTACTACCACTACATCCTTTTTAAGCCTTAAGCTGCTCATCCCACTAAGGTTTACAATTATCCACTCATTGGTGAGAGAAGGTCATCAAGTAAACTGTTGTTTATAGCCTTTTGTTTATGATGTGTGAATCATTATTTCAATTGACAAAGAAAAAGATTCATAAATAAGTAAACCATTTGTTATAATTTTAATTGTTAATCATTATTGAATCATGGAGTTGTGGGACAGGTTTGACTGTATAATGAGCTAGTCCTGAATCATTCTTTTTGATGGTTGCATGATTGTTTTTGTCACATGGAAAGACAAATTTGACCTCATTTTGACAAACTGTTGGTTTTTATGCTACAGTTATCAAATATACATTAGCATATGACACTGAATAAAAATTGGTGTTGGGGGCGTTTGTATTGTATTTTATTCTTTGGCAATCTTGTTTCAATGTATTAATCTTCAACATAAACCACACACTCAATAATATTGTTAATAAATTGTATTGATAATCTGATTGTTGGTGATTTTGAAAAATTACAAACTCTTAGTCATGCTGAACCTAGAATATTCCTGTTATTGCAGGATATGTAGAAATAGATCAGCCTACAAACACTTATAGTCTGATCTTAGTCTGCACAACCTGTTTGTTCCTTTCAAACAACAGTTGCTTATGTGACTAATTTCAAAACAAACATTAATCAACAGCCAGTGTTTCCAGTACTTTTATCCCTATGATTTTAATGCAATTCTAAAAAAGGATTTTATTCAGCATTACAAGGGTTAACATATTAGTGCAACATTATTGTCAATCATATTGAAAGAATATTGGGCCTCATAAGTAATAATAGCAAGAATTTGCAGCTGATCTTTGAAATGATTGGTAAAGCTAAAAGGATCATATTTGATGTGCCAAATCTATCATCAACTTAGAAATTAACTGTCAAGGTCAGTGTAAGCAATCAAGGTCACATTTACAAAATTTGCCCTTAAACATTAGATTTTTATGTCACTTTTTAAGCAGATTTATAGAAACAATTTACTCTTTTATTCATTAGCATTGTGGATGCACCTCATTGATTATGACAAGGTCTTGGTTAAATTATTCCCACACAATGACTTTTTGTTGCACCCCCCCCCCCTCAAAAAAAGCAGTAAAAACATGGACAATGAAGAAGTTGCTTGTTACAAGCACTTACTTCATCAACCACAATGTTTCCAACGTCAAACAACAACAACAAAAAAAATAAGATTTTCATTATCTAAAAATTGTAACCTGCAATTTATTTTTTTTTGGACTAGTCTAAAATGTTGTTATCTGTAATGCATTAAGTTATAAGATTGTTGTTTACACCCACTTACACTTAAACGTATTTACGTAACAGTTGTCCTTTCAAAAGCTTTGTGGCAGTGAATTGTGGAGTGGCCTCTCCGTCACCCAAATTCTATCATTAGAACGCTCTCATAAACAGTGTCTTAAACACATACAGGGAATGCCCGTGTACACCTACTCCTTTAGTCCTCAGCTGTCTAAAAATGTTCCCCCTTGAATCTTATATAGATAAGAGAAAACTCATTATATTTGGTCAATTGTGTAGAATCACCACAGATAAGAAATTGAAAACAATGTTTGTCAGTAGATTAATTTGGCTTATGGACAAACCACGAAGTCTAATCGTATTTATGCCTGACATATATAGTATTTTGGGAAAATATAGTTTAACTTAAATGTTTTATACAACTATTTGAAAGATTCAGTATTTCTATCCAAGAAACAGATCGTGAATATGGCGATTGAAACTTATACAAAATATCAGTTAATGTCAACAATAGTAATTAATGAAAGTCTTGTGCATTTTACAATAGTTCACAATGACTTCAATCCATGTAATTTGTGGATTTTCAGTAAGATTTACAGGAGTCAACTGACATATTGTCAAACTGCTATGAAAGTACTCTCCAGGTTATTTATTGCTAAATACCCAATACTGTGCACTCTTGAATCTTAATCTTGAATGTAATATTACTGTAGAATGTATACCAACACATTTAGTTTTGTTTTGTCCTATCCACGAAGACTTACGTGAGCAAATGTGGGTAAGTCTACTGAAAACCCTTGGACATAAGAACTTCTCTAAATTCTGTGAACTATCCTCAAATCTACAATTGATTGAGCTGCTATCAGGTTGTATTTCGTTTAACTCGTCCGATGTTGATCGAACATATAATTTCAAACAAGTAATAAGGTATATTTATTTACTAGCCATGAGTTTGAGCCTTTACAAAGGTTAATCGCACTCAATCTGATGCTGTATAAACATTCGTAGGAAAGTAGCATGTATTGAAAAAATGAAAATATATGTCTTTAGTTAATTGTTTGCATCATGTACTACTTTGTACTTAAAGAAGAAATTGCAGTCTAACGCTGGTCTGTATGACTAGTCTTAGTCTAAATCTACAATATCAAAATAAAAAAGGAAGAAGCTTAAATGGTAGCAGATTGAAATAATTTTCGAATCTATCAATCAATTATATGTATATAATTAATGTATTATACCAGTAGATATGAATTTATGCGTACTTTACACTGACTTTGTACAATATTTATACTTGGATGTATGTTTTCTTCATAATATGTGTATGATAGTCATGTGCTCTTCAATTTTGGAGGAATAAAAGATTATCTATCTAGTATTCAAAAATATCTTTGTATTCCATATAGTTGACAACAATAATATATAACATTTTATGCAAATTGTTACCAGCTTTAACATTTTTTTAGCCCTTCACCAGATGACAAATTTTTATTATAATTCAAATTTAAAGGTGTTGCTGGCAAAAATTAAAGTTTGTGAAATTTTAGATTTTTATGCCCCTGCATCGATAGATCGGGGGTATATTGTTTTACTGGTGTCCATCTGTCTGTCTGTCTGTCTGTCTGTCTGTCCGTCCGTCCGTCTGTCTGTCTGTAAAAAATTAACCTGCCAATTTTCCTATAACTTCAAACCTGATTAAGTTACAATGCTAATATTAGGGTATGTAGATAGGTCTCAACAAGGCGCAACTGGGGAAGGTCATTTCATCAAGGTCAAGGTCAAAATTCTAACCCTTTTCCCTAAAACTTTACTCAAAAACTTAACCTGCCAACTAAACATTTTCCTTTAACTTCACTCCCAATTAAATTACAATGCTAATATTTGGTATGTAGATAGGTCTCAACAAGGTGCAATTGGGGAAGGTCATTTCATCAAGGTAAAGGTCAATATTCTAACCCTTTTCCCTGAAACGTTCTGAAAAAACTTAACCTGCCAACTAAACATTTTCCTATAACTTCATCCCTAATTAAGTTACAATCCTAATATTTGGTATGTAGATAGGTCTCAACAAGGTGCAATTGGGGAAGGTCATTTCATCAAGGTCAAGGTCAAAATTCTAACCCTTTTCCCTAAAACTTTACTCAAAAACTTAACCTGCCAACTAAACATTTTCCTTTAACTTCACTCCCAATTAAATTACAATGCTTATATTTGGTATGTAGATAGGTCTCAACAAGGTGCAATTGGGGAAGGTCATTTCATCAAGGTAAAGGTCAATATTCTAACCCTTTTCCCTGAAACGTTCTGAAAAAACTTAACCTGCCAACTAAACATTTTACTATAACTTCATCCCTAATTAAGTTACAATCCTAATATTTGGTATGTAGATAGGTCTCAACAAGGCGCAACTGGGGAAGGTCATTTCATCAAGGTCAAGGTCAAAATTAAACCTTTTCCCTAAATCGTTACTCAAAAGTTAAACCTGCCAACTAAACATTTTCCTATTACTATATCCCTAATTAAGTTACAATGCTAATAATTGGTATGTAGATACGTCTTAACAAGGCGCAACTGGGGAAGGTTATTTCATCAAGGTCAAGGTCAAAACTTAACCCTTTTCCCTAAAACAAAGAAAAAAAACACAATAAAAATCACCTTTTTTTTTTTTTTTTTTTAAGAATTCCTGTTTCAGGGGCATGGTGTTTCACAAACACATCTTTCTTCAACTTTCTTGGTATGAAAACATTGTAACAAGCAATTTCTTCATTTTCCACATTGTTTTCACGATTATTTTTATTGAGAGGTGTCAAAAGGCATGATTGTGTGGAAATGGGTCAACATGATTCTTTCAATGATCATTGATTATTTTTGATAAGAATGAAAAGAGATGTTATACTGATAATTAATATTTCCTCTAAACAGTCTCTTCTCTTTCAGAAGAGCTGAAGTGGTTGAAGAATCTTAACCCTTGTCATGCTGAACAAGGAATATTCCAGTTTGGGCAGGAGGTATAGACAAAGATCAGACTGCACATAAGTGCAGTCTGATCTTGAAGTAGACCTCCTGTTTGTACTTTTCCTGCCAGAGAAGTTATGAAATTGATTTTCAAACAAAATATTGATTATTGAACAACAAGTACTATCAGTGCTCTCAGCCCTTTGATTTTAATGAAATTCTGTAAGGGATTTTATACAGCATGACGAGGGTTAATTAATCTTCCTGCTTTTTCACATATTTTTCATGTTAGAAAAGTTAACAGTTGTGAACTGGGTTAAGAAACCTGTGATTTATCAGTAATCTTTGATAATCAATAATGTTAATCAGGAATGTTCTACTACGCCCTATATTTTTGACATATTTACAGTTCCTATGGTAACGGTTTTATTATTTTGCACCACCTGATGGCCAAGATGAAACATCATTATTATCTTATAATCCCGTCAGATTATTGAACTCTGTTGTATCATAACCTACGCTTGGATTTGGGGATTTGGGATAAAAGAAATACTTAACAAATAACATACTGCTTTAAATAGGTACATTTTCAAATTCCTTTAAACATTGTACTTTTGTAATTTTCATGCCCCTGATTATTAACCCTTGTCTTAATGAACCACAAATTTTCCTGTCTTGAAAGGAGGTGTAGACTTAGATCAGCCTGCACATATGTATAGTCTGATCTTATTCTACACCCCCTGCTTGTCTCTTTTAAGCCAAAGTTGCTAATAGAATTTTTTTTTCAAAATTAATGTTAATCCTTACCTAATGAGTCAAGTGCATTCATCCCTTTGATTTTAATGCAGTTTTGAAGAGGTCTTTATTCAGCATTACAAGGTTTAAGACCATGCAGCATTTATCTTCCTTGTCTTCATAAGTCTTTAAGGTCACTGATCAAGGTCATATTTAAAAAAAGTAATTTTTTAGGGTATAACTGTTTCCGTGAGTATGTTTGTGCTGAGAAAAAAAAAGGATTGTCACTGTTGAACAGTGCTAAAGTTAAGCCTGTAAGTCAGTGTCACCCTCTTCAGCAATATAAATTGAAGACATCAATTCAAGTGAGGGGTCACTGATCTTATTTATCATTGGCTCTGATTGGTCTTTATTCTTAGCGCTATTTTTAGCAAGATTACAAATAAAAAAATCATTCTTTGAAAAATCATGTGACATGAAATCTCTGGTAATTCAACAAAATAAAAAAAAGTAACTTTTTTTTACATTTTTTTACAGGTAAAAAAGACATAACTGTTCAACGGGACCAGAATGGCACAGACATTGTAGAATTGTCAGAAAACAGTCAAGTTCTAATGAAAGACGATAGTTATGGTCGATTAGAAAAAAATTACCATGCAGTGGAAAAGAGGGCGGCATATCGCTACAAGTTTTTGAAAGAGACCAATAAGCCAAAGACATTAGAAATGCTGGTGGTCGTAGACAAACATATGTACCATAAACATGGAGACGCAAATATAACAACATACACCCTCACTTTGTTCAACATGGTAAGATTCCATTAACCCATTCCAAAACGACAAAATTGTACACTGGTCCAAAGTCAAAGTTATTGCTGCCAACAATTTTGAGTTGACAAAATTTTGAATTGATTTTGTTTTCTTTTTGGATAGATAACATCGTGGATAATGAAGAAGTTGTTTGTAAAAAGCAGCAAATTCTTTATTTTTCCACAGTGTTTTCCAAAGACCCTCCTCTTTGGGACCCTCCTCTTTGGGATATTAGAAAGCATTATTGGGAATGTATTAACCCTTTCCCGTTTTTGGAAATTTTAGACGAGTCCAAATTGAAAGAGGTTGCAGACTACAATGACAACTGGATGCCATTCGAAATGAAACCATCATATGTAGTAGAAAATATTGTGGAAAAAGGAGAAATTGGTTGTTACAAGCAATTTCTTCTTTTTCCACAATGTTTTCTCAAGTATATAATCACACAAACGTAAAATCCCGTATTTGAACGGGAAAGGGTTAAGGATGTTATTGTTGGTACCTGAAATTGACCCATTACCAGATGACAAAATTCTAGACTGGTCCATGTTTAAAGAAGGTTTAGACAACATTTCAAGTTTTGGTAAAATTTGAAAATAACTACCACACAGGGGAGAAAAGATTGTGAGAAAAGGAGAAATTGCTTCTTACAAATAATTTCTTCTTTTCCCGCTAAGTTTTCCATGATTTTGTTTCTTCACTCGCATCAAAAAGAATTATTGTGTGATCATGGGTTAAATGATAAAATTCTTAAACTGGCTAAAAAATCTGAGTACTGAAAGTACTGTAAGCTAGCAAAGCATAGTTTTGTCAAGTAATCTTCTTTGTTATCATAATAATTAGAAAAAGTTAAAAGGTTAAAGTAAATCTGGAGTTAATCCATTACAACCTGGCAAAATCGTAGACTGGTTCAAATTGAAAGGAGATGCTGACGACAATTCCAGGTTAGTTGAATTTTAGAAAGTCTTTCCCTTGTTGGGTAGAAAACATTGTGGACAATGAAGAAATGGCTTGTTACAAGTAAATTCTTCATTTATCAACAATGTTTTCGACAGCTTCTTAAAAAGAAGAATTGAGTGGAAATGGGTTAAATAGCATGCTTTTGAAAGAGTTCTCTACGATTGAATAAAGTTTGCAATATTTCTGAAATACATAAGAACTGCTTTTTATGGGGTAGACAATTCAATGGGTTAGTCGTTAAGCCTCCAGTGGCAGTTTGCGCTGGTTGAACTTTGGGGAGACCTCAGAATTGTGTCTGTTAACTTAATCTATCAAAGCTGACGCTTTGCTAGCCAAAAAACTACAGTGCTCTATAATTCAACTATTTAATGTTAAACTATAAATAAAATGTGATCTTTAAAAGTTTGACATTTGTAATTTATTTTCAATCACAAAAAGTAATTCAGATTTTTAAATATAGCATATCTGAAGCAAGTTGAGTTCGAAAATAAGGCTTGGCATTCCGTAAATAGAGTTGTTAAAGTGATGTATTGCAATATTAATTATTGAGACCTGTTCGTAGAATTGTTCTTAAATCATTTCTGAACAAACCTATGGAAGTCTCTAACAGTCCCAAAGCCTCTTAGAGCTATCCCTTTACCAGACGACAAAATTTTTGTCAATATTTTAGGCTGGTCAAGCCTCCAGCTGCTACCCCACTTAGGCTTACAATTATCCACCCATTGTTGAGAAATAAATGTCAGAAAGGATATGAGCCGCCGGGGATTGAACCCATGACATCCATGATTGAAGATAAGGAGTCTGATTCGCTGCCGACCGTGCTATGACAACGGCCACCTCTTTAAGCCATAGTCTAGTTGTGTGCAGATTACCAGAAGGAAAAAAATTAGACTGGTAACCATAGAAAGGGTAAACTAGGGTATAATAGGAAAGAAATATTATTTTTGGAATCTGCTCTTATATTTCGACCACTTGTTTTATTATTCCTAGGGCTTTTGTTTGTTGGAAAAAATAAACATAAGAGATCAATGAGAAATTTATGGGAAAAAAGCTTGCTTTCATGGGAAACAATCCTTCTATGATCAAAATTTATCACAGAGCAGTATACCTAATCATGCGTTTCCTGCATATGGACTGTTCTATATTGTCAGTAGGCAAACAAAAGACTAGTTACAATATTTTGGTCACTCACAAAAAGAATGATGTATTTATAGGCACCTGCATTAGTTTTGCACTGATCTCTTAAAATATTAACCCATTCCCACACTATCCTGCTTTTTACACAGGGTTTTCCCTCGACTCTCAAAATAGGGGGTCATTTTGCCACATATTATGACCCTTATCAAATAAGATAAAGAAGGCTGTCGAGCTATTTTGGGGGTCATTTCTGAAAAATGGGGGTCAAATATCAAAGAAGGAGAGGATCATGGAAAATCCTGTTAACACCCCTCTTGAAAAAAGCTTTTGAAAACATTGTGGAAATGCTTCATTTCCCACAGTGTTTTTTTTCTAAATAAGGATAGAAAAATTCAAAATTTCACTATTTTCATGTTGTTGTCTGTAACCTATTTCAATCTGGACCATTTTAAAAATAAAAATTGTGTGGTAATGGGTTAAGAACGGGATTATTTAAACTATATATCTACGTGATTATTATAGTTCTCAAAGGAGTCATAGGTTATCTTAACAGTTAAGGTGTATGAATAACAATAGGGATAGATACAAGTCTAAAATAACTCATCTGATAGAACACCTGCTACTGCAAACATTTCTGAATGATCAAGCAAAGAGGAGCCTTATGGAAACTCTGTAAGCCTAACGTTTGAGATAAAGATTTGATGTGATAAATCTGACAGTGGTCAATTGGAAAATTACGTTAATTAAAGAAGAGAATATGTAATTGGGTAGAATGACTATTTTGAATTCAGGAAATTTATCAAAAGTGTAAAGCGATGACCCTGGTCAATCTACAAAGTCCGCCAAGTCTCACCAAGGTTGATACTTTTTGCACTTTTCAGAAAGTCCTTTTTCTATTACCAGATAGTCAACTGATTGCTTAAAACATGTACCTGTTTTTGTCTGTTTGAATTTATTACATATTAAGCAAACTAGAAGCATTTAAATAATCTCCCTCTCAATCCATTCCCAAGAAAAGAATCTGAGGAAAACATTGTGGAAAAAGATATTGCTAGTTACAAGAAATTTCTTCATTGATGATTTCAACCTCAGAAGACAAATAAATACAACTTCATCCACTAAAAATTGTCCTCTGCAACTTCCTTCAACTTGGATGAGTCTAAAATTTTGCTATTTGGAAATGGGCTAACTGAGATAAGTAAAATAAAGGAAAATTATACAATTAACCCTTTCCCGTTTTTGTAAAATTTAGACTGGTCCAAATTGAGAGAAGTTGCAGACGGCAATGAAAAATGGATACAATTTGAAATTAAACCATCACATGTGGTAGAAAACATTGCGGGAAAAGAAGAAATTGCTTGTTACAAGCAATTTCTTCTTTTTCCACAATGTTTTTTCAAGTATAAAATCACAGAGACGTAAAATCCCGAGTTTATCCAGGAAAGGGTTAAGACAAAATTAAAACAAGGAGATATATATTATATTGACAGTTCCGCACATTTACCCAAGATGAGAAGTAAAAAAGGGGTTGCATTGCAAGTTGATGTTTTTTTTTTAACCCTTGCCTGTTCACACCCTGGGACTTTTTTTACTGTGATTTTTATAGTTTAGAAAACATTGTGGAAAAAGGAGAAATTGCTTGTGACAAGCAATTTCTCATTTTCCCTCAATGTTTTCTACCACATAGGAAGGTGTAATTTCAAATTGTACCCAATTCTTATTGTCGTCTGTAACTTCTTTCAATTAGGACGAGTTTAAAATTTCAAAAAGTGGGAAAGGGTTAAATCAAAAGAACAATTAATTTCAGCTCTGACAAAGAGAAATAGATTATTGATCTATCAGCGACATGGTAAATTCTTCCTTACTTGGCAATGGATTGGTTTATATGAAATGTTATACATTGTTTAATTGATTATCTCTGATCTTGCTTTGTTCAGGTTTGGGGAAAAAAAGGAAGCATGAATTTTTTCAATTCAGATTGTAGTGAATGAGACTTGGTTGTCATGATTATATTTCGGAGTATGTCTGTTAGCATGAGAGTTCGGATCTGTACAGATGATAACTTCTGCAATAATCTAGGATAGTTATCAAAACAATTTGTCACAATTGTTTGCCACAAAGAATATATATGCAATTCAAGATATTCATTCATTAATGGTTCAAGTTCAAAGTCACTGGTGAAGGTCAATTTTTTTTTCTGGGTCATAGCTTGTACGTTAATCTATAGATTTCAATATAGATTTACACAATTATTTGTTCTGGTAGGTCAAAGGTCAATGTCATAGCCCAAGCATAACTTGTTCACAGCCTAACTTGTACATTTATAGATGAATTTAAGTATAAAACTGGAAAGTTCTTTTCCACCACAAGTATTTGTTGCCATTTATTGACTGATTCTTCACCTTTGAGTTGTGTATGTGTTGTGTTGAAATTATTTGTCAGACAAACTTTAACTTGTTCCCACACAATCCTATTTTGTGGGGAACCCTCTTGATAACAAATGTGGAAAAATGAAGAAATTGTGTGCAGCAATTTCTCCATTTTCCACAGTGTTTCCTACCAATAAGATGAAGAAAATAATATGAACAACAGGAAATAGTCATCTACAGCTTCTTTGAATTTGGACCAGTCCAAAATTTTGTCATCTGGTAATGGTTTAACCTTGGCCATATTTTTAGATATTGAATATCGTGAATATCTTTAATAGCTCAAAGAAAAAAAGGGGGAAATCTGTAATTCTTTACATACTGCTATGGGGTTATATCGTTAAAGATTAGGTTATTATGGTATTTCTGGATTGGCCTTTTGTAATTTATAAATCCCAACTGAAATCTGTAAGACAGTGTTATTGATAGGTTGATTATAAATATGACAATCCATAGGTACAACTGTGCCAATATCTATCCAGTTTAACATCAAATGAGTGAACAAGCTGGTATGGAGCCAAAATTTATTACAGCAATAGAATATTATCCTAGGGAAATCCCTTTACTTTAAATAGAATTTATTAGAGAATTGTGTCCAAGTTGAGAACTCATTAAAATGCATTTTATGGAACATGGTAGACAACTTGATTTGTCTTTAATAAGGTTGGTAGGTAGGAGTTGCATCCCTTGATATTATAGGATATCTGGAATTGCTTTGAATATTCCTGGTTTGATACTTGGGTAAAATCTGTAGATTAACCCTTTCCTGTTTATTGAGATCTTAGACAAGTCCAAATTCAAGGATTTCGCAGACAACAAATTAATGTTTTTATTTTTTAAAAAATCATTCAGTAGGGTAGCAAATATTGTGGAAAAAGTAGAAACTGCTTGTTACAAGCACTTTCTATTTTTCCCACATCATTTTCTCAAGTATAGAAACACAGGGACATAAAAACCAGTGTTTAAACAGGGAAGGGTTAAGCAATATTTTGGTAAATAAAGGTTTTTTTGTATAAATTTTGTGATATATTTCTATAAAAGATGATGTATAATTCTTTTATTATTTTCAGTTGTCCCAACTGTTTAAAGATGGTTCCCTTGGAAATAAGATCAATGTTGTCTTAGTTGGCTTGATATTATTGGAAGGAGATGAAGTAAGTTATATAGACTATGTAAATTGTGGTTATTTTATACTCCTGCATCAATAAGATAGGAATATTGTTTGGTATCTGTTTGAGCAAATTAATCCATTCCTACTTGACTGGTCCATATTAATTGAAGCTGCAGACGACAATTTCAAGTTGATGAAATTTTGAATTTCTTTTTCCTCCAGGGTAGACAATATTGTGGTTAATGAAGAAATTGCTTGTAAAAAGCAATTTCTTTATTTTCAAAAATATTGTCCAAGACTTTAATTATAAACAGGCATAAGAATAGGGATCATTTGGAATAGGTTAACTAAGAACTTTGTTACAAGCAATTTTACCTTTTATCAAATTATTGCCCGTGGCCGAATTTCTTTGGTGCATCGAAATATGGGACTGTGTGGTAGTGAGTTAACTTGCAATACTCAAATAGAAAAAATAAAAAATAACTAACTTGCGATTGTCATCTGCAGCTTCTTTCAATTTTGACCAGTCTTAGATTTTGTTGTGTGGAAAAGGGTTAAAATGGAAGAAAAGTCAATAAGTTTTCTTCCTTTTGTAATTATACCAATTCTCTCTAAAACATTACCAACTTTTAACCACTAAATGACACTGTTTAATGTCCTGAAGAAATATGATCATAGAAAAATTTGTGGGAATTGGGAAAACTGCTTGTGACAAGTTATTTCACCTTTTCTCACAATTTTTCTACCCTATTTGGTACTTTTTCCTAAATTTAGTGCAATATGAAATGTTGCCTCCAACTTTTTAGCTCACCTGAGCACGAAGTGCTGAAGTGAGCTATTGTGATCACCCTTCATCAGGCGTCCATTTGGTGTCCGGCGTCTGTTGTCTGTCAACAATTTCTTTAAATCACATCTGCTCCCAAACCACCTGGCCAATTTGAACCAAGTTTGGCAGAAATGTTTCTTAGATGGTCCCCTTTAAAAATAGCTAAAAGAGCCTTGGAATTTGCCATTTATACTTTGGGATCCCAAAGTACAGAGTCTATACATGTATAAAGTATGGCCCACTTGTAGTCCTATCCCTAACATAAGATAAGACTGTTCAAAGAAAAAAAGCCTTTATCACAGGTTAGGGCCCCTGGGCCAATGGTCCTCTTGTTTCGAATCTGACCACTATAATTTTCATTGTCTGATATTTTGTAAAGAAATAGAGAGAGGAGAAGTAATAGAGAAAGGAGATTAGAATATGGCTGGTAATGAATTTATGGCTCTTATTTTATACACAATTATATTTTAATAGTACCACCTATGTCATTGATATCTAAGGCCTTGAAACTCTTGTGCTATTTACAAAATCCTAGAAATAAGGATCTCTGTCTCTAGACAATTCACGGGTCTTTCCTGTCAATAAAAATCCATTGACCAGTCAAATCATTCATATAGAACAGAAGCAAATATTGACCTCTGATTGTTATGTTAAGCATTTTTGACTGTATATTCTGCAAATGAATGTTGTTTGATATCTCAGTTGTAATACAATGTTATAGATCAATAGGCGGGACAGAGATAATGTAACACATTCCCACACAATGCTCCTTTTTTTACAAACCTCAACAACATGGCTTTGGAAAATATTTTTGAAAATGAAAAAATTGCTCGTTATAAGCAATTTCTTCATTTCCAACAATGTTTTCAACCCCCCAAAGACCATAATTTTTTTTTAAATTTCCACCAACTTATAATTTTTTGCCTACAACTTCTTCTAATGTGGACAAGTTTAAAATTTTGGCGTGAGATTATGGGCTCATTACGACACTATTATATTGTTTGTGTTTACAGAGAGGTTTGAATATAGACTACAATGCAGATGATACCCTCAACAGTTTTTGTTCCTGGCAGTCCGTTCTGATTGGTGCCAATGGTCGACAGCATGATCATGCTATTTTACTGACGGGATTAGATCTTTGCTCATATAAAAATTCTCCTTGTGATACACTGGGTAAGTCTGTTTTGGAAACTGGTTGTCTATTACTGGTTCTTATGACTAGGTCAAGGTCATATTTAAAGAACCCATTCCCACACAGACCCACTTTTTATGCACCTCAAAAAAAGGCTTTTTAAAACATTGTGGAAAAAGAATTTTTTTTTGAAAATCCATCAACTTTAAATTGTTTTCTTCAACATCTTTCAATTTTGACCTATCTAAAATTCAATTGTGTGAGAAAGGCTTAAGGTATTTGAATTTGTCAATGACTAAACCTGAAATAGTTTTCCATTTCTTAAAAAAAACTTCTGCTGTAAGTTTAAACTTGGTATACAGGTACCTTGCATAAGTTAGTGCTGATTACAAGGTTAAAGGTCATCTGACAAGGCACATAGTGTTGTCGAAATGTTTGTCTGTCAATTTGTCTTTTTGTCCCCCAATGAGTTTTAACATTAGCCATAACTTCAAAGTACTTTCATATTTCACATATGATATCTTTGTCGTAGGATCTTTCTGTGTGTACCAAGTTCAATGTTATCTGTCAATGCTACTTTTCAAGGTCATCAAATCAAAATAAATACAAATACTTTAACACCTATCATTAAACCATTCCTGCACAATGATGATTTTTGACATGAAGAAAAACAACTGGGAAAAATGTAAAATGAAGAAATTGCTCACAACAAGCAATTTCTTCAATGTCCGCAATGTTTTCTACTTTAAAAGGTGAAAACAATATAAAATTTCATAAACATTAAATTGTCTTCTGTATCTCCTTTCAATTTGGACCAGTCTAAAATTTTAATCTTTATGAGTTAAGTAGTTAGAGACAGGGTCTTTTAAAGTAGTAGGAGACAGGGTCTTTTAATTTCACTTGAATATTCCTGATTGTCATGGAGAAAATTTTAACATAAGTATAACTTTTGAATGGTAACTGCAAGGGCTTTCATATTTTAAATGATGGACCTTTAACCCATTCCAACACAATTATGATGCTCTTTGATACCCTACGGAAAAAAAGCTTGGTAAAACATTGTGGAATATGAAGAAATTGCTTGTCACAAATAAATTCTTCATATTCCACATTTTCTTGAATCCACAAAAGACAAATTTTTTTTAATTTTCACCAACTAAAAAATGTTGCCTGCAACATTTCCAGGCAACTGTTTTGAATTGAAAGAAGTTGCAGAGAACAAGTTTAAACTAATGAATTTATGTATACCTTTATCATTGTGGGTAAAAAGCATTGTGGGAAATGAAAAAAATGGTTATTAAAAGCAATTTCTCCATTTTCCACAATGTTTTCCCTTGTTGTTTTCTTGAGGGGGCATGAGAAAGCAGGATTGTTGGGTAATGGGTTAACAAACATATTGTTGTTCCCTGTTCTAGGTTTTGCCCCAATGGAAGGTATGTGTAACAGAATACGTAGTTGTACTGTCAATGAAGATACTGGACTTTCTACAGCATTTACCATCGCACATGAAGTTGGACATAAGTAAGGAACTGAATTTGTACATCTTCATTGGTCAAACTGTGTTAGATGGGGTTATTTTGCAACAAATATTGTTTTAGAATCATTCAAACAATTAGCAGTGGATAAATTTTTAGGCTAATCAAACTTGAAGGATGTTGCAGGCAACAATTTCAAGTTGGCAAAATTCAAAAAATCTTTGTCTTTTGGGGTGACATTGACATTGTTGACATAAAAGAAATTGATTGTTACAAACAATTTCTACATTGTCCACAATGATTTAAAATTTATTTTTCTTGACGGGGTAAATGGAGGGATTGTGTGGGAGTGGGCTAACTTGGAAGTTTACATCCCTGTGATTTTATGCTTGAGAAAACATTGTGGAAAAAGATGAAATTGTTGGTAACAATCATTTATTCCTTTTTCCACAATATTTTCTGCCACATAGGATGGTTTCATCTCAAATGCATCCAATTTTCATTGTCATCTGCAACCTCTTCCACTTTGGACCAGTCTTAAATTTTAAAAGCGGAAAAGGATTTAACCCTAGTCATGTTTGAACTAATGAAATATATTCTATTATATTATGAATTTCAAAGACTATTACTAGTTAACCATCTTTATAAATCTAGGTCTGAGCGTTTTTTACTTAGACTTGTTAGGACTAGAAATGTTGTCTATATAAAAACTCCTCTCCTATATAGTCCAGTTACAAATTGATCCAGATTTTGAGGGTAAGATTATATTGTATCATACCAATGTTTGTAAGAGGTTACACAAGAGAACCGTTTGTGAAGTCATGGTCGTCCTATATAGGAATAATGACAGTTTCCCATTAAAGGATTTGCAATATAGTGCCATCTTGTTTATGAAAACTACCTTGGCTATCTTATTCATATATTACAGTGTTATCTGTTATTAACCCTTTCCTGGATAAACCCGGGATTTGACGTCACTGTTATTTTATACTTGAGAAAAAATTGTGGAAAAAGGAGAAATTGCTTATAACAAGCAATTTCTCCTTTTTCCACAATATTTTCTATCACAGAGGGTGGTTTTATTTGGAATTACATCAAATTTTCATTGTCGTCTGCATCCTCTTTCAATATGGACCAGTCTAAAATTTCAAGAAACGGAAAAGGGTTAATAAGTATAGTACTGAAATTATTTTGTTTCCAGTTTTGGAATGTTTCACGATGGAGAAGGTAATTACTGCACAGAGTCAGCAGGAAAGATCATGTCACCAACGTTGATGGGGAAGGATGGACAGTTTCATTGGTCCGTCTGCAGTAAGGCCTATCTCATGCGATTTCTTAAGTAAGTGCATCCTGTATGGCTTTTCGGATTTAGCTTTAAGGTCAAAAGCTATCATGTTTTGCTGTTTTTCTAAATCCATAGATTTGTAAGGCTTATTCAATGTATTTCGTACCATACAAGTTTGCCTCAAATATCAGATCATGTGTGTCAATCAAAGATTCAATTGACCAATCAAATCATTTATTTAGACTTGAATTCTGAACCCAGGCATTTATGTGAAGTTTTTTTGTTGGTTTGGCAACTAAAAAGTTTTAACTACAGCTTGTACAAGCTGTAGTTACAACATTTAGGTTACCAACCATTTTACTTTTCTGCTACATGTTTCTAGGCATTGATTTTTAAAAAAAAATCCATTTGATATTGAAGTGGAGCTTCCTGTTATAGCTCAGTGGGTGTGGCCAGTAATCCATCAGTTGTATGTTGAAATGATCGTATGTTTCCAGCACCCCTCAGTCAGTCTGTCTAGACGATAGTCCTAAACAAGTAGCGGAGCTGAAATTCCCTGATAAACTACCAGGAGAGCTATATAACGCAGACATACAGTGTAAATGGCAGTTTGGTAGTAAAGCTAGACTTTGTACTTACGACTTTGGAAAGGTATGACTTTAATCCATCCCTCAAAATGAAAATTTTGGAAAGTGTTGACAATAATTTTTTATTTGATGAAATCTTTAAAATCTTTGTCATATTAGCATAGAAAACATTAGGGATAATGAAGAAATTACTTATACCAATGGATTAACCCATTCCCACACATGCCCTCCTTTTTACGCCCCTCAAGGAAAAAGCTTTGGAAAACATTGTGGAAAATGAAGAAATTGCTTGTATCAAGCAATTTCTTCATTTTCCACAATGTTTTCTATCCAAAAAGATGAAACAAATTGAAATTCCATCACTTTAAACTTGTCATCTGCAGATTCTTTCAATTTGGACCAGTCTAAAATCTTGCTGTGTTGGAATGGGTTAATAAATTACACAACAAAAGTGAAGACTGGTAGAAAATCAAAGAAAATGCAGATGACCATTTTTAGTTATTTTTTTTTTAAACTTGTCTTTTGGGATAGAAAAGATTTTGGATAATGAAGAAGGTGCTTGTGATGAGCAATTTCATCATTTTTACAATGTTTTCCAAGGTTGTTTTCTTGAGGGGCTTAAAAAATTTGTTCGGGAATTTGTCACTTTTGAATAGATGTACATTTGATTTACACCATTTCAAGTGAACAATGTTTTACACTCTTTTAAATTGAAATAAGTTTTAGACAGCAATTGAAAGTAAGTTAAATTCAAAATACCGTTTTGCATAGTAGAAAATATATTGTTGAAAATAAAAGAAATTGCTTGTTACAAGTAAATTGTTAATTCTCTACAAATCTTTCTAAGTGTTTTGAACTTATTGATTCATTGAGCAATTAGAATAAGTACACTGTTAAGATTTAAGTTGTCCCAAATTTTTCCAAATTCCATTAGCCTAACTGGACACATACAATTGTAACCATTCTGTAAACAAACCGTTTCATTTTTCGTATGAGAAGGTGGAATTGGGTTAGGAATGGACTGAAAAGAGTGAGCATTATTTTTCTTTTCACACAGAAATTGCTGTTATTTAGTTTATTCCACAGCTGCCTAACCATAACCAGACAGCAAAATTTTGGACAGGTCAAAATTCAAAGTTCTTGCAGACGAATTTCCTTTTTTAATCAAGTTCATCTTTTGTCTTTTTAGTTTGAAAACATTGTGGACAATGAAGAAATTGCTTGTAACAAGGAATTTTTTAAATTTCAGAATAAAGTCTGAAGTTTTTTTTTTCTTAGGTGCATCAAAACACTTTACTGTTTTGGAACGGGTTGATAATGTTTTGAAAATAAGAAATACATTTTGTCAAATTTGATAGTTAGCAAATGAAACTGCAAAATGTGGACATTGACTTATTAAACGCAAATGATTGTCAATTTGCAGGATATTTGTAAAGCTCTATGGTGTTACCGTGGCGACAAAAGATGTGAAACCAAGTTTCTACCAGCTGCAGAAGGCACCTCTTGTGGAAATGGAAAGGTATGTTACTCTTGAATTCTGTTGTTATATTATTCCATTACCAGAAGATAAAATTTAAGACTAGCCCGAATTAAAAGAACTTGTAGATGACAATTTTTAGTTGATGAAATTTTAAAAAATCTTTGTCTTTCTACCCACTTTCAACAATGTTTTCCAAAGCTTTTTTTAGGGACATCAAATAAGTGATTGTATGGGAATGGATAAAAGTCATTGGTGAATTGCTGCTGTTTCTCATAATTTCCATGAGTTTACAAGGAATTTCTTCATTATCCACAATGTATTCTTAACACATTACTTGAGAGAAAATGTGTGATTGCTCCGAGTGTGTTAAATTTCGCAACAACAATTTGCCTATTGTTTTATGTCCCTGTTCAACAAACTATTGATGTTTGATATGTCCAACAAAGTGCCTTGTTTATGGTTAATGGGTCAGACCAATGAGCTGTCAATAAATGGGTCTGGCCAATTATTGGTCTAAAATTTAATATTTTCGACAGAACAACACTTTTTATCCCAAATCATCAGCCACTGATTACTTTAACCCATTCTCAATTGAGAAAATTATAGACTGGTCCAAATTGAAATATGCAATAGACATCAATTTCAAGTTGATGAAATTTCAAACTTCTTTTTCTTCCAGGGTAGAAAACATTGTGCATAATGAATAAATTGCTTGTATCAAGCAATGTTTTCCAATGCTTTTTCTTTAGGGGCGTAGAAAAGCAGGATAGCATGGGAATGGGTTAGATGATCAGTTACTCATGAAAGAGATCATTGTATTTATTCAGTGGTGTCGACAAGGCAAGTGTGTAGACTATGGGCATGACGGTCCTAAACCAATTAACGGAGGCTGGTCTTCCTGGACAGAATGGTCCGAGTGTACAAGAACATGTGGGGGTGGAGTTATATCCAGGGAAAGAGAATGTTCACGCCCGCTGTAAGTATTTGTTAGAATTAAGCCTTTCCTGTACAAATCTGGGATTTTATGTTGCTGTAATTCTATAACAGGCAATTTCTCCTTTTCCCACAGTATTTTCTACCATATAGGATGGTTTCATTTCAAATTGTATCTAATATTCATTGTCGACTGCAACCTCTTTTGATTTTGACCTGTTTAGAATTTCAAAAAACAAGAAAGGATAGACATGTATAGCTTCTCTCTTTACTGTTAATATAATTCTGTTTATGTGATACATATTTGAAAGAATTGAATGGTCTATGGTGGTTTCTTAACTGTCTTAATCCATCTTGACACAATGCTGTTTTTTTGATGCTCTGAAGAAATGTTTTAATTGAAAACACTGTTAAAAAAGGAGAAATTACCTAATTTGATTCTTATTTACAATTCTTATGCAGTTTGAAATGTTGTTAGCAACTGCTTCCAATTTGGACAAGTCAGAAATTTTGTTGTCTGGTAATAGGAGCACTGATAAGTTAACCAATTCCCACATAATCCTGCTTTTTGATGCCCATCAGGAAAAAAGCTTGGGAAAACTTTGTGGAAATTGAAGAAATTGCTTGTAACAAGTAATTTTTTTTCTTTCCTTGAATGTTTTTCATCTAGGGAGAAAATGATTTTAAATTTCAATCACTGTGAAATTGCCATCTACAGCTTCTTTCAATTAGGACCTGTCTAAAATTTTGTTGTCTAATAATGGATAGAGCAACGACATTTGTCTTCAGTACAATTCAAAATCAAGCAAGGGAAGATAAAGATATACTTGCATTTTTTATGCTCCTGTATTGAAGGATGAAGGGTATAACGTTTTGAGGTCTGTCTGAGTTAGTGGGTGTGTCCATTTCTTGCCTTGAGCATATCTTCTAGATGGATTACAAAATAAGTTGTGTCATGCGTGAAATTCTATTGGATACTTCCAAGTTCTAGGTCACAGCCGAAGGTCATGTGACAAGCAAATTTGCAGAGACATCTGTGTTTGTGACACATTTCTAGCTTTTATGTCTTTATTATACCTAGGAATGATACAACTTTCTCTCAGGTATCAATTTTTCAATTCTTGGATGCTTTCATTCAAGACCAGTATGACTGCTAGTGGTTGTTTTGTGGTTTCAGACCCCAGTATGGTGGTAAGACGTGTAAAGGTGAAGACAAAGTGTTTAAAATGTGTAATGTACAGGAATGTCCAAAAGATAGTGATGATTTCCATACCTCACAGTGCGCCACCTATAATAAACAACCATTCCAGGGCTGGTACCTGCAATGGAAACCAAAGAAGAGATTGAATGATTGTAAGTGTTGAACTATTATACAACACAGAGATTGGTATGATGTACCATTTGGATCAAAGATCCACTTTAAATTGTGGAAGAAAAAAAAATGCCTGCATGCATAAATAATACAAGTAAACCAGTTAAATTTTAAGCATGCACACTTATTTTTTGAAAGTGCTTATGTTATTTAACACATGCATTTTCAAAATATGAGCATGCACAAGTTTACATAAGTACCTTCTCTTTGAGATCCAGAATTTCTGCAAAAGGGGGTTTAAACTTGCCAATGGGGTGCTCTTTTTCTAAATTTTACCCCATTCTCACTGAATATTCCCTTGAAAATGAAATAATCTGGTACTTAGGGAGGTTGGACTGAACCCCCTCTAAATCTACCACTGACTTCATATTGTGCTTACACTTGTAATTTATGCTTGCTCACACAGTTTATGTTCTTAATCTCTCAACATTTGGGTGCACACACCTAAAGTTTGTGAGTACGCCTGTATTTTTTACATGTGCATGAGTTTATATTAGTGAGTATGACCTACAGTATACATAGACCCATTTAGTACACCATAGAGCAGGTGCAACTTTGTGTGTAGTAGCCATTTATATTATATATTGAGTTTTAAAGCATATTGTTGTTTGGCGAGCAATTTGTCATAACTACAGCTTGAATAAAGCTGTAGTGATTATGTGTTGCTTGCCCAACAATGGTATTTAAAATTTAGCAAATGGTAAAATAGACCTGCTTCAACTTGGCTCTGAAGATTTTCTTTCTCTAAGTAATTATGTAAGATTTCAATTCTTTTAAGGAAAATTTAATTAGAAAATTCACAAGCTTTCAGCCTCACAGCCCCTTTCCTCAGTTGTGATCCTATAAATGGTCATATTTATAAGAAGGATCTCTTTTTTTAGAATGGTAGCTGTACACTGAAAGCTTGTGGAAATTTTTAATTACATTTCTTTTTAAAAGAGGACTTAACCCATTCGAACAAGATTGAGTTTGAGACCCGTCCAAATTTTAAAGAAGTTGCAAGATAAGAGGATGAAATCTATCAAATCTTTGTCTTTTGGGGTAGCAAAAACATTGTGAATAATGAAGAAATTTCTTCATTTTAGACAATGTTTTCAAAAGCTTTTTATATTGAAGGGTGTTTAAAAGCTTTGTTACAATAAAGAAGATGTAAATTTTTGGTGATCCTTATTCCTGACAGTATTCAAGCTTCTTCAACAAACCCATTTTATCACTCTATCTTTTCAGTAAATGAGCCTTGTAAATTACACTGTGTAGCTGACACTCCTATTTATGTCTACACAATAAAACACACAGCAACCGATGGTATGAAATGTGGTGTAGAAGACAATGATATATGTGTACAGGGAGAGTGTAAGGTACATATATGCATAAAACGAGTGCAGGACATTTTGCTAAATGATTATATGTGTGCACTAATTCTTTAGTTGTAGCCAAGATTTACCTGAGATGCAAAAATAGGCAATGTGAGTAAAGAAAGTTAAAAATGCAGTTTTCGACAGAATTTCAATTGAGTTGAAAAAAATCATTTGACAAAAAATACTTTCAATAATATGGTTTTCGGGCTAAAATCATTTAAGCAATATTGCCATTCAACAAAATGATGCTTTCGACAAAATAATTTTCAGCAAATTGGTTTTTGACAAAATGATGCTTTTTGATGCCCATCTCACTTGTATTGACAAAATTAAATTTAAGTGTAATATAGCATTTTATATCACTTGAGTAATAATACACTAAGTCTTGTGTAATAACCAGAACTTGTGTCAATTACATGCCAATGTTTTCAACTACAATTACAACTTCCAAATTTCATGAAACTGATTACATCTTTTTTAAATGTAATCCGTTACAATTACTTATGCAATGTAATCATGATTAAATTGATTACATTCTTACCTGTTTACAGATGATTCAAGCAATTTGGTATATCATGATGACTCATTGAATGTCTTCTGTTTCAGAATGTTGGGTGTGACTGGGTTGTGGGTTCCGACCTAAAAAATGATATCTGTGGCGTATGTGACGGAGATAACTCAACATGTCGGCGTGTTTATGGGCAATACCTGGAACAGCCAAAACTTAACAGTATGTAAAACTTAACTCTTTCCTATTTTGCAAAATTTTACACCTGTCCAAATTCAAAGGTTTTACAGAGGAAAATTTAGTTTTGATTTAATTTGAAAAAATAACCATTCAGTAGGTTAGAAAATATTGTGAAAAAAATAAATTGCTTGTTACAAGCAGTTTCTTCTTTTTCTGCAATATTTACTGAATTATATATTTACCAGGGAATGAGTAGGAAAGGGTTAATTGAATGGCTGACATTGAAATTATACCTCCCACTTTGAAGTTAGGGGTATATTGGATTCACCATGTCTTGTTGTCTGTCTGTTTGTCCCTCTGCCGCCGTCATAGCACAGTCAGTAGCGCATTAGACTCCTAATCTTCAATTATGGGATGTCATGGGTTCGATCCCGGCAGCGGCACATATCCTTTTCAACATTTGTCTCCTACCAATGGGTGGATAATCGTAAACCTAATTGGGATAGCAGCTGGTTGCTAGGAAATGATGCAGTGGTGGTACTTTTGTGAGAAATACCAGGAATCCATTGTTAGATGCTCCAGCAGCCACTATATAACTGAAATACTGTTTAAAGTGGTTTAAAACCCATTCAATCAATCTGTTTGTCCTTCCGTCTGTAGATTTTAAGGCTTCCTTGCTTTAACTTAACCAATTGACTACAACCTTGAAACTTCACACAAATGTTACCAATGACCCAGGAAAGTGCCCTATTATTTTGGGGGTCACATAGATTGAAAACAGTTTCAATGCTATAACTCATAAGCCATTTGATCTAGGACCTTGAAACTATAAACATGTTGTTCACCACCTAGGAAGGTGCCCTTTTGTTTTAGGGTAATGTGAGTCAAATGTCAACTATGCTACTTGAATGACAAAGCTCTGGTGGGGGTATAAGTCTGCTTTGTGACAATTCTAGTTTTTCAGATTTTACTATTTTATCTTGTAACATCTTCATTGAAACAACAATTCTAAGAAACAATAAAATAATACAATAAACAATGAATAAACCCATTACCACACAATTCTGTATTTTACCCACTGAAGAAAAATAACTATTGTAAATATTGTGGGAAGAAGAAGAAAATGCTGAAAACCAGCATTCTCTTCTTTTCTCACAATATTTCTACCCTCTCTGATACAAATGCTTCACAACATTTAAAATGTTATCTGCAACTTCTGCATTAAGACCAGTCTACAGTTTTGTTGTTTGATAATGGGGTAAATTAAGATTGGAGAAATCAGTTCAGCTCTGAAGTTATTGGAATAAATAGCTACAAATAATCTGAATGAATACATTGCAGCATACTTTCCTATCATCATTTTACCTTTTTCAGCATATTTTCAAATCACCTTTTTACCTTTTTCAGCATATTTTCCAATCACCATTTTACCAAAATCAGCTAGATCAATCCGAATCACAGAAAAGTCTCTATCATCAAATTACCTTGCAGTCAGAAATATATTTGGTACCTATTTCCTGAATGGTCACCAGCGCGTAGCCTGGCCGGGTACATACAAACTTGGAGGAGCTAAATTTAAGTACAGTCGACCTTATAATGAACCGGAAACATTGGAGGCAGATGGACCTTTAGAGGAAGAGCTTGTACTAGAGGTATGAATCCTTAACCCATTTCCTAACAACTTTGCTTTTTGATCCCCCCCCAAAAAAGTCTTTGGAAAACATTGTAGAAAAATGAAGAAATTGCTTGTTACAAGCAATTTCTTCATTATCTACCATGTTTTCTACCACAAGAGAAAAAGATTCTTGAAATTTGATCAACTAAAGATTGTTGCCTGCAACTTCTTTGAATTTGGACCAGGCTAAAATTTTGTTGTCTGGTAAAGGGTTAAGATAACGTATTGATGGTACACTGGTAAACCCATTACTTGATGACTAAATTTTAGACTGGTCTAAACTCAAAGATGATATGTTTGGGGTAGAAGTCATTGTGGATAATGAAGAAATTACTTGAAACAACCAATTTTCCACAATTCTTTCGAAAGCTTTTTTCTTCAGATAAAAAATTGGGCCACCAACTTTTTGCGCTAGGTTTTTACTACCTTGTCTGTTTCCAACGAAAGGTTTTTTAGGTTGAAGGAGTCATTGCTTTTTGTAGCCAACAAACGATAAGTAGTTTTATCCTGTGATGGTAATTGAAAATCTTTAGACAATGACAAAAAAGTTTTTGCAAGAATTTCAAATTGTCAAAGAATGCATTTTTTAGCTTGACCGTTTTCAGGAAAAAAATGTTACAGCCTGAGTATTATTAATGTGCAAACTTTAAGTTACTGAAATTTCTGCTTTCTGGGTTGAAAACATTGTGTACAATGAAGAAATTGCTTGAATCAAGCATTTTCTTCATTGTACACAATGTTTACCCAAATGTTATTCTTGGGGACGTCATAAAGGGTCTTTATGTGGGACTGCGTTAAAGGTAATAATCTGAAACTGATACTATGTTCCCTATCAAAAGAGCAATCTGTACTGTCAAGAGGGACAACTTAAAATACATTTTTGTACAAATTATAACCCTTTTTCAACTTTGTTTGTTGTTTTTGTTTATTATCCAGCTCCCAATAACCAAATGTCGGACAACACATGCAATGCAATTGTTTTGGAGCATTGCCAACTGCCTTACCTTAATATTCTATTTTTTAATTTAACCTATATTTATGTTGTTTGTATAGGGCTAATTTTAAAAATTGATCCTATCAACTCATTGCCAAACAACAAAATTTTATAGACTTGTCAAAATGGAAAGAAATTGCAGATGACAATTTTTAGTTGATTGAATAAAAAAATCTGTCTTTTGGGGAAGAGATTGTTAGTAATGAAGAAATTGCTTGTACCTAATTGTATTGTGTGGGAATGGGTTAAAAGGAAAGGGTAATCGTGGGTCATAATTCTTGTAAGAGGCAAATTTTTCATTTTCCACTATGTTCCAAAGATTTTTCTTGAGAGGCATAAAAAAGCAGGCTTGTGTGGAAGGGGTATAACAGTTGCTTATTTCTACATCAGATACTGGTACAAGACAGGAATCCTGGTATACAGTACGAGTACACTCTTCCTAGAACAGATTTTACAGACATATCAACAGCAAAACCTGACAACTATTCATGGAGTTTATCTGTGTCATCATGCTCGGAGAAATGTGCAGGAGGTGTAAAGTCAGTCTCAGCAATCTGTCACAAAAACTTTGAAGAGGAAGTAGATCCTAAATTCTGCAGTGATTTGGAAAAACCAGAGACTGGGGAATTCCCGTGTAACAAACAAGCATGTCCTCCAAGGTTAGGGTTTAACTCATTATCAGATGATTATACCCTTCACCTATGAAGCAGATGAGGGTATATCGGTTTTATCATGTCTGTCTGTCCATCTGTGCATTCATCTGTCCATAGACTTTTTCGTTTTTGCCCAACTGACCTCCAACTCCATACAGTTGCTGGGAAATGATCAGAGAAAGTGTACTTTTGTTTGGGTTACAAAGATCAAAGTCATAATTGAATTTTAATTGGAAACTGTTCTCATGCTCTCATTCATAAGCCATTTGACATCAAACTTTGAAAATTTGTACATTTGTTAACCTTGACCCAAGCAGGTGCTCAAATTATTTTTGAGTAACTTAGGTCAATGGGCAACTGTCCTACTTGTGATAAAATGTTGGTGGGGGAATTAAGTCTGCCTTGCAATGATTTTAGTTATATTCCAGAATTGTCCTGTTTAAAAGAGGTTGAAGAGAATGAATTTAACTATTTTTTAAGGTAAAAACATTTTTGAAAAGGGGAAATTACTTTTTACAAGTGATTTTCCCTCTTTCAAAAAAGTTTTCACTATCTTTTTCTCTTCAGTACAACAAGATGTTAGGCGGTGTGGTAATGGGTCAAATCTATGTGAGGTTGTTTTTATAAGATTAGGTTATGGTATCATATGGATTTTTCCCACAAGGCATTTTGATTTATTCAAGACTCAATTTTGCAAAATACAAAATTTTAATGTTTTTTAAGAAAATTTAATTTTCTCCATTAAAAGCATATTTCATCATATCTTAATGTCCGGTTTTCCTTAAATTTTATCATACAGATGGGTTGCTGAGAATTGGACTTCTTGTTCACGATCATGTGGGGGAGGTCGACAAAAAAGGCGTGTGCGATGTCTCCAGAAAATGTCTAAAACTAAAGACAGGAAGTTGAAACGAAAGATGTGCAAGCATTTACCACAACCCTTGAAGAAACAAGCGTGTAACGAGCAGGAATGTCCACCAGAATGGAGAGTTAAAAAGTGGTCGAAGGTGAGAAAAAATATCTCTTAACCCATTCTCAGACGACAAAAATTTAGACTGGTCCTATATGAAAGAAGTTGCAGACAACAATTTAAAATTTATGAATTTTTTCGGGTAGAAAACCGTGTGGATAACGAAAAAATTGATAAAATTGATTGCAACAGACAACATCTTCATTTTCTATAATGTTTTCCAAAGCTTATCTTCTTTGGGCATCAAAAAGCAGGATTGTGTGGGTGGGTTTAACATTGGTGTTTTATTTTTATACGCCGCTGGAGGTGGTCATATTGGCATCATCTTCTCCATCTGTCCGTCCATCCATCCGTCCGTACGTACGTCCACTTTTCTCGTGAGCACAACTCCTCCATAGTTTCTGGCTGGATCCTTTGAAACTTGGTCAATGTTATCACCTTAATTGGTAGTTGTGCATGAAGTAAGGATTTTATGATTCATTGATTTTTTCCTCAGTTAAGCCCCCTTAAAACTTAGTCTCTGGGGCTTATTGAAATTGCAGCCGTGTGAATGCAACTCCTCCTAAGTTTCTGGCTGGATCTAAATGAAACTTGGTGAATGTTATCACCTTAATTGGTAGATGTGCATGAAGTAAGTATTTTATGGTTCATTGATTTTTGCCTGAATTATGCCTCCCTTTAAACTTAGTCTCAGACTTATTGATATTGCAGCCTTGTGAATGCAACTCCTCCTAACTTTTCGTCTTGATTTAAATGAAACTTGGTCAATGTCATCACCATAATTTGTAGATGTACATGGATCAAGGATTTTATGGTTCATTAATTTCCCTGAATTTTGCCCCCTTAAAACTTAGTATCTAGGGCTTATTGAAATTGCAGCCTTGTGAATGCAACTTCTCCTAAATTTTTGTCTTGATTTAAATGAAACCTGGTCAATGTCATCACCATAATTTGTAGGTGTACATTGATCAAGGTTTTATGGTTCATTGATTTTTGCGAGAGTTATGCCCCATGACACTTAGTCTCTTGGCCCATTTAATCAATCTATCATAACGAACAGTTTGAACTTGATAATTTAAAATGTAGTCTGCAAATGTTTAGAATTTGGTTCTGTCAAAATAAGTAGTGTCTACAATTATTTTCGTGAAACAGCAGCAAAGTGGCGGTGTAAATTGTGACTATGGCACTCTTGTTTCAAAATTGATTTTTGTTGACATGAAGACGTTCAATAATTTCTCAAAGACAGTTGTAAAGGTCAAAATTAAAAACACCTTTTTACCCTCCCATCTATGTTTTCCTGTCTTCCTTTATGTATTTTCCTAGAGCTAGGAATAAGGGAAAGTTTGTCACCTTTTTACCCTCCCATCTATGTTTTCCTGTCTTCCTTTATGTATTTTCCTAGAGCTAGGAATAAGGGAAAGTTTGTCACCTTTTTACCCTCCCATCTATGTTTTCCTGTCTTCCTTTATGTATTTTCCTAGAGCTAGGAATAAGGGAAAGTTTGTCACCTTTTTACCCTCCCATCTATGTTTTCCTGTCTTCCTTTATGTATTTTCCTAGAGCTAGGAATAAGGGAAAGTTTGTCACCTTTTTACCCTCCCATCTATGTTTTCCTGTCTTCCTTTATGTATATTCCTAGAGCTAGGAATAAGGGAAAGTTTGTCACCTTTTTACCCTCCCATCTATGTTTTCCTGTCTTCCTTTATGTATATTCCTAGAGCTAGGAATAAGGGAAAGTTTGTCACCTTTTTACCCTCCCATCTATGTTTTCCTGTCTTCCTTTATGTATATTCCTAGAGCTAGGAATAAGGGAAAGTTTGTCACCTTTTTACCCTCCCATCTATGTTTTCCTGTCTTCCTTTATGTATTTTCCTAGAGCTAGGAATAAGGGAAAGTTTGTCACCTTTTTACCCTCCCATCTATGTTTTCCTGTCTTCCTTTATGTATATTCCTAGAGCTAGGAACAAGGGAAAGTTTGTCACCTTTTTACCCTCCCATGTATGTTTTCCTGTCTTCCTTTATGTATATTCCTAGAGCTAGGAATAATTGAAAGTTTGTGTAGAGTTACAAGTTGACCCAATTTTAGACAAGCCAGATTGAAAAAAGTTGTTGATGACAATAACATTGTGTAAATTCTGAAAAGAGTCAATATATATTGTGAGAAAAGATAGTTTACTTTTAATGAGCATTTTTTCCCTTTCCCCAAATGTTTTCCATAACTAATTTTCTTCACCTCTCCTGTTCAATCCCTGGTTTTTACGTCTCTGTTTTTAAATACATGAGAAAAGATTGTTGAAAATGAGGGAAAAGAAGACAGTGCAATTTCTTCTTTTCCACAATATTTCTTCCCTCTTGAATGATTATTTTTCAAATCAAATCATCTTTAAACCTTTGACATTGGATAGGTCTGCAATTTTGCAATATGGTAAAGGGTTATGCTGATGAAAAGCCAGATTATGTTAAAATATGATTTCAGTGTTCTGTAACCTGTGGTTCAGGAGAACAGACCAGGAAAGTGACGTGTCGCAGTCGAAGAAAAGTCTTACCTGACAGTATGTGTCCAGATCCGAAACCCGACCAAACAAAGGCTTGTAGAAGGGCAGCTTGTCCTGTCATTGAAAACTTGTCTGTGAAAACAAGGAACTGTCCTGAGGGCAAATGTGGACAGAGGTTTGAAACTTTTTTTTTTATAAAAAAAAATAATTTTGTGTTTTAATTTCTCCTGAGTCAATTTTTGATGGCAAACAAATTGCACTTAAATTCATTCACAGAGATAATCTGATTTTATCAATGTCCTGGTGCTAAAAGTTAGTAAATGTCTCTTGATCTTAACCAATTCCAAAACAGTCCAACTATTTTATGCCCCTCAAGACAAAAGCTTCAGAAAACATTCTGGAAAAAGAAGAAATGTTTTCTGGCCAAAAAGGCAAAGATTTTTGAAATTTTATCAACTTTGAATTTTTGTCTTCAACTTCTTTGAATTTGGACAAGTCTAAAATTTTGTCATCTGTTAATGGGCTAAGCAAAAGGTGTCTACTCTGAACTTTTGTGTCATCCTTCTTCAAAAATTCATTATCACAGTGGAATTTCTGTCTATGTCAGGGGGTTTGGCTAGCAGAGTCAGTGGGCGAGGCCAGCGGAGTCACAAGGCGTGGCCATTGGAATCTTTGAGCTGTGTTATTGACCTGTCATTTAGCTCAGTGAAGGCAATCTTAGAAGATTAATATGATAATAATCAGTAAAGGGTTGAAGTACCTCTTGATTAGTTTCAGATTACTTTTTTGGGCCTAATTAAGCCTATTTTGCTTGGCAAATATTATTGCCCTTGGATATTTGAGAGCCCAGGCACCACCCTGTCAAAAAATCAAAACAGAGATTCAAGGTGAAGATGATGGAAGTATCACAATAACCAATGGGCCAATCACTGGCAACGGCCAATGGAAACCAACAGGAAATTCCACTGCGATATTTAACCGTGTTATTTTGCAAATTTATGACCTGAGTGACATGTAGCAAAAATAATTGGTTGGCGACCTAGAGTTGTAACTATAGCTTGAATAAACTGTACTTATGACGTTTAAGTCACCAAACCAAAAGTACTTCACATAGATGTGGGCCAATTTCAGAGTTCAAAGTTCACTTCCGGTACAAAAGGATAGTTTGATTGATTCTTTAACTCACATGTTCATCAATCAATGCAAACATGAAAAAATCCATAACAATCCGTCACGAATTATCATTAAAGATGGGTGAGTGGTGATTTTGGAGAATGTACAAAGGAATGCGGAGGTGGCATGCAGAAGCGTAGAATCCATTGTGAAAGTAATTCGGGCGTAAAATTGAAAAACAAGATATGTAAAGGTTTAAGGAAACCAACAAAACGACAGCAGTGCAATACTCAGGATTGCCCAGTGGCATGGTACACAGGGAAATGGTCACAGGTAAAGACCTTCTTCTTTCTAGATGTAGAATCAAAATATAATGACCCTTAACACATTCCTGTTCAATCCCAGGTTTTTATGTCCCTGTAGATTTATAATTGAGGAAATATTGTAGAAAAAGAAGAAATTGATTGTGACAAGCAATTTCTTCTTTTTCAACAATATTTTCTTCCCTACGAAATGGCCTTTATTCAAACTAACCCTTGTCATGCTCAAAAAAATCCTTTTTCGAAATTTCATCAAATCAAAGTACTGAGAGCACTTGAAGACCTGATGGTGAATCAAATATTAACTTTGAAAATGAATTTTTATATTAAATCCCAACTTTGAAGTGACAAATATGTGGAGACTGATCTTTGTCTATACTTCCTGTCAAAACAGGAATATTCAGGGTTCATCATGACAAGGGTTAAATCCACTTGAACATTTTGTCTGTACAACCTTTGAAATTTCTCAGGTCTAAAGTTATGCAAAACAGTAAATGGTTAACTAATTACAAAGTAATTCTATGGCCATTGATCTATGATCTTGAGACAAAAGACTTCTGAATATATTGCGTGAAAAAAAAAAGACATTGTAATAAGCAATATTCTCATCTCCCATGCTGTTTTTCTACCCAAAAGACAAAGATTTTTAAAATATCACCAACTACAGTCAAACTTCATTTACTCGAACATGGGAATTCTCAAACACAACGGAAATTTCGAACAAGAATCTTGGTCCCAGCAAAAAATATTCATGATTCATAGTGTTCGACCTCGGAAAAGTCTAACACCTCGCATGTCAAACTTTCGAACTCTTTTCAAAGTCCCAGCTACAAATCACTGTAAATTTCATCTGGAACAGTCGAACAAAGGGTTGATTGACAATCAAAAGCTGCTTTGTTAATCTGTTTATGACACCTTGCTGCAAAACAATGCACCGTGTGTAATAATAACCTTTTCTGTGAAAAATACATTTTTTCTACCATTTAGGAATAATTATTCCTGGTAATTGATTGTTTGCATATTCATCAACAAAAAAAATCTAAGAAGGTTATTTCTTTGGAGAAATTTTTCGTACAAATTCTATACACTTTCATAATCTGATGATGAAGTCATTCTACGCCAAGGACCGCAACTATCAACGGCTGCCGATACTCTTTAAATGAAGCTTTATGGCACTTGATGCGCTTAAAATGCATTCTGGTCTTTTTTAGATAGGATGAAGTAACACATTGACAAAATAGGTGTAGTATTTTTATGCTTTATGTTAAAGAACTGAAATTTGCAAATGAAGCCTTCTACGTAACCGCAATCATTGAAAACGAAGCGAAACCTATTATGCTTGTTCAGTGCAATTACTTTTGTCAAATTTCATGATTTCTTAAAAAAAAAGTCAATAAATTTCTCATGTTAAGGTTTAAAAACATTTATACATATGTTGGATTCTATGAAATTCAAAACTGGTAAAGCTAGTTAGTGAGCGTATTTTTGGACACTACATACCTCGGACAAATGATATTGGCTTATCTGATTTCAGTTCAGTTGAACTTCCGAAATCTCAAACAAATTAACCAGTCCCCGACGTGTTCGAGCCACTGAAGTTTAACTGTAAAAATTGTAACCCACACTTTGGGCAACCCATTGTAGAATTTTTTTGTTTGGAAATTTGTTAAATATTCCAGGCTTTACCAAACATATTGACTCTGAAATCCCACAGCAATGTTTCAGGGGCAGTCAAATAAAAAATTGATGAAGGATTTCTTAAGCAAAAATTTCCATCACCCAAAAATTGTCATCTGTGACATTTTAGAACCTATTTTTGAATAAGTCTCAAATTTTGTTGTCAGGTAATGAGTTGACAAAATTGTGAATATTTAAAGTTGTTTTAGTTCCTATAAGATATGAACAAATCAGATTTACGTCATTCTTTCAGTGCTCTGTAAGCTGTGGAGAAGGAAAACAAAAGCGAGAAGTTGACTGTAGAATAAGATCTGTCTCGGGAAACAAAATTGTCTCCAATTCTTTATGCGGAAGCTCTAAGCCTGTAGAAGTCAGATCATGTGATCTGGGGTCATGTGATTCTGATGGACAATATGATTGGCTGTTGTCTCCATGGGGACCTGTAAGTATTTTCCATATTTAAAATGGCAATATATCCAATATATTTTGAAGTTGTTGTGCATACGTATAGTGTTTATAGCATGCTCTGCAGTGTTTAAAACAAGACTTAATGGTTCAAAAATTCGCTTGTAACGATTTTTTTTAATCTGATAGAAATGAAAAATTGTCAAGTCTAAAGTAACGGTTATACTATAGTTTAACCTGTTCCCATAAAAATTGCATTTTTATGTCCATAATCATACAACTTTGATCTCTGGTAAAGGGTTAAGATGACTTCTTTTCTCTTTTGCCAGTTAGAATGTTATTCAGGTATAATAATTAGCCCTTGTCATATTAAACCCGGAAATATCCTGTTTTGGCAGGAGGTGTAGACAGATATCAGTCTGCACATAAGTCTGGTCTTAGTCTGCACTGCCTGTTTGTGCCTTTTATTTGAATCTCCTCTTTACCACTGGTGGTGGGGTCCTAGAAATGAAATGGCAGCTATAATGCTGTTCCCCCACCTTCCCCGTCTATCATAACTAAATAATCTGTATTTTTCTACAGGTCTACAAATTATTTTTCTCTTTCGGTCCCGAGATATGTTTAATTATCATTGATAGTCATCTACATTTATATCTAATTGAATTTAGTTTAACGTCGACGTAAATGTTTCCATCCATAGAGAAAAGGGAAAAATCTAAGTATCATGCATAGCAGCGTCTCCTTTGAGACCAACAAGTTGTTGAACGCCTGGAGTTACTGATGCATTGAGAATATGTAACCTTAATCACCTTTGAACCTCTTTTTTAACATCGTTAAAAATAAAGAAACAATGAAACAACAAAGAACTCTTTCTGAAACCAGTGATTTACGAATCTGGAATTTACACCGACCTGCAAGTGTACAAAACTGGATTAAACTTTGTAAGGGGTAACTTTTAATATAATGAATAATAATAAAAACAAATCAGAGGCAGCGGAATGTCTAGTTTCACTTTCGACTATATCTAAGACCGACGAGTCATTGAGCACCAAGGGTTAGTGACTCGTTGAGAAAATTTCACATGGATCGACCTTTGACTTCACATAAATTCTTTACTGTTGTTAAAAATATGATAACAATAAATTATCTAAACCTTTACATTTACAAATTTAACTTAAAAATTTGCAACCGTTAAAAAAAAAATCTTGATTTTATTCATAGTTCTTCATGTGTCACAATAATTGACATAATTTCCGAGATTATGGGATACTTAGTTTCACTTTGGAGTATTCATCACAATTCTTTCCATGGAATTGAAATGTTACAGCCAGTACTTTTGCCATAGAATTTTTCTCCGGCAAAACCCTTTGAATTGGATTTGTGTATGATGCAAGATTTCAAAAACCTACACTTAAGTTATCAATATTGATAATTGATTTAAACCTAGAGCAATTACTTTTGACCTAAGTTATTTAACACCACTACCGTCCACTCTTAGGTGTGAAATACTTACCTGGCTAATACTTACCGAGCTTCAGGTTATTATCAATTTTTGTATGGCTCCCATCATTTTAAATCAGATGGTAAAAATCGCTGTTAATTCAGCATTGATGTCGAATTAGACACTGACAGGGTAGCAACCAAAACAGACAACTCCCCACAAATTTTGGGAGTCAAGCGGACCCTGCATTATAATGGAGTTGCAGTGTATTTATAATGCTCCTCGAAAAAATTTCAGGGAAACATATAATTGCCGTAGTGTGTGTAAACAAATATGAGACATATTTTCAGCCAATCAAAATTCAGGTATTTTTCAAAACATAACTAAAAATAGATCAAAATTTCTTGAACCATAAGTGCTTGATGTGTTTCGATAAAGCTGTAAAGCTGTCGGTTATGAATTAACCCATTATCAAACAACAAACATTTTGGACGGGTCAAAATTGAAAGAAGTTTCAGACAACATTTCAGAAGGCGTTATTGAGTGGTAATGAGAATTAAGTTGTTGTTCTCCAACCCATTCTGATTCCAGATATATTAAAAATACTCAACAATAGAATTGATTCACTTTGTTATTCTACCAATTCGGTGATCATGTAGTCGTCATCTAAAGAATATTGTGTGGTGAATACTGGATATTTGTATAGAAATTATTTTGCATCAATTTATTAGCATTCCATGCTTGATCTTTCTTGTAATTTATCAAGGATTTTTCAATTTTGTACAAAAAATTAGATGGGTTAGTGTTTACATGTTTATAAATATGCATGTGCAAAATTAAAAAGCATAATGATTTTTGAAAAATAATTTTTTTCTAAGAAAACTACTGATTAGTGAAAAAATACATTGCAAGTGTTCCCGTATATTTACCTCCACTTATCCTTCAACTATATGTTGCCAATTCTTTTTTGTACTGAATTTCCAAAACCTTTTAACTTTTCTAACCAAAAAACCCTTCACATACAGGTATATCTAATCCATAGTGAAAATTTAACAAACATCAAGCCTTTCCTAATTCCCTAATGATAGGTTTAACCCATTCCAACACAGCAAAATTTTAGACTGGTCCAAATTGAAAGAAGCTGCAGACGACAACTTCAAGTTGATGGAATTTTGAATTTTTTTGTCTTTTTAGATAGAAAATATTGTGGATAATGAAGAAATTGCTTGATACAAGCAATTTCTTCATTTTCCACAATGTTTTCCAAAGCTTTTTTCTTGAAGGGCGTAAAAAGGAGGGACTGAGTTGGAATGGGTTAACCCATACAAGCTTCACCTAACATATCATGTGTAATCACCTCACCCTAACCAAAGTTATCAAACTATTTGTAGTATCCCATTACTATAGGACAAAAAAGTAAACTGGTCCGAATTGAAGGTAGTAGCGGACAATATTTCAAATTGTGTTATAATTGGAAAGTAAGGGCCATATTAGTAGAAAACATGTGAGAAAAGGATAAATTGTTTGTTACAAGCAGTTTCTCCTCTTCTCACAAAGCTTTCAATGATCATATTTCTTCATGGCATTAGAAGGATCCACTGTTTGGTAATCGGTTAATGTCTCAAGTATGATACATCAAATAAATAACGTTAATTTTGAAGTAATAATTCACTTTCAGAGTAAATTATTTTTTTTATTTGTCTTACCTGATCACATTAAAATCATGAAATACTCAACTAACTTGGTTATCACTGGCAATTTCCCTATGAATGTTGAAATAATGTTGGGTTCTATCTTTGATTTCTGTTATTTTAAAAGTAGTTTCATGTTGAACTAAATTAGTGAATACCTAATTGTAAGTTATAAGTTGCTGTAGTTATGATGTTTAGGTCACCAACCAACCATTCTCCTCATATGTTACATGCTACTGGCTTAAATTTTGAAAAAAAAAACGTCGTAAAAAATCGAAGTGGAACGTCATATTGGAGTCAGTGGTAGATGCCAAAGTAGTAAAATGGCGGAGGCAGGGACTCATCAAATATAAGAATAAGTTAGAATATCAAGTTCTTTGTAAATTGGTCTGTTACAGACAACAAAATTTACCTAGGGGGGATTGTGTGGGAATAGGTTAACCCATTACCAGACAGCAAAATTTTTGACTGGTTGAAATTGAAAGGAGTTGCAGACAACAATTTAAAGCTTATGCATAATTTGAATAGTTGTGAAATCATCTAAATCAAGTCTTGTGTCAAATAAATTCTTTGTATAGATGAATAATTTAAAAGGATTAAGACATTAAACTTATTCAACTCATTCCCACACAATTGAATTTTAGACCAATCCAAATTCAAAGAAGATGCAGACGACAATTTTAAGTTGACGAATTCTTTCAAATCTTTGTCTTTTGGGGTATAAAACATTGTGGATAATGAAGAAATTGCTTTTAACAAGTATTTCTTCATTCGCCACATTCTTTTCCAAAGTTTTTATATTGAGGGGTGTCATTTTGTGGGAGTGGGTTTAAAGATATATATTAGTTTAAAATGAAAATTATGAAATAGTATCACATGTCTTATATGAATTTTATCAGTGTTTCCCTCTGTATTCAAGTTGTGATTATAGACCAGATCTTTGTAGCTTTAAAGCCAGATATCTATAGTACTGTAGTCTTATTTTGAGTGTGCTTGATTGCTTCTCTCTTGCCGCTTAGTGTTCACAAACCTGTGGTCAAGGTCAGAGTTCAAGATACCTACGCTGTGCCAACATAGGTAATCCTCAACAGCCTATAATACGACCTGATGCAGACTGCCGTAACATTCCAAAACCTAACGTCAGAATGACGGAGCCCTGCTTTATAATGGAGTGTATACAGACCACCATGGGACCATCCAAATGGGAAGTAACTGGTTGGTCTGAGGTAAGATGGATGCAACGCTGGCCTGACTTGATTTTGTGGTGTTTGTACTTCATTTCACTCGGAAATTTTGTTATGTTGTGGTGGTTTATGTTTTGGTTTGGCATGTAATCAGGGGCAACTTTTAATGATGTTTCTTTTTTGGAATTTAACCCATTACCAGACAGCATCACTTTAGACTGATCCAAATTGAAACGAGTTGCAGCTGACAATTCAAAGTTTATGAAATTTCAGATTTTTTCAACTTTCTGGGTAGAAAAAATGTGTAAATTGAAGAAATTGCTTATTGACGAAATTGCCTGTTACAAGCAATCTTCTTTTTCACAATTTTTATACGCCCGTCGAAGACGGGACGTATTATGGGATCACCCGTGGTGTCCGGGCGTCCGGGCGTCCGGGCGTCCGGGCGTCCGGGCGTCCGGTCGTCCGGTTGTCCGGGCGTCCGGGCGTCCGGCGGTGTCCACTTCTTTGTCCGGAGCATAACTCTGTCACCTTAAGTCCGATTGACTTTAAACTTGGCAATTATATTCTTCTCATCAATACGGAGTGCAGTGCACAAGAACCATAACTCTACCTGGCCTATTTTTTGAGTTATTGCCCTTTGTTGTTTTTCACACTTGAATCTTGTCCGGAGTATATCTCTAAAAGTATTATAGCTAGGATCATGAAACTTCATGGGTGTATAGATCTCATCAAGGGGGAGTGCAGTGCACAAGAACCATAACTCTACCTGGCCTATTTTTTGAGTTATTGCCCTTTGTTGTTTTTCATACTTGAATCTTGTCCGGAGTATATCTCTAAAAGTATTATAGCTAGGATCATGGAACTTCATGGGTGTATAGATCTCACCAAGGGGGAGTGCAGTGCAAAAGAGCCATATCTCTACCTAACCTATTTTTTGAGTTATTGCCCTTTGTTGTTTTTCATACTTGAATCTTGTCCGGAGTATATCTCTAAAAGTATAATAGCTAGAATCATGAAATTTCATTGATGGATAGAGCTCACCAAGTAGGAGTGCAGTGTACAAGAACTATTACTCTACCTGGCCTATTTTTTGAGTTATTGCCCTTTGTTGTTTTTCATACTTGAATCTTGTCCGGAGTTTATCTCTAAAAGTATAATAGCTAGGATTATGAAACTTCATGGGTGTATAGATCTCACCAAGGGGGAGTGCAGTGCACAAGAATCATAACTCTACCTGGCCTATTTTTTGAGTTATTGCCCTTTGTTGTTTTTCATACTTGAATCTTGTCCAGAGTATATCTCTAAAAGTGTAATAGCTATAATCATGAAACTTCATGGATGGATAGAGCTCACCAAGTGGGAGTGCAGTGTACAAGAACCATAACTCTACCTAGCATATATTTTGAGTTATTGCCCTTTGTTGTTTTTCATACTTGAATCTTGTCCGGAGTATATCTCTAAAAGTGTAATAGCTAGAATCATGAAATTTCATGGATGGATAGAGCTCACCAAGTGGGAGTGCAGTGTACAAGAACCATAACTCTACCTAGCCTATTTTTTGAGTTATTGCCCTTTGTTGTTTTTCATACTGGAATCTTGTCCGGAGTATATCTCTAAAAGTATTATAGCTAGGATCATGAAACTTCATGGGTGTATAGATCTCACCAAGGGGGAGTGCAGTGCACAAGAACCATAACTCTACCTGCCCTATTTTTTGATTTATTGCCGTTTGTTGTTTATCATACTTGAATTCTATGGAGTATATCTCTAAAAGTATAATAGCTAGAATCATGAAATTTCATGGATTGATAGAGCTCACCAAGTGGGAGTGCAGTGTACAAGAACCATAACTCTACCTAGCGTTTATTTTGAGTTATTGCCCTTTGTTGTTTTTTATACTTGAATCTTGTCCGGAGTATATCTCTAAAAGTATAAATGCTAGAATCATGAAATTTATTAGATGGATAGAGCTCACCAAGTGGGAGTGCAGTGTACAAGAACCATAACTCTACCTAGTGTATATTTTGAGTTATTGTCCTTTGTTGTTTTTCATACTTTGTTTGACAAAAAATATTCATTCAAAATAACATCAGTTCTATTCAAACCCCCAGTTAATATTAAGCAGTGTGACGGGCGTATCTTGTGACAATTTGGCACCTTGTTTTTAATTGTTTTCCTTGAGGGCATCAAAACAAATATATGTGTGGGAAAGGATTAATCCATTCCCACTCAATGATGCTTTGAAATGCTCCTCAAAAAAAGCTATGGAAACATTGTAGAAAATGAAGAAATTGCTTGGCACAAGCAATTTCTGCATTATCCACAATGTTTTTTATCCAAGAATTTAAAAAAAAAAAACCCAAATTTGATAAGTTTTAAATTGTTGTCTGCAAATCCTTTCAATTTGGACCAGTCTTAAATTTTGCCTTCTGGTAATGAGTTAAACATTCTTTTAGACATTCCTACGGCTTTTCAAAGACATTTGAAGTAGAAAAACAGTAGATGCTTCAGTGAGTGAAACCTTTGCCTTTATTTCAGCTTCCTGCATCATGATCATTTTACTTTTCAGGCTTTATTGTGAATTTATTTCAATTAGCTTTTATCTTTGTTTAATATTAACTTTACGTTCAATTGATTGCTTGTTTGATAATCCACTAGTACTTCCGTTATGATTGTTTTCATGCTACTATAATATATATTTTGGGTTTTTTTTACTTGCATATTTTATTTTCATGCATAGCTGTTTTATGGTAATGGAAATTAAAAGTTTTAAGATGTTTAACTGCAATTCTGTCTCTATCAGATGTAACATTTTATATCACAACACTTAACCAGATGACAAAATTTTAGAAAGGGAGGAATTGAAAGAAGTTGCAGATGAAATTTTTAACTCATAATTTTTAATAATCTTTTTCTTTTTGGGATGAATATTAACCCTTGTCGTGCTATATAAATTACTTTACTAAATTGCTGTAAAATCATAGGGCTGAAAGCACTGATAGAGCTTGTTGTTCAAAAATCAATGTTTCTTTTAGTAATCAATTTCATAAATAACTCTTGCATGAAAATTACAAGCAGGAGGTGTAGACCAAGATTAGACTGCACTTATGTGCAGGCTGATCTTGATCTACACCTCTTGCCAAAGCCAGATTATTCCGGGTTCAGCATGACAAGGGTTAAGGATAATGAAGAAATTGCTCGAAACAAAAGTATCCGAATCTCTTCACCTTTCCTGAGCACAATGTAGGATCACTCAGAGTCTGTTGTACATCATGCGTCATCAACATTTTTTTGAAGCATCTTCTCCTCCTAAACCACTGGACTTATTACCAGAATGTACGGCAAAATTTTAGACTGGTCTAAATTCAAAGATGTTGCTGACAACATATTCTAGTTCTTGAAATTCGAGATTTTTTCATCCTTTTTGGGTTGAAAACATTGTGGAAAATGAAGAAATTGCTTGGTTAAAGCAGCTTCTTCATTTTCCACAATGTTTTCTCAGTTATTTTTCTTTAGGGGCATCTGTGTTGGATTGGGTCCATACTGTTTTTAAAATGTTCCTTGACCTATTCAAATCTTTTTCATGAATTTTTATTTTTGAAAAAATGAGTGTGTGGCAAAGTGGGGCTTATCAGATGGAGAGAAATCTTGAAATAATTCTGTGAAAATTATTTCCTCCATAGCAATATGGCCAATTTAGACCAAACTTGGCAAGAATATTCCTTGGGCAAGCCATGTCAAAACTTGTTCATAAAATATTGATTTGTGAAAAATTCAGAGTATGGCTAATGTATAAACTCTACCCCTAAATCTTTTGTCTAGTTTGGACTAAACTTTGCAATAATGTTCCTTGGGTGACCCTTTTCAAATCTCAAATTTTGTTTGGTTTGTGGCAGGACTTGGCTTATCAGGCCCAGACAAATCATGAAATATTTCTCTAAAATAAACCAATTGGCTAATTCTTAGGTGAGTGATTCAAGGCTAGAGAATTGGAAGGCATTTCTTTTTTTTGCACAAACTTTCACAAGGATGTTGGAAAAAACTGATTTTGTTATTGCACTTCTTAATACCACTGCTTGCTACTATTGTTCTATATACTAACAACTTTAACATGCCATTGAGTACACTGATCATAACTTTAACATGCCATTGAGTACACTGATCATAAATATAACATGCCATTGAGTACACTAATCAAATGTTTATGTCTCTCCACCCTGTTTGATTGGCACTGCCATCTGTGTGTCCGTCTTTTTTTTGTTTATGGACCTCATCTTTGAAATTTTTAGTCAATTTTTTTAAAATTATGCAACCTTGTTCAGCTTGTGCCCTAATTGAGATAGATACAGACTGTTACTTTTGCTTAACCCATTACCACACAATTATGCTTTTGGACGCCCCCTTTCAATATGATCTCACAAAACTTTGTTGGAAAAGGAGAACTTGATTGTAACAACCAACTTTTCCTTTTCTCAGTATTTTTTTTCCCTTTTGACACTTATTTTGTAATTTCAGTGCTCTTTGCTGTGTGGTCTCAAACTTCTTTCAAATAGGACCAGTCTAAAATTTTGCTATCTGGTAAAGGATTAAAGTTCAAGGTTGCATTTCAAAATTACAGATCACACTTTAAAGATTGCTATGATTTCTTACTTACTGTGACTTTATCTTAGTGGGGAGACATCTGTAAAAAAATCTTCTGGTTTAACACATTCCCACACAAAGTCAAAATTTAAAAAAAATGCAGATGACATATTCAAGTCTGTGAAATTTAAAGTATTGGTCTTTTTGGGTAGGAACCATTGTGAAAAATGAAGTAATTGATTGTTGCAAGCAATAATTTCATTTTTTACACTGGTTTCCAAAGCTTTTAGCTTGAGGGGCTTAAAATGGCTGGATTGTGTGGGAATGGATTAAACAGCTTAGTAAATACTGACCTGGGAATTACACTTTGATTGGTTCAAAACTGTATAAACTATCTTTGCTTGTAACCAGTGCTAATGATGTTTTGGGAATAATGTTCTATACAGAAACTTTTGAGCTTTAAAGTCACAAATTCCTTTCTTACTCCGAGATATTATTTCCCTTTTGTTCAAAATATTATATGAAAAAAATCTACTATGGATTCAACCCTTTATTGTAAAATTCCCCATTTTGAAGCTAGGAGAAAAATGATGAGGGAAAAGAAACTGCTTGTTTTCTATCCTATTAGACAAAGATTTTCTTAACCCTTGTCATGCTGAACACGGAATGTTCCTACTTTGGCAGAAGGTATAGACAAAGATCAACCTACACAAATTTGCAGTCTGATCTTAGTGTACACCACCTGTCTGTCCTATTTAAGTAGGGATGTTTCTATGATAAATTTTCGATATCAATATTATTCAGCGATAAGTTCCCCAGTGCTTTCTACCCTTTGATTTTAATGCATATATAATTCAGCATGACTAGGGTTTATTTCACCAACCTAGAATTGTTGTCTGCATACTTCTGTCAATTTTGGGCAGTCTGAGAATTCGATGTCTTGTAATGCTTTAAAGAAAAAAATTACTTTAGTGGAAAATTATGGACTTCACCATCAGTATGCGCAGTCGAATCTTAGTCTACTCCACCCGTTTTTCCTATTCAAGCCAGTGGGTTTTTTTTGTTTCAATTTCAAATGAATTTATGACCCACAGCTAGTGCTCCCAGTGCTTTCAGCCCTTTGATTTTAATGCAACCCTGAAAATAGATTTTATTCAGCATGACAAAAGTTAACTACATAATAAGGAAAGTTATGACGATATGGTGATTAAAAGGATAAAAAGTATTCAAACTCATATTCAATTCAATCAGAACCAAACAAATTATGAGGAATGATTGAACGTGTATTGGAGTACTCTATTCCACCAACTGACTTAAAGAGAGCAGTAATGCAATCTGCATCTTCTTTCAGTTGTAAACAGTCTGAATTATTTAAAAAAACCCAACTATAATCAGGTTATATAAGGGTCAGCTTGACAGTTTAATAGTCTGTTGGTTTGTTCTTGTACCCCCCTTTCTCCTAAACTATTGGCAGGACTTACTTAATTCAAATTTCACACAAGATCTCACTATCAAGCAAAGATGTGCACATGCTGTTTTGGTTAGGTTCAATTTATGTTTGTCAGAGTTAAGGCCCTTTGTTTTAAGATATTGTCTGTCCATTTTCTCCTGATCTACAGCTTGGTGATGATTCAAATTTTAGACAAGCACTCACTATGAAGTAAAGATGTGCACATGGTATTTTAGTCACCTGCATTTTACTAGCTCCCCTGAGCAAGAAGTGCTCAAGGTGAGGTATTGTGATCCCCTTCTGTCAACAATTTCTTGAAATGACATTTCCTCCCAAACCAGTTGGCCAATCTCCTCCCAAACTAGTGAGCCATTTTAAACCAAATTTGCGAAAATGTTCCTTAGATGGCCCTCTGTTTTAAACTCTGGTTGCCATGGCATCAAAAGTAAATTTTGTAAAAAAAAATATTCAACCCTTTCCGCGTTTTCAAAATTTTAGACCAGTCCAATTTGAAAGGAGTTGCAGACAACAATCGAAAGTAGGTGCAATTTGAAATGTAACAAACCTACAGGTTAGAAAATATTGTGGGAAAAGAAAAAATTGCTTGTGACAAGCAATTTCTTCTTTTACCACAATATTTTCTCAAGTATAAATTCACGGGGACGTGAAAACAAGGGATTTTACAGGAAAGGGTTAAAAATCATTGGCTGATCCAGAAGGCATAGAGGCTTGATATTTTGTATGAAGCATCAGAACTTTCACCTCTTTCAGAATTGATAAAATCCTTACCCTTACGTCCCCAGGGGTAGAGCTCTAGTTTTTGGGTGAGCTTTTATAGAAAGATTTTTAAAGCAATATTTCCTCCAAATAACTGGGCAAATTTTAACCAATTTGGCAATCCTATTCCTTAGGTGGCCCTCTTTAAACCCTGCTTAAAAAATTGAAATTTGTTGAAACTTTGGTTGCCATGGCAATAAAAGTGAAATTTAAAAAAAAATGTTTTTTTGCTGACCCAGAAGGCATAGAGGCTTGATATTTTGTTTAAAGCATCTTTCAGAATTGATAAAATCCTAACCCTTATATCGCTAGGGGTAGAGCTCTAGTTTTAGGGGTGGGCATATATAGAAGGATTTTCAATACAATATTTCCTCCAAAATAACTTGGCAAATTTTAACCAATTTGGCAAGCATATTCCTTAGGTGGCCCTCTTTGAATCTTGCTAAAAAAACTTGAAATCTGTTGAAACTTTGGTTACCATGGCAATAAAAATGAAATTTAAAAAAATAATCTTTAAAAATCATCTCCTCCTGACCCAGAAGGCTTATAGCCTTGATAATTTGCATGAAGAATTAGTACAATGATCTCTTTCAAAGTTGTTCAGATCCTTACCCTCTGGTCCCAAGGGGTAAAGTCCTAGGGGGTGGGACCTATATAGAAATTAAGAAGGATTTTTATAATGACAACCTTTCCCAAACCTGATGGCCAATTTCAACAAAATTTGCTGGAATAATCAATAGGTTGTTCCCCTTTATCAATTACTAAAAGATTCAAAGTCTGTTGAAAGCTTTGGTAACCATGGCTACATAAGTTAAATTTGGAAAAGTCTTCTCCAGACCAAGTAGGTAATGAGCTAAGAAAAAGAGCCTTATCTCAGGTGAGTGCCATGGCAACTGGCCCTCCTGTTTTTCTTTGAGTTATAGTTCTTTGTTTAAAAACAGGCCTTATTCCAGTGACAAACTCTCTTTTCTGTGACATGGAGTTACTGGTGGGTATTAACCCTTGTCATGCTGAACCCGGAATAGTCCGGTTTTTGCAGGAGGTGTAGACTAAGATCAGCCTGCACATAAGTGCAGTCTGATCTTGGTCTACACCCCCTGCTTGTACTTTTCCTGTCGGAGTGGTTTATGAAATTGATTTCTAAAAGAAATATCGATTTTTTTAACATCGACCTCTGACGGTGCTTTCAGCCCTTTGATTTTACAACAATTCAGTAAGGTAATATATATAACATGACAGGGGTTAATCACATTCAGTTAAAGTCTAGTTTTAACTATTGATGGTATTATACCTTTCATTAAAGCATTTAACTGTATCCTATATTTCAGTGTTCCAAAAGTTGTGGTGCAGGTGTCCAGTCTAGAATTGTCTCATGTGTCAACATTCGGGGACAACCCTCATCAAACTGTGATAAAAGTTCTGAACCAGAATTTACACGACCATGTAATAATGGACAATGTATGCCCATTTCTTTAGGTAGGTCTTTCTGTAATAACCCTTTCCTGTTTTGCAAAATTTTAGACGTGTCCAAATTTAAAGGTTTTGCAGATAAATACTTAAAGCGGATTTTATTTGAACACCAACCAGTCAGTAGAGTTGAAAATAGTTATAAAAAAGAAGAAGTTATTGGATACAAATAATTCTTTCTTTTCTCAATTATAAAATCACAGGAACATAAAACCAGGGATTAAACAGGAAAGGGATAACAGAGGTAAAGAATGAGCTGATTGCAAACCATACTTTAAACTATAATAATTGACAAATCGCAGCTGTCAATCAAATAATAAGTCAACCAATGAAATAATTCATTTAGACCAGAAGTGAGTTCTGAACTCCCACATTGGCCTGCATTTTATGCGAAGCTTTTTGTTTGTTTGGCGACTTAAACACCATAAATACAGCTGATACAAGCTATTATATGTATAGGGGAGACAGTTTGGCTAAGGAGTACCAATGGTTGGTTTAGCAGATAGCTTTCACCTTTTATATTCAGAAATTTTATTTCAGAAATTTCTTGTAAGAAGGAATTTCTCCATTTTCAACAATGTCCACAATGTTTTCCAAAGCTATTGTCTTAACCCATTCCTGTTTTGCAAAATTTTAGACCTGTCCAACTTCAAAGGTTTTGCAGACGAATTTTTAAAGTTGGTTTCATTCTTAAAATAATCTTTTGGTAGGGTAGAAAATATTCAGGAAAAAGAAGAAATTGCTTGTTACAAGCAATTTCTTCTTTTTCCACAATGTTTTCTCAATTACAAAATCACAGGGATGTAAAAACCAGGGATTAACCAGGAAAGGGTTAAGAGTCTTCAAAAAGTGGGAAACGGTTAAATAAACTCAAAATTCATCTGCAGATATGTTATGGATCAACAAAGCTGTTTCCTTTTTTTGTAGAACGAGTTTTTTGTGACGATAAATTTGCATGGTGCCATCTAGTGCCTGATCATGGAGTGTGTCATAAACAGATGTATGCCAGAAATTGTTGCCGATCGTGTAGTGGAAAACGGTGATAGTGGTTCTACAACTGTCCAATGGCGGCTGTCAATCAATTGACCAATCAAAGCATTCATTTAGAACAGGAATGAACTCTGACCTCCGACATAGGCCGACATTTCTGTGAGCATTTTAGTTGGTTTGGTGACTTAAATGTCATAACTACCCCTTGAATAAGCTGTAGTTACAACTTTCAGGTTGCCAACTAACCATTAACTTATTTTTCATGCCATACATTTTGCAAATTATTTCCGTTTAATATGGAAGTTGAGCTTTCTGTTAGAGTAGCTAGGTGAGGCCAGCGGAGTCCATGGGCGGTGCAAGCATTCTGTCAATTTACTTGCATTAAATATACAGATCAGCTGAATCCTTGATTTAACAAAAAAAATTGTACAAATAACATAAAGCATGTGCAAAATTTCATCATGATCTGTGTAGAAATCAAAATAAATTTCAATTAGAGAATTCAAACAACACTAAAACAGGCTGTGGTGCCTTTAAAATGAGTGTCTCATTTACTGTGTACATAAATGAAATGTTTAAAAATGCGGGTGATATGTGTCAAAGCTACAAAAAACTGAATATGATTTTGTTTGTTTTTTATGTGTGATCATTAACTTTATAACAACTTATATAAGATGACTAAAGTTGAAACTTTGTCAAATGATGTCTCTATGCTCTCAGTGAAAAAGCTGAGTATTAAAGCATGTTGTAGTGGGTTTAAATGGAACAAACACTATTTATGTAGTCACCTGGAAATATGATCTGGATAGAGAGATGAACTTAGATGTTAAATGGAACAAACACTATTTATGTAGTCACCTGGAAATATGATCTGGATAAAGAGATGAACTTAGATGTTAGCTAATCTGGATAAAGAGATGAACTGATATGTAAGCTAATCTAGATTAAGAGATGAACTGATATGTTAGCTAATCTGGATAAAGAAGCGAACTGAGATGTTAGCTAATCTGGATAAAGAGATGAACTGAGATGTTAGCTAATCAAGGTTGATTTACTAACAGTAAGACTTATGATAACTCATGGAATGATTGAAGGATGAGGAATGTTTATGATCTTTAAAGAGCAAGTCATGACAAATTTAATGGAATACTGGTTGAATTGCTGTCTACTAGTAGGAATACAAGACAAAGTGAAATGCTATTAACCAATTTACAGACAGCAAAAATTGAAAGGAGTTGCTGAAAATATTTTAACCCATTCCCACTCAGTGACATTTTTAGACGCCCCAAAGAAAAAAAGCATTGGAAAACATTGTGGTAAATGAAGAAATTGCTTGTTACAAGCAATTTCTCCATTTTCCACACTGTTTTCTACCCAGAAAGTTGGAATGATCGAAAATTTCATAAACTACATATATTAAATTCTTCAATTTTGACCAGTCTAAAATTTTGCCGTCTGGTAATGGGTAAAAGTTATGAAATTTTAGATTTTTTCAACTTTCTGGGCAGAAAATATTGAGCAAAATGAAGAAAATTGCTTGCAACAACCAATTTCTTCATTTTACACATTGTTTTTCTTATGGGGCGTCAAACCGCATCATTGTGTTAGAATGGTTAACCCATTACTACCAATCCTGATCTTCTACACTCTATAGAAAACAGATTGGGGAAAACATTGTGAAAAGAAGCAATTGCTTGTTTGAAACAATTCCCCCTTTTCTCAAAGTGATGTATATTGTATGTGACAGTTCAACATTGACATTGAATATTATCCCAAATCACTCCCGATTTGGACAAGTCTGAAATTTTGACGCCTGGTTTTTGGTTAACGTGCTGATATCTACTAGAAAATCAAAATAAAGGATAAATGTGATACCTATTGAGGACTAGCTTTAAACAGACATGAAGATGTTTACAAAGAAAGTTAATATAGTTGATTCGAGATGACCTTGTGCTATTAGCCCAGTATCACACAATGACTCTTTTATACGCCCTTCAATATGAAACCTATGGAAAACATTGTGTTAAATGAAGAAATTGCTTTTTACATGAAATTTCTTCATTATCTACAATGTTTTCTCCCCCAAAAATAAAGATTTTCAATTAATTACATTGAAATTGTCGTCTGCCTCTTCTTAGACTTATCTAAATTTTTGTCATGTGGGAATTTGTTATGTGATCGGTCTTATATGTTAAGTACTTATATTGCCTCTTTATAAAAGAAATGGTACTGGCTAGGAGAAAAGAGAAACGGTGACTTATAAGAAGTTATTTAAACTTAAGGCAAATGTTGAAAGTGCATTATTTTTTTCATAAATCAATTAGCTTTTAACCCATTACCACATGACAATATTTTTAGACTTGCCTTAATTGAAAGATGTTACAGACAACCATTTTATTATGATATTTTTTATGTTTTATATTTATTGAAATTTAAAAAAAAAAATTGCCTTTTAGGTAGAAAACATTGTGGACATTGAAGAAAATGCATGCGACGAGAAATTTCTTCATTGTCCACAATGTTTTCCGAAGCTTTTTTCTTTAGGGGCTAGAAAAAACAATTGTGTGGGAATGGGTTAACCAAATGAATAGATTTGTTATAATGTACAGCAAAGTTGTTGTTTGTTATAATTTTAATGAGCTTTATTGTTATCGTTTGTTATAGCTTGGAGTTTGTTATAGCGGTTATGTTATGTTAACATCTCAAGTATTTTTCAGGGTTTTTCCATGTTTGTGAAATTTCAAAAATTTCATCAACCCATTATGAGATGATAAGATTTTAAACTGGTCCAAAATGAAGGAGGTTGAAGGCAACTTTTCAGACAAAATGATATACAATCGAAAACGTTGAAAGAGAAGAAATGTCATGAATAGAAGTATCATTGGGCACAAAGTTTTCCAAGGCTTGTTTTCTTTAACCCATTCCCTCACAATCTCCCATTTTTATGTGTTGAAGAAAAGAGGAAATTGCTAGTAGCAAGCATTCTTCTTTTCTCGCAAAGTTTTACCTCTTATGGTTCATATTCTTTTTAATTAAACCAACTCTTTTTTAGGTGTCTGCTTCTCATTGATTTTGGACTAGTCTATGATTTTGTTGTTTGTATTGGGTTAAGATATCAGAGTAGGGTTTTGTTTGGTAATGTGCCCAACTTGGTTTCAAAAAAATCTCATTTGGCAACTATGGCTGCAAGTTTGTCTCTACAAGATTCTAGAAAAAATATATTCAACTGTACCTGATATTGGCTGTGCTCTCTTTCAGCTTGACTTTTTCTCAGTTGACATTAATTGCAATCCTGACTGAGTTTTAGCTTACATGAGTATGTCATGCTCTAAGTGAGCTTTTGTGATCATTGAATGTCTGTGGTCTGTTTCCCGTCATAAATTTTTTTTGTCATTAGCACTCTAGGGGCCACAATTTTGGCCCAATCTTCATGAAACTTGGTTAGTATGTTTGCTTGGTCACAAGGATGAACCCTATCAAAAAGTGGAATGTTCTGTTGGAAACACAGCAAAAGGAGCCCTAATGATAATTTCCTTGTTAGCACTCCTGGGTCCACAATTTTGGCCCAATCTTCATGAAACTTGGTTGAAAACTTTGTATGGTCACAAGAATGAACCCTACCAAATATGGGAACGTTCCATTTGAAACACTGGGAAAATGGCCTTAATGACAATTTCCTTTTTAGCACTCCTTGTCCAACAAATTTGGCACAATTGTCATGAAACTTGGTCAGAATGTTCGTCTGAGCACAAGAATGAACCCGATCAAGAATGGGATGGTTTTGCTGGAAAACATTGGAAAAGGGCCTTTATGACAATTTTGTTGATAGCACTCTAGGGATCACAGTTATAGGCCAATTTTCATAAAACATTGTCAGATTGTTTGTCTGGTCACAATGGTGAATCCTTTTGAAAATGGGAAGGTTTCTATTCGAAAATAGGGTTGAACATTTAAATGAAGCATATCCAGAGCATACCTATGTCAATTATGGATGGATTTCAATATTACATGGCACAATCATTCTAAGTTCTAAGTAGATGCGCAATTTGGAAAAAATATCAGATGGCTTTAAGGTCAAGGTCACAGCTCATGGTAAAACATTTAAATTAAGCAATTCTGGAGTATAGCTTCTTGAATTATGGATTGATTTCAAAATTGTTCTCTATTGTGAATAGATGTGCCATCTGAAACAAATTTTCAGATTGCTCAAAGGTCAAGGTCACAGTTCAAGGATGTACGTTGAAATTTAACATGTTTGGAATAGGGTGAGCATATACCTGCATCTGCATCTGTTGGTCTGTTTGAACCCTTTTCCTTATTCATTTTATACTTATTGTGACAGGCCATATTCAGGGAGCGTAATCTCAACTTTGATGGCTCTAGTTTACATAAGCACTTGGCTACTCCTTAGGCCACAATTTTGATCAGAATAATACCAGAATTGTAAATTTCATTGCTGTACAGTGATAAAGATTTTCTGATAAAGATGGAAATCTTTATGCTCAGGTGAGCAATATAAGGACCTTTAAAAACCTTCTTAAACTCAGTAAAGCATTGAACTATCTTGGTCAGGAGTGATTTAGCACCACCATAGTCCTCTTGTAGATATTTGTTCATTGCAAGGGGATGCTTCACTTAGCAGAGCTCTTGTTGAGTATAGAATTTTATTCTCATAAAATTCTTAGATGGCTCCTTTTCCTGTGGCGGGTCACAATAAAAATCTGTCTCAACATTTACAATATTCAAAAACAAACATTAACCCATTCCCACACAATAATGCTTTTTAGTGCCCCAAAGAAAAAAAGGTTTTAAAAAACAGAATTGAAATTGAATTGAAATTGAAGAAATTGCTTGTTACAAGCTTTATCTTCATCATTCATAATGGTTTTCACCACATAAGTCCAAGAATTTTGAAATTTTATCAACTCAAAATTGTTGTCTGCAATTTCTTTCAATTCGGACTAGTCTGAAACTTTGGCATTTGGTAATGGGTTAACTGTGTAAGAAATATTCCATTGTCATATTTTCATATTGTATATATTGTGTTTAAAAGCTAAAAGTGCATTATTTTGGTTTGCAAAATCACTATTTAAGAATTACAAATGATTTTTATGTTTTAATATTTGTTGTTAAAGACTGAATCACTTTTTTGTGTTTTCTTTTCTTTTATTGTTACTAAAGAATATAGCATAAAATCATTACACAATTGACCAATCACAGCTGTCAATCAAATAATCAGTCAACCATGGTCATTCATTTTCACTGAAAGTTGACTTTGAATTCCGATATTGGCCCCAATTTATGTGACACATTTTTGTTGGTTTGTGACTTAAACATGGTAACTACATCTTATTTAAGTTGTTTTTACTATGTTTAGGTTTCCAACCAACCATTCTACATTTTTGTTGCATGCTACTGGCCACAGATTTAGCAAAAAAGGCTGTTAAATATAAAAGTGGAACTTCCTGTCAGAGTGAATGGGTAGGGTCATCAGAGTAAGTGGGCGGGGCCAGGGATTCGTCAATTCACACAGAAAATGGAATATTGTGGAATGCAAGTTTTTGCATCTGCTTAAAAACTTTCAAAATGTAAGTTCATGCCAAAGTTAAGTGGAAAAAGTTCAAATTATTGTTAGAGAGGCTTCTAGAGACATGCAAAATATTGTAAATTAACCTGTTACTATTTTTAAAATATTTAGACTTAAATTGGTCTTGTTATTAACAGGATTCCACTGTACAACCAACAAAGTAAATGATCTAGAGAACTAATCTGGAACTTTTGTATCCTTTTATCTGTCAAATATAAGATTGATGACTTACGTATTGCATTTGAGTTGAAAAGAAATGTGTTCATTTATTTTTATGATTTATTTACGTTAAAGACGTACAGCACCGATATTTTTGTCTGTGTTTGTGATGTTCTGTTTGACACCAATGTTTTGTTGACGTCTATCTTTTTAAGCAAAAAAATATACAAGACTGATTAACCCATTACCAAACTAATCTAAATTCAAAAAATGTTACCGATGACAATTTTGTTGAATTTATAAATTTACAAAAAATGTCTTTAGAGATAGAAACAATGTGAATAATGAAGAAATTGCTTGTAATAAAGCAATTTCTTCATTTTCAAAAATGTTTTCACAATCATTTTGTTTGGGGGGGGGCATAAAAATTGGGATAGTGTGGTAAAGGGTTAAAAAACCTTTCTGACATCGATGATTGATTTAAAAACGAATTCAAGTATCTAAACATCATATGGATGGTTCAGTGTGAAACAGTTGTAACTGCCTATATGTTTATTGGCAGTTACAACTGTTTAGCGTGGAACCACTGATATCGACACTAAGTACTATCATGCATTCACTTCTAGAAAATCAAATTATTATCAGTAAACGGCCAATCTTGTATAAGCTTTCAGTACTGGGTCTCTATTGTCCAATAACAAAGTGCAAAAAGCTTTTAGGCCAAGACAAGATGTTTTCCCAAATAATGAATATCAGGAATATATCCTTGTACCTCTAACACTGATTGTTTTATAGACAAGGTTTTAATTTTGTACATTATTTTTTAGCACCTATTAGACCATGGCGTCTTATAATTTTTTGCATAATTACAGTTTTAACTTAAGATGGTTTAAATCTATTGGAAGATGAAAAATTAAGTTATGTTTGTACATATTGTATACAGCATGGTGAGAGAAATACTTTGAACAAAACTGAGACTCTATTTTCTGGTCTAAAGAGGATTAAGTTTTGTGCTTTTTTGAGTGGTAGAAAAATAACTAATGTAAGCATGTTTGTTTTTATAGGCACTTATAAGACTTTTGCAGAACCCATTCCCAAATCATGGCACAATTTAACTTTCTCAATAGAAACCACTGTGAAAAATGAAGAGATTGCTTGTTGCAATTTCTTCATTTTCTACAATGTCTTCCCATGCTTTTCTCTTTAGAGGCCTCAAAAGGTGCCTCTGTCTGGGAATGGGTTAACCAAAAAATTCCCACTCAATAATCCTTTTGGACACCCTCTAAGAAAAAAAAGGAAAACATTATGGACAATGAAAAATAGTTAGTAACAAGCAATTTCTTCAATGTCTACAGTGTTTTCTACCCTAAAAGACAAAGATTTTCAAAATTCCACTAACTTGAAATTGTCATCTGCAACTTCTTTCAATTTGGACTAGTCTAAAATTTTGTTGAGTGGTAATGGATTGATACTATTTTCGGAACTTTTTTTATTCAGTGCTGCAATGTATGTTATTTCTCTAACTGGTTGTTCTAATAAGAATTTTACGATGGAAAACATATTCCAAGGGGGAACTTGAACTAATATAAACGACAAATTGCTTTAACTCACAGCTCTTGTTTTGAGCAAAGACAAGCAATTTTTTTTTCACTTGATTGCTTAAAGTTGTTGTGTTTAACTTGTTTGTAATGTCGTATATGTCCCATTGATCATTACATAAGAATAAATTCATTAAGGCATTCTAACAGAATCACACCTTTTTATGACCCTCAAGCTTTAGAAAATAATGTGGAAAATAAAGAGATTGCTTGTAACAAGCTATTTCTTCATTTCTGAGAATTTTTTTCCTGAATGAAAAGAAAAAAATGGATTTTATATAATTGAAACTATCGTTTACGTCTTTCAATTTAGACTAGTCTGAAATTTTGTTGTCTGGTAATCTTAACTGGTAAATGAAAATTCTTGTCAGCTCATTTTCTCATCAAATATTGGATTGATTGGATTCAAACTACACAGATAGACTCATTATCAATCAATGATGTAAATATTGTATTTTGGTAGCCATTCATTGACTCTCCACGAAGTTATTGACCTTTGTCCTCATTTTCTCATTAACTCATTTCCACATGGCAAAATTCTAGACTCGTCCAAATTGAAAGAAGCTGGAGACAAAAACTTTTAGGGAATGAAATTCAAAAATCTTCTGTCTTTTGGGGTAGAAAACTATGTGGATAATGAAGAAATTGCTTGTAACAAGCGATTTCTTCATTTTCCACAATGTTTTCCAAAGCTTTTTTGTTGGGTGTCCTAAAGCATCAGTTTGTTGTAATGGATTAACCTCTTAGATTTGATTCTACACGAATAGACTAATATGTGCTTACTATATTCTGGTTATGGTTCATTGACCCTTCACACAGTAATGTCCCTTTGATGGAAGTTCCCGTTTATTGTATCATAAACTGCCTGACTTATTTCATTCAATCTTAAAGATCATAGATAAGCAAGTAATTGACATATCACAACTGTCAATCAAAAAATGGATAAACCAATCAAATCACACATTTAGAGAGGAAATGAACTTTCAACATTTAAGTGAAGCTTGTTCAAGTTGTAGTTATGTTTAATTTGCCAACCAACCATTTGTTTTGTTGTACAAGTTGCTTATCATGAATTTTGCAATAATTAATGACGTTTGATATTGTAGTCGATATTTCCTGTTGGAGTTCTATGGGCATCACCAGTGATCCGTTGATTCTTTTTTATATGGTTGAGTGATTTTCCACAGGTTTTGAGTCTTGTAATAGGAGAAAGATCTGTTTTTATCAAATCAAAAGAGTAACTATATCAAATAACTGGAAATGTAGAAAATTTAACCCATCCCCAGAAAGTTAGATTTAGACTGGTCCAAATTGAAAGGAGTTGCAGACAACAATTTAAAGTTGATGAAAAATTATTACAAGCAATTTCTTCATGTTACACAATGTTTTCCCAATTGTTTAACTTGAGGGGTGTCAAAAAGCGTCACTGTGTGGGAATGGGTTAAAATACATGTAAACAGATAGTATTTTTACGTCTTGATGGCCAGTTATGCAAGTGTATTTTGGATAGGCTTAGTTTAACCCATTCTCACACAATGACGCTTTTTGACAACCCTAGAAAAAAACAATTGGGAAAACATTGTGTAAAAAGAAGAAATTACTCTCAACAAGCAATTTCTTCATTTACCACAATGTTTTCTACCTGGAAATGTGAAAAATCTGAAATTTCTTTAACTTTGAATTATCGTCTGCAACTCTTAGAATTGGACCGGCCTAAAATTTTGTTATGTGGGAATGGGTTAATGGACCATATTTTCTTTTCAAATATTTGATAATTATGGTAGTCAAACAATGCTTGTTATATATATTCATGTTCTTAACCCATTACCAGATGACAAAATTTTTTAGACTAATTCAAATTCAAAGGTTGCAGACAACATTTTTAAGTTTATGAAATCTTAAATGTTTTCTGTATCTTGATGTTGAATACATTGTGTGTAATGACAAAATTTCTTGTCACAAGCAATTTCTGTATCATCCACAATGTTTTCCAAAGCTTTTATTTAGTTCTTTGTGACAGAATTCTAAACTTGTCGAAATTGAAAGAAGTTGCAGACAACAATTATAAGTTGATTGAATCTTAATTTTTTTGTTCTACAGGGGTAGAAAACATTGTGGATAATGAAGAAATTGCTTGTACCTAGTAATTTCTTCATTATCCATAATGTTTGCCAAAGTTTTATCTTGAGGTGCATAAAAAAGTTGGATTGTGTGGTAATAGGTTCCACTAATGTACATCTTTAATTTCAAATCGTTTTGAGTAAATTTTCAAATGAGTACGAAAAAGTTCTATAATGTCTGGCCCTGGTCTTCTTTAAGTTCGAAGAAATCTGAGTAAGAAACCATTTAACGTATTGTATTACTGTTGTTTTGATATATTTTATTTCATTGTTTCATTCAGTTTCATTTGATTCATTGTTCAGATCATGTTATTATCGACTTGTTGTGAAACATTTTGACTATTTATAGCATTTTGATGCCAACTTTTTAAAATTTTTATTTTTTATGGCATCTTTAATAAAAATCCTGCCAATAATAACTGAGTTTGTCCTTTTTTAGCTCACCTGAGCACTACATGCTCAAGGTGAGCTTTTGTGATCACCTTTTGTCCATCATGCGTTGTGTGTCGGAAGGTGTCAACAATTTTTTATACATCTTCTCCTCAGTAACCACTGGGCAGATTTCAACCAAACATGGCAGGAATGTTCCTTGGGTGACCCTTCTGAAAAATTGTTTGCAGAATTTTAATTGCCCACAAATATAGGCGTGGCAGGGCGTGGCAGTTTTTGACTTTGAAATCTTAAAACATCTTTTCCTTAGTAACCATTGGGCCAATTTCAACCAAACTTTGTATGAATCTTCCTTGGATGACCCTTCTCAAAGTTGTTTGCGGAATTTTGATTGACCCCAAAATATTGGCGTGGCAGTTTTTGACAACATCTTCTCCTCAGTAACCATTGGGCACATTTCAACCAAACTTGGCACGAATGTTCCTTGGGTGACCCTTTTTAAAATTTGTTCGCAGAATTTTGATTGACCTCAAAATATGGGCGTGGCAGGGTGGGGCAATTTTTGACTTTGAAATCTTAAAACATCTTTTCCTTAGTAACCATTGGGCCAATTTCAACCAAACTTTGTATGAATCTTCCTTGGATGACCCTTCTCAAAGTTGTTTGCGGAATTTTGATTGACCCTAAAATATTGGCGTGGCAGTTTTTGACAACATCTTCTCCTCAGTAACCATTGAGCACATTTCAACCAAACTTGGCATGAATGTTCCTTGGGTGACCCTTTTTGAAATTTGTTCGCAGAATTTTGATTGACCTCAAAATATGGGCGTGGCAGGGTGGGGCAATTTTTGACTTTGAAATCATAAAACATCTTCTTCTCAGTAACCATTTGGCCAATTTCAACCAACCTTAGCATGAATGTTCCTTGGGTGACCCTTTTTAAAAGTTGTTTGCGGAATTTTGATTCACACCCAACTATGGGCGTGGCAGGATGGGGCAGTTTGAGACTTTTAAATCTTTAAACATCTTCTAAGTAACCATTTGGCCAATTTCAAACAAAAGTTGTTCACTGAATTTTCATTATGGGCGTGGCAGGGTGGGGCAGTTTTTGACTTAAAAATCTTTAAACATCTTCATTTCAGTAACCATTTGGCCAATTTTGACCCAACTTGGCATGAATGTTCCTTAGGTGACCCTTTTCAAAAGTTGTAAGCTGATTTTTGATTTATGCCCAAATATGGGCATGGCAGGGTGGGGCAATTTTTGAATTTGAAATCTTTAAACATCATCTTCTCAGTAACCATCGGGCCAATTTCAACCCAATTTGGCATGAATGTTCCTTAGGTGACCCTTTTCAAAATTTGTTCGAAGAATTATGATTGACCCCCAAATATGAGTGTGGCAGCGTGGGGCAGTTCTTTAAACATCTTCTCCTCAGTAACTATTGGGCCAATTTCAACCAAACTTTGCACGAATGTTCCTTGAGTGACCCTTTTTTTAAGTTGTTCACTGAATTTTGATTATGGGCGTGGCAGGGTGGGGCAGTTTTTGACTTAAAAATCTTTAAACATCTTCATTTCAGTAACCATTTGGCCAATTTCAACCAAATTTTGCATGAATATTCCTTGGGTGACCCTTTTCAAAATTTGTTCGCAAAACTCAAAATTCATCTGCAGATATGTTATGGATCAACAAAGCTGTTTCCTTTTTTTGTAGAACGAGTTTTTTGTGACGATAAATTTGCGTGGTGCCATCTAGTGCCTGATCATGGAGTGTGTCATAAACAGATGTATGCCAGAAATTGTTGCCGATCGTGTAGTGGAAAACGGTGATAGTGGTTCTACAACTGTCCAATCGCGGCTGTCAATCAATTGACCAATCTAAGCATTCATTTAGAACAGGAATGAACTCTGACCTCCGACATAGGCAGACATTTCTGTGAGCATTTTAGTTGGTTTGGTGACTTAAATGTCATAACTACCCCTTGAATAAGCTGTAGTTACAACTTTCAGGTTGCCAACTAACCATTAACTTATTTTTCATGTTCTTGGCCATACATTTTGCAAATTATTTCCGTTTAATATGGAAGTTGAACTTTCTGTTAGAGTAGTTAGGTGAGGCCAGCGGAGTCCTTGGGCGGTGCAAGCAAGCTGTCAATTTACTTGCATTAAATATACAGATCAGCTGAATCTTGATTTAACAGAAAAAAAAAATTGTACAAATAACATAAAGCATGTGGAAAATTTCATCATGATCTGTGTAGAAATCAAAATATATTTCAATTAGAGAAAAAGTGCATGGACATATGAAATATATTCCAGATTCAAAATTCAAACAACACTAAAACAGGCTGTGGTGCCTTTAAAATGAGTGTCTCATTTACTGTGTACATAAATGAAATGTTAAAAAATGCGGGTGATATGTGTCAAAGCTACAAAAAACTGAATATGATTTTGTTTGATTTTTATGTGTGATCATTAACTTTATAACGACTTATATAAGATGACTAAAGTTGACGACTTATATAAGATGACTAAAGTTGAAACTTTGTCAAATGATGTCTCTATGCTCTCAGTGAAAAAGCTGAGTATTAAAGCTTGTTGTAGTGGGTTTAAATGGAACAAACACTATTTATGTAGTCACCTAGAAATATGATCTGGATAAAGACATGAACTTAGAGGTTAGCTAATCTGGGTAAAGAGATGAACTGAGATGTTACCTTATCTGGATAAAGAGATGAACTGATATGTAAGCTAATCAGGATTAAGAGATGAACTGATATGTAAGCTAATCTGGATAAACAGGTGAACTGAGATGTTAGCTAATCTGGATAAAGAAGTGAACTGAGATGTTAGCTTATCTGGATAAATAGATGAACTGAGATGTTAGCTAATCAAGATTGATTCACTAACAGTAAGACATATGATAACTCATAGAATGATGGAAGGTTCAGGAATGTTTATGATCTTTAAAGAGCAAGTCATGACAAATTTAATGGAGTGCTGGTTGAATTGCTGTCTACTAGTGGGAATACAAGACAAAGTGAAATGCTATTAACCAATTTACAGACAGCAAAAATTGAAAGGAGTTGCAGAAAATATTTTAACCCATTCCCACTCAGTGACATTTTTAGACGCCCCCAAGAAAAAAAGCATTGGAAAACATTTTGGAAAATGAAGAAATTGCTTGTTACAAGCAATTTCTCCATTTTCCACACTGTTTTCTACCCAGAAAGTTGGAATGATAAAAAATTTCATAAACTATATATATTAACTTCTGCAACTTCTTCAATTTTGACCAGTCTAAAATTTTGCCATCTGGTAATGGGTTAAATTTATGAAATTTTAGATTTTTTCAACTTTCTGGGCAGAAAATATTGAACAAAATGAAGAAAATTGCTTGCAACAATCAATTTCTTCATTTTACACATTGTTTTTCTTGAGGGGCTTCAAACCGCATCATTGTGTTAGAAAGGGGTAACCTATTACTACCAATCCTGATCTTCTACACTCTATAGAAAATAGATTGGGGAAAACATTGTGAAAAGAAGCAATTGCTTGTTTGAAACAATTCCCCCTTTTCTCAAAGTGATGTATATTGTATATGACAGTTCAACATTGACAATGAATATTATCCCAAATCACTCCCGATTTGGACAAGTCTGAAATTTTGACGCCTGGTTTTTGGTTAACGTGCTGATATCTACTAGAAAATCAAAATAAAGGATAAATGTGATACCTATTGAGGACTAGCTTTAAACAGACATGAAGATGTTTACAAAGAAAGTTAATATAGTTGATTCGAGATGACCTTGTGCTATTAGCCCAGTATCACACAATGACTCTTTTATACGCCCTTCAATATGAAACCTATGGAAAACATTGTGTTAAATGAAGAAATTGCTTTTTACAAGAAATTTCTTCATTATCTTCAATGTTTGCGCCCCCAAAAATAAGGATTTTCAAGATTTAATCACATTGAAATTGTCGTCTGCCGCTTCTTAGACTTATCTAAACTTTTGTCATGTGGGAATTTGTTATGTGATTGGTCTTATATGTTAAGTACTTATATTGCCTCTTTATAAAAGAAATGGTACTGGCTAGGAGAAAAGAGAAAAAGTGACTTATAAGAAGTTATTTAAACTTAAGGCAAATGTTGAAAGTGCATTATTTTTTCCATAAATCAATTAGCTTTTAACCCATTACCACATGACAATATTTTTAGACTTGCCTTAATTGAAAGTTGTTACAGACAACCATTTTATTATGATATTTTTTATGTTTTATATTTATTGAAATTTAAAAAAAAAATTTGCCTTTTAGGTAGAAAACATTGTGGACATTGAAGAAAATGCATGCGACGAGAAATTTCTTCATTGTCCACAATGTTTTCCGAAGCTTTTTTCTTTAGGGGCTAGAAAAAACAATTGTGTGGGAATGGGTTAACCAAATGAATAGATTTGTTATAATGTACAGCAAAGTTGTTGTTTGTTATAATTTTAATGAGCTTTATTGTTATCGTTTGTTATAGCTTGGAGTTTGTTATAGCGGTTATGTTATGTTAACATCTCAAGTATTTTTCAGGGTTTTTCCATGTTTGTGAAATTTCAAAAATTTCATCAACCCATTATGAGATGATAAGATTTTAAACTGGTCCAAAATGAAGGAGGTTGAAGGCAACTTTTCAAACGAAATGATATACAATCGAAAACATTGAAAGAGAAGAAATGTCATGAATAGAAGTATCATTGGGCACAAAGTTTTCCAAGGCTTGTTTTCTTTAACCCATTCCCTCACAATCTCCCATTTTTATGTGTTGAAGAAAAGAGGAAATTGCTAGTAGCAAGCATTCTTCTTTTCTCGCAAAGTTTTACCTCTTATGGTTCATATTCTTTTTAATTAAACCAACTCTTTTTTAGGTGTCTGCTTCTCATTGATTTTGGACTAGTCTATGATTTTGTTGTTTGTATTGGGTTAAGATATCAGAGTAGGGTTTTGTTTGGTAATGTGCCCAACTTGGTTTCAAAAAAATCTCATTTGGCAACTATGGCTGCAAGTTTGTCTCTACAAGATTCTAGAAAAAATATATTCAACTGTACCTGATATTGGCTGTGCTCTCTTTCAGCTTGACTTTTTCTCAGTTGACATTAATTGCAATCCTGACTGAGTTTTAGCTTACATGAGTATGTCATGCTCTAAGTGAGCTTTTGTGATCATTGAATGTCTGTGGTCTGTTTCCCGTCATAAATTTTTTTTGTCATTAGCACTCTAGGGGCCACAATTTTGGCCCAATCTTCATGAAACTTGGTTAGTATGTTTGCTTGGTCACAAGGATGAACCCTATCAAAAAGTGGAATGTTCTGTTGGAAACACAGCAAAAGGAGCCCTAATGATAATTTCCTTGTTAGCACTCCTGGGTCCACAATTTTGGCCCAATCTTCATGAAACTTGGTTGAAAACTTTGTATGGTCACAAGAATGAACCCTACCAAATATGGGAACGTTCCATTTGAAACACTGGGAAAATGGCCTTAATGACAATTTCCTTTTTAGCACTCCTTGTCCAACAAATTTGGCACAATTGTCATGAAACTTGGTCAGAATGTTCGTCTGAGCACAAGAATGAACCCGATCAAGAATGGGATGGTTTTGCTGGAAAACATTGGAAAAGGGCCTTTATGACAATTTTGTTGATAGCACTCTAGGGATCACAGTTATAGGCCAATTTTCATAAAACATTGTCAGATTGTTTGTCTGGTCACAATGGTGAATCCTTTTGAAAATGGGAAGGTTTCTATTCGAAAATAGGGTTGAACATTTAAATGAAGCATATCCAGAGCATACCTATGTCAATTATGGATGGATTTCAATATTACATGGCACAATCATTCTAAGTTCTAAGTAGATGCGCAATTTGGAAAAAATATCAGATGGCTTTAAGGTCAAGGTCACAGCTCATGGTAAAACATTTAAATTAAGCAATTCTGGAGTATAGCTTCTTGAATTATGGATTGATTTCAAAATTGTTCTCTATTGTGAATAGATGTGCCATCTGAAACAAAATTTCAGATTATTCAAAGGTCAAGGTCACAGTTCAAGGATGTACGTTGAAATTTAACATGTTTGGAATAGGGTGAGCATATACCTGCATCTGCATCTGTTGGTCTGTTTGAACCCTTTTCCTTATTCATTTTATACTTATTGTGACAGGCCATATTCAGGGAGCGTAATCTCAACTTTGATGGCTCTAGTTTACATAAGCACTTGGCTACTCCTTAGGCCACAATTTTGATCAGAATAATACCAGAATTGTAAATTTCATTGCTGTACAGTGATAAAGATTTTCTGATAAAGATGGAAATCTTTATGCTCAGGTGAGCAATATAAGGACCTTTAAAAACCTTCTTAAACTCAGTAAAGCATTGAACTATCTTGGTCAGGAGTGATTTAGCACCACCATAGTCCTCTTGTAGATATTTGTTCATTGCAAGGGGATGCTTCACTTAGCAGAGCTCTTGTTGAGTATAGAATTTTATTCTCATAAAATTCTTAGATGGCTCCTTTTCCTGTGGCGGGTCACAATAAAAATCTGTCTCAACATTTACAATATTCAAAAACAAACATTAACCCATTCCCACACAATAATGCTTTTTAGTGCCCCAAAGAAAAAAAGGTTTTAAAAAACAGAATTGAAATTGAAGAAATTGCTTGTTACAAGCTTTATCTTCATCATTCATAATGGTTTTCACCACATAAGTCCAAGAATTTTGAAATTTTATCAACTCAAAATTGTCGTCTGCAATTTCTTTCAATTCGGACTAGTCTGAAACTTTGGCATTTGGTAATGGGTTAACTGTGTAAGAAATATTCCATTGTCATATTTTCATATTGTATATATTGTGTTTAAAAGCTAAAAGTGCATTATTTTGGTTTGCAAAATCACTATTTAAGAATTACAAATGATTTTTATGTTTTAATATTTGTTGTTAAAGACTGAATCACTTTTTTGTGTTTTCTTTTCTTTTCTTGTTACTAAAGAATATAGCATAAAATCATTACACAATTGACCAATCACAGCTGTCAATCAAATAATCAGTCAACCATGGTCATTCATTTTCACTGAAAGTTGACTTTGAATTCCGATATTGGCCCCAATTTATGTGACACATTTTTGTTGGTTTGTGACTTAAACATGGTAACTACATCTTATTTAAGTTGTTTTTACTATGTTTAGGTTTCCAACCAACCATTCTACATTTTTGTTGCATGCTACTGGCCACAGATTTAGCAAAAAAGGCTGTTAAATATAAAAGTGGAACTTCCTGTCAGAGTGAATGGGTAGGGTCATCAGAGTAAGTGGGCGGGGCCAGGGATTCGTCAATTCACACAGAAAATGGAATATTGTGGAATGCAAGTTTTTGCATCTGCTTAAAAACTTTCAAAATGTAAGTTCATGCCAAAGTTAAGTGGAAAAAGTTCAAATTATTGTTAGAGAGGCTTCTAGAGACATGCAAAATATTGTAAATTAACCTGTTACTATTTTTAAAATATTTAGACTTAAATTGGTCTTGTTATTAACAGGATTCCACTGTACAACCAACAAAGTAAATGATCTAGAGAATTAATCTGGAACTTTTGTATCCTTTAATCTGTCAAATATAAGATTGATGACTTATGTATTGCATTTGAGTTGAAAAGAAATGTGTTCATTTATTTTTATGATTTATTTACGTTAAAGACGTACGGCACTGATATTTTTGTCTGTGTTTGTGATGTTCTGTTTCGACACCAATGTTTTGTTGACGTCTGTCTTTTTAAGCAAAAAAATATACAAGACTAATTAACCCATTACCAAACTAATCTAAATTCAAAAAATGTTACAGATGACAATTTTGTTGAATTGATAAATTTACAAAAAATGTCCATAGAGATAGCAACAATTTGAATAATGAAGAAATTGCCTGTAACAAGCAATTTCTTCATATTCAAAAATGTTTTCACAAGCTTTTTGCTCTGGGGGGCATAACAATTGGGATAGTGTGGTAAAGGGTTAAAAAAACCTTTCTGACACCGATGATTGATTTAAAAACTAATTAATATATCTATACATCATATGGATCGTTCAGCATGAAACAGTTGTAACTGCCTATAAATTTATTGGCAGTTACAACTGTTTCACGCAGAACCATCGATATCAACACTTAGTACTATCATGCATTCACTTCTTGAAAAACAAATTATTATCAGTGAATGGCCTATTTTGTATAAGCTTTCGGTACTGGGTCTCTATTGTCCAATTAAAAATTGTAGAAGGCTTTTAGGCCAAGACGAGATGTTTTCCCAAATAATGAATATCAGGAATATATCCTTGTACCTCCTTGTTTTATAGACAAGGTTTTAATTTTGTACATTATTTATTAGCACCTTAGACCATGGCGTCTTATAATTTTTTGCATAATTACAGTTTAAATTTAAGATGGTTTAAATCTATTGGAAGATGAAAACTTAAGTTATATTTGTACATATTGTATACAGCATGGTGAGAGAAAAACTTTTAACAAAACTGAGACACTATTTTCTGGTCTAAAGAGGATTAAGTTTTGTGCATTTTTGAGTGGTAGAAAAATAACTAATGCAAGCGTGTTTGTTTTTATAGGCACTTATAAGACTTTTGCAGTACCCATTCCCACATAATGGCCCAATTTAATCCTTGATAGAAAACACTGTGAAAAATGAAGAGATTGCTTGTTGCAATTTCTTCATTTCCTACAATGTTTTCCCATGCTTTTTCTTTAGAGGCCTCAAAAGGTGTCTCTGTTTGGGAATAGGTTAACCAAAAAATTCCCACAAAATAATGCTTTTAGACACCCTCTTAGAAAAAAAAAGGAAAACATTGTGGACAATGAAAAATAGCTTGTAACAAGCAATTTCTTCAATGTCTACAGTGTTTTCTACCCTAAAAGACAAAGATTTTCAAAATTCCACTATCTTGAAATTGTCATCTGCAACTTCTTTCAATTTGGACTAGTCTAAAATTTTGTTGTGTGGTATGGATTTATACCATTTTCGGAACTTTTTTTATTCAGTGCTCCAATGTATGTTATTTCTCTAACTGGTTGTTCTAATAAGAATTTTACGATGGAAAACATATTCCAAGGGGAACTTGAACTAATGTATCACCTAAACCACAAATTACTTTAACCCACAGCTCTTGTTTTGAGCAAAGACAAGCAATTTTTCACTTGATTGCTTAAAGTTGTTGTGTTTAACTTGTTTGCAATGTATATGTCCCATTGATCATTACATAAGAATAAATTCATTAATGCATTCTAACAGAATCACACATTTTTATGACCCTCAAGCTTTAGAAAATAATGTGGAAATAAAGAGATTGCTTGTAACAAGCTATTTCTTCATTTCTGAGGATTTTTTTTCCTGAATGAAAAGAAAAAAATGGATTTTATATAATTGAAACTATCGTTTACGTCTTTCAATTTAGACTAGTCTGAAATTTTGTTGTCTGGTAATCTTAATTGGTAAATGTAAATTCTTGTCGACTCATTTTCTCTACAAATATCTGATGGATTGGATTCAAACTACATAGATAGACTCATTATCAATCAGTGATGTGAATATTGTATTTTGGTAACCATTCATTGACTTTCCACGAAGTTATGGACCTTTGTCCTCATTTTCTCATTAACTCATTTACACATGGCAAAATTCTAGACTCGTCCAAATTGAAAGAAGCTGGAGGCAAAAACTTTTAGGGAATGAAATTCAAATATCTTCTGTCTTTTGGGGTAGAAAACTATGTGGATAATGAAGAAATTGCTTGTAACAAGCGATTTCTTCATTTTCCACAATGTTTTCCAAAGCTTTTTTGTTGGGCGTCCTATAGCATCAGTTTGTTGTAATGGATTAACCTCTTAGATTTGATTCTACAGGAATAGAATAATATGTGCTTACTATATTCTGGTTATGGTTCATTGACCCATCACACAGTAATGTCCCTTTGATGGAAGTTCCCATTTATTGTATCATAAACTGCCTGACTTATTTCATTCAATCTTAAAGATCATAGATAAGCAAGTAATTGACATATCACAACTGTCAATCAAAGAATAGATAAACTAATCAAATCACACATTTAGAGAGGAAATGAACTTTCAACATTTAAGTGAAGCTTGTTCAAGTTGTAGTTATGTTTTATTTGCCAACCAACCATTTGTTTTGTTGTACAAGTTGCTTTTCATTAATTTTGCAATAATTAATGATGTTTGAATTTCCTGTTGGAGTTCAATGGGCGTCGCCAGTGATCCGTTGATTCTTTTTGATATGGTTGAGTGATTTTCCACAGGTTTTGAGTCATGTAATAGGAGAAAGATCTGTTTTTATCAAATCAAAAGAGTAACTATATCAAATAACTATGGAAATGTAGAAAATTTAACCCATCCCCAGAGAGTTAGATTTAGACTGGTCCAAATTGAAAGGAATTGCAGACAACAATTTAAAGTTGATGAAATTGTTTTACTTGAGGGGTGTCAAAAAGCGTCACTGTGTGGGAATGGGTTAAAATACATGTAAACAGATAGTATTTTTACGTCTTGATGGCAAGTTATGCATGTGTATTTTGGATAGGCTTAGTTTAACCCATTCTTACACAATGACGCTTTATGACAACCCTAGAAAAAACAATTTGGAAAACATTGTGTAAAACAAAGAAATTGCTTACAACAAGCAAATTTCTTCATTCACCACAATGTTTTCTACCTGGAAATGTGAAAAATCTGAAATTTCTTAAACTTTGAATTGTCGTCTGCAACTCTTAGAATTGGACCAGCCTAAAATTGTTACATGGGAATGGGTTAATGGACCATATTTTCTTTTCAAATATTTGATGATTATGGTAATCAAAAAATGCTTGTTATATATATTCATGTTCTTAAACCATTACCAGATGACAAAATTTTAGACTGGTTCAAATTCAAAGGTTGCAGACAACATTTTTAAGTTTATGAAATCTTAATTGTTTTCTGTATCTTGATGTTGAATACATTGTGTGTAATGACAAAATTTCTTGTCACAAGCAATTTCTGTATCATCCACAATGTTTTCCAAAGCTTTTTTTAGTTCTTTGTGACAGAATTCTAAACTTGTCAAAATTGAAAGAAGTTGCAGACAACAATTACAAGTTGATTGAATCTTAATTTTTTTGTTCTACAGGGGTAGAAAACATTGTGGAAAATGAAGAAATTGCTTGTACCTAGTAATTTCTTCATTATCTGCAATGTTTGCCAAAGTTTTTATCTTGAGGGGCGTAAAAAAGTTGGATTGTGTGGTAATAGGTTCAACTAATGTACATCTTTAATTTCAAATCAAGTTTTGAGTAAATTTTCAAATGAGTACAAAAAAGTTCTATAATGTCTGGCCCTGGTCTTCTTTAAATTCGAAGAAATCTTCTGAGTAAGAAACCATTTAAGGTATTGTATTTCTGTTGTTTTGATATATTTCATTTCATTGTTTCATTCAGTTTCATTTGATTCATTGTTCAGATCATGTTATTATCGACTTGTTGTGAAACATTTTGACTATTTATAGCATTTTGATGCCAACTTTTTAAAATTTTTATTTTTTATGGCATCTTTAATAAAAATCCTGCCAATAATAAATGAGTTTGTCTTTTTTAGCTCACCTGAGCACAACATGCTCAAGGTGAGCTCTTTGTGATCATCTTTTGTCCGTTGTGTGTCGGAAGGCGTCGACAATTTTTTAAACATCTCCTCAGTAACCACTGGGCAGATTTCAACCAAACATGGCAGGAATGTTCCTTGGATGACCCTTTTGAAAAGTTGTTCGTGGAATTTTGACCCACATATGTGGCAGGGTGTGGCAGTTTTTGACTTTGAAATCTTTAAACATCTTGTCCTTAGTAACCATTGGGCCAATTTCAACCAAACTTTGTATAAATCTTCCTTGGGTGACCCTTCTCAAAAGTTGTTTGCAGAATTTTGATTGACCCCAAAATATGGGCGTGGCAGTTTTTGACAACATCTTCTCCTCAGTAACCATTGGGCAAATTTCAACCAAACTTGGTATTAATGTTCCTTGGGTGATCCTTCTCAATAGTTGTTCGCAGAATTTTGATTGACCCCAAAATATTGGCGTGGCAGGGTGGGGCAGTTTTTGACTTTGAAATCATTAAACATCTTCTTCTCAGTAACCATTTGGCCAATTTCAACCTTAGCATGAATGTTCCTTGGGTGACCCCTTTTAAAAGTTGTTCGCAGAATTTTGCTTCACAACCAACTATGGGCGTGGAAGGATGGGGCAGTTTCAGACTTTGAAATCTTTAAACATCTTCTCCTCAGTAACCATTTTGCCAATTTCAAACCAAAGTTGTTCACTGAATTTTGATTATGGGCGTGGCAGGGTGGGGCAGTTTTTGACTTAGAAATCTTTAAACATCTTCATTTCAGTAACCAATGGGCCAATTTCAACCCAACTTGGCATGATTGTTCCTTTGGTGGCCCTTTTCAAAAGTTGTAAGCGGATTTTTGATTTATGCCAAAATAAGGGCATGGCAGGGTGGGGCAATATTTGAATTTGAAATCTTTAAACATCATCTTCTGAGTAACCATTGGGCCTATTTCAACCCAATTTGGCATGAATGTTCCTTAGGTGACCCTTTTCAAAATTTGTTTGCAGAATTTTGATTGACTACCAAATATGGACGTGGCAGGGTGTGGCAGTTTTTGACTTTGAAATCTTGAAACATCTTCTCCTCAGTAACTATTGGGCCAATTTCAACCAAACTTGGCATGAATGTTCCTTGATTGACCCTTTTTTTAAGTTTTTCACTGAATTTTGATTATGGGCGTGGCAGGGTGAGCCAGTTTTTGACTTAGAAATCTTTAAACATCTTCATTTCAGTAACCAATGGGCCAATTTCAACCCAACTTGGCATGATTGTTCCTTAGGTGACCCTTTTTAAAATTTGTTCGCAAAATTTGGATTTATGCCCAAACATGGGCGTGACAGGGTGGGGCAGATTTTGACTTAGAAATCTTTAAACATCTCCTCAGTAACCTCTGGGCCAATTTCAACCAAACTTGAAATGAATATTCCTTTGGTGACCCTTTTCAAAGGATGTTGGAGAAATTTTGAATGACACTCAAAAATGGGCGTGGCAGGGTGAGGTAGTTTTTTTACTTAGAAATATTTAAACATCTTCTCCACAGTAAAGATCTTGCCAATTTTAACTTAACTTGTCATGAATGTTCCTTGGGTGACCCTTTTCAATATTAGTTTGTTAAATTTAGAATGAAGCCCAAATAAGGGCGCGGCTGTTTTTTACTTTAACCCATTCCCACTTGACAAAATTTTAGAATGGTCCAAATTGAAAGAAGATGCAGACAATTTCAAGATGATGGAATTATAATTTTTTCATCTTTTTCGATAGAAAACATTGTGGATAATGAAGAAATTGCTTGATAAAAGCAATTTCTTCATTTTCCACAATGTTTTCCAGAGCTCTTTTCTTGAGAGGCGTACAAAGAAGGGATTGAGTTGGAATGGGTTAAAATCTTCTCTTCCCTAACCATTAGGCCAATTTCAATCAAACTGGGAATGAATCTCACTGACAATGGCCAGTGGGGCTATAACCATGCTGTTATGTCTGTGAATGCTTCAGGGCTGCCACCATAGCCTGTTAGAAATGGGTCAGACACCCAATCTATAATCATGCTGAGTCCATGGGCCCAGGCTACCGGAAAAATGGGAAAGTCTTGGTTTTGAGATATCTTAAAAAAAAAAAAAAAAAAAGGAAAACTAGGAAAAAGACATTATCACGTCACAATGTCTGCAGAGAAAAAGAAATTTGTATTTGTTTCATAAAATATACAAGCATGGTACTTGGTTTTCTGCTAGGAATGGAGGTAGGTGTACAATTTAAGTAAATATATATGATTAGACTACATAAAGCAAATATTTAGGAGAAAATCCAAAGCAACATCTTAAGTGTACCAGTAACCGGACATGAATTGAATTCGAAAGCAATAAATGGCTTCCAGTTCATTTCAATGAAAATAGAACTCTAGGTAAATAGACATTGAAATTAATTATCATTATCATGATATTGACAATCTACACGTCTAGAAGCATTTAAATTAGTCAGGTGAGTGATTTTAGGGCCATTCTGGCCCTCTTGTTTAAAACTGTTTCATACTCAGCTATCCCAAATACCTCACAATTAGCCATTCTTAACCCTTTCCCACACAACGAAATTAAAGAGAGGTCCAAATTGAAAGAAGTTGCAGACAACAAATTTAACTAGGTGGAATTTAGGGCGTCAAAAAGCGTCATTGTAAGGGAATGGGTTAATATTTAACACATTACAAGACAACAAAATTTTAGACTGATCCAAATTGAAAGGAATTGCAGACAACTATTCAAATGTTAAGTCTTGCCATCTGGTCATGGGTGTAGAGGAGAAAAATGTAAAATTGGACTTATTGAGCATTCCCAACTTTGAACCCAAAGGGTGGGGCCATGTAGTTATGTTACATGCCTTATATGAATGTCCTTGGCCATATAGTTAAGGAGGAGGACTTGCCCTAATTGAGCTTTTTCCCAACTTTGGCCCCCTGTGGCAAGACCATTTTTTACCCCAGGACTTAGTAACGTATTGGGATCCAAAGTTTGATTATCTCTGATTTAGCCATCAATTTTTATATGCCCGAAGGGTCATATTATGTTATGGCCCCAGTCGTCCTTCGTCTGTCTGTCCGTCCGTTAGCAATTTTTTGTGTGCACAAATCCTCCTAAACTATCAATGGGAATGAGCTGAAACTTGGCACAATTACTCCCCATGATGTCTAGTTGTGCATAAGACCTTTGAAATTTTAATTGGTCCAGTCATTCTTGAGTTATCTTGAATTTTAACCCCTAGAATTGAACGAAAGACCTTTGAAATTTTAATTGGTCCAGTCATTCTTAAGTTATCTTGAATTAAATGCCCTTGAATTGAACGAAAGTCACTGTTTATTGTGTGCGCAACATCTTATAAACTATCAATGCGAATGAGCTGAAACTTGGCACAATTACTCCCTAATCCTTATGATGTCTAGTTGTGCATGGACAATTGAAATTCATATTGCTACAGTCATTCTTGAGTTATCTTGAATTAACTGCCCTTGAATTGAACAAAAATTACTGTTTATTGTGTGCGCAACTCCTTCTAAACTGTCATTGGGAATGAGCTGAAACTTGGCACAATAACTCCCCATGATGTCTAGTTGTGCATAAGACCTTTGAAATTTTAATTGGTCCAGTCACTCTCGAGTTATCTTGAATTATATGCCCTTGAATTGAACGAAAATCACTGTTTATTGCGTGTTCAAGCCCTTCTAAACTATCAATGGGAATGAGCTTAAACTTGGCACAATTACTCCCCATGATGTCTAGTTGTGCATAAGACCTTTGAAATTTTAATTGGTCCAGTCATTCTTGAGTTATCTTGAATTTTAACCCCTAGAATTGAACGAAAGACCTTTGAAATTTTAATTGGTCCAGTCATTCTTAAGTTATCTTGAATTATATGCCCTTGAATTGAACGAAAGTCACTGTTTATTGTGTGCGCAACATCTTATAAACTATCAATGCGAATGAGCTGAAACTTGGCACAATTACTCCCTAATCCTTATGATGTCTTGTTGTGCATGGACAATTGAAATTCATATTGCTACAGTCATTCTTGAGTTATCTTGAATTAACTGCCCTTGAATTGAACAAAAATTACTGTTTATTGTGTGCGCAACTCCTTCTAAACTGTCATTGGGAATGAGCTGAAACTTGGCACAATAACTCCCCATGATGTCTAGTTGTGCATAAGACCTTTGAAATTTTAATTGGTCCAGTCACTCTCGAGTTATCTTGAATTATATGCCCTTGAATTGAACGAAAATCACTGTTTATTGCGTGTTCAAGCCCTTCTAAACTATCAATGGGAATGAGCTTAAACTTGGCACAATTACTCCCCATGATGTCTAGCTGTGCATAAGACCTTTGAAATTTATATTGCTCTAGTCATTCTTGAGTTATCTTGAATTATCTGCCCTTGAATTGAATGAAAATCACTGTTTACTGTTTGTGCAACTCCTAAACTATTAATGGGTATGAGCTTAAACTTGGCACAATTACTCCCTTTTCATGTGTAGTTGTGCATTAGACCTTCAAAATTTAAATTGCTCCAGTCATTCTTGAGTTATCTTGAATTATCTGCCCTTGAATTGAATGAAAATCACTGTTTACTGTTTGTGCATCTCCTAAACTATCAATGCGAGAGAGTTAAACTTGGCACAAATACTCCCTATGATGTCTAGTTGTGCATTAGACCTTTGAAATTCAAATTGCTCCAGTCCATCTTGAGTTATCTTGAATAATCTGTCATTGAATTGAACAAAAAAAACCTTTATTTCTTGTGAGCTTTATTTCTCCTACTTTGTGAATGGGAATGAACTGAAACTTGCCACAATGACTTTGTATGATTTCTAGGCGTGCTTAGGACTAAAATTTGTTTGATATATCAAGTTGTTACTGAATTATCTGCCCTTTACTTAATAATATAGCTTAAAATTACAGAGGTTTTTTTGTGTGTGTGCACAACTCCTAAAAATTCTATTGGATTGAACTGAATCTTGTCATAATATATCTCTAATATTTAGTTGAGCACAAGACTCACTTCAGAAATTCAAAAAGCTTGGGTCATTCTTGAATTATCTGCCCTGGAATTGATTGAATTCAAATGTCGAGGTCATTTTGAGCTCTGAAAAACCTAAACTGAACCATTGTAATTTATTTGTCAAGATCAGTTTTTCAAGGTCATATTTTTATTGCTTTCTTGTTTCACAAGTGTAAACAGTATTATTCAGGTGATAAGATCTTTTTTTTGACAAAAATCATTAACTATCATTCAAGCTAAGGTTACTGAAAAGCCAAGGTTACTGACAAGCCCCTTCGGGCGTATATGCCCCGCTTTGAGAAGCTCTTGTTAATAACATACTACAAAACCATCTAGTTATGTTACACGCCAAATATGAAAGTTCTAGGCCATAATTACAGTTCAGGAGTGGAGATTTTTGAACTTGCTCTTATTGAGTGTTTTTCCAAACTTTGGACCACAGGGACAGGGCTATTTTTGACCCCAGGCCTTTAGTTTTTTGAAAAACTTGGTAGACAACCATGTGATTATGCTATATTTGAAATACATATGCCCTTGGCCATGCAGTTTCTGAAAAAAAAAGTTGACCAAAGATTTACTAAAATTTCCCATTTTCAAATGCCACGACAACAAGTTTTTCACGGAATGAAATTCTTTAAACAAATTTAGCAGTATTTCACCCAAGGAACATCCCTGTTTAGTTTCAGCTTGATATGACTTCTATTTTTGGAGGAGAAGATTTGTAAACAAGTTGTGGACGGAGGAACAGACAGATGGACAGACAATGACTGATCACAAAAGCTCACTTCACACTTTGTGCTCAGGTGAGCTAACAAAGCACATATTTGGCATGATGATACACAACTGCAGAAACAAAGGACAAGGTTATGTGAGGTCAAGGTCACTTATCAAGATCACATTTCCCATAAAAGGCTGTCACATGGACAAGGTGTTTCATAAACACATCTTATTTTCCATAACAAAAAATTCTTGAGGTATATGAAAATGCATTATCTGCCCTGGAATTGATTGAATTCAAATGTCAAGGTCATTTTGAGCTCTGAAAAACCTAAACTGAACCATTGTTATTTATTTGTCAAGATCAGTTTTTCAAGGTCATATTTTTATTGCTTTCTTGTTTCACAAGTGTAAACAGTATTATTCAGGTGATAAGATCTTTTTTTTGACAAAAATCATTAACTATCATTCAAGCTAAGGTTACTGAAAAGCCAAGGTTACTGACAAGCCCCTTTGGGCGTATATGCCCCGCTCTGAGAAGCTCTTGTTAATAACATACTACAAATCATCTAGTTATGTTACACGCCAAATATGAAAGTTCTAGGCCATAATTACAGTTCAGGAGTGGAGATTTTTGAACTTGCTCTTATTGAGTGTTTTTCCAAACTTTGGACCACTGGGACAGGGCTATTTTTGACCCCAGGCCTTTAGTTTTTTGAAAACTTGGTAGACAACCATGTGATTATGCTATATTTGAAATACATATGCCTTGGCCATGCAGTTTCTGAAAAAAAAGTTGACCAAAGATTTACTAAAATTTCCCATTTTCAAATGCCACGACAACAAGTTTTTCACGGAATGAAATTCTTTAAACAAATTTAGCAGTATTTCACCCAAGGAACATCCCTGCTTAGTTTCAGCTTGATATGACTTCTATTTTTGGAGGAGAAGATTTGTAAACAAGTTGTGGACGGAGGGACAGACAGATGGACAGACAATGACTGATCACAAAAGCTCACTTCGCACTTTGTGCTCAGGTGAGCTAACAAAGCACATATTTGGCATGATGATACACAACTGCAGAAACAAAGGACAAGGTTATGTGAGGTCAAGGTCACTTATCAAGATCACATTTCCCATAAAAGGCTGTCACAGGGACAAGGTGTTTCATAAACACATCTTATTTTCCATAACAAAAAATTCTTGAGGTATATGAAAATGCATTATCTGCCCTGGAATTGATTGAATTCAAATGTCAAGGTCATTTTGAGCTCTGAAAAACCTAAACTGAACCATTGTAATTTATTTGTCAAGATCAGTTTTTCAAGGTCATATTTTTATTGCTTTCTTGTTTCACAAGTGTAAACAGTATTATTCAGGTGATAAGATCTTTTTTTTGACAAAAATCATTAACTATCATTCAAGCTAAGGTTACTGAAAAGCCAAGGTTACTGACAAGCCCCTTCGGGCGTATATGCCCCGCTCTGAGAAGCTCTTGTTAATAACATACTACAAAACCATCTAGTTATGTTACACGCCAAATATGAAAGTTCTAGGCCATAATTACAGTTCAGGAGTGGAGATTTTTGAACTTGCTCTTATTGAGTGTTTTTCCAAACTTTGGACCACTGGGACAGGGCTATTTTTGACCCCAGGCCTTTAGTTTTTTGAAAACTTGGTAGACAACCATGTGATTATGCTATATTTGAAATACATATGCCCTTGGCCATGCAGTTTCTGAAAAAAAAAGTTGACCAAAGATTTACTAAAATTTCCCATTTTCAAATGCCATGACAACAAGTTTTTCACGGAATGAAATTCTTTAAACAAATTTAGCAGTATTTCACCCAAGGAACATCCCTGTTTAGTTTCAGCTTGATATGACTTCTATTTTTGGAGGAGAAGATTTGTAAACAAGTTGTGGACGGAGGGACAGACAGATGGACAGACAATGACTGATCACAAAAGCTCACTTCGCACTTTGTGCTCAGGTGAGCTAACAAAGCACATATTTGGCATGATGATACACAACTGCAGAAACAAAGGACAAGGTTATGTGAGGTCAAGGTCACTTATCAAGATCACATTTCCCATAAAAGGCTGTCACAGGGACAAGGTGTTTCATAAACACATCTTATTTTCCATAACAAAAAATTCTTGAGGTATATGAAAAATGCATTATCTGCCCTGGAATTGATTGAATTCAAATGTCAAGGTCATTTTGAGCTCTGAAAAACCTAAACTGAACCATTGTAATTTATGTCAAGATCATTTTTTCAAGGTCATATTTTTATTGCTTTCTTGTTTCACAAGTGTAAACAGTATTATTCAGGTGATAAGATCTTTTTTTTGACAAAAATCATTAACTATCATTCAAGCTAAGGTTACTGAAAAGCCAAGGTTACTGACAAGCCCCTTCGGGCGTATATGCCCCGCTCTGAGAAGCTCTTGTTAATAACATACTACAAAACCATCTAGTTATGTTACACGCCAAATATGAAAGTTCTAGGCCATAATTACAGTTCAGGAGTGGAGATTTTTGAACTTGCTCTTATTGAGTGTTTTTCCAAACTTTGGACCACTGGGACAGGGCTATTTTTGACCCCAGGCCTTTAGTTTTTTGAAAACTTGGTAGACAACCATGTGATTATGCTATATTTGAAATACATATGCCCTTGGCCATGCAGTTTCTGAAAAAAAAGTTGACCAAAGATTTACTAAAATTTCCCATTTTCAAATGCCACGACAACAAGTTTTTCACGGAATGAAATTCTTTAAACAAATTTAGCAGTATTTCACCCAAGGAACATCCCTGCTTAGTTTCAGCTTGATATGACTTCTATTTTTGGAGGAGAAGATTTGTAAACAAGTTGTGGACGGAGGGACAAACAGATGGACAGACAATGACTGATCACAAAAGCTCACTTCGCACTTTGTGCTCAGGTGAGCTAACAAAGCACATATTTGGCATGATGATACACAACTGCAGAAACAAAGGACAAGGTTATGTGAGGTCAAGGTCACTTATCAAGATCACATTTCCCATAAAGGCTGTCACAGGGACAAGGTGTTTCATAAACACATCTTATTTTCCATAAAAAAAAAATTCTTGAGGTATATGAAAAATGCATTATCTGCCCTGGAATTGATTGAATTCAAATGTCAAGGTCATTTTGAGCTCTGAAAAACCTAAACTGAACCATTGTAATTTATTTGTCAAGATCAGTTTTTCAAGGTCATATTTTTATTGCTTTCTTGTTTCACAAGTGTAAACAGTATTATTCAGGTGATAAGATCTTTTTTTTTGACAAAAATCATTAACTATCATTCAAGCTTAGGTTACTGAAAAGCCAAGGTTACTGACAAGCCCCTTCGGGCATATATGCCCCGCTCTGAGAAGCTCTTGTTAATAACATACTACAAAACCATCTAGTTATGTTACACGCCAAATATGAAAGTTCTAGGCCATAATTACAGTTCAGGAGTGGAGATTTTTGAACTTGCTCTTATTGAGTGTTTTTCCAAACTTTGGACCACTGGGACAGGGCTATTTTTGACCCAAGGCCTTTAGTTTTTTGAAAACTTGGTAGACAACCATGTGATTATGCTATATTTGAAATACATATGCCCTTGGCCATGCAGTTTCTGAAAAAAAAAGTTGACCAAAGATTTACTAAAATTTCCCATTTTCAAATGCCATGACAACAAGTTTTTCACGGAATGAAATTCTTTAAACAAATTTAGCAGTATTTCACCCAAGGAACATCCCTGCTTAGTTTCAGCTTGATATGACTTCTATTTTTGGAGGAGAAGATTTGTAAACAAGTTGTGGACGGAGGGACAGACAGATGGACAGACAATGACTGATCACAAAAGCTCACCTTGCACTTTGTGCTCAGGTGAGCTAACAAAGCACATATTTGGCATGATGATACACAACTGCAGAAACAAAGGACAAGGTTATGTGAGGTCAAGGTCACTTATCAAGATCACATTTCCCATAAAAGGCTGTCACAGGGACAAGGTGTTTCATAAACACATCTTATTTTCCATAAAAAAAAATTCTTGAGGTATATGAAAAATGCAGGATTGAAGGCTTATAGAAAATGTAAATGTTAAGCTTTTTGGTTAAGTTTTGAAGAATTTTTACCATAACAGATGACCTTAATTTTGTCACAGGACCTTGCTCTTGGTATCTGCAGATGCATATCGATGAGATCTATCATCACGCTTTATATGAGATTTGTATTTTGAATAGCCTTAAAAATTTGCAAATGTTTTATTCTAGGTAAAGTTTCAGACAGACAAACATATAGATGAATAACAGTAAAATAATATGCCAACGATCTTTTATGCAGGGGCAAAATGAAAAATAGCTTAAGCCATTTCCATACGACAAAATTTTAGACTGGTTGCAGCCTACATTTTGAAGAGCTTTACAATAGGAAAATAAGTGACAAATAAGATAGAAAGCGTTGAGAGAGGAGGAATTACCTGTTAAAAGCCACTCCTTTTGAGAGGAGGAATTACCTGTTAAAAGCCACTCCTTTTACCATAAACCATTCATCAGGGTGTAAAAAAACAGCATTTTGTGGTTAATGGGTCAGAGAAAATAATTTATTCATTGTGTACAAAGTCTCTTACCCTAAAAGACAATTCAATACACATGTACTTTTTCATTTTCACAAGCCTAAACTGTCATGCCTTTCCTCTCAATTCAGACCAAATTAAATTTTGGTCATCTGGTAAAAGGCTACGATATAGTGATAAATCTTTCTTTAAAATCAAAAGAACTCATCGATCTAGAAAAGGTGCGAGGGAAGCAACTGATACACGGCTGATTTCTTATTACTTCCCTTTGATAAGTCATAAGTCCAAAATTTCAACTGATCAAAATCTTGTCAAAAATCTAAAGGTGATCTAAAAAATATCTATTTATGATCACCCGTGTAAAATTTAAATGATATCCATTTGAGGCAGTCTAAGGAGACAACCTTAAATGATTTTGTTACATTTAACATATGCAAAAAAGGCCCTCCCCCCTTTCCCCCTAAAAGTCGTGTTTTTACCTTATCAGTTTTTTTCAAGGATTCTGTTAAAGGGTAGTTCAAGGATTATTTCTTGGTTATAATCCAATCAATAGTTTCTAAAGAAAAAAAATTAAAGTTTTAACTAAACACCATACATGTATATAGAATATTGTCCCACCATAAAAGCTGTTGTTCATCCGATCATGTTTTTTGAAGGAATCCTAGGAAGGGCCACCCATAGATCATTCCTGTGAAATTTTGGTCTGTTCTAGCCAGGAAAAGATTTGTAAAGAAAAAGCATAGAAACAAACAGACAGACTCGAGCACAACAGACACAACGCCATGACAATATTCGCTGGTCTTTGGCCAATGCAGCTAAAAGTTGCTGTCATTGAAGTAGGCTAATTATATGCAAAAAAACATCACAACTTCATTTTATCAGACACCCACAATGATTTGGCCTGAAGCGAGCTGAACCAAACAAGATTTTGAGACTTACCCATTCTGAATAGCCACTACTTTTCTTGTCATGTTTTTGCTTCATCAATCGAGCAACTTTGATGAACAGTGCATTTTCATGACAAGTATAACATCAACAAACATGGCGTATGTTTGTGACAAATATAACATTAAGTCAACCCTTGTCACACTGAACACTGGAATATTCTTGTTCTGACTGAAGGCATAGATCAAGATCAGGCTGCACATAAGTGCACTAGCCCTCTTCAAGGTGCCTCTTGACTCTTGGCAGATAGAGGTAAAAGTTTTTAACCCTTATCATGCTAAAATCTTTTTTAGATTTGCATTATATTCAAAGGGCTGAAAGCACTGGAAGTATTTGTTGTTTGATCATCCATGTTTCACAAACAACTCTGGTTTGAAAAGGACAGACAAGCTTTGTACTCTAAGATCAGACTGCACTCATGTGCAGGCTGATCTTTGTTAATTCCTCCTGCCTAAAGTAGAATATTCAGGTTCAGCATGACAAGGGTTAGATTGAAAAATGAGCCCCACACTAGGTTTGAAAGATGAGAAAAGAAATTGCTTGTCTACAATATTCAGTGCAAGCCTCAACAAAGGTGCACTACTCATCCTTTACTCATTGGGGAGAATCAAATCAAGCATGGAACAGTTATTTTTTTAACCAATTACTAGCTGATGCAACATTGGACTGATCCAAGTTGAAAGGAGTTGCAGATAACAATTTTAACTTGATAGAGTTTAAAAAGTCTTTCTCATACAGGGTAGAAAACATTCTGGGAAATAAGGAAACTGCTTGTCTCAAGCAAATTTTCATTCATGTTTTTAAATGCTTTCTTTTTTGAGGATAGTAAAATAGTGGGATAACGCAGGAATGGGTTAAATGTAAAACAAGAGCTTCACAGAGCGGCGGATATACACCCAAAGGGGCTTGTCAGTAGCCTGAGCTTGAATGATGGCTAATGATTTTTGTCAACTGAAAGATCTTATCACCTGAATAATACTGTTTACACTTGAGAAACAAGACAGCTTTATAATAACTTAGCATTCAACATTATGTACAATTTTATAATTAGAATACAAATGACATAAAAAAATGACCTTGACCAATGACCTTGAAACAAGTTTCAACAGAAAGTACTCACCACAAGCAATAAAAATATGAACTTGAAAAACTGATCTTGACAAACTATTACAATGGTTCAGTTAAGGTTTTTCAGAGCTCAAAATGACTTTGACATTTGAATTCAATCATTTAAAGGGCAGATAGTCCAAAAAAGACCAGAGCTTTTGGAATTTCTGAAGTCTTATGCTCAACTAATAATCAGAGATACATTGTGGCAAGATTCAGATTTGAATTTCAAAGGTCTTATGCACAACTAAACATCATAGGGAGTAATTGTGCCAAGTTTCAGACCATTCTCATTGAAAGTTTAGGAGGAATTGCCCACACAACATAGTGATTTTGATTCAATTCAAGGGCAGATAATTCAAAATAAACCAAGAATGACTGGAGCAATTTGAATTTCAAAGGTCTTATGCACAACTATACATCATAGGGAGTAATTGTACCAAGTTTCAGCTCATTCCTATTGCTAGTTTGCAGAGCTGAATCTAGGTTTTCACAAAAGTGGGCCAACTCCCCCCATCACATTTCTAAATGTGGGCAAATGTGTTTCAGGATTGAGCCACATGTGGAAATTACTTTCTTTCATAAAATTTATATTTGACTACCCTAAAAAGAATGGCACACAAAACACAAGTGACAAAAGAAGGAACTTTTGGAAACACACATTTTTTTCATTGTTCTTTCATTTTCTAAGATAAGTTATCAAGGTGAGCAATTTGAGTGATCTGGTAGAGCTTTTAATATGGTCCAATCCCACCACTGGTTAACCTTTGATATACAGGTTGCTGTATTTACTATTGCAAATCAAGAGAGAATGAAATGTGAACAATTGTGGATTGCCATGGCATCACTCTATGTAATATATACGACCAAAATAACGTAAGTACAGCTTCAGTGAAGATGTACTCAAAAGGACTCAACCCTCTATCAACGATAATCAGATGTTGTTGAAAATTGATGTATTGATTGACATATTTTTAAAAGGGACATGTATAAATAAATGAAATTTCCGAAAGAGAAAATCAAAATTCACCAGAAGACTATCAAACTCTCTGTGTACCATTCCAATTTTGTGACACAAATCCATTCACCAGACTATCTTTCTTAGGTCCTGATGGAAAATGCTAAATCAAAATACGACTTCAGAAGCTGGGATCAACTGGATTGTCAATAAGAAATGTGAAATCTGATGGAATAAATCTTTATCTATAATGTGTATCAATATCACTCTACGACTCTATGGCCTTAAAATTCCTACACATTATTCTAATGGGCTGTACTCATTGAAGTGTAACTTTATCGAGGGAGCTAACTGGGATTCTATTATCGATTATTCCAGGGTAGGTATAAACAGCTTTACACAATGCAATAGAAATCAGAGGATTCTCTCAACAGCATCTAAATGGATTCATGTTGAACACACCGCTGATTTAACTAGAAATTATTGCAGAGCGGACTAATACCCCCCCAACAGCACTTGTCCATATACAAGTGCTATCCACCAAAGGGCCATAACAAAAAATTGACTTTTTAATTAAAGAGCCTTAACTCTGTCAAAAATCAAAGTACCATAACCAAAAAAACATATGCATATGTCTGACTTACACCAAGTGTTTTTGTGAAATTTGAATCAAATCTGTCCAATGGTTGCTGAGAAATTGAGCGGACACGATTTCTTTCACCAAAGGGCCATAACTGTCAAAAATCAATGGACTGTAACCAAAATTAAAAATTAAATATGCACATGTCCGCTGGAAACTGATTATATCAGTGAAGTTTGAATAAAATCCGTCCGATAGTTGCTGAGAAATTGAGCAGACACGAATTAGCTACAGAAATGTAACAAAAAAAATGGACTTTTTAATTAAAGGGCCATAACTCAGTCAAAAATCAATGGACCATAAGCAAAAAAGTATATGCACATGTTTGACTTATACCGAGTCTTTCTGTGAAATTTGAATCAAATACGTCTAATGGTTGCTGAGAAATTGAGCGGACACGAAAAAGCTACAAACAGACCGACCCACGGACTGACTGATTGATCGACAAGTTGACTCCTATATAGCCCCTAAATATATTTTGGGGAGTATAATAATGTATCAACCTTTTAAAATGTGCCTTAACTATTTAAAGGTGTGAATCTCGCAATCCTGCATCCTAGATTCAGCTCTGGTTTAGGAGGAGTTGCGCACACAAAAAATTGCTAACAGACGGACGGATCACCTAGCCATAACATAATATGACCCTTCAGGCATATAAAAATTGGTGGCTAAATCAGAGATAATCAAATTTTGGATCCCAATACGTTACTAAGTGTACTAACTCTAGATTGATAAAGGAATTGTCCAAAAGCAAATTTATATCCCCACCAACATTTTTTCACTCAAGTGACCTTGACCTTTCACCTATGTGACTAAAAACAATGCAGCGCTTCCTTGGATAACTGTCATCAATCGCATGAAGTTTAATATCTGAAGGTCAATTGCATCTAGAGTTAGAGCCCAGGACAAAAAGTCTACAGACAGACAGACAGACAGATGGACAGACATGGTGAAACCAATATACCCCCCTCTAGAGGAGTATAAAAAATTGCTCATTATTTGGGAATTGAAGAAATGTCCCCCAAAATTTTAATGGATTAAATTCATTTATTCAACCAAAGCACCAAAAGTAGTGACACAAATTTAACAAAATTTATTCAGCTGCTCAGCATTTATTACAGCAACAATGACAACAAAATCGTGTAACTTGGATTTCACCACTTGTTACACAATCACAGATATTCATGGCCTTAACCCATACCCACACGATAAAATTTTAGACCAGTCCAATTTCAAAGATGTTGCAGACGACAATTTTCAGTTGATAAATTTTAAAAATCTTCCCCTTTTGGAGTAGAAAACATTGTGGATAACGAAAAAATTGCTTGTGACAAGCAATTTCTTCATTTCAACAAATGTTTTCTGCCTTAAAATACAAAAAATGTTAATTTCAGAAACCTTAAATTTAATCTGCAACATCTTTCAATTTTTACCAATCTTAAAATTGGGTTTGGAATGGGTTAACATATTCCCACACGACAACACTTTTGATCCCCCAAAAGCTTTTGTAAACATTGTGGACAATGAAGAAATTGCTTGTCACAAGCAATAATGTTTTTTGTAACTTTTTTCTTGAGGGGGTGTCCAAAAGTGTGACTGTGAGTAAAAGTTTTGAGGACTTTTTTCTCTTATATGTAAAATAATGAGTTTTTAACCCTTACCTGTTCAATCCCTGGATTTACGTACTTGTGTTTTTATATTTGACAAAATATTGTGGAAAAAGAAGTAATTGCTTGTAACAAGCAGTTTCTTCTTTTCCACAATTTTTTCTACCCTATAGACTAATCATTTAGTCAAATAAAATCAACTTTGAATTGTCTTCTGAAAAACCTCTGAATTTGGAGAGGAAAGAGTAAAACAGACAGTCTGGGGACAAAAAAAACCCAGTAAATCAATAAGCCACATATCTTATTGATGCATGGGTGAAAAAGCCAATAAAATTCAACATGGTTTTAACACATGACCCTTTTAAACACCCCACAAGAAAAAAGCTTTGGAGAACATTGTGGAAAATGAATAAATTGCTTGTCACATGCAATTTCTTCATTATCCAAAATATTTTCTAAACAGAAAGATGACAAAATCTAAAATTTCATAAACTTAAAATTGTCATCTACCAAATCTGTGAATTTGGACAAGTCTAAATTTTTGTGGTGTGGGAATGGGTTAACCAACTACCAGATGCCAAGTTTAGACTTGTCCAAAATTTAGAGAATGCAGACAGCAATTCAAAGTGTGAATAAAAAAAAGAGCACAAAATAGGGTTGAAAAATATTTTTGGAAAAAGAGCAATTGCTTGTGGCCAGCACTCTCTCCTTTCCTAATTTATTTTCCTTAAGAGAATTCAGGAGTGTTAAAATGAGGGATTGTGTTGTAACGGAATAAAGCAAAATCAGTAAATTATTATGAAAATTTCTTACAAGAAGAGCTAAATAAATGCAAGCAATTACATGTATACTAATAAACATAGCATTTAATCTACAAAAGTTGCAAAGCAGACAAACATACTCAAATTCTAGCAATACAAGTAAAAAAAATACTAATTAAACAGAGTACATAAGTGACCCTGACCTTTGATCTAACTATAAATTATTTATTTGAATAAAGATCTCCTGCTGAATTGACATTTGGTATTGTCCATCAAGTGTGCCCTTTAGTGTTTTCAACAAAAAAAAGTTTAGAGCAACATTTGTAAATAAACCATTACCTCTTTCCTGCTTTTTTATGCTTGTCAAGAGAAAAGCCTTGGAAAACGTGAAAAACAAAGACATTGCTTGCTTGTCATTTCCCACAAGTTTTCTACAATAGAAGACAAATAAACTTTATTCTTATTTTCACTTTTGACCTTGAACTTTAAGCTATCTAAAAAAAAAGTTTGAAATAGCAAATCTACTCATGAACAACTCTGCCAAATAAATTTGAAATACATCAATAAATATAAGAGGAATGCTTTGGACAAGTCTAGACAGACACCAAAATAATATCCCTACTTCTATACGTTGAGGATAAAAAGACAACTCATTACTGGGTTATGGTAAAAAGTTTGTATAAGTAAGCTGTTCCTCAGGGAACACTAATTAAATTCAATAAATTCTTAAATCTAATTTCAATATTTCAACATAATTCCTTTCCAAGAATAAATCATTAACTTTTTTACTTCAACATTCTTATATTGTTTGTCCTCCATGAACTCTTGAAATCATTAACTTATATTTTCAAAAATGTTAATGGAGGATAAATAATGTAACAAGAGCATCACAGAGTAGCCCAAAGGGGCTTGTAAGTGGAATGTAGCATTTTACAAGTTGATATGATAAAAAGACCCTGGAAACTGACCTTGACAGATAATTGTGACTGGTCTTACAAGACAAATTCTGGGAAGTGTAAAAAGATTCAACCTAGTGAGATTGCACAAATTGTGCAGGCAGAGCAGGGTTGGAACTATCACTTTCATAATATATTTTGTATCTGGAATGATTATCCTACTTCACAATATAACAATTTTTGTAATGCCAGTTGTAGTTGACCTATGCACTATTTCAACACTAAGATTCGTCACTGTGGAACACTGTTTGTACTAACAGCACTATGGGTCACATTGCACACAAAAATCACAATACCCAGTAATATTAAGCAATTTCCTAAACAAAGGGAAGACAATTCATTCAATTCAATTTGGACAACTGGGGACATACAATACGCAGCCCTTTGGGCGTATAAAAATGTTAAAGTAAATAAGTTCATGATTTATTCTTGAAAAAGGCATTCTTCTGAAAAATTGAAATTTGAGTTAAGAATTAATTTAATATTGTAAGAAGGCTGTCGAGTATGAGCACTGAAATGGTGTGTACAAAATAGTGTTGATCTTATACATTTCAATATAATCTACAAAATCAATATATATCTAGACATCTTCTTGGATTGTTGACAAACATCTGTATAGTTTTATGATCCTAGGTAAACTAGACTTTCACTGAATGTGTTTAATACCCCTAACGGCTCCATATCACAGAAAAACATTTTGTCAGTGAAAAAGAGTCTTTCAATGAAAGGCTATAACTCCAAGAAAAGTCAATTGACTGTAACCAAAACTAAGCATGCACACTAAGTGCACATGTAAAATTTGGGTCAAATCAATTCAGTAGTTGAAGAGAAAATAATTTTTCATCAAAGGGTCATAACTCTGTTAAAGTAGATGGATTGCAACAAAATTAGAATATGCACATCTGTACTTGATAATAAGTCTCTCTGTGAAGTTTGAATCAAATCAATGCAGTAGTAGAAGACAAAATAAGATTTTTCATCAAAGACCATAAATCTCTCAAAAGTAAATGAACTGCTACAAAATTACATACAGTAGTTGCTGAGAATTTGAGAGGACAAGGCAAAAGCTAGATATAACGACCAACCAATTTACCTACGGCCGACCGACAATCTGGCTCCCAAATTATTCAATAATAACACATTATAGTTACTTTTTATGACCTGCAAATCTCCTACACCATATGGATTTTTGCTTGCTCGTCACCCTTATGCACGTTAGAAATGTGGTGCATGTTAGGTCAATTATTATATTCTTCTATAAATTCAATCTTCTTCCATTTTATCTATACAAGTTTTGTCTATAAATCCCATATCTTTTTCCTCAATAATTTTTCTTTTTCTGTTCTTTACTGGAGTCATTTCTCCAACTTTTTCTCCTTTCTGGTTAACAATGAACACCCCAGTAGCATTACCATCGTTGGCTGGATCCTTGTCAGATGTCGTGTCACTGATAACTATAGTGTCATTGGATCGCGAAGTTTCTCCATCCTTGAATTTGTCTTGAGCTTCAAGGACTCGAGCAGCCTCAAGTAACTGAAATGAAAAACAGTAAGGTACCCAAACTGACCCATAACCAGAAGACAACATTTTCCATTGGTCCACTTTTAACCCTTTCCCTTTCAAATACGGGATTTTACGTTCCTGTGATTTTGTACTCGAGAAAAACATAGTGGAAAAAGAAAAAATTGCTTGTAACAAGCAATTTCTACTTTTTCCACAATATTTTCTACCACATAGGATGATTTTATTTCAAATGGCATCCAGTTTTCATTGTTGTCTGCAAACTTTTTCAATTTGGACTAGTCTAAAATTTCAATATGCAGGAAAGGGTTAAGGGTAGAGGAAAATGTATGAAATGAAAGAAATTGCTTATTACAAGCAGTTTCTTCATTCCCCACAAATTTTTCCAAAGTATTTTGCTTTCTATTTGTGAACAAGGTGCCAAATTGTCACAAGATACGCCCGTCACACTGCTTAATATTAACTGGGGGTTTGAATAGAACTGAGGTTATTTTGAATGAATTTTTTTTTTCAAACTAAGTATGAAAAACAAAAAAGGGCAATAACTCAAAAAATAGGCTAGGTAGAGTTATGGTTCTTTACACTGCACTCCCACTTGGTGAGATCTATCCATCCATGAAATTTCATGATTCTAGCTATTAAACTTTTAGAGATATACTCCGGACAAGATTCAAGTATGAAAAACAACAAAGGGCAATAACTCAAAAAATAGGCCAGATAGAGTTATGGTTCTTATGCCCTGCATTCCTACTTGGTGAGCTCTATCCATCTATGAAGTTTCATGATTCTAGCTATAATACTTTTAGAGATATACTCTGGACAAGATTCAAGTATGAAAATCAACAAAGGGCAATAACTCAAAAATAGGCCAAGAATAGTTATGGTTTTTGTACACTGCACTTCCACTTGGTGAGCTCTATACATCCATGAAATTTCATGATTCTAGCTATTATACTTTTAGAGATATACTCCGGACAAGATTCAAGTATGAAAAACAACAAAGAGAAATAACTCAAAAAATAGGCAAGATAGAGTTATGGTTCTTGTACACTGCACTCCCACTTGGTGAGCTCTATCCATCCATGAAATTTCATGATTCTAGCTATTATACTTTTAGAGATATACTCCGGACAAGATTCAAGTATGAAAAACAACAAAGGGCAATAACTTAAAAAATAGACCAGTTAGAGTTATGGTTCTTGTGCACTGCACTCCCCCTTGTTGAGATCTATACACACATAAAGTTTCATGATCCTAGCTATAATACTTTAAGAGATATACTCCGGACAAGATTCAAGTATGAAAAACAACAAAGGGCAATAACTCAAAAAATAGGCCAGGTAGAGTTATGATTCTTGTGCACTGCACTCACCCTTGGTGAGATATATACACCCATAAAGTTTCATGATCCTAGCTATTATACTTTTAGAGATATACTCCGGACAAGATTCAAGTATGAAAAACAACAAAGGGCAATAACTCAAAAAATAGACCAGGTAGAGTTATGGTTCTTGTGCACTGCACTCCCACTTGGTGAGATCTATACACCCATAAAGTTTCATGATCCTAGCTAAAATACTTTTTGAGATATACTTCGGACAAGATTCAAGTATGAAAAACAACAAAGGGCAATAACTCAAAAAATAGGCTAGGTAGAGTTATGGTTCTTGTGCACTGCACTCCCCCTTGGTGAGATCTATACACCCATAAAGTTTCATGATCCTAGCTATAATACTTTTAGAGATATACTCCGGACAAGATTCAAGTATGAAAAACAACAAAGGGCAATAACTCAAAAAATAGGCCAGGTAGAGTTATGGTTCTTGTGCACTGCACTCCGTATTGATGTGAAGAATATAACTGCCAAGTTTAAAGTCAATCGGACTTACGGTGACAGAGTTATGCTCCGGACAAAGAAGTGGACACCGCCCGGACGCCCGGACGACCGGACAACCGGACGCCCGGACACCACGGGTGATCCCATAATACGTCCCGTCTTCGACGGGCGTATAAAAAGCTGGATTGCATGGGAATATTTTAACCTCAATACGTCATATTAAGGCACTGAAAAATAATGCAGCTTAACCCATTACCACAGCAAATTTTTAGACTGGTCTAAATTTGGAAAGGTTGTAGTCCATAATTTCATGTTGAGAAAATTTTGAATATTTTTGACTTTTGAGGTAGAAAACAAGTTTGCAAATGAAGAAATTACTTGTAACAAGCAACTTCTTCATTTTCAACCTTGTTATCCTTAAATCTTCTCTTGATGGGACTTAAAAAAGCGGGAAAATGTGGGAATGGGTTATCATTTGTTAACAGTTTTGAGGAAAAATTGCTGATGAAAAAAGCATTGCCTCCATTCCTAAAAGTTGTCTTCAACCATATTGACACATTTTTCTGATATTGGGTATATTATAAACAATAAAGGTTTAGGCTGGTGAAAATTATGCCAGATTCTTGCTAACAGTTGGAAGAGTGTGAACTGAAGTTCAACATTTTGAGGGTTAATTAAGATTCTGTTCTCAGTGTCTATATAATGTATACATACTTGGAACAGTATTGTAATTAATCCTTGATTAATGTGAATCACTTTTGTTGGTCAGGCAACATAAATGTCATAACTACCGCTTATTGAATCTGTCTTCTGATAATGGGCTTCTATAAACAATAAAGTAGAAAATTGGGAAAATTGAGATTGTTGATAACAATTTTAAGAATGAGAAAAGGAGGTCAACATTTCGAAGGTTAATTGTGATTCTGTTCTAAGTATCTATATAATGAATAAACCCTCAATTTATGTGAATCCCTTTTGTCAGTTAGTAACTAAAGCTTATCCCATTTATACACAAAGGCACTTTTGAAGGCCCTCAAGAAGAACAATTAGGAAAACATTGTGTGAAACTAGAGACGCTTATGTGCCTGATTCGCTCCACCGGCCGGAATCTACTTACCATTCCCGAGAAATTTGGTTGAAAAAGATCCTGCAGATTGTAGGTTTTCATGGTTTACCATGTATGGAAATTAGCCCAATTAAAGCGATGTTTACAGCCAATCAATTCTTTTTTTAGCAATCTGATAAGGAGTCACCGAACCATCATTCCAGTGAATTTTGCTTGAAATCCATCCAATGGTTTCTGAGAAGAAGATTTTCGAAGCTTTCACCATATATGGATATAAGCCCCGCCCATTAAAGCCATGTTTTCATCCAATCAAATATTTTTGAAGGAATCTGATAAAAAGTCACCCAACGATCATCCCTGTAAAATATTGTTGAAATCCATCAATTGGTTTCTGAGAAGAATATTTTTAAAGGTTTCACTATATATGGAAATTAGCCCTGCCCATTTAAGCGTTGTTTTTCATCCTATCAAAATTCTTTGGAGGAATCTGATAAAGGGTCACACAAGGATCATTCCTGTAAAATTTGGTTGAAATCCATCAATTGGTTAATGGGAAAAAGATTTTTACAGGTTATACCATAAATGAAAATTAGCCCCGCCAATTAACGCCATGTTTTTCATCCGATCAAAATTTTTTGAAGGAATCTGATAAAGGGTCTCCAAGGATCTTTTCTTAGAAATTTGGTTGAAAGATGTTCAGTACTTTTTGAGGAGACGATTTCAAAGGAAGCGTTTATGGACAGACAGACGGAAGCACGACAGACACAATGCCATGACTATAGCTTGCTAGCCAGTGGAGCTAATGAAGAATTGCTTGTAACAAGCAATTTCTTCATTTTACACTATGTTTTTTACCAAGAAAGTTGAACAAATCTAATATTTCAAAAACCTAAAATGTTGTCTGTAGCTTCTCTCTGTTGTCAGCAGCTCCTCTCAATTTGGACCAGTCTAAATTTGTGCTGTTTGGTAATGGGTTAATGAATCTGTACTTTAGGGGGCAAAACAACCCTTTTACTTTTTGTTTCATGAACAGGTCACGAATGCTGTGATATAGTGCTGTTCAATTTCTAAGAGCGTCTTCCTGTTGAAATCAACAGGCAAGGCAAGCAATCGATAAATTTGGTTTCAAACATAGTACTTTGCTGTATCAAGCTCAAAGTAAGAAACCTATCTATTACAAGTCATGAATACCAGGTTCTCATCGTAAGATGTGTGACCTGTCTTGCAAAATAGGTCTTCATGGGCCTCAAACATATATTTTAGCAAGAGTTACATTAACTCTTTTCCACAAATAATAATTTTAGACCAGTCCAAATTCAAAGAAGTTGCAGACGACAATGTGGGTGAAATCTTTTAAATCTTAATTGTTTCAGGTAGAAAACAATATGGATAATGATGAAATTGCTTGTAACAAGCAATTTCTTCATTTTCCACAATGTTTTCCAAAGCTTTCATATTGAGGGGCGTTTAAAAGCGTCATTGTGTGGGAATGGGTTAAGCCGAGGTCAATCAGAGATAGAATTTTGAAAATATCACTTAACCCTTGTCATTCTGAACCCAGAATATCCCGGTTTTGGCAGGAGGTATAGACCAAGCTCAGCCTGCACATAAGTGCAGTCTGATCTTGATCTAAACCTCCTGCTTGTACTTTTCCTTCCAGAGTTGTTTATGAAATTGATTTCTAAGAGAAATATTAGTTTCTCAACAAGTTCTTTCAGTGTTTTCAGTCCTTTGAATTTACAGCAATTCATCAAGGTAATTTATACAGCATGACAAGGGTTAATATCAAACAGCAGAATGACCATTTTAGATTCAGAAAATATACTAAGAGTAAAGGTTATACTAACTGCTTTTCCAAGTTGTTTAACAGAGACAAAAAGCTGTTAGCTTATAGACTCACTCTTGAATACTTAATTCAGATATTCCATGTCCCTGAGAGACAGTGTCTTAACCCTTTCCCGTTCAATCCCTGGTTTTTTTGTCCATGTGAGTTTATACTTGAGAAAGAATTGTGGGAAAAGAAGAAATTCCTTGTAACAAGCAATTTCTTCTTTTCCCACAATATTTTCAATAGTTACAAGCAATTTCTTCTTTTCCCACAATATTTTCTTATAGACTGGGCTGGCTATTGATCACTAGTTAAGCACTCTTACCTCTCTACCACAACAGCATATATTTCTGAGGTTAAAGTTCACATCCAGTCAAAATGAAAGATTTTAATGTACAATTTTTTTTTATTTTTTTTTTCTATTGCAAGCTGCGATCCATCAAGGTTTACACCAGTAAACCTGGCAAACTTTAGATATCACATTCATGCACACAATGTGGCAAAAGAACGCAAACTTTCAACTGTTTTCTTTCCCCACAGTTTTTTCTACCCTGTAGATTTTTAAATTTACTCACTATACTGAAATCATTTTCTATAAATGTTTACAACTTGAGTGAACAAAACTAAAAATTGATTGACTATTAATGGGTTTATAATTGTAATTGTTCATACCTGGCTCACCATCTCCTGCAAACAAAAAATAACATTCATAAATGAATTTTAATTTCACCTCCTAATTGTATTTGAATAATTTTTAAATTTTCAAATTAAATTCATTATACATCTTAAAATCTTTCAAGGAGTTAAATGTAAAAACTCAGATTATTGCATAAAATCTGGGAATGCTGATCATTATAGGCATGTAATAAGGGACATAACCAGGGGTATAAGATTTATCAAAAAATAAATTCCAATGCCATGAAATCCTGGCCCTTTTTTTACTTAACCTGTTCCCTCTTTTTGACACCCCTCAAGAAAAAAAAAAGCTTTTGAAAACATTATGGACAATGAAGAAATTTCTTGTTACAAGCAATTTCTTCAATGTCCACAATATTTTCTACCCTAAAAGGCAACAATTTTCTACATTCCACAAATTTGAAATGATTACATCAATTTGAAAGGGCTGTCTGCATTTCCTTTTAGCTTTGGCCAGTCTGAAATTTGTTGTGTGGGAATGGGTTTAAACAATTTATCACTTATTGATAAGCCCTTTTAAGAAATAAGGGTTGTGTGTCCTTTAAAACTTTTAACAAGTTTTCATTGACAACTAGAACTTGTCACAGTATGTGACTTAATATCCCCGCATGTGCTTTCAGTGTAATGAGAGCATTTACAATACAAGGACATAGCTACTGACTTTGCCTTTCTAGAAAGGAGGATTTTCGCAACACAGAATTGTTAATATAATTAGCTGTATATGTCTTCAAAGCATAAATAATTTCTTAGTTCAAGGAGAGATAATTCTTGAACCAGGGGGAATTAAGACTTCAAAATTGCATCTTGCAAAACTTCAACATGGGGTTGTTCTTTGTATAAAGTTTCAATGGTATTAAAGTAAAACTGAGGGAGGAGTTTGCGACACAAAATTGGTAGTATTTTGTACACAGACAGACAGTACACGGTGACACAGGCTGATTCCAGTATACCCCGGAAAACATTCTTTTTGCGGGGGTATAAAAAGTTGATAACTTTTGACTTAGAGCCTTGACCTTGTCGTCATAAGTTTGGTTCAAAAGGCATATCTAATCATAATGGAGAATATTATGCAAAGTTGTCCGTCCAAAACTGTAGGATATCATCCTTGTCCTTCTAAAACTTTAAAACTACAGCTTGATTCAAGCTGCAGTTATGTGGTTCTAGAACTACAATGGCAATATGCTCCAGTTGATAAAAGTTAAGATTTTTTTAACTTTCTCGGTAGAAGACATTGTGGTAAATGAAGAAATTGATTGTTATAAGCGATTTCTTCAATGTCCACAATGTTTTTCCAATTGTTTTTTCTTGAGGGACGTTTAAAAGTGTCATATGTTGAATTTTGTAGGCTTTTTCAACCCTGCATCAATAAGATATGTGGCTTATTGATTTACTTTTTTTTGTCAATTAGTTCTCTAGACTGTCTATTAACTCTTTCCTGTTGTTCAAAGTTATAGACCTGTCCAAATTCAGAGGTTTTTCAGAAGACAATTTAAAGTCGATTTTATATGATTAACTAATCAGTCTATTGGCCAGAAAAAATTGTGAAAAAAGAAGAAATTGCTTGTTACAAGCAATTCTTTTTGCACAATATTTTGTCAAGTATAAAAATCACTAGTATAAAAAGTCACTGTCTGGGAATGGATTAACTAAAATGGTAACCCAAACAAATGAGAAAAAAGATCAAATTACCTCATAGCTGTTTCCAATCAAATGTTGCATTTCATGTCGCACAAGCAGGTCAGATGATGTGAAGTCTCTGTCACAATACTGACAAATATAACTGTCAGAGGTTACACCGTTCTTCTTGGTACCTGCAAAAAACCCTAATGCACTTAACCCTTTTACACACAATGACCTTTTTTAGGCCATTACCCTCAAGAAAAAGGTGTTAAAATTTATTGCAAAATTTTTGTCACAAGCAATTTCTTCATCATCAATGTTTTCTACCCTAAAAGACAAGATTTAAAATCCCATTGCCCTGAAATTGTTTTCAGCAAATTCTTTAACTTTGACTCAGTCTAAAATTTTGTCATTTGGGATAGGTTAATAACCTTGGACATATGATCCTTAATAGATGTGTAATCACAGAAATACCAACACACTAAAAAGGGCTCAGAAGAATACTAGTGTAAGTACCTATATTTATGAAGGTACTTATGACAGTGTTGCTCTCAGTCCTAATAGTATGAACTTAATCATTTAATCCATTAATCCATTCCAACCCAATGACGATTTTGATGCCCCAAAGAAAAAAAATTTGGCGAGCATTTTGAAAAATGAAGAAATTGCTTCATTTCTCACATTGTTTTCGACCCAAAAATACGAAAAATTCTTAAATTTCATAAACTTTTAATTCTTGTCTGCAACTCCTTTCAATTTGAACCAGTCTAAAATTTTGCTGTCTAGTAAAAGGTTTACACAAGAAAATTTTAGACTGATCCAAACAGAAAAAGTTGCAGACGACTCTTTCAAGTTGAATTTTTAAGAATTTCTTTTTTTTGTGCAGAAAACATTATGGATAATGAAAAGAATTACTTGTTACAAGCAATTTCTTCATTCTCAGCAGTATTTTTCAAAGCATTTTCTTGAGGGGCATCAAAAAGTGGGATTGTGTGGGAATGAGTTAAATAAGGGCAAAGAAATATACTTTAAGTTTCACTTACCACCAGTTTCTCCATTTCCATCCTCAAGACTGTCTTCATAGCTGTTATGGACCTTCTCTTTGTTCTGTACTTCATCTTTGACCTCATCAGTTTCATCCACATTTTCAATATTGGACTTCAAAGGAACAGCATTGTTGTCATCTTCACTACTAGTTTCCATTTCTTTACCACCATTCTGTTTATCAGATGTTTCCTTCACATCACCACATATAGCATCAGGTTTTAGATCACTTCCATTCAAACCATCTAATTGCTTTTTGTCTTTAACAGCTCCACCATTAACACCATTTGGCTTTGTTTGCTTTGAATCTCTAACTTCTCCCTTATGTCTGCCATTCTGGAACATTTTCATGATCTCCAGGGCTTCAGTAATGTTCTTTTCTTTCACTTCCTTTATTCTCTGTGGATCCCCATTTTCAGAAAGCCATTCAGACAGCTCCGGTAATGGGCTGAAGTGTACTTTAACATGCTGAACAAGAACATGGTTCTTCCCTACACTGTAGTCACAATACGGACACATAAACTCATTCTTGGTCATGTGACATCTTAAATGGGCAAGAAGGTTATCTCGACGTACATTTGCATAGGGACATCGGTCACATCGATAAAGCTTCTTTGGTTCAGCATCTTCAGGGGCATTCTCAAACAAGTCAATATGATCATGAGTTATGCTGACAGGATTTTTTGAGTCACTGTTTGTCATCATGGAGGCAAGAGCCACATCTGCAGGCATTTCTGGCAGATTTTGTAGGTTCAGTATAGATTGTGCAGCTAAGAGATTCTGATTGGGTTCAAAATGAAGTTTCATATGCTGCTGCAGCAAGTTAGCAGATGGGACACTGTAGTCACAAAAATCACATTTACATTTCTGTTTGCTGCCATGGAGCTCCACATGCTTCTGAAACCTGCTCTTCTTTGCACTGGCATATGGACATTTCTCACATCCATATTTCTTGAACTTGGCTATTTCCAGCAGTGTGTCCACCTTGTTCTCGATGGGTAGAGAAATGTCCATCTCTGAATCCTCACTTGCAACACTATCTCTACGATCTTTATCTAAACCTAACATTTCAATATCATAATTAGGCTGATGTACCTTTAAATGGTGGGCTAGCAACCCTTTTGATCCCACATGATAATCGCAGTGGGGACACTTAATCAGTGGATGTGTGGCAGACCTTTTACCATGCATCAATTCATGTAACCTCATATTACGCAATCGGATGTTCATGTATGGACAACTGCGACATCTATGTATCTTTCTATATGTACCATCTTTACGCAGAAAACCTCTTTTCCCTCCAATAGAACAAGTTGAAGCAATTTTCATTGGTGACACTATGGGTGACTGAGATATACTAGGTGTAATTTTCGAGGCAATTATCCTCTGCTTTATCTCAGCTATTTCTACTGTATCATAAACAAGGGTATTTTCTGGAATCTCTGTTTTAGCTGGAGTCATCTCATCAAATTTCTCCATACTGCCTGGAATGTCACTGTGCACCTTCATATGTTGTTTCAGTAATCGTCTATGTGTGACCCAGTACTCACAATAATCACATTTAAAGTCAGCAGTTGGTTTTGGCCGGTGGAACTGTTTGTGATACATAAAGTCATTCTTACAGTTAGTGGTGTATGGACATTTCTCACATTTATGTCTTTTTGGACCTACAGGACTCTCTGATCTTGATCCACCTCTCTTAGGGGATGATTGTGTTTCTTTCTGTGACATGTAACCTTTTAGATGAATTGACAAATGTTGAGTTAGTAATCTATGTCTGTTAACATAATAAGGACAGTATTTACATTTGAATTGTTTGACCCCTGGTTGTGGTGTGTGGCATCGCATGTGGAATCGTAACATTTTGGCTTTGGTAGACCTGTATGGACAGATATTACAGTGGAAGTTTTTGGGTTTAGGCTGCTTGGCTTGTCCTGGTGAAGATCCACCTTTACTTGGGGAAGATGTGGTCTTAACAGGGTCATCAACTTGTGAAATGGGCACTTTGATTATCTTCTTCACACAATTCAAGGTGTATTCTTTGTTATCATGGGCTTGTAGTAAATGACGGCACACACATGAGCGCCACTTAGACCTGAACACTGTACATAGTCGACAATTATAAATTATCTTCCTGGTTTTATTTTCAGCAACTGCTTCACTTGACTCTGGTGTCATCAATCCTTGATTTGCAGTATTATATTGAGGTTGTTCAGACATTAAAGGCTTACCAGTCTCATCATACACAATTGGTTCTCCTTCTTCATCATAACCAGGTCCTTCTTTAATAAACTTAATGCCTAATCTACAGGAAGCAGTTTTGTTCCCATTATGTTTAGTCTGTATATGTCTGTATACTCCAGAACGAAAATTAGCTGTCCAATTACAGAGGGTACATCTATATGCTTTCATATTATGCTTTCCTAGAAGATGTTTCAAAACATCTACTTTATCTTCGTTTTTATATGTACACATGCTGCACTTCCAGATTCTTCTTACTACACCAGACACTGGCTTGACAGGTGTCTGAATCACTTGAATGTTCTTTGGTCTTACATCTTGATTCAACTTTTTCTTTTCATTCATTCTCCATCCAATCCTTTTCAGGTACACTCCTATGGTTTTGGCAGCAAACTCTTTTTTCAACATATACACTGTTGCAGTTCCCTCTGGATGTTTTCTCGCAATATGACGTTGTACATCTGATCTCCATGTTGACCTGTATATACAGTCAGAACACTGAAATGGACGGTTTGGTCCAGTTGATGGCATCTTCTGAACGTCAGTATGTTCTATCCAGTCTCCATCTAAAGCGGAAGTATCTGTTTCAGGACCACCATCTGATTGTTCATCTGTCTGACTTGAATATTCTGCTGCAATATCAGGACTATTTGACTTGCCCTTTCTCACACATGTGCCCATTTTATTCAGTACAGGAACTTCTTGTTGGACATAATTTTGTACTGTAGCTCTAGCTTCCTCCTCAGTCAGGGTGATTATCTCTCCAACTTGACCTGGATGCCGCTCCCGTATGTGTTTCAGTATATCCCATCTCCAATTAGAGCGACGGCCACACAAACTGCATTTGAATGGTCGGATATATCCTAATGTTCTGGGTTCAACTGTGGATAAAACCTTTTGTCCTGCAGTAGTATTTGGAGATTGATTTATTAAATACTGGTTTGATATATTAGTTGGCTGAGTATTAGCTTGACTTTGATCCATACTTCCAGCCATTTTGGACTGGGTTAGATCTATCTTGGATGAAAACACACTCTGAGAGCCATCACTAAGATAAATGATTCTGATTTCCTTGTCTGCATGGAGATAATGGTAATGTTTCTTTATATCTCCCTTTGTAGATCCTTTCTTACCACACTCAGAGCACATAAAGTGTTTGTTTGCATCTGAATTACTAGAGCTATCTCCCTTGATTTGTTTGATCGGGGTTTGATTAGAGTTTGGCGATGGGGTAGCAGAATACACAAGTCTCTCTACAGATGGACTTCGTTCTGGACTAGGACTTGGGTGTTTGTTAGGACTTGATTTCACCAGCAGAATTTTGCCATCACTATCAGCATGCTGGTATTTCATATGACGAGCAACAGATAACTGCTGTTCATCAGTATATTCACATAGAGAACATTTATAAAATTTGATACAGGCTTCTGTGGATAACGTCCTTTCTGGAGTGTTCAGGTGATGATCACGTCTCACCACTGGATTAGTCTCCATGTACTGTTGTATTGTGCTCTCAGCATCTTGTCTACTTAATTTCACCACCTGGGTTACTTGATCATTGTGATCTTTTCTTATGTGTTTTGATATGTCCCACTTCCAGTTGGCTCGCTTTCCACACAGTGGACACATATACCTCTTGATGTTTGTGTGGGTGGCCACATGGGAGCTAAGCTTGGAGGGAGCATTGGCTGTAAAGTCACAGAATTCACACTTGAACATTCCCCCACCAATGTCAATCATATGCAGCATTTTGGGTGATCCTGCCTTAGGTGGTGGTGTAGTTTCAACATTAATTTGTGCTTGTCTTTGAGATGATATGACAGGTAAATCTGTAACCTTATGTGGCTCTTCTACGTGACTTGCAGGATGCATTGTCTGTATGCCTATAGGCTGATTTGGTTCTGATACATAACTTACAGGATGCATTGGCTGTATTTGAGGCATGTCCATTAACGTTTGTTGATGGCTTGTCTTGTGGACACGCTCTATGTTAGACTCTACATCAGACACATCAGGTGTTTGCTTATTGAGCTGAGATTTTTCAGGAGCTTTCTTGGTTGTATTGATAACCATGTCCACAGTGATGCCCTCTGTCATTATATCAGGATGATGTTTGTAGACATGACGACGTATATCACCCCGCCAGTATGTCTGATAAGTACAGTTTTTACACTGGTAAGTTTTACTGTCTGTGTGGATACGAGAGTGACGATCTATCTCAGATTTCCACAAAGAAGTATAATTACAGCATGGACACTTAAACAGTGCTGGGGATGTCTTTTTTCTGGGAATTGTAGCTACTTTTACAACTTTAACTTCCCCTGGCTCCTTGTTATGCTCTTTCCTTATATGAGCATTCATATCTCCAATATACTTATACTTTTTGTTACAATAATTACATTTGAATCGTTTTTCAAGAGAATGAACACTCATATGTCTTCTCAAGTCAGAAGGCCATTTGGCTTTAAAGTTACAGTACTTGCATTGTAAACTTTCAGCAGTAGCAAGTGGGCTGTTATCATCTGTGTTAGCAGACGTGTCCATGAGGCTGTCATCTAGATCAGCATCATCAATCTCCTCTTCTATAAAATCTCCATCCTGGTCCATGTTGGTCCCATCATTTTGAAGTGTACTCGATACACTGTCATCCAGGTCCATTTCCTCTGTGACTGATGGTGGTGCCTGGTCACTTTCTAGGTACTCCCTCAATTTACAACCATGTTTCCTCTTCATGTGTCTGTTTAAGTCAGATGATCTTTTGTACTTAAGCTTACAGGCAGGACACACTAGTTTACCAGAATCATTAACTACAAATTTTGATATGTTGGGAGGAAGTTTTCGAGCCTGAGACAAATCATTCATAAGGAGTTGCATTGCTTCAGGGTTAGGTGGTGGAAGTGTGGGTCGTGGAACCATAGATGCGCTGGACGCATCAAAATTGAGATTAAATAAAAGGCTTGACTGATTAGAGCTGAATGAACTGGGTGTTTCTTCCAGAGAGTCATCAAGACTTGTATCTGGGGCCAAAGTTTGTGAGCTAGGTGTCGTAGTTTGTATGCTATCAGAATCTTCCTGCACTGCTAATTTAGTCGGAGAAATATTCTTCTTTGGTTTGACTGGCTTGCTTTTAACTTGTTTTGGTAAATCATGGTTAATTGTAATATGTCGTTTAACAGCTGTTTCAAATGAACTACTATATGTACAAAAAGTGCACTTAAAGGGAAGATTTGCTGTATGGCTCTGTTGATGCTTTTCATAGTTAATTTTATAATCAGTTGAATATGTACATTCAGGACACTTAAACAGATGTTCGGTTCTGTGATAGTATCGATGTGAAATGAAGTCAGCTCGTTCAAATGAAATGAAATCACAATGACTGCAAGTGAAGGATTTTATATCCACATGCCAGGATGCAGCATGCTTAGCTACCTTTTGTTTCTCATCACTGATAAACTGGCATTCCTTACACTTGAATACAGGTTCTCCATTCTCACCAACAGTTTCTTCTACCACCCTGGATACATTCCCAGTTGGTAGTCCTGAGAAGCTTGGTGGTTTTACAGTTGCCTGTCCTTTCTTTTTCAGATTAGACACCTTATGACCTGGTCCTTTGTCTGTTCCCTTAGTTTTTTTAAGCTGTACTTTAAACTTTTTTCCTTGCATAGATTTAGACATAACTAGCTTTTTCTTTTTCTTTGGTTTTGTTTGTATAGGTTTAGGTTCTATCTGTTTTTCTGTCTTTTCAGCACAAACATATTCTGACTTGACATCCTCAAATTCGACATCAATCTTGTGTTCAAACTTCATGTGTCTTTGTACTTTATGTCTGTACTTGGAGCAGTATTCACATATAGTACAAGCAAATATGTCATACTTTGCCTGGTGTTCCTCTACCATGTGATATAGGAATTGTCTGGATTTATTCGTCTTGAACTCACATTGGTTACAAGGATAGTTTCTAATAATGGCTGGTTTTGTTTTAAGCACTTTTGTACCACCATCTTCATCAGCATCCTCTCCAGTAACACTATCTGTATCTTGGGAATATTCAGGACCAGATTCAATCATGTCTTCAGGATCAACTGATGTTCCTAGAATAATGATTTATTTAACATTTAACCCTTTCCTGTTCAAATACGGGATTTTACGTTGCTATGATTTTATACTTGAGAAAACATCGTGGAAAAAGAAGAAATTGCTTGTAACAAGCAATTTCTCCATTTTCCACAATGTTTTCTACCGCATAGGATGGTTTCATTTCAAACGGGTCCAGTTTTCATTGTCGTCTGCATCCTTTCTCAATTTGGACCAGTCTAAAATTACCAAAAACGGGAAAGGGTTAATCCTTATTCAATCTTGGCCTAAAAAATATAACACAGTTACAACACAATCCTGCATTTTCATGCACTGAATGAAAATCATCAAGGTGAAAATAGAAATTGCAACAAGTAATTTCTTACTTTTCAACATGTTTTCTGCCATATATGGCTCTTAATTTTCGAATTATACACACTCTGAAAAGACATCTGTAACCTATTTGTATTTGGACCACTCTTAGGTTTATAAAATGAAGATAAGCAGTGGTAAATCTATCAATAAAGGGAATTTATCATTTCGATTATTTCACTGGTTTAACCCTTTCCTGTTTTGTAAAATTTTAGACCTGTCCAAATTCAAAGATTCTGCAGACGAAAATTTAATGTTGAAATAATTTGAAAAAGTACCATTCAGTAGGGAAGAAAATATTGTGGAAAAATGAAGAAATAGACCTATTCACGCAAAGTGTCCGGTGACTTAAAAGTCTTTATCCCTTAGACGCTTTCACAGAAAAACAACAACAATGATTTTCCACTGCAGGAAGGATTTACTTCCGGTTTTACATTTTGAAAGCCCTACAAATACGTCCAGTCATTTTAACTTCTTTTTTCAAGTTTTTACAATGAAAGTTATTGGGCTAAATGGTGTAGATAATAATGTTGGAAATGTAAAATCTGTTTGTTACAATATTTTTTTCTCCGTTGTCCCATTATGTTTTTCAGAAGCATTAAAAGTATCCTATTTTATTGGCCTTAACGAATAAATGACGGGTGTTATGTTTCATGATCTATTTTCACCATAAACAACAAATTGTATGATAAGCCGGTATATTTTATAAGTTGAAACAAATGCCTGTAATGTTTGAAATAAATGCTCCATGGAAAGGTCATTAACGTGTTTTGTATCCAGCAACCCCAGAATCACCAAAACTCATGTTCTTCGCCCCGGAAATATTGAAGTTATGATAGAGTGTGAGGAAAGATGAAATTAAAGATCAATATAGTTCAGACATCATATCCGTGCCATTGAAACGACGCTGGGTCGCATTCTTTGATCAAGTAGTTAGTATTTGGCAGCATATCCGTTGAAACATAAGAAGATCAAGTTTGTCCCATGAAATCATAAATTTGACCAATTAAAAGTAAGAGTGTTTATGGTATTCTTTGTGACATGTTGCAAGTATTTATCGAAGGGAACCCTTTTAATCAAGGCTGTTAACACATCATTCCTCCGATCAGATCTCCGATCATTATCTTTACATTCAATTATTTTTGTTTTTCATACTTTTCTTCGCACTATAATCATTGTTATCATAAATATGATCTATGCCATTCATCGTTGAGATAATGCTCCCTATTTTTGCATTATATATTCTTTTTAATTCATTGTATGGCAATTTTTACGTAAAGTAGATTATTCATATCAAGAAAATGTTTCCTCCTTTTCTCCCACATTTCTATTGTCACAATGATGGGAATGTTAAAGAAACCTGATATGCTGTCCTGCGGGCTTGTTTGATATTGAGAAATGTAAAGAGAGAGACAGAGAGTGAGAGAGATCTATTTAAGTGGACACACAGACAAACTTTGTATCAAGGTTGCTTGTTTTAAATAGCCATTTTATATAGGTTTATATAGGGATAATTAATCGACTCCCCGCAACAGATCACGTGACTTAGTCTCGGGTAAATATTGTATTTAACGAGATTTAATTTGACGCATGCGCTGTGAGAACATGAAAAGGTCTATTACTTGTAACAAGCAATTTCTTCTTTTTCTACAATGTTTTCTCAAATATAAAATCAGAGAGATCTGATTTAATCCAGATAAAGCACGAAAGAAAAATTTTGTAAGGCAACCAGCAAGTAATGAAGACCAATAAATTTATTGGTGGTGCCACACATGCTTGAATATTCAGAGATAAAGCAAGACAGTGTTTAGCCCATTACTACAATTCAGTCTGCCCATTGCTTTATGTACCTAAGGTATACCTGTAATACAAATGAAAACATTGTAGTAAAAGAATAAAGTAAATGCTAGTAACAAGAAATACCTTACTTTCTTGATGAAATTCATATCATATTAATATAACATATTCATATGCTAACTTTTCAATTTTCCATTTTCACACACTTTTGTTTTGTCATCTGCCACTTTCTATGAATTGATTAATCAGATCCCTTTTAGCCTGGTCACCAGTGAACAATGTAAGAAAAAGCCTGAAAAAATGTAGTTTCACTGGTTTCTGAGAAGAAGACTCTAAAAGTTTCAAGCCTTGCCTATAAAAGCTATGATTTTTTTATCCAATCAAAATTCTTTGAAGGATTCTGATAGAGGTTCAACTAAGGATTATTTATGTGAAATAAATTCTCTGAAATTTGATAGAAATTCAACAACTGGTTTCTAAGAAGATTTTTAAAGTTTTCATTATATATCGTGTATTGGAATGAAGCCCTTACAATAAAAGCCATGTTTTTAATCCAATAAAAATTGTTTAAAGGAATCTATTAAAGGGTCATCCAAGGATCATTTCTGTGCAATTTGATTGAAATCTGTTTGGTAATATCTGAGGAGGAGATTCTTTAACCAATTACCAGACGGCAAAAATTTCAGACTGGTCGAAATTGAGAGGAGTTGCAGTCGAAAATTTAAACTTTATGCAAATTTGGATTTTTTCAACTTTCTGGATAGATAAATGTGGAAATTGAAGAAATTGCTTGTTACAAGCAATGACTTCATTTTTAACAATCTTTTCAAAGCTTTTTTCTTCAAGGGCTTCAGAAAGCATTATTTTGTGGGAATGAGTTGAAGTAAAGGTTTGCAGACAGACCCAAGCACACACAACAGACACATTGCCAAAACAAAATTTGCTGACTTTCAGCTTAAAACCCTCTAGAAATGAAGACAAGCAATTTCTTCATTATCCATGATGTTTTCCACTCCTCAAGACAAAGAATTTCATCAACTAAAATTGTTGTCTGGAGCTTCCTTCAACTTGACAAGCTTAAAATTTTGAAGTTCAATTATGGGTTGTGCTATTATCATAGAATCCTGAATTTTTATAGGAAACATGGTAATACAGGCGGTGTTCTGCCAAGGATTTTTAGAAGAGGGGACAATTGTCCCGTTAGCCCTAAAATTTTGGAGACATTTCAAAATGAAAGCGACAATACCATTTCACTGTAATATTTAACATCATAGTATAATTTCATAATTTTAGTCCCTATCATACTGTAATCAGGCATTATCTCTTAAGCCAATTGCACTGAAACTTTCCTTACTAAAATATCTGTTAACATCTTTTTAACAAATAAAAAGTTGCAGAACTTAAGATTTTATGCGACATCCACAATTTTTACGCGAGAATATTTTGGAATCGCAGCCTTGGCAGAACACTGTACAGGCTGTAAGTCTTTGTTTCTCCTTATAATATTTTTAACTCTTTCCTGTTCAATCCCTGGTTTTTACTTCCCTGTGGTTTTATAATTTAGAAAACATTGTGGGAATAGAAGAAATTACTTGAAATAAGCAATTTCTTCTTTCTCCAAAATATTTTCTACCCCGCTAATTGATTATTTATCAAACAAAATTAACTTTAAATTGTTGTCTGCAAAACCCTTGAATTTGATCAGGTCTAAAATTTTGAAAAACAGTAAAGGGTTAAATACACTCTATATGAAATTCATGTCTTCAATTCAAACTCATTCTAAATTTTCACCTGCAACCTCTTTCATGTTGATCAGTCCAAAATTCTGTTTTTAGTAATATACCTATTCCCACATAATCTTGTTTTTAATCCCTCAAGAAAAAAAGCTGTGAAAAACATGGTGTAAAAAGAAGAAATTGCTTGTTACAAGATATTTCTTCATTATGCTTTGTGTAATCTACCCAAGAAGAAAAGATTTTTCAAATTTTGTGAACTTATGATTTTGGTCTGCAACATTTTTACATTTCAACCAGTCTAAATTTTTGTTCTGTGATCATGGGTTAATACTTGCCTGGTAGAAGAGCTGTATCAGCAGGATCAGGCTTATCATCGTTAACCTGTGATGACTTCTGGACCCTACCAATTCCATGTTCCTTGCGACATCTGAAACAACAAAGATTTAAGAGATGAAGAGAATATTTTTTGTTTTCATGGAGGTATGAACCCGAAAACCTAGTCACACTGTATGAATATGTGAAGCGGATTCATACATTGTGTGATTAGGTTTTTCAGTTCATACCTCCATGAAAACAAAAAAATTCTCTTCATTTCTTATAATTTAATAGCATCAAGCAAAAAAAACCAAAAAGCTTTACAAATTTTGACACCTTTTTGTTTGGGACTATTTTGTGCCAATCAGAACGCTAGTTTTTGATAGACGAAACTAAACATTTAATTATTAAATAATGATGATTCTTTCATCTATCATAATTAAACCATTACCAGAGGACAATTGGGGGGGGGGGGCAGTATTCTTTTTGCCAGCTGGGGGGGGGGGTGTCCTGGACTGATTTGCATTTCAAAATTTTCTGAGCTCTGCCTTGAAGTATTTTGAAAGAACCTGACCTAAGGAACATTTCTGTGAAGTTTGATTGAAATTCCATGATTACTATAGGAGGAGAAGATATTTTTTGTAAATTGTGAATAGATGGATGGACACCAGACAATGACCAATCACAATAGCTCACCCAGAGCACTTAGTGCTAAGGTGAGCTAAAAATTTGAAAAACCTAAAAATTGCTTGTTAATTCAATTTCCGCATTGTTTCCTGGACTTTCTTCTTGCAGGGCATCAAATTCAGATTGTGATATAATGGGCACAAGAGCACAAAATAAGTAACGGTACCCTTTTTGTTGTGAGGCACTTGATGGTGTACAAAAGATCTACAGTCAGAGAAGTGTACAGATCCTACAAAAATGCTGTATCAGTTACCTCCCTTGATAGTATGGAGTGGTCTTGTCCATTACAATGGACATAGACTCTTAGGTTTAACTGCATATCTTAACCCTTGTCATGCTATATAAATTACCTTACTGAATTGCTGTAAAATCAAAGGACTGAAAGCACTGTCAAAACTTGTTGAAAATCAATATTTCTTTTAGAAATCAACTTCATAAGCACCTCTGACAGGAAAAAAACAAGAAGGAGGTGTAGACTAAGATCAGACTGCATGTATGTGCAGGTCGATCTTGTCTACACCTCCTACCAAAACCAGAATATTCCGGGTTCAGCATGACAAGGGTTCATACTTTATACAAGAAATATTACAAATGTCAAGTACTTAGTATGGAAATCTGTTTTAACAAAATCCCACACAATAGTGCTTTTTGATGACCCTCAAGAAAAACAAGAGGGCCAATGGCCCTAAAGCGCTCACCTGAGTCAATGACTGCAGAAGTAAAAATGCCCAAGAGACCTAATTTACTTAAAAGTGCCATCTTGTCTGAGTAACCAATACAACATTCTTACAAAGTTTCAAGGTATTTGTGCAAGAAAAGTAGCAAGTGAATTGCACAGAAAATTTCTTTATATCAGACCTTGTAAAATCAATTTCTTCATTGCCCACAATGTTTTCTACCCTAAAAGACAAAAACCTTTTAAATTTCATCAACTTGAAATTTTTCTCTACATCTTCTTACAATTTTGGCAAGTCTAAAATTCTGTTGTGTGGGAAACGGGTTGAGCCATAATTGGGCCTTTATAGTGCAAACAAAGTTTTTTCCAAGATTTGACCTAGTGACCAATTTTTTGACTGAAATTTACCAAAATTTGGACTTCACCAAGATACATGTATTATGAGGACAAACATTCAGAGCAAATATCAAGTTATTTTAGGCAAAAATAAACCCATTAGAGCGCACATAAGATTATTTCTAAGATTTGACCTAATGACCTAGTTTTTTTTACAAAATTGACCTAAATTTAGACTTGACCAAGATATTATGAGGACAAACATTCTAAGCAAATACATTTGTTTCAAGTTATTTGAGGTTATAATAAACCCTCTAGAGTGCTCATAAGATTATTTTTAATATTTTACATAGTGACCTAGTTTAGATATTGTGGAGACACACTTTCTGACCGAATTCTAATTCATTTGCAATAACAAGTGTGCCATTAGCCCTAAAGCACTCACCTGAGTCAATGACTGCAGAAGCAATTAAAGCACCAGTGACCTAATTTAGGTCAAAAGTAACCTGTGAGCAATATCTTGTATAAGAAATTAGAAACAAAAACACATTCTTACAATGACACTTTTTGAGACCCTCTTGCAATATGATCATACAAAGATCAGAAATGACAGACAACTGATGATGCACGCAGGACACATCACAATCACATTCCCTATAATATTTGGTTGTAATCCATTTAAAAGTTTCTGAGTAAAAAATTTTCATTTCTTTTTACCTAATCCAATACCATACAATGGCAACTTTTTAAGCCTCGGAAGATAAAAGCTTCGGAAAAAAATTGTTGAAAATGAAAAAATTCTTCATTTTCATGTTTTCTACCAGATAAGACTACGATTTTTAAATATCCCCGCATAAAATTACCGTCTGCAAGTCTGCGACTTGTTTGAATTTGGAATAGTCTTAAACTCTATCATGAGGGCATGGATTAATACTATGTATAGACAATAACCGTGTAGTAAGCCATGTTTTTATCCAATCAGAGTTTGGTGCCTCGCTACATAAGAATATTTAACATTCCACTTGATCACGGGGATATGCCATCTACCACTACAGCATTATTCCTGTGTTCTATGTGACAAGAGTAACAAGTCAAGGTAATGTAGGAAAGGATAAAACATACATCAGGGTTTTCATTAGTACCCAAAAGTCAAGAGTCATTGACCCTTGGGCAAAAATTTCCAAGAGTCAAAATTGAAATCCCAAGAGTCAAAATGCGATATTCCCCCCCCCCCCGAGCAATTTAGAAAAAAAAGCTTTAAACCTTGTTAGCAATGGTGCCTTAAAAGTGATTGTATGTTTTTTTTCAGCAATGGTGCCTTAGAATAAACTCTGTCTCAGATTGAAACATTTCTCCAATCTGACAGTATTCTATTTTCAATATAAGTTAAATTTTAGGGAAAGTTTAGTATTTATACATATTAGTTTGAATCAGTTTTAGAAAATCTTAAGAGCACTAAGAGGATCAAATTATTTTAATTTCTTATAAAAAGAAGTGCCGATTTTATGCACGAAAACCAATGACATTTCTTGGGCACTATTTTCTTTGGTTTCACTTTACTTCTTGATTATATTCTGTGAGCTTTTTATTAAAGAAATAGCAAATAAGTAAATTTCAGTAGGATTAGAACTCTGAAAATGGGTTTCATCATTAATTTCACAGGTGTCAAGTACCTGTTAATGACGATCGCTGATGCATGTTCATCTGGGAAGTGCTAATTGCCTATCAAGCTTGGTGTTAAACTTGATGGGGTGTAAATTTTTATAATCAATTAACCATTTTCCAATAATTTTGGCACACTTATGATGACCCTTGACGCATGGCTGATAATTTTCGAGAGTCAAAATGACGCACAGTGACAAATTTTCAAGCGTCAAAATTGCATTTTTTTGAATTTCTGTGCGTCAAAACCCGAGGTCTCGGGTCAAACGAAAACCCTGTACATACCTTAATTTATGTCTCTTCAGAATATACACATTCTTTGTAGAAAAGCCACAATAGTCACACTTCTGTATTGATTTCCCCATGTCAATAAACCACTTACTGGTACCAAGTTCATCTGTAGCTTGGTTCTGAAACAGCAAAAGGTTTCAATCTTTACTGTTATGTTAGTTTGAAATGAATATGATAGATTTGACATGTCTTGAAGCTTAGCTTGGTTCTGAAACAGAAATTTGGAAGAGCTGTAAGACAAGTCTGAGACTAGCAAATAAGCAATTAGGAACTCCCAAAAACACTTGATGCAAGTTAACCCTTTCATGTTTTGCAAATTTTAGACATGCTCAAATTCAACCGTTTTACAGACGACAATTAAAAGTGGATTTAACTTGAAAAATAACCATTCAGTGGGGTAGAAATATTGTGAAAAAAGAAAAATTGCTTGTTACAAGCAATTTCTTTATTTTCCATAATGTTTCCTCAAGTTTAAAAACACAGGGACATAAAATCAAGGGATTGTACAGGAAAGGGTTAAATTGGCCCTCTTGGGCTAAATTTCAGAATACAGTAGAACCTCGTTAATTCGAACGTCACTGGTTCGTAGCTATGTGTTCGTTCGTATAATTTACGTGGTCCTGATCTTTTTCCTTCTTTATCTTTGTTAGAAAACTCTGTCTAATTCGAACGTCAGTAGTTCGTAAGCCATTTCAAGTCCCGAAAGTATGATTATAGCACAAACTCCCATGTTTAATTCGTAGGTGTGATAAACTAATTGTCTCCAATCACCACTTACCTTGATTTTCACACCTGCTGATCTATTTTATGATTTGATGATAGAATACTCAGAGTGATTTGATCCAATGTATTGTAAAGGGAAATCACTCAGATGGAGTCTACCATTTGATACAGACACTGTGCTTAAAAAATGCCAATACTTAACACAGAGATTATAGCATAAAAAATACAAGACGAGTATTTTTTAACGTTTTTCCTCAATTAATATCTGCAGGTCTTGTGTAGAAAAAATAACCAATTTAGAATCAATTCCTAAATGGGAGACAGGACAAGACCATGTCAGATTCCGTGTATCTCAAACAGCCGACCTCTTGCTCTCCGTTTTGTTCGTACTACGCTTAATTCGTATAAATTTCCCCGGTCCCTTTTGCTACGAACTACCTAGGTTTTACTGTATAATTTAAAAACTGTTTTAACAATCTTAGGTTTGTGCTCCCTCAATCTGCCTATCTGTCCAGATCAATTTTCTGGACATTTTCCTTAAGATTAACAGAAATTGGGCTGCTTTTTGTTATGTGATTTTGCAATCACAAGTGACAGATCAAATTTTAGTTTAACTCCAGTCACTTGATTTTGATGAAAATATGAATGTTGGAAATAGAAATTTCATTGAAATTGCAGTTTTCTGGGTTTTCTTTCTTCAACACCTTGTCATGTTTGGTTTATGAGTATGCTTTTATGACTTTCAGGTCAAGATTTTTGTTTTGCTCTGGTCTTGACAAAAAATATGAATTTTGGAATTAAAATTTCACTTAAATTTTTAATTTCCAGACTTCTTTTCTGTAATGCTTGTAGTGTACGAGACTTAACTTATGACCTAGCGAGCAATTTGAGTCTTGTTACAGTAAATTTACTTTTGATGAAAACACCGACTTTGGACAGATTCATGGAAAAAATAATATTACAGCCCAGGACTTAATTTTGCCAAGATATACTTAGGTACTCTTATTTTAGCTGAATTTCAATTCCAGAAAAAGCAGCCATTAGTTTGCTACCGTGTGGGTTCATTTGCTACCTCGTATTTAGCAAACTACCTACAACCTTTAAAAAAAGTTAAAACACCAAGACTTGATCAAATTTGGAGACATGCAATTTCTTCTTTATCCTCAAAATTTTCTACCCCAAAAGATGAAGGTTTTTAGAATTTCATCAACTAAATATTGTCCCCTTCAACTTCTTTCAATTTTGACAAGTCTAAAATTTTGTTAAGAGGGAATGGCTTAAAAGACTACAAGTCCTTTCTATAAAGGCTATCAGTGATCTGCCACTTTTGGGATACTTTGCACAATTGATTGATTACACAAAATCTAGCTACCAGGACTTTGGAACAAAGGGGACAGTATCCCTATGGTATTAAACAAGAGGGCCAGTGGCTCTGGCACTCACCTGAGATAAGGCTCTTTTTCTTCAAGGCCTAATAATAACTGGGTCTGGAGAAGACCTCCTGTAAATTTTAACAAAAATCAACTTATGTTGCCATTGCAACCCATACTTTCAACAGTTTTCAAATCTATTAGTAATTATTAAAAGGGGGGCAACCTAAGGGAAATTTCAGCCATATTTGGCTGATATTGGCCACATAGGTTTGGAAGAGTTACCTTCTTTATTTCTATTTAGGCCCAATCATCCCTGGAGCTCTGCCTCTGGCAACTCGAGGGTGATTATTTTAGTAATTCTTCTTTCAGCTTTTTGAAAGGGCACCACCTAAGGAACATTTCTGCCATATTTTTTTTAAATTGGCCCAGTGGTTTGAGAGGAGATGGTTTTAAAATTGTCGACATACGACGGATGATGCATACCGGACAGAGGATGATCAAAATACCTGACCATGAGCACTTCACGCTCAGTTGAGCTAAAAACTGTGGACAATTACCATTTATGGAGACAATGGGGCAAAAACATAGCCTTGGCAGATCCCTGAGCCATTTGTTTAAAACAATCTTACTTAAACAAATTGTTTTAGTCTAAAAATGTACTTATTGAGGGACAAGAAGGAAAAACATCTTACTCAAATCTCAAATGCAGAGCCACCCATGATTACTTTTTTGTTCATGTTAATTGTTTACTGTACTAAACAGCTACTTCTATCCATTTGAAGGGTTCTTAGCCATTATAATCTAATATTTCCTTTATGTCTTTTTATTGGTAGCAATTAATTTAAGTGTCAAATTAGAAAACATCTATTCTTCTTTAAAGCGCACTGATCAGACCACATTTGGAGTACAGAAATTTAATATGGTACCCCTTCTTAACTCATTACCTGAGGCAACAAAATTTTAGACTGGTCATAATTGACAGGAGTTGCAAACGACAATTTCAGGTTCATGAAATCTTAGATTTTTTCACATTTTTTGGAAAGAAACATTGTGGTAAATGAAGAAATTGCTTGAGAGGCGTCAAAAAGCATCATTGTGAGGGAATGTGTTGAACAAGGTCATTGAAAGTTTAGAGAAGGTACAGAAGCACAAAACAAAATTAATACAAATGTTGAGAGACTTGACATATATTGAAAAATTAACCCATTCCCACTCAGTGAGGCATTTCAACGCCCTTCAATATGAAAGCTTTGGAAAACATTGTGGAAAATGAAGAAATTGCTTGTTATAAGCAATTTCCTCATTTTCCACAATGTTTTCTGCCCCAAAAGACAAAGCTTTTAACCCTTTCCTGTTTTTCAAAATTTAAGACCAGTCCAATTTGAAAGAAGTTGCAAACAACAAATACAATGAGTACAATATCAAAAGTAATCAATGTACAGGGTAGAAAATATTGTGGGAAAAGAAGAAAATGATTGTTACAAACAATTTTCTCTTTTCCTGCGATGTTTTCTCAAGTATTAAATCACAGGGACATAAAAACCAGGGATTGAACAGGAAAGGGATAAAGAATCCATCAACTTGAAATTGTTGTCTGCAATTTCTTTGAATTTGGACTGGTCTAAAGTTTTATTGTGTGGGAATGGGTTAAAATCATTGATATTGCCTAGTGTTGCACATAAAAATCAAAGAGGTAACATGATCCAGACTTTCAGTGATAAATAGTTTTGAAGACATTTCTCCACAGAAATGACAAGAATGACACAGTGACGGACTGATTTTAAAAAGATTTGGGCTTACCCCATTCCCATTTTGCAAAACTTTAGACTGGTCCAACTTCGAAAGGAGTTGCAGACGACAATTCAAAGTTTTAGAACTCTTTTAGAGTCTTTCTGAATTGAAAACATAGAGTAAAATGAAGAAATTGCTTAATCCAAGCAATTTCTCCATTTTTCACAATGTTTTCTACAATTGTTTTTCTAGAGAGGCGTCAAAAAGAGTCATTGTGTAGGAATGGGTTTCTCGAGGTATTTTCAAAGTATTATATTTACAGACACACTTCTGTTTGTCTTGCAGTTTGGTATGATGGAATGCAAGTAAATATACAATCAGTGATCTGCTGAGTTTTTGTTAGCAAGGGGGTAATGTCCATTGGGTTTTCATTTTGGGAGTAAATGTACCCTTAGGTTTTGAAATGGGGGTACAAAGAAAAATCTGGAGCTACAGTGTACCCTTTACTTTCAGAGTAAAGGGTACACCAAACAAATCTGAACCCTTTACCAAATGACAATGTTTATATACTTTGTAAATAATCAGAAATAAGTGCCACCATCATGTGCAAGTTTGAGGTAAATTTAGAGCAAAGGATATTGATTGCTTGATTGAATGGGGTTTAAAGCATGTCATCTCATTGTTAGCCCAAACTCTGGTATTGAATCTATTCTGGTACAGAAAATATCTATGACCTTATTACTGTACAAAATTCACCATTTGTGGAGAATAAGAATAGGTTTTGTTATGACATTTTGCAGACAGCAAATTACTTAGCTACAATAAAACTATGTTAAATAAACAGCTTCATATTTTGTCACGCCTGACTTACATGTACAACGGACATCACGAGAGAACTAATTTCAAAATCAAATTCTACAGTATGATTTCTTGTCAGTTTCTCGCCAAAATACACTTAAATATCTTGTGTTTTGTTTGAAAAATAGCGCAACTTTGGACTTATTTAAAAAAAAAAACTGGTGAGGCCATCAAAATCTGCATTATAGGAACTTTTCCAACTGCCGTTTCCCCATTCTCTATATAGATGAAAATAGACTACAAAGAATCAATGGTTCCCATCACATGAAAGGGAAATCACTTGCTCCCGATTTGATTTAATTCTGCTTTGCTTGCAATTTTTTGGATTTTTAGGAAAAAATATGCACGTAGAAATTCTTGTTTTATACAATAATTATTTCAATTGCACACACAAATAATGGCATTTTGTTTCTACATTCATTTATTTTTCTGTACATTCATGCATGTATTGGTGTAAGATTTGTACGTGAACCGACGTAATTGTACATGAATATTGTACTGAAGTATGTGAATGGGCCCCCTGCCTACGTTCTAAAAAAGGGGGCGGGGACATTTCACAAAATTGATGGATCACACAAACAATCAAGTTACCAGAGCTTTGGAACTAAGGGGACATTGTCCCTATGGCTTAAAAAAGTAAGGACACATGATTTGGGGTAACAATGGCGCAAAAACAAGGCCTTGGCAAATTATTACATAATCACACTTTTTATGTCTCTGCTGTCAATGTATTGGGGGGGGGGCGTACTCTGTGGCTTATAAGCTGAATGAGTATTAGTACCAAATGCCAGTTTCAAGCAATTTCTTCTTTTTCCACAATCTTCCCAAGTAAATCACAGGGATGTGAAATTAATGGATTGTACAGGAAAGGGTTAAAGGGCCCTGACCGGGAATAGACTGTAAAGAAACTCCTGTTTTAAAGCAGGTCACTCAGACAGGATGTCTAAAGAAAAAAGTTTGAATGAAAATAGAAATTTCATTTTGATTACCAGAATCTGAGAAAAATTGATACCTTTTTAATTATTAATATAGGTGATGTGATATAAGCCAAATTATGAATATAAAATATCAACAAAACCCTAGTTTATGGACAACTGATTGTACCAGGATAAGGATGGGATGTGATATAGTCTTATGAAATATCACTATAGTAAGAAACATAGTAGGAACATAACCCAGGATATACCTAGTATATACTGGGATTCTCCAACAACTAAAATTAACAACATTGTCATGTCGTGATCAATTAATTGAAAATCATAAGCTAAAATCTGATTTAGCGATTATATCCACATATCATAACAACGCTAGTTTCAAATACTTTTCAAATTGTTGTCCGAGAAGTGAACATGGTAGAATCAACGAGGCACTAAGACAGATAGCGTGATGACACATTTTCTCGGTGTCCAAATTGGTACTGCGCCTTTTTGCAGACACCCAATAGAATAATTCACTTTATGACAGAAATTCTGCCCCTAGACAATGAACGCTGGTAACATAATTAATTTAATAACTCATCAGGATAATCAGAAATAAATTTAGAAATTGGCGCGAAATGCCATTCTTATATGAAGTTTCGATTAGCTAAAATTGCGTGCTGTGGCCGCCATCTTTGAGTGCTGACATTTGCTGCAGTTGCCCACGACTGTGAAAATCTGTCGTTTTAGTCATTCTTCGTCGATAAAAATTAAAAGTAAGCATTCAGTGAATTAATTTAAACATTACCCATTAAAAATATAGTAGATTAGTCTGGTGTCTGTTATAATAATTGCGTGAAATTTCAAATAAAACGTCGGGCTGTTGTCCCCTCTTAGCGTCAAGAATAGTAACATGTCACGCATGAGTGAGTAAGCAGATTACGTCGAGTAGCGGTAATCGGAACAACTCGTGTCTTTTCCTTACCGTGACAACCATCTTTTTAGGGGAATATAAATGTCACACACACACACAAACGGCCCTATTGTACTTCCGTCTCATGATTGCATGCCAATTTAAATCATTAGACTTGCCCGAACACGATCGATCTAGAATTTCTTTTAATCTTCCCTCGTTTTTTTTACAGACTGGTCCAAATTGAAAGAAGTTGCAGACTACAATGAAAATTGGATGTAATTTGATATAGGCTATGTAGTAGAAAATATATTGTTGGAAAATGAGAAATTGCTTGTTATAAGCAATTTCTTCAAATTCAACAATGTTTTCTCAGCTATCAGCTTTATACAGCACCTTCGTTTAACCGAACCATTTTAATACATGTAGAGCACGTAATAAATATAATAATGCCAGGAAAAAAGCAAAACTTCACTTTCGACAAAAAGAGGAATATAGGGTTCAATCAATGGCAAAAGACAATACCTGTGAATTTTTGGAGAAATGTGAAAAAATGTTACTCTAACAACAAGTAGTCGAATGAAAACGAAATCTAGCTGTTCTTTTCAAGCATTTCAAATCTTTAATTGGTCCATCTGACCCTTTAAAGTTTTGTAAACATACAAGAAACTAGAGATTACATTTCAGACCAGGATCCCGATGCCCCTATAACAGAAGAAGAAATTAAAAACGCAGTATTCAAACAAACAAAAACCAAACAAAAAAATAATGAAATAATAAAGCGTCTGGACCAGACGAAATAAGTTCTGAAATTATTAAAGCGTCATATGAAATATTATCTCTCTTTTTCGTTGATCTTCATAACGAGTTATTTGAAAATTCTGTTTATCTTGATAGTTGGTCTTTGGGATATATCGCCCCCCCCCCCCCCCTATTTACAGAAGACGAACCAAATGATCCGAAAATTTATAGAGAAATTACACTTAACAATATTTTGAAAAATCGAAAATAACTGTGAACAAAAAATATTGAAGATAAATGTAAAAAACCCCAAACATTATGAGAAAAGTAGACGTCCCTCTTCACATGATTTCTACCTATATAATACAAAATTAGAAATTGTACCTTCATTCAAATATCTCGGTCTTAAATTCGGCGTATTAATTGATACTCGCAGTCATGTAATTCGGTCCGATCTACTTTCCATGTGGCGAAGATTATATTTATTACGTTAGATATTTTAACGTAAAACTCTGCGTGGGTTGAAATTTTACCGTGGTAATTTTAGCCTCAGATTACTACGCAATCTCTGGCTTAAAACACAGATTTTTTTCTCCAAACTCAACGATCTATTACTAGATTGAAGGTTGATGTGTTTCTTTGTTTAAAAGGTGCATCATACATTCTCATTAGACTTCGTCTTTTCTACGAAGGGTTACTTTTTTAATCTACACGTTGATTTTTTCTCCAATCTCAACGATTTATTACTAGTTTGAAGGTTGTTGTGTATCTTTGTTTAAAGGGTGCATCATACATTCTCATTAGACTTCGTCTTTTCTACGAAGGGTTACCTTTTTAATCTACATCGTATTTTACGACCTGAACACTGCAACAAATGAAAGGCATTGTAATCTTGATACAAATTCCGAACCCTCGTGATACAAATTCCGAAAATTAACAGATAATGGAATGATATGGAATGATACAAATTCCGGAATGTTTTTAGCCGTGTCTTTGTTTGTTGGTTGGTTTAAAAATCATTTTGATTGCCATAGCAAACAGAATTATTCATGGATTAATATTCCCTGAACTGTTTCTGAAGACCATCCCCAAGAATATTTACTATAAACTTGCTATGTAATCTCATGGGTAGTTTAGATGTCAATGATTTTTTTAAAAAAAGAAAAATAGATCTTTATTCTTATTTTCTTATTGCCCAAAATATAGGGCTAATAAATATCATATCATCATAACCTGAAGTACTTTGGTAGGTGATTATGAGATGATGCTACATATAACTTGAAAGATGAAAGCTTTAGGTGTAACAGTTAAGGAGAAGGTTTTTTTAAAAAGAATTCTTTAGAAAGTCCCTTGGTTTGCAGTTAGCTTTGGAATACGCTTCATCTGAAGTATTTTGGAACGCTATCAACCGAGAATCATTTCTGTAAAGTTGCTTTGAAATCTAGTACTTGATTGAACGAGATAATTTTTAAGGGATGTGTTTTTATGTATATTCAAAGTACCTTTTCATAATTACTCCCGAAGAGCTCTGTTGAAGTAAGATTTCCAGAAATTCGTGATGAGAAATTGGTTTAAATCATGAAATATTTTGATGATATCAAAATATAGTGAAACATGGACGTTTATTAGCATTATAATAAATACAAAAAAAATAATAAATAAGAACCCCAAGATGATAGCCAAGAAAACAAGTTTTTATCTTATGCCAATGATTAACAATTTCAATCAAATCCATTATATAAAACAATTTGTTTGTATGTTTGAATGTGGTTTTACGCCGCTTTCAACAATCTGTCAGTTATATCGCGGCGGCTGGAGCACCTAACAATGGAATCCTGGTATTTCTCACACCAGTACTACCATTACATCCTTTCCTAGCCTCCAGCTGCTATCCCACATAGGTATACGATTATCAACCAATTGGTGAGAGACAAATAGTCGGAAAAGATGAGTGCCGCCGTCGGGGATCGAACCCGGGACCTCTAGATTGACAGTCCGACGCGCTACCAACTGCGCTATGACGGCGGCAATATATAAAACAAGAAATATGAAAATGCCTTGTTACTAAGTGATACATCTTGAAAATAAATAAATTGAAATAAAATGAATAAAAATAAAAATAAAAGAGAAAAATATAGGATAAAAATTTTAAAACCTGAGTTGGGGAAAGATGAAGTGTTAGTACTGGTGTGAGAAATACCAGGAATCCATTGTTAGGTTCTCCAGCCGCCGCGATATGACTGAAATACTGTTAAAAGTGGCGTTAAACCCCCATTCAATAAATTAGCCAATATCATAGAAGCTTGCTCTCTGACAAAGGTCAGTCGAAAGGCATGCTATCATAATTACTATTTTCCTACTAAAGCATTGATAGGTTCATTGAAATAAGGCCCTTTTAATTCCGATCATTGACTGGTTTACCCTGGTGGATCTCGAGTGGTAGCCTATTTTCAGGCGACAGAAATTTAGAATGGTTGAAATTACAAGCCTTTAACATGCAGACGACACGTCAATTTGAATTGTGTCGAATGGTTTTTGAAATTTAATAAAATCATTATCTATAAGAGTAGAGACTATTCTATAGAATGATGAAATTGCCATTTTCTGTTCTGTAATTCCAATAAAATCATTAACTATAAGAGAAGAAACTATTCTATAGAATGATGAAATTGCCATTTTCTGTTCTGTTATTCCAATAAAATCATTAACTATAAGAGAAGAAACTATTCTTTAGAATGATGAAATTGCCACTTTCTGTTCTGTTTTTTTCCAAAGCGATTTTCCGTGTAGACTCAAAAGAGGTTGGGGTGAAGGAATCCGATGGCAAAATGAGCTCACCATAGTTTATAGTCTAGACCGGAAATAGATATCCAGATGTCCAAGATGGCGGACTGAGGAACTCGATTCCCTCCAAACTGTGCCTTTGTTAGGAAAGCAGTAACTGTGCACGGCGAAAAGATAACTTTATTGGACTTTGCTTGATTGAAATATATTTACACGATGTGTCTGGAGAAGTCACAAGTTTTTGTTCGATTAATTACACCAAAAGACAGAAAAACACCTCTTGGCGAAAATGTCAACAAACAGTTTTTGATCAATTTGCTAATAATTCACTTAAAATTACCAAATATCTGGTTGTTTTTGTAATATATTCTTAGGCCAACGGATTTTCTGTGAGAAATCAAAGGGACTATCAGCCATGCCAGGCAGACTTGTTTGTTTCGTTTGTGGAAGCCAAGGGGCTGAAAGTTGTTTAAGGATTCGACAGCATGAACGAGAACCATACTTTCCCTTTCTAGTGCATCATGACCCACCTAAAGGTGCAAGGCTTCCATCTTCGGAAGGGATAATTGATAGTTGTCGACTTTGTTTTATGTTTCTGACTCAACAATGGGACTCGTATGAACGATCAAAAACACCTTTAGTCAAACGATTGTACTGGTTAAAGAGAACAGATAATGGGACGTTCACTGGAGCTGAAATGAGAGTTCAAGGAGAATATATTGCTCAAGTGATGGGATTGCAATATCCACCTGGTTATGAAGATGGAAGCCCACCTGTCAATCCGGCCAATACTGATCGTGATTATGGTAACCATGCTCAAATATCGAGTGCATCCACTTACTCTTATGGAGCAATGGAGAGAAATGCATCTGAAAATGTTTCTAAATTGTCTACACCTAGAGACTCTATACTTGATTTATCTACACCTAAAAAAGAAGTTGAAAATACCAAAACATCATATTCGCGAGAAAAGCTTACTCATAGAAATTCAAAGGATGGTTATTTTGCATGCTACATATGTGGTCAAGATGAATTATTTACAAAAAGAAACTATCTAAGTGTAATACAAATAGGGAAAAATGAACCTTTTTTCCCAGTTTTAGAGAAAATAACACCAGCTCAAGGCTCAGATGGTATTGCCAAACCAGGATGTGTTAAAACTTGTACTACTTGTAAAAATGTTTTAATTCAGCAGTGGCAAGCTTATCAAATGACAGGTACGCCAGTTCACTTGCGAAAATATCGTCTACCTTCTTCAACAGATTATATAAGGGACCATGAGGCAACTTTGGTAACTGTACAAGCTATACCAGTTGTGTCAACTATGCCAACAGCACCAACTGTATCAACCTTACTAACAGTGCCATCTGAACCAACTATACAGATTAAAAGGGAGGATATGCAAGAATCTGTTGACAAAGTCAACCATTTGTGCTGTTATATATGTGGAAATACATACATTGCTGAACATGTAAGACTTTTGAATACACTGCCCAAAGCACTGAAAAAACCAGCTCCAACTCCTATGTATTTTCCATTTGTGCGTGAGTTAAAAAGGCCTGCAGATGCAGAGCCTTTGCGAAGCGATGGTTCTGTGATAGTATGTATAAAGTGCTATGGTTATCTGAGCTACCAGTGGGAAATTCAAAAGATAAAAGGAATCCCTATGGATCAACGTCAATATTCTTTGGACTTTTTACCTGACAAAGACGAGGGAGAAAGCTATGCTCTGAAGGAAGAAGAACCTAGATTAAGCACATCTCCTCCAAAATCTGACCAAATACAACCACTTAATATTCAGATATCTGATACAAGTCCTGTTCATTCTTCAGCAAATTCAAACCAAGAGTTTACCAGCTCACAAGGTCTGTTAGCAATAGCCCATTCTGGTGATGTAGATTCTAGCTCAAGTGTATCAAACAGTCCGATTAAATGTCCAGATAACTTGATTGATTCAAAACTTGACTTTGGGACTAGTACTAAAACAGTGCCCCATCCTTTGCAAAAAGTTTGTGATATTCCAAAGAAAATTTGTTTTCTGTGTGGTGAGCGCTGTATTATACATAAAATGAAGTCACTGTATTCATATCCATCACGACATGAGGCAAAACATTCAAATCAGGTGGAGCCATTTTTCCCATTCCTGGAAACTATCAATCCTCCTGCAGGTGCAGAGCCAGTAAATGAGGAAGGCTCTGTAATTGTATGCAAGCTCTGCTTTTACAGTCTGTTGAAACAATGGTCAGATTTTGAGCAATCATCAAATCCATCAGATAGCAATAGATGGCTCAGAAAATATGCAATGTCTAATTATATTTGCTATGTATGCAGTATTGAAGGCGAAAGAAAATTCATGCGAACTATTGCAGTGGAGAAGTTTTATTTTCTCAAAAACCATAAAGCTGCTAAAAGTGCCTTGATCATTGATGATGGTCAGAGAGTGGTTGTTTGTAAAGCCTGTGCCTACAGTTTGATGCAGCAATTTGCTGAATTTGAAAGAATGGGCTTGCCCCCAAAGTTGAGAAAATTTAATTGGATGCAAAGAGCTGGTCATGTATGGAAGGATGATGGGGAAGAAGAAACTTTGGTATGTATGAGGATTGTCTTTAAAGTTTCCTAGACTGTTCCAAAAGACTTTTAGTGGTGAACATAGACACTGCTATCCTAGAAAATGAGAACTAATATTTATTGAATGAAGGAAAAGAATAAACAAATCTTTTCTACAATCAAATTTGGTTTCAGTTGGTTACAGTCAGTCTAATTGTTTTTACACACCTGAAGGGTCATATTATTTAATGGCCGTGTCATCTTTCCGTCTGTCTTTCTGTCCATTTGCAATTTTCTGTGTGCGTAACTTTTGCAGTTTCAATAGGTATGAACTGAAATTTCCCACAATTAATCTTTGATATTTAGTTATGCATACCACAAAATAAAATACTTTGATCCTTGAAGTCGTTTCAGAATTAATCTGCCCTTGCCTTAAAAATAACCTAAAATTGTAGTGTTTCCAGTGTTTATTCTAGGCTTTCTAAAATGTGAGGATTTCAGGATAAAATCTACACAATTGAAAAATGTTTATTGTATGCTCTTTGTTAAAAAAAATCCACTACCAATGTTAAAAATATAGAAGATCTTTGAAAAAACTAGGGGAATCTCTCATTATCCTTTCCTAAAATGAACACTATATTTCTTGTGTGTGCAACCCCTCCTACATTTGTCTTTGGAATGAGCTGAAACTTGACACAATGAATCTATGATATCTAGTTGTGTAGGCTACAAAAATTATTTTGATACCAGAAGTTGCATCAACTGCCCTTGACTTAATGTGACATACAGGGCTTGTGATAGCGTTTGAAATTGAAGAGTGTCTGGCTCTTTCACCATGAATTTCTAGGGATCAAAACTGATTTTGAAGGGGTCAAAACAGTGAAAAGAGCAAATGAATATACAGTAAAACCCCTCTAATACGACCACTTGCGGTAATTTCTGAAAGTGGTCGTAATAGAGGGGTGGTCGTATTACTGAGGTTTGGTCGTTTGTTGTCAAGTAATTCGTGTTTATTTTATTTTCGTTATATATTAATACTATACATACAAAAATGAAACTATAAGAACATGTATTACAGCGGAATCTTATGTCATTTCCAAATTTACGATCTTCGATAAGTTCTACTTTCTCTATTCTCCATTTTGATCTGATTCAGAACTCCGACCTCAGATTATTTATTCGTAAGTACAGGCTCAAAGTGTCAAACTGTCGCTTTCATATCTTCTATAATGCGAATACCAAGTATCAGTTACGTTGAAATCAAAATTTAACTGATAATTAACTGTTCGGAACGCAATCGTAACTTCTCGTAACGTTTTCACTGTTGAACTTATTACTCGAGTCGAGACCTGTGAAACATTCAAATAACAATTAAAAATAAAACAAGGTACAATTTCTAAAAGTGATCGGCCACTTTAATCATAACACCTATTATAATAAGGGTTCGATATCACGTAATCAAAAAATCAATAATGTATTTACAATGTATTCGTACCCAATTAGTGTCGCTCTTATCAAGTGTGAAATTCGGATGGTCGGTCTCAATGTGTGAAGTTACTGGTCGTTTTAGCGGGTTTCAAATCAGTGTATCAGCTATACTTGGTACTGAATTTATCGGTCGTAATTCGGAATAGCGGGGTGCCCGTTTTAGAGGGGTTCGCAACCATTGAAATAAAGAACAAAAAATTCCGTTCTGTAAAAATTCGGTCGTAATAGCGGGGTGCCCGTATTTCCGGGGTGGTCGTAAGGAGGGGTTTTACTGTATATTAAAAGGAGTGAGCCCTAGTATACTTCTTTGTGTAAAACATGAAGTAAGCAATTAATCTGCATAATTTTCAATAGTACAAACAATATACATCATTGAAAAATTGGGGGACCATAATATTCTGTTCTGACCCTTTGAAATTTCTCTCAAGGGAGTCAGAAATTCTGACCCTGTTAGAGAAATTTCTAAGTGTCAAAAATTAGATAGATATTTTCAGACTTTTGAAGGTCAAAACCCTGATTTAATAGTCAAACACAAGGCCTGTTCTTATCTAGAATTTAACATTCCCTTATTTCAGGACCAAAGTAAGCAAGATACATCTGCAGAACAGTCGAGTCATGAAGATGAAGGTAAGTGTAGAGAGAATGTATAATTTTGTGTGGGTTACCTTTCCTGAAAAAGGCTTGCTAGAGTTGCAGCCCTTCTGCCTACTGAAATTTTTGTTTTATATCATGCCATTTTTAGGTAGAAGAATCCCAACAGAGGTTCATGTGATGATTGTTTGAAAACATAAATGCGTATACTCGGTCAATAATTGGAGCAAGAAGGATATATACCTACAGTTTCAATTGGAATGTACTGAAAGCTTCCATAATAAATCTCTATAATGTCTAGTTGTGCATGAAACCATTATTATTTGGATTCCTCATATCTGGCCTTTACATATAGCAAATTATCTTAAAATACATGTTTCTGTGTGTGTAACTTATGCTGTAGTTTGAATTGTAACGAACCTAAACTTTCCTCACTGAATCTCTATGATGTTTTATTGTGCATGAGACCATTAATATTTGTTTTTTGTATTATCTGTCTTGACTTTGTAGAATATCTTTAAAATCACTTTTTTGTGTATGCACCATGTGCAGTTTTGATTAGAATTAACTGAAACTTTTGACATGAATCTCTATGATGTCTAGTTGTGTAGGAATTTGAAACCATTATTATTTGGATTCCTTGAGCCATTTAGGAAATATCTGCCCTTGACATAAAGCAAATTATCTTAAAAAGCATGTTTCTGTGTGTACAACTCCTCCTGTAGCTTAAATTGAAATGAACTGAAACTTTCTTCACTGAATCTCTATGATGTTTTGTTGTGCATGACTGAGACCATTAATATTTGGATCCCTCAAGAGATTTCAGACTTACCTGCCTTTGAAATATCAAAATAGGTTAAAATTTCAGAATTTTTGATTGGGAATAAATTCTCCTGCGATCATGTAAGACTTGATTTGAATTGCTCTAAATGTTATCTTATTGTGTAGGAGATTTTTTATTATGTCCATTGGTCCTAAAATTTATATGCCCTTGATCTAGAGAAATCTTTGGTATGATTAGAAATCAAATACAGTACAGATCAACTAGCTAATTTGGAAATAAGGTACAAGAAATGAATTGGGTTTTATTCAATTTATAAATAAATATTTATATTCAATTTACAAAAAAATAGTGAAAATATAAATCCCGCTGAAGAGGCCATTTGGGTGTATATGCACCACTCTGCAAAGCTCTTGTTTTTCTGTGGTAATGTTTTACATTTCTTTAGTCTATGACTTTCATGGATATCCAGATGTCAGCTTGTCTGCAGGGTTTGTGCTAGAGTTTGAAATTGAGGAGTGATCAGAGCTACAGGTAGAGGGTATAATCCGTAGGTTAGATTTAACCCATTCCAACACAGCAAAATTTTAGACTGGTCCAAATTGAAAGAAGCTGCAGACGACAATTTCAAGTTGATGGAATTTTGAATTTTTTCGTCTTTTTGGATAGAAAACATTGTGGATAATGAAGAAATTGCTTGATACAAGCAATTTCTTCATTTTCCACAATGTTTTCCAAAGCTTTTTTCTCGAGGGGCGTAAAAAGGAGGGATTGAGTTGGAATGGGTTTAATTTTTCACCAAATCTGCCATAAGCCCTATGATGTAGGTACTCAATTGAATAGTCTCGACGATTCAATGAGTACTCACAATATAGGGTTCCGATGTGAAATAAGGATTTTAGAATGCTGTTACCCCCCTCTTATCTAGACCTCTGGGAGTCATTGACTCTTTGATTATTAAATTGTAAACTGATTTTGAACGGGTAAAAAAACAAAATGAGGAAACATTTAAAGCTTTAATTACCAGCAGGCATTTTCATGTTTATTTTGATTGATTTTTAGAAATCTCTTACGAAGTTAGCAAGTCATTTTTTATTATTTTATTTAATTAATAGTTCAAAAGATATAGAAAAATCATTGAAAAATCGAGGGATCAAGTATCCTAGAAATTCCTCTTGGTGAGTCAAAATGACCACCCTTTGAGAAATTCTTAAGGGTCAAAACGGAATATTTTCAGACTCTTAAAGGCTCAAAATCTGGTATATGAGTTGTCCCTGGTCTGACAATCCACCTGTCTGTCTATTTTGGTACAAAACTGTCCTGAACTGTCGTTCAGACTTCAACAGTAGTGCTCTATGGCTTTTAAATATTGCAGATTGTTTATGTACAGTTTTAACGCTAACTATGTTCATGTTGACCCCAAACCCTTATTACCACAGTTTTCTCTTTTTAAAGATCACCCTTAACCCATTCCAACACAGTGGAATTTTAGACCGGTCCAAATTGAAAGGAGCTGCAGACGACAATTTCAAGTTGATAGAATTTTAAATTTTTTCGTCTTTTTGGATAGAACACATTGTGGATAATGAAGAAATTGCTTGATCCAAGCAATTTCTTCATTTTCCACAATGTTTTCAAAAGCTTTTTCGTTGAGGGGCGTAAAAAGGAGGGATTGAGTGGGAATGGGTTAATCAGGTTAATTCCTCTTTGAAATTTTTCTGTAACTTTGTAAATTTAAACAAGACCACTTCAACCTTTTGTTACTTTGTTGGTATGAAGGCTTTCTGACTTTAATTATTATTTAAGATAGAACTAAACCCATTCCCACACAATGTCGCTTTTAACCAGCCTCAATACAAAAGCTTTGTAAAACGTTGCGGAAAATGAAGAAATGGCTTGTTAACCTTAATGTTTTCTACCCCCCCCCATAAGACAAAGATTTTAAAGGTATCACCAACCTAAAATTGTCGTCTGCAACTTCTTTGAATTTCAACTGGTCTAGAATATTTTTGTGTGAGAATGGGTTAAGGTATTACCAAATGTGTATTGCACAGCATGAGCAAATTACTTTATTTTGCATATAATCAGATGTTTGATGATTGGATACTGTTGCAAGACATGTGAAAAGTGCTTATTCAGAATAAGGGAGATAAGCCTAAATAAGCTGTTGAATCTAGTTATTTCCCTTCAATCATTTTATTTTAGAATAGAAAGTGAGTTCACTGGTTTTGGTATTCATGAATTTGTCTTCAGGTTTATGTGATGATTTTAACCTTTTACCAGGTGATCTAATCATAGACTAGCCCAAATTGAAAGAATTGAAAGAATTTGCAAACAACATTTCTTATTCCATAAAACTTTAAAAATCATTGTCTTATTGGATTGAAAAGTTTGTGGATAATGAAGAAATTGCTTTAATAAACTCTTTCTCCATTTTCCACACATTCACAATGTTCTCAAAGCTTTTTTGTTGAGGGGCGTAAAAAAGTGGGAATTGGTTAAACCCATTACAAGGTTTTAGCCTTGACCCATATTCAGATGACATGATTTTAGATTTGTCCAAATTTGGCATAGATATTTGCGGTGAGTTTGCTGTCTTTCATCATCAACCAGACTAACCTCATTCCCACACAACAAAATTTTAGACTGGTCCCTTGAAAGAAAATGCAGAAGGCAATTTTAAGATGAAGGAATTTTAAAAATATTTTTCTTTTAGGGTAGAAAACATTGTGGACAATGTAGGAATTGCTTGTTACAAGCAATTTCTTCATTGTCCACAATGTTTCCCAAGCCATTTTCCAGAGGGGCATAGAAAGTTGGGATCATGTTTTTTTTGTTAACAACCATTGATAAAAAGGCTTTGGAAAATATGGGAAATGAAGAAATGCTTGTGACTAGCAATTTCTTCATTTCTAGCTAGTTTTTTCCCCTGAATGACAAAAACTTTAGAATTTTATAAGATGTAAGAGGATGTTTGCACCTTTTTTTCAAACTGGCCAAATCTTATTTTGTTGTTGTCTGGTAATGGGTTAGTTATGATTTTGTGATTGAATTTGATTAAGAGAGTAAAGATCAGCTGATTCATACATTGTATCAAAGTTACAGATAAAAGGAGATAAGATCTATTATTTTTTAGCTCACCAGAGAATGAAGTGGGAGCTGAGCTATTGTGATCAGTCATTGTCTGTCCTTCATCTGTCTGTGCATGCATTCCTCCATCCGTCCCTCAACAAAGTCTTCTCCTAAACCAGTAGGCTGATAAAGCTGAAACTTGAATGGAAAGTTCAATGGATGAAGTTCTACAAAAGCTGTTAAAAGAATTTAATCATATGAAAATCTCTAGTTGCAATGGCATCCGAAAATAGAAAAGTTTAGTAAATCTTGTAAATCTTTTTTGTGAAAAACAAGGCCGAAGGCATTCATATTTCATATGTAGCATAAAAACATGATTATCTACAAAGTTTGCTAGAACTATACCCCTGGGGTCAAAAATGGTCGTCCCAGAAGTCAAAAGTTTTGAAATTGCTCAACTAGAGCAAGTTCTAAAGTCTCCTTCTCTTAAACTATAAGGACTAGGACATTCATACTTTGTATGTAACATCTATAGACTGTTTTGCACTCTTTAAATATAAATAATGGCCCTTGGGACAAAAACGTCCCTTCCCTTGGTAAACGATTAAAGTAAGGTGAATTAAACATTGTAAAAGTAAGGTGAATAGAACGTTGTACTGCAAAAAAGTCTGCCCAAAATGTTTGTATACTCTGACCAGGGTTGATGCTTCTCTTTGCAAAGGGTCCCTTTTTGCTGGACACGACAAATTCATATTTACATCTAAAATTTCGTTTCATTGCAAGTTAATGTACTGAAAATTTATGCATATCTGGAGCATTGAACCTTGAGAATCTGTGATAATGAAATAATCGCTTTACTGAGCAAAAAATAGATATTTTCTGATTTGGTATACCAGAAAAGTAAACACTGTATCCGCAGCATGAAGCCCTGTTCATCAAACAGTTAATATTTACAAATCATTAGACACTCTGCCATAAAAAAGCCATATTTCCCATAAATACTAGAGCTGAGAAAAATCAATATCAAATGCCATTAAATAACCACCATGATTGTCTGGCATTATCTTAGTACAAGAAGCTAGAACTTCTCCTTTATTGGTTTACCATTGCCCTTTACTGAATTGATTAACCCTTTAGGACTTTATTGTTTACCATTGCCCTTTACTGAATTGGTTAACCCAATCTGACCCAGTCACGCTTTCTGATGCCCCTCAAGAAAACAATTGGGGAATCATTGTGTGAAATGAAGAAATTCTTGTAATGACCAATTTCTTCATTTTCCACAATGTTTTCTACCCAGACAGTTGTCAAAATCTAAATTTTCATAAACTCTGAAACTTCTTTTAATTTGGACCAGTCTCAAATTGTGCTGTCTGGTAATGAGTTAACCCTTTAGGACAGGACAAAATTTTGATTATAGTATGATGGTAAGGTAAGATTTCTCGTATCAGAATTTGAACATATTTTTGCTGAATAAAATTATGTTAGATAGACAAGATTAAGCTTAGATAAACCCCAGATTCCAATTGAGAATCAAAGTGCAGTCGGTAGAGCGTCAGACTTCCAATCTTCAATCATGGGATGTCATGGGTTTGATCCCAGGCAGTGGCACATATTCTTTCCGACAATTGTCTCTCACCAATGGTTGGATAATGGTTAACCTAAGTGGGAGAGCAGCTGGAGGCTAGGAAAGGATGTAGTGGTAGTACTGGTGTGAGAAATACCATGAAATCCATTGTTAGGTGCTCCAGCCACCACCATATGACTGAAATACTGTCAAGACTGGCGTTAACCCCATTCAATCAATCAACCAATAAATGAGAATCACCTGTTTTCCATTATGTTGACTGGTAACTGTTAACCCACTCCCACACAATGATGCTTTTAAACGCCCCTCAAGTAAAACATTATGTAAAGCAATTTTTTCATTTTCCACAATGTTTTCTACCCAGAAAAGCGATAAAATCTCAAATATCATCAACTTCAAATTGTTGTCTGCAACTCCTTTCAATTTGATCCAGTCTAAAATTTACCGTCTGGTAATTGGTTAAAATTGACATAAAAGACTACCAGAAAGCTGAAGCTGTATCTGGGCTATTTCCTCTGTATATGTGTAATTTTAGCTCACCTGAGCACTAAGTGTGAGGTGAGCTATTGTGATCGGTCGTTGTCTGTCGTCCATCCGTCTGTCTGTCTGTCCACAATTTCTTTAAAAATCTTCTCCTCCTAAACCAGTAGGCCAATCAAGCTGAAACTGCAGGGATGTTCCTTGGGTGAAGTTCTACAAAAGTTGTTAAAAGAATTTAATTCCGTCAAAAACTCTGGTTGCCACGGCATTTGAAAATGGGAATCTTTAGTAATTCTTTAAATATCTTTAAAAATCTTCTCCTCCTAAACCAGTTGGCCAATCAAGCTGAAACTTTGCATGGATGTTCTTTGGGTGAAGCTCTTCAAAAGTTGTTAAAAGAATTTAATTCTGTGAAAAACTCTTGTTACCGCGGCATATGAAAATTGGACATTTTTGTAAATCTTTGTCGTTGTTTTTTTCTTAGACTTCAAGGCCAAAGGCCTTTATGTTTTGTATAGAGCTTAATCATATGGTTCTCTACCAAGTTTTTAAATACTTAATCTCTGGGCTCAAAAATGGCCCCGCCCCTGAGGTCCAAAGTTTGTAACAATGCTTAATTAGAGCAATTGCAAAAGACTTCTCCTCGTAGACTATAAGGTCTAGGATATTCATATTTGGTATGTAGCATAACTAGATGGTTTTGTGCTAATCACTAAAAGTTGTTCTCTAGGGTCAAAAACGGCCCTGCACTAGGGATCCAAAACTTGGCAAAAAACACAAAATTTGAGTATGTTAAAAAAAAAATTCTTCATTTTAAGGCGGAGGGCATTTATATTTTGAGTGTAGCATAGCCTGACTGTTATCTATCAATTTTGATTAAATTATGCCTATAGGTTAAAAAACACCCCTTCCCTGGGTGTCCAAAGTTCATAATATTGCTCAATTAGACCATGTTCAACAGTCTTCTCCTCCAAAATCTACAAAGTCTAAGGCATTCATATTTGGTATATAGCATAACCAGATGGTTCTCTACCATGTTAGCTAAAATCTTAGCCCTGGGATAAATTGTTTTTTTTGTTTGTTTGAATTGGGTTTTATGCCGCTTTCAACAATCTTTCAGTTATATCGCGGCGGCTGGAGCACCTAACAATGGAATCCTGGTATTTCTCACACCAGTACTACCATAACATTCTTTCCTAGCCTCCAGCTGCTATCCCTCATAGGTCCAGGATTATCGACCCATTGGTAAGAGACAAACAGTTGGAAAGGATGAGTGCTGCCGTCGGGGATCGAACCCGGGACCTCTAGATTGACAGTCTGACGCGCTACCAACTGCGCTATGACGGCGGCCACCCCTGGGATAAAAGGTGGCACTGCCCCAAAGGTCCAAAATTTTGGAAAACACCCAATTTGAGCAACTTCAAAAGTCTTCTCCTTCTGAAATATAAGGTGAAGGGCATTCAAATTTTGTATGAAGCATGACTAAATAATTTTGTACTATGTTAAGGAAAATAAGCTCTTAGGATAAAAAACGTCTCTGCTCCTGGGGTCAAAATATGTGTTAATCGCATTGAAAGAATTCTTCACCTTAAATAGAAATGGAGAAATTGCTTGTCACTCCCTTTCTCACAATGCTTTTTTAAACCAATTTTCCCTGAGGGTGACAAATTCTGGGATAGTTTGGTAATGGGTTAAACTATAAAGCCAAAGGCATTCATTTTTATTGTAAAGCATTACTGGATTGTTTTGTATAAAGCCCAAAATCTTATATTGTTTTATTTATTTTGCTCAAGTTGTGTCTTTTTTATACAAAAAAGTACTGTAATTTGCAGATGCCTCAGGTGAGCGATTTAGGACCATCATGGTCCTCTTGTTTCTTTTTATATTGAGAATTTTAAGTAAACTGTCTACCCATGTACAAACTATATTCAGTAAACTGTCGCCCCCATTTACAGAAAACCGTATGTCAACTGTCCCCCCATGTATAGACAACCTTCAGCAGACTGTCTTCCCCTTGTACAGGGCGACTGCAATAGCACAGTTGGTAGCGCCTCAGTTTCTCAATCATGAGGTCCAGTGTTAGATTCCTGTTTGTGGCAAATATCTATTTGTGTCCAATGGTTGGATAATTGTAAATGTAAAATGGATAAGCAGCTGGAGGCTCAGAAAGGATGTAGTGGTAGTGCTGGTGTGAGAGATACTAAGAATCCATGGTTTGGTGCTCCACCTGCCACTGTATGACTGAAATACAGTTAAAAGTGGCGTTAAATCCCATACAAACAAACCCTTATGTATAGTTAACTTTTTTCCCTGTACAGACAACTTGTAAAATGCCTCCCACATGTATAGACAGTCCCCCTAATAATACAGACAACCTTCAGTAAGCTTTCTCCCACATCCATACAACATCCAGTAACTTTGTTTATCATGAATAGAAAATGGTGTTCCTTTATGCTCTTCTGGTCATACTTGGGCTCCTCCAGATTCACCCTATTTTAACATAGAAACAAGGTTAAAATCTTTAGAAATCTTCTCTCAAATCAGAAAGCTTTCAGCATTGATATTTGGTATGTGACTTCATCTAGTAGACTCCCATGTATAAACTGTATCACCATGTACATACTACTTTCAATAATCTGTATCACCATGAACAGACTACTTTCAATCAACTATATCACTACAGTATACTTTTAATAAACTGTAATACCAAGTACAGACTACTTTCAATAAACTGTATCCCCATGTACAGACTACCTTCAATAAACTGTAACACCATGTACATACTACTTTCAATAAACTGTATCACCATGTACAAACTACTTTCAATAAACTCTATCACCATGTACAGACTACCTTCGATAAACTGTAACACTATGTACAGACTACTTTCAATAAACTGTAATGCCATATACAGACTACTTTCAATAAACTGTAACACCATGTACATACTCCTTTCTATAAACTGTAACACTATGTACAGAATACTTTCAATAAACTGTAACACCATGTACAGACTACTTTTGATAAACTGTATCACCATGTACAAACTACTTTCAATTAACTGTATCACCATGTACAGACTACTTTCAATAAATTGTAACACCATGTACAGACTTCTTTCAATTACCATTATCTCCATGTATAGACTACCAGTTACAACATTCCATGTTAAGACTACCTTTCATAAGCTTTCTGCTTATATTGATTGCTTTTGATAAACTGTTGCCCAAACTACAGGATACTTTGACAATAAACTACATTGCCATGTACAGAATGACTTCATTTATCTAGCATTCAATGTTAAGACACTCCTTGGTAAATCTATCTCAAAGTTCAGTCTATATTCAGTTATGATGTTAACTTGTCTTAAAGTACAAACTTTGTCAGAATCTCTGTCTTACTTTGGTTGTTTTACTGATTTATTTTGTTGACTCATCGCTTCAGATGAAAAGAGTTTCAAGGGGTTATTGGTTTTCCATTACATGCTGTATTGTTTAAAGAGGTGTCAAAGGGGGGCTACCCTATATAAATTCCAGTGTGCCTAGAGGTTTCCTTATTGATTTACTCCCAGATTAATTCATTTCATTTGTTATCGAGAGCTTAGGCAATATGCTTTGCCTCATTTTGGGATCGTCATAAGAGGGCGCTAGCTAGAATATCCCAGATGCATTATTTTATCAGGCCTTGTAAACTTAGTTTCACAGGATAATTTGGCTGATTATTTCTCTCTCAGAAAATTGCTATACACAATCCAATTGAATAAATAATCACACATTACAAGCTTACTTACTTTTACTCATTGTTGTACCTGCCAAACTTTGCCTACTCAAGCTAATTAGGGTTTGCAAGTTATTTTGTTTGTTTGTCCTTTGCTTACATCTAAGCACATTAAGTTGTAGCCTTGGACAAGGCATTTAAAAACTTCAGCTTTGTATGGTGGATACAAGTTAACCTGAGCATGATCTTTGTGATGTAAATTGACTAAAACGTAAGCAGGCATTTCCTATCACAACGAGTACATATTTCAGTTATGACTTAAGTATTTTTTAGTACCAGGGCGTCCATAACTTAAGCTAATATTATGATAATTCCCAAAGTATTACTGGAGGAGTATTCAGGAGCCTTATAGAATTTCAGTATAGTGGTCAGGATCAGGTCAATAAGACCAGCCTATACTTTTTAAACTAGGGAATCAATGTAACCCTTCTGCTGATCCAAGAAGTCATGGCCATAGTGCAGTTGGTAGCAGGTTGGACTCTCAATCATGGGGTTTCAATCCCGAGTTGCAGTGAATACCCTTTCTGACTTTTGTCTCCCACCAATGAGTGGATTATCTTAAACTGAAATGGGAGGAACAGCTGGACACTCAGAGAGGATGTAGTTGTAGTACTGGTGTGAGAAATTCCGGAAGCTCATGTTCAGATGCTCAAGCACCCCTGATATGACTGGCGTTAAACCCATTCAAACGAACAAACAAACAAAAAAGATCAAAGAAAATTCCTGGGTTCGTTAACAGCAGAGTCAAGAATCAGCTTGCCCGGATTGATGGATCAAATCTGTAAACTGAACAAATGTTGAAAATGGTGTTTCAGTCATTCAACCAACATTCATCAGCATGTATAATCAGGCACCATTTAACATTTAGAAACAACTCTTTTCCCATTATTATCCTAAACTTTGAGCTGAAATCAATGAAAACAGGCCCTCTGGGACCAAACATCATAAATGTCATCAATTTATCCTCAGTTATACACCAGAATGCGAAAGACAGTCAACTTAATATAGGAGTACAAAATTTATATGCTTTATTAACTAAACAGCAGGGTATCTAGTAGCAGATTTATGTTACACAGTTTGATCAAAGTCTTAAACAAGAACATGGCAAGGTTTGCTTCAGGCACTGACTAGTCTGTGAAAAAGTGATCTGAAGTGAAAGAAAAGGGCATAGTTCTGTACAAAAGTGCATCAAGAGTTACTCCTCTACATAATTATGTATCTCAACTCTGTGGGAGGTACATGTATATTGTTTCGCCAGTGGCATCTATCTGTCTGTCTTTCATTTTCTTGTCTGGACGAATGCTTAGCATTGGACTAATTTTAATGAATCTTCATATACTTGTTCAGTATCACCTGCAGTTGTGCATGACACTTTTCTTTTTAGCTCAGACGGGAACAACATGGTTATGGAGAGCTTTCATGATCCTTGAATACATTGTCTGTTGTGTGGCATCAACATTTGGTTTTTGTACTCTCTAGGGGCAACAATTTTATCTCTATCCTGATGAAACTTCGTCAGAATGATAGTTAGATCATAAGGATGACCTGATGAAAATTGGAAAAATGGAAACATGTGAAAAGTGGCCTTGATGACAATTTCTTTGTTTACACTACTGGGGCCACAAATTTTGGACTCCTTGTCAGCTGAAGGCTCGGAAAGGATGTAGTGGTAGTACTTGTGTGAGAAATGCCAGGTTAGTTGCTCCAGCTTCCGTGATATGACTGAAATATAATTAAAAGTGGTGTTAAACTGACTGCTGGTTTTAAAATGGCTGCAATATTACTTTTTTACATCATTTGTTGTCCAGATGAATTCTTGTTAATCATAGGCCTTATTTCGCCTCCTTTTTTGCCCCAAGCTAATGAACTTGATGTTAGTAGAAATACATTTAAGAATTTTTGTTTTTACTGGATCAGGGATATTTTAAACCATTTAAGAGTAATAGGAGAATTTACTGATAAACCGGCATTACCATTAATTATTCATATTATAACATTATTGAATGTGGTAGGCCACTGTCAGTTCGAAACTACAGTCAGTTCAAAATGACAATACAAAATGACCAAGATTCTTTAATTATTCAACCACTCAAGAGGGGCAATTACAAACTTTATAACACTTAACCCATTACCACACAAGAAAATTTTAGACTGGTCCAAAATGAAAGAAGTTGCAGACAACAATTTCAAGTTGATGAAATTTCATAAGTCTTTGTCTTGTAGGAAACAGTGGATAATGAATGATTGTAACAAGCAATTTCTTCATTACCCACAATGTTTTCCAATTGTTTTTCTTGTGGGGTGTCCAAAAGCATCATTGTGTGGGAAATAGTTAACTATAGCATGGTCTCATCACAGAATACTGGTACTGATTGACTCCCCCAGAACTAAGTTAGAGACCTAGTGCAATGACTCTGTGACCTTGATCCTTAGTTAGTTTCCCCAAACTTTAACTATGCTAATTTTATCTGATTCCTTACATTTACGACCATTAAATTGTATAGGCATACTCATCAGTAATAAACTTTCATTTCATATAAAGTAGCTTGACCCTGTGACCTTGATCTTTATTTTACCATTTGATAACTTTAACTTGCTTTGCCAATATTTTCTGATTGCTTTTATAGGTACACTTACTAAGTTATGTTCATTTAAGAACAAGGACTGTGACCCTGTGACCTTGACCTTCAAAACACTAAGCATGATATGAGAGGTGAGCTATTAATTGTGATCAGTCATTGTCTGTTATCAATCCATCTGTCTGTCCATATGTCTATCTGTCCATAATCTTTTAACCCTTTAACACACAATCTCACATTTAAATGTGGTGAAGAAACAGCTATGGGAAACATTCTTAGAAAAGAAGAAATTTGCTTGTAACAAGCAATTTCTTCTTTTTATGCCCCTGGATCGAAAGATTGGGGACATATTGTTTTACTATCTGTCAGTCTGTCTGTCAGTCTGCAAAACTTAACCAAAAAACTTTTCATTGCCAATTACCACCAGCCTATTCAAGATGCAATGCTCATATTTGGCATGATGATACATCTCCATAATATACATCTCCTCATGTCAAGGTCAAGGTCATGTGGTAAGGTCAAAGTCAAATACGAAGGTCAAATGCCAAAAAAATTTCTACCTCATATGACCAACGTCTATCAATTTATACCAATTTTGTTTTGTTGTCTGCAACCTCTCTATTTAGACCAGTCTAAAAATTTATTGTTTGGAAATGGGTTAAACTTTCCTCCTCCATAAATAGTCAGTTAATCAAACTTAAACTTAACAGGGATGTTCAGTGGATGAAGCTGTACCTAAGTCATGAGAAGAATTTAGTTCCAATAAAAATGCTGGTTGCCATTGCAACAGTTATGTTGACACTATATTATATGAGATTAAAGATTGGAATCATGAAAAATCTGATATGTCATAAGGCCAAGAGATTATGTATTTTGAATTTAGCATCACCCATTGGCCCTCTACAAAAGTTGCTAGCTCATCTGAGCACAAAATGCTAATGTTTAACAACATCTCCTCCCAAACCACTTAGCCAATTTCAACTGAATAGCAAAAAGAATTGAGATCTGTTTAAAACTCTGGTTGTGATGGAAACAAAAGTGAAATTTTTAAGTAATTTTAAAATCTCCTCTTGACCCAGAAGGCTTATAGCCTTGTAATGTTGTAGGAAACATCAGTATATGGACGTCTTTTAAAACTGCTAAAATTATAATGCTCGGGTCCCAAGAGGAAGCATACAAAATCGCTGCATGCTCAAAATTCGCGTATTCATACAGTGTGATAAGGTGTTTCAGTTCATACCTCCATGAAAACAAAAACAAAAATTCTCTTCTTCTCTTAAATGAATTTTTTTTTTTCGATCAATCAGAAAGCCCAATTTTGATAGATGAAACTAAAAATTAGATTAATATGTTTTATATGAAACAAAGAAAAAAATCTTCTTTTGGCATATCATGAGGCCTGGAGATTTGATATGTGGTGTCACCTACTGACCTTCCACAAAATTTGTTAATTTAACCCATTACCAGATGACGAAATCTTAGACTGGTCCAAATTCAAAGAAGTTGCAGACAGCATTTAAAAAAATTGAAAAATACCAAATAGGGTAGAAAATATTGTGAGGAAGGGAGAAATTGCTTGTTGCAAGGAATTTCTCCTTTTCCGGCACAGTATTCCATGATAGTTTTTCTTCAGGGCGTCAGACAGTATCATTGTGTGGTAATGGGATAATGCCTTTTGGTTATCATTTTTGCTTGGGTGGGCACACATCCTATCTTACATAGAAACAAAGATGGAAATCTTTAACTATCTTCACCTTTACCTATGGCCAGACAACAAAATTTTAAACTGGTCCAACTTGAAAGATATTGCAGACGAAAAATTTTAGTAGATGAAACTTCGGATTTTTTTTTTACTTTTGGGATACAAAACATTGTGGATAATGAAGAAATTGCATTTAACCGTTTCCTGCACAATCTTCCTTTTTTACGGCCTAGTAATTTTATCCTCGAGAAAATATTGTGGGAAAAGAAGAAATTTTCACAATTTTTCTACCCTATGCTGGTTACTTTTCAAATTACACTTGCTTCTACTTTTCATTTGCAACTTCTTTCAAATTGGACAGGACTAAAATTTTAAAAAACAGGAAAGGGTTAATAAGCAATTCTTTCATTTTCCATAATGTTTTCTTTGTGACATCAAACAGCGACATTGGGTTAAAAGTAAGGCCTAGAGGCTGCATATCATGTATGTTAAATAATCTTGTTGCTCTTTGCCAAAGTAGATAAAATAATGCCTCACTGTCCTGTTTTGGCTTCAGTGGGTCTTGTTTGAATTTACATAGAAACAAGAAGAAAATCTTGCAAATAACTCTCTTGACAAACCATAAATCTGAAAGGTTTTGTATTATACATTTGGCATCACCTTGCCTAAAGTTGTTTTAGTCATGTTCCTGAGGTTCTTTTATGGCTCTGCTCTATTTTCATTTGGCTCAGTCTCACTATGTCAATTATTCAATTTATTCTAGCTCCACTGGCTGAAAGCCAGCGAGTGAGCTATTGTCATAGCGTTGTGTCCTTTGTGCGTATGTCCCTGTGTGTGTCAGTCCATGCATCCGTAGATTTTTTCTTTAAAAATCTTATCCTCAGATAGTGTTGAACAGAATTCAACCAAATTTCACGGAAATGATCCCCGGTGACCCTTTATCAGATTCCTTCAAAGAAGATTGATTGAATGAAAAACATGGCTTTAATTGGTGGGTTAATTTCCACATATTGTGAAAACTTTGAAAATCTTCTTGTCAGAAACCAGTGAATACCCAAATTTCACAGGAATGATCCTTGGTTGATCCTATATCAGATTTCTTGAAAAGAAATGGTTGAATGATGGCATTCAATCAATTTCACATAATTTTGATTGGATGAGAAAAATGGTTAGGGGGGGGGGGGCTAATTTCCATATATGATATATAAAATAAACTTTGAAAATCTTCATCTCAAAAACCTTTCAATAGATAGCAACATAATTTCATAGAAATGATCCTTGTTTGACTCTTTGTCATTTTACCTTGTAGAATATGGCTCAATTAAAAACCTCGCTTTTATGGATGGGACTAATATGTCCATATATGGTTTATAGGGAAAGTTTTGAAATCTTGTTCTCAGAAACTAAAGGATGGTTTTCAACAAAGTTTGTCAGAAATATTTTAGTGATCCTTTGTCAGATTCTTTTTAAAGAAGTTTTCATAGGTTTGATGATAAAGCTTGGGAGGATTGGCCAAATTTCAGGTAGAGATCACATATTGATGCATGGGAAATAATTAATACTGCCTGACTGAGAGTTTGTTGCATAAAAGAAAATTGCCTTCTATAAAGTAAATTGAAAAGAAGTAAATCTTTTTTTTTAAACAAGTTGCTTCCTATAATGTTTAAGAAACTAAATTAACTTTATGATAAATAAATTCAGGCCGACAGAGCGAATCAGGTGCTCAAGTGCCTGTAGGATTTAACCCATTACCAGATGGCTAAATTTTAGACTTGCCCAAATTGAAAGAAAATGGAGACAACAATTCAAAATTTATGAAATGTTTAATTTTTTCAACTTTCTGGGTAGAAAAGATTGTTGAAAATGAATAAATTGATGGTAACAAGCAATTTCTTCATTTTTCACAATGTTTTCCGAATCTCTGTTCTTTGGGATGTCTGAAAGGGTCAATGAGTGGAAATGGGTCTAGCACTTTAGCACTTTTGCGACATGCACCTTAAGTGCAAATCACGTTGTGGACAACTCTAGTATTACATTGTCTTCTAGAGGTGAACTTCTTCAGTACATCGAAATGTGGGATTGTGTAGAAATGGTTTAACCCATTCCCGTTCAGTGAGGCTTTTAGATGCCCCAAAGAAAAATGCAATTTCTTCATTTTCCACAATGTTTTCTATCCAGAAAGTTAAAAAAATTGAAAATTTCATAAACTTTAAATTGTTGTCTGCAACTTCTTTCAATTTGGGCCAGCCTTAAATTTTGCCGTCTGGTAATGGGTTAAGTGATATAACAGGGGTGTGGAAACATTGTGTTAGTGTTCTGAAGGAGTGATAAGACGATAAACTTCATCTTGTACATGTACATCCAACTTTCCTATAAATATAGCCCTCACAAAATTATAAAAAATGGGGAAGAAAAACATCAAGTAGTTTGTTTAACTTTAATTGGTTTGTAATTAAAATCACTTAATTGTGATTAACCCTTGACATGCTGTATAAAATCCCTTGAGGAATTGCATTAAAATCAAAGGGCTGAGGGCACTGATAGTACTTGTTTGTTCAATAATCTGTACTTCTTTTGAAAATCAATTTCATAACTTCTCTTGCAGGAAAAGTACAAGCAGGAGTGTAGACAAAGATCAGACTGCACTTATGTGCAGACTGATCTTTGTCTATACCTCTTGCCCAAACCGGAATATTACGGGTTCGGCATGACAAGGGTTAATAAGGTAATAGAAATAGAAATATTAAGCTATCAACCCTTGTCATGCTGAAATATATACTTTTCAAAATTGCATCAAAGGGTTGAAACTCATTATTGATTGGCTGAAGGCATCACTTGTTACAAGCAATTCCTTCATTTCCAAGAACATTTACTGTCCAAAAAGACTCTTATTTTCAAAATTTTATTGACTTGAAATTGTTTGCAGTATCTTTGAATTTGGACCACTCTAAAATTCTTTCATCTGGTGCCAGTTTAATAGAAACCAGTAAAAAGAGGATATATCCACGTGGGTGTATGATGTAATGTCCGGAAAATCGTCTGAATTCAGGCAAAGATTATTTTTCTTAGAAATTTAATTTTCTTTGACAAACCGCCTGACACTGTATGTAATGGCTTTTTAGAGAACAGGGAATATGTTTTAAGCAGTTACATCAATACCATTTTAATCTTTCAGCTGTCAATTTCAAGTGAAAGCATCTTCCTTTATATGGTATTTTAAAATGTCACTCATCTTGAAATTTAAATCCAATTCTTTATCACATGAATAATTTTAACCCATTCCCACATAATGAATTTTTAGACCGGTCCCAATTGAAAGAAGTTGCTGACAATGATTTCAAGTTGTTGATTTTTTTATGCCCCCAAAGGGAGGCATATAGTATTCAAACTGTCCGCCTGTCCGTCCGTCAGTCAGTCCGTCCTGCTTTCGTGTCCGCTCTGTAACTTCTACATGCAATAGTGGATTTCAATATAACTTTGCACAAATGTTCACCGCTATAAGAGGACATGTTGCAAAAAAGACTCAGGTTCCTATCTCAAAGATTAAGGTCACAATTTGGGGTCAAAGGTCAAAAATCGGCACTTTTTGCCGTGTCCTTAACTTCTATAATCATGCAGGCAGGTACAAATTTCTTTCATACAAATGTTCACCACCTTCAGATGATGTGTCGCAAAATAGACCCAGGTTCCTATCTCAAAGGTCAAGGTCACAATCTGGGGTCAAAGGTAAAAAATCGGCACTTTTTGCCGTGTCCGCTCTGTAACTTCTAGAATCATGCACTCAGGTACAAATTTCTTTCATACAAATGTTCACCATCTTCAGACAACGTGTGGCGTAAAAAACCCATGTTCCTATCTCAAAGGTCAAGGTCACAATCTGGGGTCAAAGGTAAAAATCGACACCTTTTGCCGTGTCCACTCTGTAACTTCTATAATCATGCACGCAATTTCTTCTTTTTCTACAATATTTCTAATTTATGAATTCACAGGGACGTAAAAACCAGGGATAGAACAGGAAAGAGTTAACAAAGGACATCATATAGACTGACATTTATATGTCTTGGCTATCCCATTATGTTTTTGTGATCGTAACTGTAAAAATGTTTGTTCTTAGGTTAGACTTGCTCTGACGATAGATTATGGTGCCACATGAAAGAATAGAGTGTATCTGTCACAGAGTTATCAATTGACCAATTGCAGCTGTCAATGAAATAATCAGTTGACCAAAGAAATCATTCATTTAGACCAGAAGAGAGCTTTGAACTCTGATTCTGGCTGCCATTTCTCTCAAGCCTTCAACTTTTTTGTTGGTTTGACGACTGAAACTTCGTAACTACAGTTTGTTAAGGCTGTAGTTACGGTGTTTAGATTTGCCAACCAACCATTCTACTATTTTGTTACATGCTGGGCTGCAGCCTTAGCACAGTAGTAGAGCGTAATGCTCCTATTCATGTGACCCCGGGTTAGTTCCCTGGTAGTGCTGAATATTCTTGCAGACATTAGTCTATCACCAATAGTTGGATAAATGTAAACCTAAGCAGACTGAGCAGCTGGAGGCTCAGAAATCACTGATGTGACAAATACCAGAAATCAAGGGTTAGGTGCTCCAGCCACTGCTATATGACTTAAATACTGTTTGAAGTGGTATTAAACCCCAATCAACCAATCAATCAATCGTTACATGCTACTGGCCATAAATTTTGCAAAAAAGCCATTCAAAATCTAAGTGGAACTTCTTGTCAGTCAGTGGGTGGGGCCATTTGAGCAAGGGACAAGTCCAGCATTGAAAGTCTATTGAAGAAACAATATTCAGAAACGCCTCTCATTGTGACGTAAGAAGTGATAACACATGGATTGCCAAATTTCTGGGTCAGCTGAAAACAGTTGTAACTGCCTATGTTCATAGGCAGTTACAACATTTATGCGCTGACCCATCAGAATGATAACTTGTCAGATCCACTTACATCTCAATAGAAAGAGGCTAATCGGGAAAAAGTGTGAAGAAGAAGAAGGCACTTACAAGATTAAATTTGTCCTATGTTCTTGAAGTTTATTGCAGTACAACTTTAATCAAAGTTTACATCATTTAGTCATCTCCTGATAAAAGAAGGGTTTGCATGTGGTATAAAGGTTTTAAGTGAAGAATACCAATTAAAGAATGTGTAAAACACAAAAGGAAATGTCACTTCAATGAGGAAATCAATACTGAAGACTTTTCTAGGAAAATAGAAATAGTATGTATTTCTAACAACCCTTTATTCTTAAACATTGCAAAATCTTACGTTCGTGGTAAGCTATTTTTGCTAAAGGAGATAATTTTCCCTAGTCCAAATAGGAAGGAGTTGCAGACGATAATTTACATCATTAACCTGAAAAATAAAAGGGAAAACATTGTGAGTATATGCGGATATTGCTTTTAAAAAACAACTTCTACTTTTCCCACAGTGTTTTTCTATAGTATTGCTTTTTGCGTGGTCATTGAATATATAGTTGCACAGAAAAAGTTTTAGGATTTGAAGTGGTAGAATATTTACAATTATTACTGTTTTCGACTTTTGATTTGACATTTTTTGATGGATGTTGATTTGATTCTGATAGTTTAGTAACATTGGTTTGGTTGTGATTTTGTGGTTGTTGAGGAATATAGGTTTGATTGTGATTTGATGGTTGTTGAAGGTCATGGGTTTCATTGTTATTACTGGTTGTAAAAGAAAATGGGTGATTTGACAGTTGTTAATGGTCGACTGTTATTGAAGGACATAAGTTTGTTTGAGATTTCAAGGTTGTTTAAGGACATGGGTTTGGTTGTGATTTCAAGGTTGTTGAATTTGTACACATGTTTGTGATTTGATAGTTGTTAATGGTCATAGGATTAGTTCTGATTTGACAGTTTTTGAAGGACATGGGTTAGGTTGTGATTTGAAGGTTGTTGAAGGACATGGGTTGGGTTGTGATTTGATAGTTGTTGAAGGACATGGGTTTGATTTTGATTTGACAGTTGTTGAAAGACGTTGATTTGATTGCGTGTTGATAGGCGTTGCTGGTCATTGGATTGGTTGTGATTTGACAATTATTGAAGGACATGGGTTTGGTTGTCATTAGACAGTTATTGTTAAGGATAGGGTTTGGTTGTAGTTTGAGGGTTTTGAAAGACCAGGTACTGATCATACCACAAGAGCCTTTTAAAAAAGTTTATTACAATATGCCACAATGTTACTGAACAGTTATTACAATGCAAAGTTTAGTAACATCATAGTGACATGCATGTTCCATCAATATACTTTCAAGATGTAACTTGTGGTGCCACTTTTGTGACAATTATACAACATTTCTTGAACCTTACAGTTACCAGCATTGTTCCTGTGTGGCAAAGGATGTTGCCCTTGATAATGAAAGGTTAATATACTCTAGTCCTGTGAAGTGGAGGGTATGGATTGAGTTATCAGGAAACAAGATTGAAAATTGATTAAAGATGAGAATAGGATGGCCCCCTCAGTATAATTAACATGAAGACAACTAGATTTACAGCACCCTGATGACAGTTTATTGATTAAACACTGTACATCTCACAGGCTTTTTTTCTAATCCAAAATTTGGTTTTCATAATCTCTGTCTTTGGTTTTGTCTGAAGGTCACATTTGACATTACAGAGGATATTGAATAAGTGATCATGGGATACCAATTTAGTTACACATGTAGTCTAATACAAATGAATTAGTTTTTATCAGGTTACGGTGACACGTTTGATAAATCTGGTGTTTTATGAAGATAAATTTGGTATTATTTTTATAATATGACCTTAATTTTTGTGATGAATCAATAAAATTCTTTGAATTCAGTGATTACTGTTCTGCCCAGAAACATATGCATGAAGTCTTTATAGGCTGCAGTTCATTTGCATTGTTTTTGCTCTAGATTTCAGCTCTACTGGCCTCCTTATAAGTTCTATCAAGCAACACAGATTCCAGTTAACCCATTCCTGTTTAACAGAACTTTAGACCTTTCCAAATTCAAAGGTTTTGCAGATGAAAATTTTAAGTTGATTTGATTTGAAAAAATAATCATTCAGTAGGGGAGAAAATATTGTGGAAAAAAGAAGAAATTGCTTGTTACAAGCTTAAATAAAGCAATTTCTTCACTAACCACAATTATTTGCTATCCAAAAAGGACAGAAATTTTACCCTTGTTTTGCTAAACCCAGAATATTCCTGTTTTGGCAGGGGGTACAGACAAAGATCAGCCTGCACTTATGTGCAGTCTGATATTAGTCTTTACCTCCTTCTTATATCTCTTTTAAGCCAAAATTGTTTATATGATACATTTTCAAAAGAATTATTAACCATTAATGTTTGCATCCAGTACTGTCAGTCCTTTGATTTTCATGTACTTCTACGAGGATTTCATTCAGCATAACAAGGGTTGAATTATCATATTGAAATAGTCACCTGCACCTTTTTATGCCCCAAAGAGAGGCATATAGTATTCGAACTGTCCGTCTGTCTGTCCGTCCATCAGTAAGTCTGTCCGTCCATCCCGCTTTTGTGTCCGCTCTGTAACTTCTACATGCAATAGTGGATTTCAATATAACTTTGCACAAATGTCCACTGCTAAAAGACGACGTGTCGCAAAAAAGACCCAGGCTCCTATCTCAAATGTAAAGGTCACAATCTGGGGTCAAAGGTCAAAAATCACCACTTTTTGCCGTGTCCGCTCTGTAACTTCTATTATCATGCACGCAGGTACAAATTTCTTTCGTACAAATGTTAACCACCTTCAGACGACGTCGCAAAAAAGACCAAGGTTCCTATCTGAAAGGTCAAGGTCAAAAATCGGCACTTTTTGCCGTGTCCTTAACTTCTATAATCATGCAGGCAGGTACAAATTTCTTTCATACAAATGTTCACCACCTTCAGATGATGTGTCGCAAAATAGACCCAGGTTCCTATCTCAAAGGTCAAGGTCACAATCTGGGGTCAATGGGGCATCCAGAATGATTAAATTGCATCCAGAATGGTTAAATTGTATTTAGTCTCTTATCCTTCAATGGATTGCTTCCATATTTGGACAGATGCTTAATTGGGTGGACCACTTTACATGACCTTGACTTTGGCCCAGTGACCTTGACCTTTGACCTACTTTTGACCTCAGAAAAATCCGTCCATAATGCATTTCTGGATTTCATTCTGTATTTATAGAAATTATTATATGTATTAAAATTTCACTTATTAAAAGCCCTGACGTATAGATCACAAATGTATGTGGTTGTGTTTACAAAACAAATCAAAGTGCCACATGCTTGACCCTGTCCTTTTGGGGCATTTGTCACATGACTGTGACCAGCTCTTGTTTCAATTTGGACCAGTCTAAATTATTGTTGTCTTGCTTAACCCATTCCCACGCGATGGCGCTTTTTGACGCTCCTCAAGAAAGACAATTGAAAAAACAATGTGGAAAATGAAGGTATTGCTTGAACCAAGTAAATTTCTTATTTTCCACAATGTTTTCTGCTCAGAGAGTTGAAAAAATCTAAAATTTCATAAACATTTTATTGCTGTCTGCAACTCCTTTCAATTTGGATAAGTCAAAAGTTTTGTCATGTGGTAATGGGTTAAGACCTCACCAAAATAACCTAGCAAATCTTCATCTGTGTTCTGTGTGATAAAGGGTTTCTAGATTTATTTAGTCTTGTGTCTGAGGTCCCTGTTTTCCAGGAAGTGTCAATCACAAAGTTATTTAAGTGATGTAGCAAACTGGATGAGCAATAAAATAATTGATTTTTTTGACAGCAGACTTTCATATGGCTGCTGTCTTGGGATCTTTTAGATAATACTTTTATCCTCACGTGTAAAATCAATCAATCACAGGAGCTCTGGAATTGTTTGCTATATATGGTCCAAATGTTCATTTAAACTTAATCCATTTCCAAATAATAAGTTCTAGACTGGTCCAAGTTCAGAGAAGATGCAGATGACAAATTTTAGTTGATGAAATTTTAAAAACCTTTGTCTTTTCGGGGGTAGAAAACATTTTGGATAATGAAGAAATTGCATGTGACAAGCAATTTCTTCATTTTCCATTTTGTCTTCAAACCCTTTTTTTCTTGTGAGGCGTCTAAAGCGGGAATGAGTCAACCCATACATCAGATATAGTAGATAGGTCTCAACAAGGCACAACAGGGGAAGGTTATTTCATCAAGGTTAAGGTCAAAATTTTAACCCTATTCCTGTTTCTAAAGAATTCCTGTTTCGGGGGCATAGTGTCTCACAAACACATCTTGTTTACATTGTTTTTTTTTAACAAAAACCTTGTTTTCTACCAAAGACTGAGATGTTTGAGATTATCAACTTAAAATTGTTATCTACAACTTCTTTGAATTTGAACCAGTCTGAATTTTTGTGTTCTGGTAATGTGTTAACTCATCCCTCTTTTAAGACCCTTTAACAAAGATCCGTAATCCATTACCCTACAACAACTTTTAAATCGGTCAAAATTCAAAAAAAAGTAGCTGACAATAATTATACCCCCCAAAATATATTTCGGGGTATATAGAAGTCAGCTTGTCGGTAGGTCGGTCGTTCCGTCCGTACGTCTGTCCGTCCGTACGTCTAGCTTTTTCGTGTCCACTCAATTTCTCAGCAACCATTGGACGGATTTGATTCAAACTTCACTGATATAATTGGTATCAAGCAGAGATGTGCATATTCCATTTTGGGAACAGTCCATTGATTTTTAACGGTGTTATGGCCCTTTGGTGAAAAATCGTGTCCGCTCAATTTCTCAGCAACCATTGGACGGATTTGATTCAAATTTCACAGAAAGACCCGGTATAAGTCAGACATGTGCATATCCTATTTTGGTTATGGTCCATTCATTTTTGACTGAGTTATGCCCCTTTTATCAAAAAGTCCGTTTTTTCTTATGGCCCTTTGGGAAATAGCACTTGTACATGGACAAGCGCTGTTTGGGGGTATTGGTTCGCTTTGCGACAATGTCTAGTTTTTTGTTGATGAAATTTTTAAATTTTTTGTCTTTTAGATTTGAAAACATTGTGAATGATAAAAAATTACTTCATATTCTTCCAAAAAGACAAAGATAGTGGAAATTCTCTCAACTTGAAATTTTCATTGGCATTTTTCTTTGATTTTGGACTAGTCATATTTTGTAGTCTGTGAATTGGTTGTCAGAGAGTTTTGTTTGTTCTTCCTATTTATTGTGTAATATTATATTGATACTGAATAATGTGGTAAATTTATAAATGATGAAGATTTGTTACCAAGTGTTAGACATTTATGAATATTCATAAAAACAATCACATAACTATCAAAGGATCATGACATCCTTTCATGAAGTAGAGTAGTTTATATGATGGCCTTTTGGAAAAAAAATGAAGGAAAGAAAAGGGTTAACACATTGGCTTTCTCCTCCTTTGCAAGATGTTTTCTACCTTATCAAGGTATGTCTTAACTCATTCCCATAGAGTGACACTGTTTGACGCCCGTAAAGGAAATACATTGATAAAACATTGTGTAACAAGCAATTTCTTCATTTAATACATTGTTTTCTATACCAGCAAGATAAAATAATCTATATTTTCATGAACTTTAAATTGTCGTCTGCAATTCCTTTCAATTTGGACCAATCTCAAACTCTGTAATGAGGGAATAGGTTAACCCATTCATATACAAACCTTGGATTTTACGTCACTGATTTTATACTTGAGAAAGCATTGTGGAAAAAGAAGAAATTGCTTATAACAAGCAATTTCTTCTTTTCCCATAATATTTTCTACCACATAGGATTGTTTCATTTCAATTTCCATCCAATTTTTCAATGTCGTCTGCAACAACTTTCAAATTGGATCAGTCTGAAATTTAAAAAAACAGAAAGAGTTAAATATCACTTTGCAATGAGTTGATTACTAGGATTTTGATCAGACATAATGTTTTGGATAAATCGATTAACATCAGCACTGTTATAAAGTGATCAAGTTTACAAAGGCCTCTGGATGGAGAGTGTCAATCAAAGAATAATTGGACCTACCAAATAATTCATTCTGGAGTGAACTTTGAACTTCAACATTGGCTGTCATTTATGTGAACAATTTTTTGTTGGTTTGACAATCTATTCAAGCTGTACTTATGACAAATATGTTGCTGATAAACCATTTTTAATATTTTATGACATGTAACTGGCCACGGATTTTGCAAAACAACAACATTTAACCCATTACCAGATGACAAAGTTTTAGACTGATCTTAATTGAAAGATGTTGCAGACAATAATATAAAGTTTATGAAATTCTAGATTTTTTCAACTTTTTTGGTAGAAAACAATGTGTAAAATGAAGAAATTGCTTGTTGCAAGCAATATCTTCATTTTATATAATGTTTTCCTAGTTGTTTTTCTGGATGGGCATCAAAAAGCATCATTGTGTGGGAATGGATGAAACATCCTATCCCAGTCAGTGGGTGTGGCCAGTGGAGTCAGTGGGCGGGGCCAGCAGTCCATTGAATATAGATTTTGTTCACAAAATGAAATTATGATCTTCTCAGACTGCATTCAAATAGAGGGTTCTTTCCCTTATATTATCAAATTTCAAAGTTTTGATTGCCTCCCATGTGCAACTGCTGTGATAGAGAGAGAGTCTCCCATTTCAACAGCTGAATGGGTTAATCAAGCTGATCATAACCTATTGTCAAGATTGCCAAGATTGATTTACTGTTAGAGGAACCATAAGAAACTTGAGGTCCTGTATCCTAGAATAACTCATTGATTTTCCCTCTCTTTCTTCTTGTGTTCAGTACTGTTAAAATATTTCCTTTTTAGCTCATCTGAGCACTATCTCATGTTAGCTATTGTGATATTAGGATGTTTAGTGTATGTATGTTGTGTGTCAAAATTTGCTTTAACCCTTTCCTGTTTTTCAAAATTTTAGACTTTTGACCTGTCCAAATTCAAAAGTTTTGCAGACGAAAATTTAAAGTTGATTTGATTTGAAAAATAACTATTTAGTTTGGTATAAAATAATGTAGAAAAAGAAGAAATTGCTTGTTACAAGCAATTTCTTCTTTTTCTAAAATGTTTTCTCAATGATCAAATCACAGGGTCATAAAAGCCAGAGATTGAGCAGGAGAGGGTAAAACACATTCCCACACAGAGATGATTTTTGATGCTTTTCAAGAAAACATACTGGGAAAACATTGTTTGAAATGAAGAAATTTGTATTCTATCAAGAAAGGTGAAAAAATCTAGAATTTATAAACTTTAAAGTGTCATCTGCAACCCCTTTCAATTGGACTAGTCTATAATTTTGCTGCATCTTAATGGGATAATACAATATTTGTTGTGAATTTACCTCCTCCAACTTTGTGTACAGACTTGAATAAAATTTTGACAGAACATTCCAAGTCACCTGCCCTTGCTTATTGCCATTTTAGGCTGCATTAAAGTAAAAGAGGACTCAATGCATAAATTCTTAATTAATGCAACCCTTCCTCCCTAGACAGATTTAGAGGCCATTAGGCATGGCCAGCAAACTGTCACTTTGAAAACCAGTCTGAGGTAGCAGATGCAATTGTAGGAAAAGAAGAAACTGCTTGTAACTAGCAAGTTCTTTTTTAAATGAAGAAACTACAAGGAACTTCATTTTGCAGCAATGTTTTTTTTTTTTTGGCTTTCATATAAGAGGGAAGGTATAGTAATGAGTTAACCCATTCTCACACAATCCCGCTCTGTTACGCCTCTCAAGAAAATTGGTTAGGACAACATTGTGAGGAATGAAGTAAACAATTTCTTCATCTCCCACGTTTTCTACCCTGCAAGACAATGGTTTTAAAGATTGAATTATATGCTACCTATTGGCATCTGCAACTTCTTTCAATTTGGATAAGTGTAAATATCACCGTCTAGTAACAGATTAAATTCTGGATTATATTGTAAATAACTTTTAACCTATTACCCCAAAATCCCACATTTTCATGTGCCCAAGAAGTATAGCTTTGAAAAACATTGTGAGCATAGAAGAAATTGCTTTTAACAAGCAATTTATTCTTTTCTATCAAAGTTTTTTTTACCTCATATGGCCCTAGGTTTACAATTTAAGCCATCCTTGTTTTGTTGACTGCAAACTCTTTCAAATTTTGACCAGTCTAAAGTTTTGCAGTCTGATATTGAGTTAAAGGGTTCTTTGAGGACTTTTTGCCCCTGTTATTTGCCTGACTGCCTCGTGATATGTAAGAGCCATTCACTGATGTTCCTGTATTATTGATGAATTATATAGATTGATTTCAATAATCACATCAAAAATTCAGTGTACTTGGCAGGGTATTGTGCAATCTGAATTCATCAATACCGTACAAGGTGTGCAATCATTATCCTCTCTTAATTCAAATCCTTAACTCATTACAACACAAATCGCATTTCGAGGTGCTGAAATAAAAAAAATTACTGGATAACAATGGAGAAAAGGAAAAAAAAAAATTCAAACAATGAATTTTTCTGTTTCTTGATGCCTTTTACAATATATAGTTTACTTCTCTATATGGCACATATTGTTACGGTTGTCCGTCTGTCTGCAACACTTAGCCAAAAAAATTAACATTCATAATTACTTAACCTTATTCAAGATAGAATGCTCATATTTAGCATGATGACAGATCCCATCAATATGTATCTCAATATGGAGATGACATTGTACTTTAGGTCTAATTGAATGATTTGATTGGTCAGGTAATGTTTTGATTAACAGGGGCAATGTGTAAATTAGTGTCTAGGCTTTACTGACATGGTGGTCACACAAGGCTATTTGCAAAAAAAAAAAAAAATATGAGATCCAAACGGCATAGTGCAGTGGTAGTGCATCAGACTCACAATCATGAGGTCCAGGGTTTGATCCTCGGTGGCAGCAAATATCCTTTTCAACATTTGTCTCCCAACAATGGTTCGTGAACCTAAGAGGGATGAGCATCTTGAGGCTCGGAAAGGATGTAGTGGTAGAACTAGTGTGAGAAATTCCTGATAATACTGAAATGCTGTAAACAGCGGTTTTGATCCCCATTCAAACAAACAAACCTGCTTGACAACCTTATGACTTCATCCAGACAGTTTGCTACTTTTAACCATTTCTTTTAACAACTCCAAGAAAGAAAGCTTTGGAAAACTGTATGGAAAACAAATAAATTACTTGCAGCATTTTTGTTTTGCACTTCCTTTGATGTTTTAGTCCGTCTGCAAATTTGTTCAATATAGACCAGTCTAAAATTTTGTCTTCTAGTAATGAGTTAACCCTTTCCTGGTTAATCCCTGGATTTTATGTCCCTGAGTTTTTATACTTGAGAAAATATTGTGGGATAAGAAGAAATTGCTTGTAACAAGCAATTTCTTCTTATCCCACAATATTTTCTACCATATAGGTTGGTTACTTTTCAAATTGTGCTCAGTTTTAATTGTCGTCTGCAACTTCTTTGAAATTGGACAGGTCTAAAATTTTGAAAAACAGGAAAGGGTTAATGTAATTTGTAGTAGAAAGATATTTAACCCATTTCCATGCAGTGACTCTTTTGGATTCCCCTCAAGAAAAACAATTGAGAAGAAATTGTGTAAAATAATGAAATTGCTTGTATCAAGCAATTTCTTTATTTTACACAATGTTTTCTATCCAGAAAGATGGAAAAATTCTAAAATTTCATAAATTTCAAATTGTCATATGCAATTCCTTTCAATTTTGGACCAGTCTAAAATATTGCCATCTGGTAATGGGTTAAAGGTATTGGAATGAAGGGAGGAATTTTACATCAGTAGCGTAGAGGTAGATGCCTCTGGTTTATTCTAATCTCGTTTTCTTGTCGATAGGATGTTAATGGAGGTGAGAGGTTGTCTCGTGTCATGAGGAAAGGTCGGGGATACAAGCTCGATGGATCCCCCATCAGATCATCGATAATTGTGAAATAAGTGAGGCTTCAATTAGCAAGCATTTGTGCAGAGCTCGCTGTGTATTGGAAAATATAAATAGCTCAGGGCACGGTGGGATTCAGTTAGATAGTTGTTAGATATTTATATAGGCTTAAAGTGAGAGTTGATAGCTTCAATGGAGGTTGTGTATCCTGATCGTCAGTTATGTTACACTGAACTCCGGTCGTCTACCGCAGGTCAATATTGGTGGACAGGGTCGTTTGTAAAGTGATTTATCTAGTGTACAAGCTATTCAAAGCTAAACAAACATTTGAAGTTGTACTGGGGGATAAGGTGGTGATAAGTTATTTTTCTCGCTCTCATTTATCGGATTGTTCACATGTTAACAGGTCTGTGTGCATTCAGTAGTATAACTACGCTAGATTTGCGGATTGTTAATTTGTGGAGATAACCTCTAGACTCCCGTAAGGAAAAGGTCGTGTTTGGTGTACAAACATTAAAGGCGTTGTTGACCTATTGTGGTGTTGATTTAAGTGGAGTGATTGTGATAATGAATATATATATGGGATAGTTGCCGATATTAAATTCTGAAAAATGGTTGGGCTAAATGAAAATATTTTCAATGGACATTTAATTGTTCTGGTTGAAATAAATATTGTGTAATTCAACAAAACCCATTACCAGACAAATTAAGACTAGTCAAAATTGAAAGAAATTGCTGAGATCATTTCAAATTTGGCAAAATTGGGTAGAAAATATTGTGAGAAAAGGAGAAATTGCTTTTTACAAGCAATTTCTCCTTTTCCCACAAAGTTTTCAATAGTAATTTATCTTCAGGGTGTTGTAAAGCATCATTGTGTTGTAATGGGTTAAGATATCTTTCAAATTATGGTGAATTGTAACAAAGAAGCAGAGATGAAATTTTTCCTTTATTTTTTTTAATTTCTTGTTCTGATTCTATGTTGTTGATACTCAGAGCTCATCACTAGATGGCAAAGCTTTAGACTGGTCCAAATTAAAAGGAGTGCAGAGGATAATATAGAGTTAATGAAATTTTAGAAATTTTATAAAATATCTAGGAAGAAAATGTTGTGTAAATGATTATATTACACATGTTTTCCCAATTGTTTTAATCGAGAGGCATCTAAAATTGTCATTGTGTGGGAATGGGTTAACACAATGTCATAACCAGAAGACAAAATATTTTCATAGCTGAATCAGTCTTGCAAGTTATATCAATTTTAAGTCGACAGATTTTTAAATACTGCTGGCTATTTTAGTAAAATAGCGTGGAAATGGAAAAATTGCTTGTAACAATAATTTTTCTCCATTTTTTCCATGTTGCTCTCCGGACTCCTTTCTTGAGAGGTGTGAGGATGGAGATAGGACAAATAAGTGTCAACAAAAAATTCAAAGTAACAAATTTTAACAAGATGTTATATGATGAAGCATTCCCTTTTGCAGGTTTGATTTTTCCCAACTGTTGATGGTATTAATTTAAATTAAGCTAATCACTGACGACAAATTTTAGACTGATCCAAATTGAAAGGAGTTCTGACAATTTAAAGTTATGTATATTTGAGGTTTATATAAATTTCTGGGTAGAAAAAATTGTGTTAAATGAAGAAATTGCTAGTTACATGCAATCTCTTCATTTTACACTATGTTTTCCAAATTGTCTTTCTTGAATTGCGTCAAAAAGCGTCACTGTTAGGGAATGGGTAAATTTCTAGTGCATAAGGGTCCTACAGTTAGGATACAGTGCCATTGCTAAACGAGGATTAAAATTATCATTTAAGATTTCTCTGTTGAAAAGGCTATAATTGGGGTGGTTATTTGAGCTCAATTTGAAGGTGATCCAGCTATTTTCTATTTAATGCTAAAAGGTAGTTAATAGTCTTCGGATAATTGATCTTTTCATAGTTATGTCAGGTGGCAATCATCAAGGGTTTTATTCTTTTATGACCCATTCTCATGCAATCATGATCTCAGATGCCCCCTTTAGAAAAAAGCTTAGGAAAACAAAGTGGAAAATGAAGAATTTGCTTGTTACATGCAATTTCTTTATTATCCATAATTTTTATGCCCCCTCCACTTGATGTGTGTGTGTGTGTGTGGGGGGGGATATAGATTTGCCTTTGTCTGTCCGTCCATACTTCCGTCAGTCCCGAAATTGACTGGGGTATATCTCAGAAAATATAATAGCTATCAACTTGAAACTTCATAGATGGATAGACCTCATTGAGGAGAAGTGCAGTGCACAAGAACCACAACTCTTGCTTGCATAATTTTGGAGTTATTGCTCTTTGCTATTTTAAAATTTTACATTTTGTCTGGGGCATATCTCTGAAAGTATAATAGCTTTCAACTTGAAACTTCATACGTGGATAGACATCATTGAGGAGAAGTGCAGTGCTCAAGAACCACATCTCTTGCTTGCATCATTTTGGAGTTATTGCCCTTTGTTATTTTAAAATTTTACATTTTGTCTGGGTCATATCTCTGAAAGTATAATAGCTATCAACTTGAAACTTCACACTTGGATAGACCTCATTGAGGAGAAGTGCAGTGCACAAGAACCACAACTCTTGCTTGCATAATTTTGGAGTTATTGCCCTTTGTTATTTTAAAATTTTACATTTTGTCTGGGGCATATCTTCGAAAGTATAATAGCTATCAACTTGAAACTTCACAGGTGGATAGACCTCATTGAGGAGAAGTGCAGTGCAAAAGAACCCCAATTCTTGCTTGCATGATTTTGGAGTTATTGCCCTTTGTTATTATCAAAGCTACCGGTGGGGGCATCTGTGTCCTGTGGACAAAGCTCTTGTTTCTACCCCAAATGACAAAGATATTTTAAGTTGGATCAAGTAGGAAAATTCTAAACTTGTTTCTAAAATTAATGTAAGGTTCAAAATTTCTGTTTGTTTTCAACCTTCCTGAATCCTGCATCCTTTAATTTAAAAGTCTCTGCTGTGTCACTTTTTTTTGTATTAAATTGAATTTGAATTTTTTTTAGAATAGTTCTGTGATAAATAGAAGTACATCATAGATCAAATTTAAGAAAACAAAGATAGATAAATTTTGCCAAAATAATATGGATAAACAACATTTAAAATGGATTTGATTTGAAAAAATAATCATTCAGTAGGGTAGAAAAATTGTGTAAAAAGAAGAAATTGCTAGTTACAAACAATTTCTTCTTTCTCTACAATGCTTTCTAGATTATAAAATCACAGTGGCGTAAAAAACAGGGATTAAACAGGAACGGTTAAATTGCAGTAGAATTGTAAAGTAAGTGCCAAATATAGGATGGAAAAATTGTGTTACAAGCAATATCTCATTTTCCCACAAAGTTTTTCATGATTGCATTTCTTCAGGGTATCAGAAATTGTCAATTTGTGGTAATGGGTTAAATGTAAAAATTGCGGTTTTTGCGTGGAGTATCAGATTAAGTTGACGCTTTATTGACTGCTATGTGAAATGATGATATTGACGGTTTAATAATGTCTGACAGGTTTTTTAAGAGCGGGAAATGATAGGGAGAGGTTATGATTGATTTTCTGTTAATGAACCGTTTTTCCGATATGTCTGTTCAGTTCCTGGTTTAACTTTTTAACCTATTTCCAGATGGCAAAATTTTACACTGGTCCAAATTGAAAGTAGTTGCAGACGACAATATAAAGTTTAAGTAATTTCAGGTTTATTCAACTTTATGGATAGAAACCATTGTTGAAAATGAAGAAATTGCTTTTTACAAGCAATTTCATTTTTCACATGTTTTCCCAAGCTTTTTTCTTGAGGGGCGTCTAAAAGCGTCATTATGTGGGAAGGTGACTTTGAATTTAATTCTATCCAATATAAAATAAAGTATTATTGTTGATAGTCACTAAAAAAGTATCAAATCACAAGCAGGGGAGCTAGGTTTTAAGTGATATACTGATTAATGAACCCATTCCCACATAATCCAGCCCTTCCCAGAAAAAAGTTCTGGAAAACAACATGGAAAACTGCATAAATTGCTTGTTTGCATTTGCGGCATTGTTTTCTACCCAGAATGATTGAGATACTTGAAATTATATCAACTTGAAGATTTGATCTCTAAATTTGGACCTGCCCAAGATTTGGCATTTAGGAATGGGTAATTTATTGAAACATTGGTTTCTTGGTGAAAAAGTTTTTTTTCTTCTTTTCTCGTAATGCTTTCCCAGCCTATTTACCTTTTAACCCATTACCACACAGCAAAATTTTAGACTGGTCCAAATGGAAAGAAGTTGCAGACGACTTTTTAAAGTTTATGAAATTTTGGATTTTTTCAACTTTTTGAGTAGAAAGCATTGTGGAAAATGAAGAAATTGCATGTAACAAGCACTTTCTTCCTTTCCACAATGTTTTTCAAGGCTTTTTTTTCTTGGGGGTGTCTAAAAGTGACACTGAGTGGGAATGGGTTAGTGTATGGAAATATAGGATTATGTAGAAATGGGTTATTTTTGTAAGCAAATATGTGTGTGTTTTCGCTGCCAACATAGTGCCAATTACTTCAGTTACCTTTCTCAGAAATGAGAGAATATAGTCAGTGAAGACGTGGGAAGCAATGATTTGTTAATTGTTCCTTTGTAGATAATTAATGCGGGGAGTAATTAACTGGAGCAATAACTCCTGTTTGATGTTTCTTGCTTCACTCAATCAAAACAAGTCCTATCATCTTGTCCATAAGCTATATACTGTACTATCTGTTGCTCAAGATCCAAAATAGCTTCTGATTAATAATTTTTAATTTCAAGAAAAAGTTGTCAAAAGTCAAAAGCAAATAGTTATTGTTGAATATTTTCATCTTTTCACTATATTTGAATTTTACATAATTAGATAGGTTTTGTATTCAAAGATTTTTCTCATAACAACAACAATAAGCAGGTAGTGTAGGCTAAGATCAGACTGCATGTCTATGCAGACTGATCTTAGTCAATACACCTACCAAATCCATTGTTAAAGAAGAAATATTCTCGGATCAGCATAACAAGGGTTAAGATTCATATTTTGTATGTAGGTACCTGTCATTGCACAATACCCTCTTACACCAATAGAGTGTATCTGCCTAAGAATAATCAGTGACTTATAGCATCTACATTAAAGTATCCTTCAGAAACACTGCTTGCTGTGTAATTTAGGGAGATCCATGGTAAGGCATTTCAAACTAAAAAAGTTGATAAACCTATATTCTCTTATTCAGGCATTTAACCCATTACCAGATGGCAAATTTTTAGACTACTCAAAATTGATATGAGTTTCACACAATAATTTCAAGTTTACTAAATTCTAGATTTTTTCATCTTTCTATGTGAAAAAAACATTGTTGAAAATGAAGAAATAGCTTGTTGCAAGAAATTTCTTCATCTTACACAATGTTTTCCCCATTTATTTTTGTTGAGAGTGTCAAAAAGTGTCATTTTGGGGGAATGGGTTAAATAAGTTTTCTAGAGAGCTTTTTAGTAAAAGGGTAAGACCTGTATCTGTCTAACCATAACAGACAACTATTAAACATTTGAGTTTAAATTACTGGGAAAAAAAATGATTTAATGTTTTTGAAAATCATGTTTACACATAAAACCCTTCAAACAGATTAGAATGTATATATAATTCATCATTTTCCTTTTTTAACCGATGACAGCAGATGTGTATGCCGATATAAAGTAAGCCACTCCACATTCAAAATTTCTTTTTATCGTAAATGCATACGCATTATTTTATTGACAATGAAATTCTTTACATCTTAAACTACTAAATCACAACCTAGTGCCATCAAACTTTTTCAAGCTGTTTTATAATCTGAAATTCTTTGCAAAAGATTTTTTTTGAAAGATCAGCAGGAATCAAAAAAGCTTTTGAATTGAATTATATGGGCCATATGAGGTAGGAAACATTGTGAGAAAAGAAAATATTGCTTGTTACAAGCAATTTCTTCTTTTCTCACAATGTTTGCAATACCTATATTTCTTTGGCGCATGAAATTGCGCAATCTTGTGATGATGGGATGGTGGAGTTACCTTTGAGTTGACCACGAGCTTGAAGTGTTTGTTGTATTGATGTAAAAAACTTTGCCATTTAAACTATTTAACACACAATGACAGTTTCTGATGCCCTACAGAAATAATATCACTGCAAATTTTGTGGAAAAAGGAGAAATTGTTTATAAACAATTAATTTCTCCTTTTCTCACTATGTTTGCAATCCTTTTGGCACTTATTTCACAATTTTAGTGTGATTTGAAATGTCTGGAACCTCTTTCAATTTAAACTGGTCTAAGATTTTGTCTTCTGGTAATTTGTTAAGTAAAGGTGGTAATATAGCAAATTATCTTCCCATCATTATTTGGTATCCTAGGATTTTATGTCACAATGATTTTATACTTGAGAAAACATTGTGGAAAAAGAAGAAATTGATTGTAACAAGCAATTTCTCCTTTTTTCAACAATATTTTCTACCACATAGGATAGTTAAATTTCAAATTGCGTCCTTTTTCATTGTTGTCTGCAATACCTATAATCTCGAAAAATATGAAATTGTTAAAAAGATAGATGTTTTTGTAAGCTTAATGTGGACAAAAGTCCTTTGTGAAGAGGGAAGAAAATCTTTGATTTGAAAATATGGTAGTTACTGTGTAACATCTTTTACAGGTGGTATTTTAGACCAACAAGTACTGCAAAAATAAATTCCTTTAAAAAATAGTGGTAAACCTTTGAAATGTAAGAAACAAACATACAAAACAGGAATGAATGAATTAACATAAAAACAAATTGAGCAGTGAAGAACATAAAATCAAACAACCAAAATGACATGAGAATGAAGTGTAAGAGACCAAATTGTCTAACAGTTTGTGTTTTAATATTTTGGTGCCAGTAGCCCGTGGACATGTCTTTACAGAATATGTATGGGCTTATGGGCATGGATTTGTACAATATGTACCCACAGCTAGCAGCCCTTCATGGAATGTATCCCCCAGGACATGGACCAGGTAGGTTGATGATATTCCACTTTTAGCAGCTTTGTCTTATGTGAAAGAAAAAAGTATTCTCAACTTTAAACTCTTTCCTAAACAATACCACTTTTTTACGCCATTAACTCTTCCTGTTTAATCCCTGGCTTTACTACCATTGATTTATACATTGAGAAAACATTATAGAAAGAGAAGAAATTGCTTGTTACAAGCAATTTCTTCCTATCCCACTATTTTCTACCCTGCAAAATGGTCATTTTTAAGAAAACAAGGTTTTAAAAACATTATGGACATTGAAGAAATTGCTTGTATCAAACAATTTCTTCAATGTCCATAATTTTTTCTGTCCTAAAGGGAAAAGAATTTTCTATATTTCACCAATTTGAAATAGTCTGCAACATCTTTAACTGTAGTATAAAATTTTGCCGTGTGGTAATAGGTTGATTATGTGCCCCACAGGACCATACTGTGCCCCTCTGCTTGCGTGTGTGACTATAACTCCTATATTCATTTATGATCATGGTCATGTTTAGAGGTCAAAGGTAAAGGTTGGGATATTATAATGTTGGCTGCGTAGGTTTGCTTTTGGGTTTCATGAACACATTTGTAACCTGCACAATGGAAGCATATACTTAGCATCATTAGTAATAAAACTTGAAATTTCTCCTTTTCTCACAAAGTTTTCAGTAACTGTATTTGTTTGGGACATCAAAAAGCGATGTTGTGTGGTTATGGGTTAATTTTTGTGTTATAATTAAAGTGATGACTTTAACGTAGTAGATTATTTGCAATTAGAGCTGTGTTGATCATTGCGTTGCAGATGCAGAAAATCAACAGGATTTTTTACATACTCATATTGAAACTCAACCACCTGTGTCACGAATATTGCCCCAAATCTAAATCAGTTCAGTTCATTATTTTACCCTTTCCCACACAATTCCACACTTTTCTGCTCCTCAGGCAAGAAAGTTTGGAAAACATTGTGGAAAATGAAGAAATTGCTTGATACAAGCAATTTCTTCATTATCCACAATGTTTTTCTACCTCAATAGATAAAGTTTTTTAAAGTTTCTATTTGAATTTGTTGCCTGAAACTTCTTTCAATTTTGACCAGGCTTAAATTTAAAGGTCTGGTAGTTAACCAATTTCCACTCAATGACGCCTTTTGACACTTTTGTAAAATGATAATAATGTAGCCATTTCTCCTTTTCCCACAATGTTTTCTACCATATTCAGTCATTATTTCTCAAATTAGAGACACTTGAAAATGTCGTCTGCAACTTCTTTGAATTTGGACCTGTCCAAAATTTTGTTCTTTGGGAATGGGTTAATGGGTTAATGATTTTCAAAGATCTTCCAAGGTTTAGAAAATCCTTGTAATGAATGTAGAGATGTCTCAACTAAAGAAAAGGTAAATTTGAAGTAGGATTTATATTACATACCTGTACTGAGGTAAAAAAGAATTTGTGAAAATGAAAAATTGGCGTGTTACATTGCATAGGAAATGCAGAAATGCTGTAAAACATATGGTTCAGGTTAGGTAATTTAGTAGTTTATCTTGTCACACCTTTTATGCTTAACCTCAACATTTCATGTATTGTGCAACACTTTGAAGCTTCAACCCATTCCTACTCAGTGATGCCTTTAGACGCCCTCAAGGAAAAAAGCTTTAAAAACATTGTGGAAAATGAAGAAATTGCATGTTACAAGCAATTTCTTCATTTTCCACAATATTTTCTACCAAGAAAGATGAAAAATCCAAAATTTCATAAACTTTAAATTGTCGTCTGCTACTTCTTTCAATTTGGGCTAGTCTAAAATTTATGTGTCTGGTAATGGATTAACCCATTACCAAAGAACAAAGTTGAAGACTAGCTCAAATTCAAAGAAGCTGTAGATGACAATTTTAAGTTAATTTTTTAAAAGCTTAATGTCTTCTGGGGTAGAAAACATTGTGGGTTATGAAGAAATTGCTTGTAAAAAGCATTTTCTTAATTATCCACCATACTTTCCAAAACTTTTTTTAAGGGGCGTTAAAAAGCGAGATCGTGTGGAAATGAATAATTCAAATGAATACAAAAGGCAGTCTAGATGCTGCAACACTTATTCTACTCAAAAATTACTCTTGATATTCTGAATTTGACTTTTAACCTATTACCAAACTAAAACATTTTAGACAAGTCCAAATTGAAAGAAGTTGCAAATGACAATGTTAAAGTTTAGAAAAATTTTCATATTTTTAACTTTCTGTGTGGAAAAAAAAGAAATTGCTTGTCAGAAGCAATTCCTTCATTTTACAGTATGTTTTTCCAATCCTTTTTCTCGAGGGGCGTCAAAAATCATCATTTGGCTCTGCCAGCGACAGTTGTCACTAAGGCTTATAGAACTGAATAAACAGTTTGTAATAGAATCTTTCATTTTATCAATAAACAGATAGAAATCATAAAAAATCTTTTCCTCCAAAGCTTTGAGGCCTATAGCATGCATGCTAAGGTAAGTGATACAGGACCCTCTTGGTCCTCTTGTCTGGTATAACAATTTATTGGTTGACATAAAGCTTTGAAATGTTTTTGCCATGTATAGCAGATGTTGTCTATATGAACCAACATTATTATTGACCATAAAAGATCCTTACAATATGTTGTTCTCCTTGAATTACTCATTAACCCATTCCCACACAATGACGCTTTTTGACTCCCTTAAAGAAAAACAAATGAGAAACATTATGTAAAATGAAGAAATTGCTTGCAACAAGCAATTTCTTCATTTTTCACAATGTTTTCCAAACAGAAAGTAGAAAATTCTAAATTTTCATAAAGAATAGATTGTCTTCTGCAACTCCTTTCTATTTGGGCCAGTCTAAAATTTTGTTGTGTTGTAATGGGTTAATACTTCTTACTGCATAGAGAAGCTTGTTGTTATTTACTCTTAGGTCTTAACACATTACGGCACAATGACACCCTGAAGAAATATGATCAAGGAAACTTTGTAAAAAGCAACTTCTTCATTTCCCACAAAGTATTTGTACCCCAAAGGACCAAGAATTTGAAAATTTCACCAACCAAAAAATGTCATCTGCAAGTTTTTTGGATTTGGACCATTTAAATATTTTGTCACATGGTAATGGGCTATATGAAAAAGTAAAATTCCGATTTTACATCTAAATGATTGTGATGTTTTATTTACATAAACTTAAAATTTGTGGTTGTTAATTTTATTGACAGTTTATGATACCTGTCTCATCAATATAATTATACCCTTTTTCACCAGCTGCAGGAATTGAAGGACAGTAAATTTTTTATATTCTTACTGCAAATTATATAAGCTGCACCAGATTTTTGTGTCACTTGCCACATTATATACTGTACAACAACTATACCATCTGCTGTACAGTCATATGAACATGCCACATTAGTTATTGTTCAATAACTATACCATTTGCTGTACAGTCATGTGAACATGCCACGTTAATTATATACAACAACTATACCATCAGCTGTACAGTCATGTGAACATGCCACATTTTTTACTGTACAACAACTATACAACCTGCTGTACAGTAATGTGAACACATCACATTATTTACTGTACAACAACTACACAATCTGCTGTACAGTTATGTTAAAATGCCACATTATGTATCGTATAGCAACTATAAAATCTGCTGTACAGTCATGTGAACATGCTGCATTATTAACTGTACAATACTATACAATCTGCAGTACAGTCATGTGAACATGCTGCATTATTCATTGTACAGCAAGTATACAGCCTGCTGTGAAGTCATGTGAACATATCACATTATTACTATACAGCAACAATACAATCTGTTATACAGACATGTGAAAATGCCACATTATTTACTGTTCAACAATTATACCATCTTCTATACAGTCATGTGAACATGTCACATTATCTACTGTTCAACAACTATACATTTGCTGTACAGTCATGTGAACATGCCACATTATTTATATACAGCAACTATAACATCTGCTGTACTGTCATGTGAACATGCCACTTTATTTTACTGTACAACAAATATACAATCTGCAGAACAGTTGTGTGAACATTCCAGATATTTACTGTACAACAACTATACCATCTGCTGTACAGTCATGCAAACTGGCCACATCATTTACTGTACAACATTATACAATCTGCTGTACAGTCAAGTGAACATGACACACCCGATACCAAAAAATCCCACATATTTCTGCGCTCATGGAAAAACAATTGTGGTGAACAGTTTGGAAAAAGAAGAAATGCTTTGTACCCTATTCAACCATATCAATTTAAGCTAGTTTTAAGTGTCATCTTCAACCTCTTTGATTTTGTGGTAGTTAAAAATTTAGTCATCTGGAAATGAATTAATTTGATAGAACTATCATCTAAGAAGTGAATATAGACATTAACCCATTCACAAAAATTTTTTTTTGAGATTGGTCCAAAATCGAAAAATATCACAGACAGCATTTAATAGTTGAATTAACCCGTTCCCAAACAGTGACGCTTTTAGAAGCCCCAAACGAAAAATCTTTGGAAAACATTGTGGAAAATCAAGAAATTGCTTGTGACTAGCAATTTCTACATCTTCCACAAAGTTTTCTACCAAGAAAGTTGAAAAAATCAAAACTTTCATTAACTTGAAATTGTCGTCTGCAGTTTCTTTCAATTTTACCCAGTCTAAAATTTAAATCTGGTAATGGGTTAAAAAACACATTTGTCTTTTTGGGTAGAAAACAATGTGGATAATGAAGAAATTGCTTAACACAAGCAATTTCTTCATTTTCCACAATATTTTCAAATGCTTTTTTTTTGATAGGCATAAAAGGATGATGTGTGTGTGTGGGGGTGAGAGTTAATTAAAGAAAAGGAAAAAAAGCCCGAAGAAAGAAAAAAAGCCTCCTATCTATGTATGTGTGAATGGCTGAGATAAATCACATTTAGCGGTGATTAATCAGGCCTTAACTAGACCTGGGCTGACAGACTGGACCCATTATAATCAATAGTGAACAGCTTTACGATGTCAGCTCCGTTACACTGAAGACATTGGGGTGATGATTACAGTTATCCTCAGCTACCAATCAAATTGCTTCTGATTTGATTAACCCTTGTCATGCTGATCCAGGAATATTTCTGTTTTGGTAGGTGGTGTAGACTAAGATCACCCATACATGCAGTCTGATCTTAGCATTCACCACCTGTTTGTCTAACCTATTTTCAAAGAAATATTGACCCACCACCATTGCTTTCAGTCCTTTCAGTCCTTTGATTTAATTACATTTCTGAGAAAGTATTTTATTCAGCATGACAATTCTTAAATGATTATCCAGGATAAATTCTGTTTAACCTATTGTCAGATGACAAAATTTTAGACTTGTCCAAATTGAAAGAAGTTGCAGATGCTGTTCCTAATATTCGTAGAATTGGAAAATTAAATAAAGTGCCAATTTATGATAGAAAAAGCAGCAGAGAAAGCAGCATAAATTGTTAAGTTATTGGTTATACCACCTGACAACTTCATTGCAGACTCGTCCAAATTGAAAGTAATTGAAAAAAGTTGCAGACACTTATTTGAAATGCTTGATGTTTAAAATATCTTTGTCAATTAGGGAAGTAAACATCATGAGATTTTTGACAAGTTATTTCTTCATTTGTCAATGAGAGATTTCAAAGATTTTATCTTGATGGCCATTAGAAAATCAGGGTTGTGTGGGGATGGGTTATCAAGGTAACTGGATATTTAAAGAATTAATGCAAGCAGACAAAAAAAAAAGAACCCCAAAAAAACCTTCATAACAAACCAGTATAAGTTGCTTGTTCTGGAACCTAAGATTGAGCCAGATTTTTTATGGTCCAGGCCATAACGCTTTGACTTTATGGTAACAAAGATTCAGTCTTTGTGACAGTAGGTAGTGTATCAGAATCAGAATTATGAGATCCAGGGTTTGATTCTTGGTGGCAGCAAATATTCTTGCAGACATTTGTCTCCCTTTGGGTCGGATAATCGTTAACCTAAGTTGGGCGAGTTCCTGGAGGCTCTGAAGGGATAAGGCGGTAGTATTGGTGTAAGAAATACCAGGAATCCATGGTTAGATGCTCAATCCACTGCAATATGACCGAAATACTGTAAAAAGTGGTGTTTAACCGGGGCAATTCAAACAAATAATCAACCTTAATTTCTGGACAACAATGGATTGTGGATTGATAAGAAATTAAAAGATGCTCTAGAATGCAATGATCATCTAAACAGCTAGTACATACTATTTTATCCCAATCATTGTGAAATAATTGGGATTATTTCACAATTAGCCCATTACCAGATGACAAAAATCTAGAAAGTCTGATTACAAACAAAAAGCATACAACAATTTATAGTTGATTGAATTCTAAAAATCTTTGTGTTCTAGGGTAGAAAAGTCATTGTGAAATATTGAAGAAATTGCTTGTGACAAGCAATTTCTTTATTTTTCAATGGTATCCTAAGCTGCTTTTTACTTCAGAAGGGTCGAAAATGCGGGACTGTGTGGGAATGGGTACACATACACATACAATTAGACTTTTTGACGCTCTTCAAGAAAAACAATTGGGAAAACATTGTGCTCATGCAATTTCTTCATTTCCACAATGTTTTCTCCAAGACAATCTTAAAGTTTTTAAACTTTGAATTGTTATCTGCAAGTTATTTCATTTTGAACCAGTCTAAAGTTTTGTTGTCTAGTAATGGGTTAAGAGGTAAAGGAGTAAGGTATATAGGACACAAATTTTACATATCTGTGTTTGCATAAAATTGAGCATTAACAAGTTTACAAGTATACTAGTTAATTCCGACAAGAGGTTGCACGGGTCATAAAATTTGATAGCGACTGTCAGCCCGACCATGCAGATAGGTGTTGTTTATGGGCATCCAATGTCAACACGGTGTCACTTAATTATTTTATCGCAGTCTCGACTACCGACTGCTGGGATGTTACAAGTTTTGTAGATATATCACCGTATATAGGTGGTCTAGTCATATTACCAACTACCTCTTACCTTATAATTTACCAGACTAAACATTTATAAACCATTATCAGATGACAATATGATAGACTGGTCCAATATTAAGGATGTTGCAGGCGACAATTTTTAGTTGATGAAATTTTAAAAATCTTTGCCTTTTGGTTTAAAAAAAATCATTGTGGATAATGAAGAAATTGTTTGAACCAAGCACTTTCTTCATTTTCCACAATGTATTCTGAAGCTTTTTTTCTTGGAGGCATCTAAAAGTGTCATTGAGTGGGAATGGGTTAACCTGTCCAGATTTAAAGAAATTTCAGATGATATTTCAAAGTGACTAACAAGGTGACTGTCTAGGGTAAGAAATAGTACTATTATTTCCACTATGTTTTATATAAGCATTTTTTTCGAGTGCATCAGAACTCTGGATGGTGTGATAATGGGTTTACTATCAGCCATATCAAGTCAAAAGCTACTTGACAGGTATCTGAAAAGGGTCATGTACATTATCCACAATGTTTTCTATCCAAAAAGCTGTAAAAAATTAAAATTCCATTAACTTGAAATTGTCATCTGCAGCTTCTTTCAATTTGGACCAGTCTAAGATTTTGTCGTGTGGTAATGGGTTGAGCATTTTCATTACAGCAGTTTAAGAACTTTATGGTCTGCACTAAGGTCTATCTCAAATAACATAGATCCTATGTAAATATATTTGATTATCTCTAAATTTGTAAGTGACAGTTATTCAATGACAAGCAATCTTTTATTGTATGTAAAAATAATTCCAATTCTGTATCTCTGCAATCCAATTAAAAGGTGTGAATGATAGGTGGAAAAGCAAGAAGTACAATCTTACAATGAACATTAAGTTCTAGGACATTCATTGTTTTGTACTTAAGTTCTAGAACTTGTCAAGTTTTTAACTAAGTTTTAGAACTTTGTAGATTTTAGCACTAAAGTTCAAGAACTACGAGGTTTTAGAACTCTAGTTCTAGAACTCAAAATCTTAAGTTCTACATATTGCTTAGTTGTTGAACCAAGTTCTAGAACCTGGTAGGTTCTTGAATCAAGGACAAGTTCTAGAACTCCAGTTCTAGAAGTTCAACAAATGTTCCAGAACCTCAAAATAAGTACTAGAAAAGTTCTAGCACTAGAAAACTAGTTCTTGATATTTTTGCAAGGGTAATTTTGAATTGAATGAAAACTAGAAGGCAAAATTTTTGAGCCTAAAAAAATATTGCATGAATATTCAGTTAACATTTCTTTTCTCACTCTTTGAACAGCCTTCACTGTATGTGTTCTGAGTAAGTTGGGTGCAGGTTTCTAATTAAGTCTGTTTCTCATCTGTCATCTAGGGCTGATAAATTGACATAAATATTTATAGCAGCTTGCATTGTCTGCCGGAGTTAAAACACAAGAATAACCCCATAAGAACTTCCGTTTTCAAGATAATGGCGTGATAAACTTGGGATAGGTTCCAAAAGCATGGGATTTAGATATAAGCCTTGTAACCTTTTTAATCCATTCCCACTCAATGACGCTTTTAGATGCCCAAATGAAAAAAATCTTTGGAAAATATTGAGAAAAATGAAGAAATTGCTTGTTACAAGCAATTTCTTCATTATCCATGTTTCTACCTAAAATGTACAAAAAATCTAAATTTCATTTACTTGAAATTGTCGTCTGCAACTCTTTTCAGTTTTGACTAGTCTAAAATTTTGCCGTCTGGTAATTGTTTAAAGAATAGGAAACTAGATTGTTAGTAGGGAAGTATCAGTGAAAACCTTGAACCATTGCCGCATCCAATTTTCCTTTGACCATCATGAAAAAATTGCTTACAAGCAATTTTGTAATTATCCACATTGTTTTCTACCATAAAAGACAAAATATGTTCTTAATTTCACAAATTTAATATTGTTGTATGTAACATCTTTCAATTGGATTTGAATTGAAAATTTTGTTTTGAATGGTTAATGATCAAAGAAGTGTCTTATTGTTTTAAGGTCACTTAGGTAGTAGGTCAAGGTCACATATGAACTTTGATTGAAAACTCATAAGCCATTTGGCCTAGGACCTGGATTTTTTTTTATGCTCCCACATTGAAAGATTGGGAGCATATTGTTTTACTGTTGTCCATCTTTCTTTCTGTTTGGCCTACTGTCTGCAAAACTATAACCAAACAGTTGAACATTTAGAATAAATTTAACCCATTCCCACATAATGCCTCCTTTCTATGCCCCTCAAGAAAAAAAGTTATTGAAATAATTTGGAAAATGAAGAAATTGCTTGTAGGATTGCTTCATTGTCCACAATTGTTCCTATTCAAAAATGAATTTTAATCATTTTGATATTGTCTACTGCTTCTTTCAATTTGGACTAGTTTAAATTTTTTGTTGTTTGGAAATGGTTAAAGGGTAATCATGATACAATACTTATATTTAACTTAATGATAGATCTGATTAATATGCATCAGTAGGAACCGAGGTCACTGTCAAATGACAAAATCAAGGTCAAATTTCTGCAAAATCTTAACTAAAAACTTAAGTTACAATTGCCCTAAGCCTAGTCAAGATACAATGCTCACATTTGGCATGATGATAAATCTCATCAATACACATCTGCTGATAACTAGTTTGAGGTCAAGTTACAAGGTCAAGGTCACTTATCTAGGTCACAATTCCAAAACAAGGATCACATTTACCAGAGCATGGTGTTTCACAAACACATCTTGTTAAGAATGTTATTCATGAGCCAAGAAGATGCCCTTTTATATTTTAGGACCATAGGCCAAAGGTCAACTGTGCTACTTGAGTGACAAAATGCTGGTGGATGAATACATGTCAATTTTGTGTTATATTTGTTGTTAAAATGATAATGAATGTGGGAAATATCAGTTAATTTTCAATATATTCAGTTATGTCCTGTAAGACATCGATATTTTATCCAAGCCACCAGCTGCGCATCCCACTAAGGCTGACTCTTTTTGTTGAGCCAGCTTGCGGTGAGCGAGACATAGTTGTCACTATGACAAATAGGTGTACTGTGTATGTGTGTTAGTGCATTAGTCTGTTAGTTAGTCCATCCGTCCAAATTTGTCCGGACAATTACTCCTACATTTATGGATGGATTTCAGAATAACTTGGCACAATTATTCTCAATCATGAGTAGATGTGCCATTTGAAAGAATTTTTGGGATAGTTCTAATGTCAAGGTCACAGCTCAAGGTCAAACACTAAAATTGTGATTGTCAAGAGCATATCTCCTACAATTATCGATGGATTTCAAAATAAATTTGCACAACTTTTCTCCATCATGAGTAGATGTGTCATTTGAAAGAAATTTTTGGATAGCTTCAATTTCAAGGTCACAGCTCAAGGTCAAACACTAAAATTGTGCTTGTCGGGAGCATGATGCCTACAAAACTTTGCGGGCTCGACAGCAGTTATCCTGGGACAACTATCTAGTTACATTTCCCTATTTGTGAGACAAATGAAGCTTGTCTGGATGACTTTTTTCAAGGTTCAAACTATTGTCCCTAGGACTGAGAGCAAAGTATGATAGTAGGCTATCTATGCTCAGCTCCTTTGAATAATGTTGGGCCTACTATCATATCTTTGTTGTAGTTCAAAACCTTGTAACTACAGCTTGAACCAAGCTATAGTTACAACGTTTTAGAACCACAACAATGACATAGAACAAAGTGAAATTTCAAGTAAATTTACATGAATGAACCTTGCTCTACCTTTGATAAGATGTTTTCAAGAAAAAAAATAAACAGTTGAAAAATATGGCTTTTATGTGGCTGTCAACCCTTTTCTGTTTGCAAAATTTTAGACCTGTCCAAATTCAAAGGATTTGCAGACAAAAATTCAATTTGGATTTCCAAAATAAGCATGCAGTAGGGTAAAAATATTTTGGAAAAAGAAGAAATTGCTTGTTACAAGCATTTTTAGCTCACCTGAGCACAATGTCCGTCTGTCCGTCCGTCCACAATTTCTTTAAAAATCTTCTCCTCCTAAACCAGAAGGCCAATCAAGCTGAAACTTTGCAGGGATGTTCCTTGGGTGAAGTTCTTCAAAAGTTGTTAAAAGAATTTAATTCCATCAAAAACTCTGGTTGCCGCGGCATTTGAAAATGGGAATCTTTAGTAATTCTTTAAAAATCTTTAAAAATCTTCTCCTCCTAAACCAGTAGGCCAATCAAGCTGAAACTTTGCAGGGATGTTCATTGGGTGAAGCTCTTCAAAAGTTGTTAAAAGAATTTAATTTCATCAAAAACTCTGGTTGCCGCGGCATATGAAAATGGGAATCTTTAGTAATTTTTTAAATATCTTTAAAAATCTTCTTCTCCTAAACCATTAGGCCAATCAAGCTGTAACATTGCAGAGATGTTCATTGGGTGAAGCTCTTCAAAAGTTGTTAAAAGAATTTAATTCCGTCAAAAAATCTGGTTGCCCAGGCATTTGAAAATGGGTATCTTTAGTAATTCTTTAAATATCTTTAAAAATCTTCTCCTCCTAAACCAGTAGGCCAATCAAACTGAAACTTTGCAGGGATGTTCATTGGTTGAAGCTCTTCAAAAGTTGTTAATGTTGTTTTTTTCATAGACTACAAGGCCAAAGGCCTTTATATTTTGTAAAGAGCTTAATTATATGGTTCTCTACCAAGTTTTTAAATATTTAATCTCTGGGGTCAAAAAAGGCCCCGCAACTGAGGTCTGAAGTTTGGAAAAGTTCTTAATAAGAGCAATTTCAAAAGGCTTCTTCTCTTAAAGTACAAGGTCTAGGATATTCATATTTGGTATGTAGCATGACTAGATGGTTTTGTACTATATCACAAAAAGTTTCTATCCAAGGGTCAAAAACGGCCCTGACTAGGGGTCCAAAAATTTGGAAAAACGCAAAATTTGAGTATGTTGAAAAAAATTCTTCATTTTAAGGCGGAGGGCAAATATATTTTGAATGTAGCATAGCATGGCTGTTATCTATCAATTTTGATTAAATTATGTCTGTAGGTTAAAAAACACCCCTTCCCTGGGTGTCCAAAGTTCGTAAAAATGCTCAATTAGACCATGTTCAACAGTCTTCTCCTCACAATCTACAAAGTCTAAGGCATTCATATTTGATTTATAGCATAACCAGATGGTTCTCTACTATGTTAGCTAAAATCTTAGCCCTTGGATAAAACATGGCACTGCCCCAGAGGTCAAAAATTTTGGAAAACACCCAATTAGAGCAACTTCAAAGTCTTCTCCTTTTCAAATACAAGATGAAGGGCATTCATATTTGGTATGTAGCATGACTAAATGATTTTGTACTATGTTACAGGAAAATATGCTCTTAGGATAAAAAATGTCTCTGCTCCTGGGATTGAAAATTGCATAATCGCATTGAAAGGATTCTTCTTAAGTAGAAATGGAAAAATTGCTTGCTTTCTCACAATGCTTTTTAAACCTTTTTCCCTGAGGGTGACAAATTCTGGGATAGTTTGGTTATCAATTAAACTATGAAGCCAAAGGCATTCATTTTCATTTTAAAGCATTACTGGAATGTTTTGTACAAAGCCAAAATCTTATATTTGTTTTATTTATTTTGCTCAAGTTGTGTCTTTTTTATACAAAAAAGTACTGTAATTTGCAGATGCCTCAGGTGAGCGATTTAGGACCATCATGGTCCTCTTGTCTTCTTTTTCCAGAATGTTTTCTCAGGTAAAAAATACACAAAGTACAAACTAGGGATTGAATTGGAAAGGGTTTAAGATATAGTCATGTTCTAGTATTTTCAGGGAGATAATTATTACTGCCGAAATTGTGTACATTGTTTTAAAGAGGTTGCCTCCCTTGTTAGTATAACACAAGGGAAGTAATACTTGGGACTCAGCAAAGGGAAGTAATACTTGGGTCTCGGCAAATGTGTTATTGCCTCTCTTGTTTTAGGTCAACTTATCTGTTTGATAGATCGATTCAGGCAGATTTAATAATTGTAAAGTCTTTTATCTTTCATCGCAACATGTATAGGGGATATGTTGGTAAGATTTAAAAGATAATTGAGGAAATTTAATTTAGTACATCAATACTAGAAACTTAAATGTACTTACATGATTTCAAAAGTGATATTTAGATCTACCAATACAATTTTGAACTTTTTGTATTTGTTGTTTATTAACAAAATAGTTTTCAAAATATTCTTATTAAACCTTGTCATGCTGATTAAAATCCTTTACTAATTTGCATTAAAATCAAAGGCCTGAAAGCACTGGAAGAACTAGTTTAGAGTCAAAATCTATTTTGAAAACTAATTTAATTAACAACTCTAGGTTGAAGGAGACAAACAGGAGGCGTAGACTAAGATCCAACTGCACTTATATGCAGGCTGATCCTTGTTTATACCTCCTGCAAAAACAGGAATATTTTGGGTTCACCATCACAAGGGTTTAATTGACAAAAAAAATTGAGACAGACAGAAGTCAATTGACCCATTTCCATGGATGAAAAATGAAGTCTTATTGAAATGACGATTTTAAGTTTCTGTAATTTGAAAAATCTTTTTCTTTTGAGGTAGAAAACATTATGAAAATGAAGAAATTGTAACAATTTTCACATCTAGCAATTTCTCCATTTTCCTAAATGTTTTCCTAAACATTTTATCCTTTTTGACATCCCCAAGAAACAAAAGATTCAGAAACTTTGTTGAAAACTTGTTGTTACAAGCAATTTCTTTATTAGCCACAACGTTTCTTACACCAAAAGACACACAAAAAAATGGATATCAGTGGCTAAATATTGTTGTCTGCAAAATCTTTGAATTTTTATGAGTAGATGAATTGACACTAGAATTTACACTCAGGTGAGCAATATTGGGCCATGTTTTGCCCTTGTGTTAGTATAGACAAGAGGTCTCTCTTGATAAAGACTGTTGAAATAAGTACTTATGTATGAATTACTGTCCTTGATTGTAGAGAAGTGGAGGTCAAGTGTCTCTTACTTCAACCGATTATCAAGGATGTTCAGTCCTCCGCCTACCTTTTACCTCACAGAAATATCCCGTATGCAAACTCTGTATTCTAAATATTGTTGAGAAAGGAAAAGAATTCAGAGGGGCAATGTAGTTACCCAGTCCATACGTCTGTCCCTTTTTCGACCCTTGCAATTGTGTTCAGTTCTTGTTAAATGCCTTAGTTCTTCATTATCTAACCCACTCCTATATGATCTTGCCTTTTTTACCTTTTCAATAAAACCGTTCAGGAAAACAATGTGAAAATGAAGATAATTTTCCTTGTGACCAGCAATTTCTGCATTTTCCAGATTATTTTATGGCCAAACTGATAGAAATTTGAATTTTTATCAGTTTGACGTACGCAACATCTTTAAATTTGGACAAGTTTAAATTATTGTAATGTGGTAATGGGTTATCCTATTCAGTATGAAATGAATAAGCTTTGTTCATAATGACTGGGGTGTCGTAACTGGGGTCTATACAGGCCAAAGTTGCGACAATTAGATGTATAACTGCATGCATCCATGCATGGATTGTCCCTTCTTTTTCTTTTCATTTTTTTTTTTTTGTCGGACACTATAAATTCTATTGTATTTGTTTGTATTGTCATGTCTGTTTGTATGTTTGTATTGTCATGCTCTTCTTTTCAAGGAGGAAATAAAAGAATCAATCAATCAACTTAAAATTGTCGTCTGCAACTTCTTTGAATTTGGGCTGGTCTAAATTTTTATCATATGGGAATGGGTTAAGTAAAAGGGCTTTGGAAAACGTTGTGGATAATGAAGGAATTGCTTGTTACAAGCAATTTCTTCATTATTCACAATGTTTTCTACCCCATGAGATGATGCATTTTAGAGTCTCATCAAATAAATATTGGCATCTGCAACTTCTTTCAATTTGGACCTGTCTAAAATATGTTATCCTGTAATGGGTTTAAAGTGTTCTAGTTTGAACTTGTTTGAAAACATGGAAAACAAGGCGATATATTCCAACCCATTACCACACATGAAAATTTTAGACTGTTCCAAATCTGAAGAAGCTGCGGAAAAAAATTGCAGGTTGATGAAATTTTCAAAATCTTTGTCATTTGGGGTAGATAACATAGTGGATAATGAAGAAACTGCTCAACACAAACAATTTCTTCATTATCAACAATATTTTCCTAATTATTTTTCTTTAGGGGCGTCATAAGTGTCACTCTCTGGGAATGGATTGAAAAGAATGAGCTGATAGATACATAAAGTTATACCAAGGAGCCAAAGGGTTAGCTTAATAGATGATTAGCATTAAATGTTTTCAAGATGAAAGTTATTGCCTTCCGATAATAGTTGTTACAACGATTTCATGCTACGCTACTCCAATTAATATTCATGATGCTGGTACAGATACATCAAAATGAGGAAATATTTCATAACATATTCAAATTAATTTTTTAAAACATTGAGAGATCCGCGATAAGATTTTTTCATTGCCCTTTGCTACATAGTTTCAAGGCTTTTAGTTCTTACATTAATAATGAATTAATGAAATGAATTAACATAAAAAATTGAATATTTTTTTCTCCATTTTGTTTGTTTGATTAACCCATTAATAGAGGACAAAATTTAAGACTGGTAAAAATTCAGATGCTACCGAAGACAAAATTTAAATGATTAGATTTTGGATTTCTTCTACATTTTGGAAGGAAAAAGATAAGGATAATGTGCTGATCTTTGTCTATGCCTCCTGCCAACACAGGAATATTCCAGGTCCAGCACGACAAGGGTTAAACACAGGTGGTTAGACATCAATGCAATGCAGAAGAACCATAACTGAGACGTGCTAATTTCTTGAGTTTGAAAATTTCTTTGATGTTTTCCGACTTTTGAATTTCTTCCTGAATGTCCATGTATATATTTAGAAAAATAAATATCAATCAACGTGAAACTTCATGGGTGGAGATCTGTACCACACTTAAATTATTTCTTCTTGTACCATAACTTGCTTTGGGAGCGTATTTTTTTACTTTTGTACAATTTGAAAGATCTTTTCAACTTTCGGGTAAAAAATATTGTTTGAAATGAAGAAATTGTATGTTACTAGGAATTTCTACATTTTACACAATGTTTTTCCAAAAGTTTTTCTTAACCCTTGTCTTGCTGAACCCTGAATATTCCTGCTTTGGCAGGAGGTATAGACAAAAATCAGTCTGCACATATGTGCAGTTTGATATTCGTCTATACCACCTGTTTGTCCATTTCATGACAAGTGTTAACCTTTTCCCACACAGTCCCTTCTTTTTAGACCTCTCAAGAAAAAGCTTTTGAAAACATTGTGGTAAATGAAGGAATTTCTTGTATCAAGCAATTTCTTCATTATTTACAATGTTTTCTATCAAAAGAAAAAAAAAAGAATTAAAAAATTGCATCAACTTGAAATTATCGTCTGCTGCTTCCTTCAATTTGGACCAGTCTGAAATTTGTTGTGTGGGAAATAAATCAACATATTCTAACAGACATAATAATTCTCTGATAATGAACAACTATAGTAACAATAAGACTTGTTCACGGGGTAGTTCATGATGCAGTTGGTAGCGAGTCAGACTCCTAATCATGGGGTCCTGGGTTTGATCCCTGGTCACGGCAAATATCCTTTCCTACATTTGTCTCCCACCAATGGGTAGATTATCATATGGGATGAGCAGCAAGAGGCTCTGAAAGATTGTAGTGGTAGTACTGGTAAAACCCCACTCAAGCAACCAAATCACGGGAGTTTGGAAAAAATAATTTTCAAAAATTGATTCTGTCACAACCCTTGCTAAATTAGTTACAAATTATACAGCAAAATTGAACAGGTTCAACATGACCTTATTGTAACCAATTGTGACAAATATATGCAGACAATTAACGGTAAAATGAATCGTTAAATGCAAGAAAGGGCAAAGAGGTGTACTATAAATTGTCTTCATTAAAACATTGTTCCCCCTTATGGTTTAGACTTCCCTTTGAAGTTCATTTCAGTGTATCTCAAAACCCTATCAATGTAAAATGTGTTAGTCTACTAAAACAAAAGAAGATGGGATTTGATTTATTGTTTGTAATTTCTCTAGTTTGAAATTCTTCAATTGTTTTGAAATTTATCTAAAAACATCACATGATTTTAAACATGGCCATGGATACAAGTTAAAACCTTCCTTTCTTTAAGAACAAGTTTTCTAAGGACTTGTCACTAAACACTTAGAGGATGAATTCTTTAATTAAAGGGAGGCAATAGGTTGGTGAAAAAACATTTAAGTTGCTTCTATTTCAAGTTGTCTGTAATGGAGTTTTGGAAGTACATCAATAAATAAGCAAACTTCGGTTACAGAGACTTTGGAGAAAAATTTTTTTAACCCTTGTCATGCAAAATAAAGACTTTATTAGGAATCACACTAAAAGTAAAGGACTGAAAGCACTATAAGGTTTAATTGTGGGTCAATTTAATGCATCTATAAAAAGTTCTGACTTGAATTGGACAAGCAGGTGGTGTATACAAAGATCTGACTACACACATGTGCAGTCTGATCTTTGTATATATCTCCTACCAAAACAGGAATATTCCAGGTTCAGCATGACAAGGGTTAAGCTATTTATTATATTAGCCCATTACTAGACAGCAACATTTCAGACTGGTCCAATTTGAGAAGAGATGCAGACAACAATTTTGATTTGGTAAAATTTAAGAATTCTTTCTCTTTTAGGGGAGAAAACATTGTGGATGATGAACAAATTGCTTGTTACAAGCAATTTATTCTGTTCTCAAAATGTTTTCCACAAAATTAATGTCCCTAACTTGTCAATTTAAACAAACTTTCTTTTGTCATCTGTAACCTCTTCGCATTTGGATCAGTCTAAAATTTTGTCATTTTGGAATGGGTTAAAGAATGTAATGGGATACAAATACCTTTCTTTTGTGAAAAACTAAATGAATTAGGTTCCAAGATTCTTCTAATTTCAGACAGCTTTCAAACATGGAAGGCTTCAATTGGATATAAGGTTACCACAGCTATCTTCAAATCCATTATTGGTAATTTTCTACGTTTAGGAGGAAAACACATGTTTTCTGTTCACTCATAGGTCTTTTTGTATTGATCCTGCGGGCTGTAATCAATTTCTTTGTTGTAGAAATATTATGTTAACAGCTTTTTCAAAGGGAGAATACCAATACTGAAACAAGGAAGGATAATCATCAATTTTCTGTCAGATGCTTTAGGGACAGGTTTAAGATAGATAATTCATAAATAGCCCATTTCCACACAATCTTGCTTTTTACTAACCTACAGAAAAATGTTTTGGAAAATATTGTGGAAAATGAAGAAATGGCTTGTTACAAGCAATTTCTTCATTATCCACAATGTTTTCTATCCCAAAAGAGAGAGATTTTAAAAATTTCATCAACTTATAATTGTCATCTGCAACTTCTTTGAATTCGAACAGGTCTTAAACTTTATTGTGTGATAAAGGGTCAAGACTTTTAAATGTACCTGTTGTACACAGGCTGTTGTTACATGTGCCAGCTGATCTCTGCCTTTACTTGGTCACTTAGAATTAATAGAGGAAAATTGTTTCAGTGTAAGATCGATTTATATTTGATTGAGTGAACAACAAAAGCTTTATTTTCATGAATGGCAAAGCCACAAGTGAAAATATTGCTTTTGTTGTTCACGAAATGAAATATCAATCAATCTTCTTCGAAAAACAAACGATTGTTCTATTTCTTTAATGCAAAAATTAGACAATATGCGAAATTTATATGACAAATTTTCTTAAAGTGCGTCATTTTGCACGTGACTGCTATGCAGTGCTTATGATGACGGCACTTATTTGGCTCTGCTTTGATAATGTCAGATAGGGTGAAATGAACGAAAGCGGGGCATAAGTTTTTGATAATTTCACTGGATAGGCGGTGAGTTCATCAAATGATAATCTACCGTTATTTCTCGATAATCCACCTTAAAGCATTAAAGAAAATTGCTTAACCCATAGTAGATGACAAAATTTTAGACTGGTCCAAATTAAAAGATGTTGTAGACATTAATTTTTAGCTGATGAAATTTAAGGATTTTTTTTCAACTTTCTTGGTAGAAAGTATTTTGGATATGAAGAAATTGCTTGTTGCAATCAATTTCTTCATATCCACAATATAATTATCTACACTAAAAGGCAATTTAAGTGGATATTTCTTTGGAAAAAAATGTGTGCATCTTCGAATTCAGACCAAACTAGAATTTATTTTGTGGTAATTCGGTTAGTCAAACACTGTTTGCATGGTGCACATTTACAGAGGTTTTATATATAAGAAAAGAATATTTGAATGGAGTTGTTTAAGGTTCAATTATGGAAAGTGTTAACCCTATAACCCTACAACATATTAAAACAGGTTCGAAGTTACTTGAGCTATCAATTGTCTGAGTTTAAAGGGTATTTTGTGGAATCTCTGTTTACTGTGTGTGGGATTGGGGTTAAATATTTGGCTGGAAGGCCTCCAAATTTTCCTGTTTTCTTAGGTGTTAAAATCTGGGAGATTAAGATAAAATGCATGTGCATTACCTGGTGTTTTTATTGGTCTTAACACTTATTCTCTTGCTTATTTGATTTGCCAAAGACCTGAAATGACTGATAGACTGATACTTACGTATTTATTTACCTCCCTGAAAATGGATGTTCTTAACTTCTTAGATCTGGTAGGTAGGTCATTTTTCCTCATAACAGAATGAAACTTTGTTACAATATTTTTATATCTGTAACAATTGCTCAAACTGTATCATAACGATCATTTGTTTTCTTTTGGCATAAGTATCTTGATACATGGTTCGAAGTTAACCCTTGTCATGCTGAATAAAATCCTTTTCAGAATTGTATAAGAATCAAAGGGCTGAAAGCACTGGTAGTACTTGTTGTTCAGTTGTCAATACCTCTTTTGAAGATTAATTTCATAAACAAATCTTGTTTCTAAAGGACAGGCAGGAGGTGTAGACTAAGATCAGACTGCCCTTATGTGCAGTCTGGTCTTTGTCTATACCTCCTGCTTAAAACGGAATATTACGGATTCAGCATGGCAATGGTTAATTTGATAACAGGTCTATTTTGGGTCTCTTGTCACTTCTGTCTGAGATCAGCACTTTAGGATGTTTATAACTGAAGTTATCAATAGGAATTGAATTTGTATTCAAGGAAGTCAAAAGAATTTCAAATTATAAATATTTTATTCTTTTATTTCATAAACTTAAAATGAACAAAAAAATTATAATACCCCCCCTCCCCCCGTTATGGCAGATCTTGAGCTTATAGACGTAGTTGATAACCCAATTTTAACCTATTCGCACACAATGATGCTTTTTGACACCTTTCAAGGATAACAACTGGGAAAACATTGTGTAAAATGAAGAAATTGCTTGCTACAAGCAATTTCTTCATTTTACACAATGCAGTAAGTTAAGAAAAATCTAACATTTCATAAACTTTAAATTGTTGTCTGCATTCTCTTTGAATTTAGATCAGTCTAAGATTTTACTGTCTGGTAATGAGTTAAGCATTATTGATACAGTTAGCATCAACAACCAGGTTAGACTACATGCTTAATGACAACGAAGGGTAGACGTTATTGCAGCTAAAGGTAAATATTTAATTAAATGTTGTGGGGTCAACAGATTAAAAATGTCTGTCTACTCTCTGTACCCTGTGCCTTACAAATTTGTCTGAAATGTGTAGCTCGGCTGTTTTGGGAGAAAACCTGAGGAATTTCTATGGCCTGATTGTCGTCAGCATCATCCTGAGCGCCGTCGTCATCTGTAATATCTATGGTACTGCTGAATAAATTCACTTGCAACCTGGTATATATGTTCATTATCAAAATGGTAATCTATACCAACAAGGGGGATTGCTCAAAATGTGTTTTTGAATTAAATCATTCCTTTAACTGAGAAATTTTACGTACTTTCAAGCATTTGCACAGCTGAGTGTTGGCATCTGCCTATGGATGTCTTATTATTGATTCAGCATTACTACTATATCATATGCCCTTATATCCCATATGTTACAAGCAATGTCCCTCCTCCCCATTGAAAGACAGTAAGGTGTTACCAGGAGATTATGAGGAGAGATGCTAGAACTAATTGGAGCTTAACCTGGTTCTTTAACATGGTCTTTGTCAAAGACAGTGTATGTCACTGTCACACAGTTTAAAATCAAATCTGAAAGATTTCTAGTTTGTAAGTTGGGTCAGCTCAGAGCTCAAATCTGAAGTCATGTTCTTTACCAAAATAGGAAATCAAACTGATTGATATGAATACACCAATAATTCTTTTTAACCCTTGACATGCTGAATTATAAAGCCTCTACAGATTTTCATGACAATCAAAGCTTAAAGCTCTTGGAGCACTAATTGTAGGTTAATATTTCTTTTGAAAATTTAAATTATGAACAATTCTGACTTAAAAGGGGTAAGCAGATGGTGTAGACTAAAGTCAGCCTGCATATATGTGCAGGCTGATCTTTGTCTATACCTCCTGCCAAAGCAGAAATATTCCAGGCTTAGCAGTAGAAGGGTTAATTTGTCTTGTAAAAATTTGACAACATAAATCAATAGTTATGGTCCATTCATATTTACAAACCAGGTTTTTTAATTCAAGTCATTTTGAAAATAGCCTGAGCACTGTGATTGACAATTAAGATGTGTTTCAGCCAACCAGAGCCATTCTTATGGAATCCATCATGTTAAGCATTGGTTTTTGATTCACAAGTGCTTTAGATTGGTCCAATTTAATTTAAGGCATGAATGATTGACAACTTACGACAGGAAACCTAAATGTACGAAACCTAAATGAATAAAATTGTACATGTTAAAGGTTGGGCAGAATCCTCTTTACCCATTCCCACACAATGACGCTTTTTTCAAGAAAAACAATTTGAAAACATTGTGTAACACAAAGAAATTGCTTGGATCAAAGGAGTTGCAGACTGTATCAAGCAGTTTTTATCATTTTCCACAATGTTTTCTTCCCAGAAAGTTGATGAAATCCAAAATTTCATGAACTTAAAATTATAGTCTGCAACTCCTTTGAATTTGGCCCGGTCTAAAACTTATTGTGTGGGAATGGGTGCAAAGTCTTAAAGTAAATTTGGAGAAAAATCACTAGTTATGTATTTCGTTTTGTCAAGGTTGGTTTTCATACATTATTCGAATAAAAAAGGGTTACGTGAGTGAATTTTTCTAACTTTGGCGTAAAGGTTACTTCCCTAAGTTAACCATGCAAATATTCAAGTGTGTGCATACATGCAAAGATTATGTAATCGGTTAATTTATGATTTCTTCATGCCATTTATCAAACTATTAAACCTTGATGTGGTACAGGCAACTTTTCATACCGCCAAGATAAACTTTTGACACTCCTAAGATTAAATCAGTATTTGGTTGATATAAGGTGAAAAAGGGCCTTTATATCTCGATATCATATGCTGTGGATGACTAGAGATGATATAACACAAGAAAGAATGGGTTTTGATCCATTCCCACATAATCCCACTTTTTTACGCCCCTAAACAAAAGACTTAAGTAAAGCAAGATTGAAAATGAAGACATTGCTTGTTATAAAACTTTGCTTTGTTAGCCTTTGTTATGATGGGTTAACACCATTTTGAACACTTTTAAGGTATATCATTGTAATTGGCTTCTTGAGTATCACCAACTATTTCAATTTTGAATCTAAATTGTCTAGGCCAAGAACAAGCATTGCAGCCAGGACTAAAACCTGTGGTCTTTCTCCTCCAAAAAAATTTCAAACACCCTTGCAATCAATGCAGGCCATGCCAGGTGAACTCCAACTAGGAGTTCATTTTATATATTAAAAAGCATTATTTTGGAAAATTAATGACAGGTCACATGTAACAAACAAGAAAAATGGTCAGTTGGCAACTTAAATTTTTTAACTACAGCTTGAATAAGTTATTGGTAGGACATTTAACCCTTCTCGTGCTAAATAAAATTTGTTTCAGAAATGCATTAAAATCAAAGGGCTGAAAGCTGTGGTAGTAAATGTTGTTAGATCATCAATACTTATTTTAAAAATCAATACCACAAACTATTTTAGTTTGAAATGGATAGACAGAGGTTGTAGACTAAGATCAGATTACCCTTATGTGCAGGCTGATCTTTGTCCATACCTCCTGCCAAAACAGGAGTATTCCAGGTTCATCATGACAAGAGTTGAGTTGCCAAACCAACACAAATGCTTTACATAATTGTCAGACAGGTTGGGAGATCACAGGTCACTTTCAGTCTAAATAAATTACTTGACTGGTTGATTGATTCTTTGATTGACAGCAGGCTGCTGCAATCTGTGTCATGGGTCACAGAAGTATGAAGTCAGTTCACACCACTTAAATGCATTTTTGACAGCTTTGAGAAAAGTACACTTACAGTTGATACAATCAAATGATGTTTGTATTGGAGAGAAGTGGTATGATACTTTTCAGTTTATAAACTTTCTTAATGTGTTTTGAATGAGATTGTAAATTTTATTTCTGGTTTGTGAGGTTATTTAATGAGTCCTTTGCCATTTACATAGAATCAAAAACTCTTTTGAATAAATTGTTTACAGCTGGGATGAATCCAAATAATTTGGCTGGTTTCAAAGAGCATAATGTAATTATAGGGTTCTTCTTAAAGGGACATAATTTTACCTTATCTTAGAAATATATAACTGAAAAACCATTATCATTCAATCAAAATGTAAGTTAAACAATTAGTAACAAGTAAAATTGTTGGTTAGGTTCATCAATTGAAGTACATACATTATATTTCAAAAAAAGGATTTCATTGTTCAGAAACAGTTATTATACTAAGGTGGATTTTAGCCTTACTGTTTGAAGAATAGGGGGCCAGTCATGTGTAGGGGTCTGTGCATTTGTCAAATCTCTTTTCCTACTTAACATATTACCCTGAAACTTTGCACATTCCTTAGTGACTACAATACCACCTCCAAAAGTATTGATAATCTATTTAGTGGAATTATGACCTTTGACTCAGAGATTTGGTAAAGTTTGTATAAATTACAACATGTCATATCTCTTAACCCTTGTCATGCTGAACCCAGAATATTCCGGTTTTGGCAGGAGGTGTAGACTAAGATCAGACTGCACTTATGTGCAGGCTGATCTTAGTCTACACCTCCTGCTCATACTCTTCCTTCCCGAGTTGTTTATGAGGTTGATTTCTAAAAGAAATATTGATTTATTAACAACAAGTTCTATCAGTGCTTTCAATCCTTTGATTTGACAGTAATTCAGTAAGGTAATTTATACAGCATGACAAGGGTTAAACTAATAAAGCTTTTGCTTTGAAACTTTACACATGTGTTAAGGGTAATAACCTGAAGAAAATTTAACTGATTAGTAAGGCTTTCCGTACATTAATCAAAGGACTGAAAGTCCTGAGAGATGTTTTGCTGGTTTATCAGTATCCGCGCTAAACAATGCAAGCATGTTTCATCAATATGAGTAAGTAAATCGTACACCTAAGTAGGAGGAGCAGCAGGATGCTCGATAAGAATGTAGTGGTAGTACTGGTTTGTGAACAACCAGGAATCCATGGTTAGGAGCTCCAGCCGCCCCAATATAACTGAAATACTATTAAAAGTTGCGTTAAACCCTATTCATTCAATCATGACCCCTTACTGTTTACCGAAATCCCTATTTTGATTTAATCACAACGTTTTCTTCTTTAAAGTGCATGAAAACTTGTGGTCGTGTGGTAAAAGGTTAAATGATAAAAGGAAAAGAAATCAAAGCTAACATTCAATTCTTTTTTAGCTCACCTGAGCACAACATGCTCAAGGTGAGCTTTTGGTATCACCTTTTGTCCGTCGTGCGTCGTGCGTCAGAAGTCGTCAACATTTCTTTAAACATCTTCTCCTCAGTAACCACTGGGTGGAATTCAACCAAACTTGGTAGGAATGTTCCTTGGGTGACCCTCCTCAAAAGTTGTTCGCGGATTTTTGATTGACCCCCAAATATGGGTGTGGCAGGGCGTGGCAGTTTTTAACTTAGAAATCTTTAAACATCTTCTCCTCAGTAACCATTGGGCCAATTTCAACCAAATTTGGTATGAATGTTCCTTTGGTCACCCTTTTCAAAAGTTGTTCGTGGAATTTTGATTGATGACCAAATATGGGCGTGGCAGGGCGTGGCAGTTTTTGACTTAGGAATCTTTAAACATCTTCTCCTCAGTAACCATTGGGCCAATTTCAACCAAATTTGGCATGAATGTTCCTTAGGTGACCCTTTTCAAAAGTTGTTACTGGAATTTTGATTTACGCCCAAATATGGGCGTGGCAGGGCATGGCAGTTTTTGACTTAGAAATCTTTAAACATCTTCTCCTCAGTAACCATTTGGCCAATTTCATCCAAACTTGGCATGAATGTTCCTTGGGTGACCCTTTTTAAAAGTTGTTCGCAGAATTTTGATTTATGCCCAAATATGGGCGTGGCTGGGCGTGGCCATTTTTGACTTTGAAATCTTTAAACATCTTCACCTCAGGAACCATTGGGCAAATTTCAACCAAACTTGTATGAATCTTCCTTGGGTGACCCTTTACAAAAGTTGTTCGCAGAATTTCGTTTCACGCCGAAATATGGGCGTGGCAGTTTTTGACTTTGAAATCTTTAAACATCTTCTCCTCAGTAACTATTGGGCCAATTACAACCAAATTTGGTATGAATGTTCCTTGGGTGACCCTTTTCAAAAGTTGTTCGCAGAATTTTGATTTATGCCAAAATATGGGCGTGGCAGTTTTTTTACTTTGAAATCTTTAAACATCTTATCCTCAGTAACAGTTGGGTCAATTTCAACCAAACTTTGCATGAATCTTCCTTTTGGTGACCCTTTTCAAAAGTTGTTCCTGGAATTTTGAGTTATGCCCAAATATGGGCGTGGCAGGGTCAGGCACTTTTTTGACTTTGAAATCTTTAAACATCTTCTCCTCAGTAAGCATTGGATCAATTTCAACCAAACTTGGCATGAATGTTCTTTGGGTGACCCTTTTCAAAAGTTGTTTGCAGAATTTGGTTTCACGCCCAAATATGGGCGTGGCAGTTTTTGACTTTGAAATCTTTAAACATCTTCTCCTCAGTAACTATTGGGCCACTTTCAACCAAATTTGGTATGAATGTTCCTTGAGTGACCCTTTTCAAAAGTTGTTCTAGAATTTTGATTGATGACCAAATAAGGGCTTGGAAGGGTAGGGCAGTTTTTGACTTTGAAATCTTTAAACATCTTCTCCTCAGTAACCACTGGGCCAATTTCAACCAAACTTGACATGAATATTCCTTGGGTGACCCTTTTCAAATCGTGTTTAGGAAATTTGATTGACGCCTAAACATGGGCATGGCCGTTTTTTATTTAGAAATCTTTAAATATCTTCTCCTAAGTAAGCATTGGGCCAATTTCAACAAAACTTGGCATGAATGTTCCTTTGGTGAACCTTTTTCAAAAGTTGTTTGTGAAATTTGATTGATGCCCAAATATGGGCGTGGCAGGTTGGGGCAGTTTTTATTTAAAAATATTTAAATATCTTCTCCTCAGTAATCATTTTGCCAATTCAACCAAACTTGGCATGAATGTTCCTTTGGTGACCCTATTCAAAAGGTGTTTGCAGAATTTTGATTTACACCCAAATATGGGCGTGGCAGGGCGGGGCAGTTTTTTTACTTTGAAATTTTTAAACATCTCCTCAGTAACCATTGGGCCAATTTCAACTAAATTTAAATGAATATTCATTGGGTGACCCTTTTCAAAAGTGTTGGCAAAATTTTGAATCATCTTACATTAGTCAGGTGAGCGATTTTAGGGCCATTCTGGCCCTCTTGTTTGTTGATAATATTATTATCACAATTGAAGAACTACAAGTCTGTTTCAAAGATTTAGTCGAATTCGAGAGGTAAAAGGCGTTTAATTCGATGGGGTCAATAGGTGCTTGAATCGCGACTATAAAAGGGTTTTACCATGTTACATATACTATCAATACGGGGCGTAAATTTGCTCAGTCCTGCCAGGTCAAAACACCAACAGACATTTTACATGTATTCGTTTACTCCACTAACCACTGACCTAGATTCTATCTTTTAACGTGAGGAAATTATTTCTCTCATTTTGACAATTCATTGGACAACTTACCATGGATATATTAAGTCAAAGTTTTAAACCATTTTCCTGGATATTCATGACTAAAAGGAGGCTTTTTGCATTCAGCAAGTAAGTTTTTTTCTTCATAAAGATGAAACAAGATGGAGGCGATCACATAGATTTTCACTTCAAGTTTATGAGCATGCGTCGAAATGAGCGGAAATGCGTGAGAACTTGTTTCCGGTTGATCGATATGAAATACCGGTTTTTCCTTAAAAAAACACTAAAAACAATTTTGATAATGATTAAACAAAAAAATCGGCTAACAGTGATTCAGGGATAAAATGTAGATATCTTTGTTAAGTGAATCCAGTAGAGCATTGGAAAGTTTAGAAAGAGTTTGGGATATTGGAAACTGAAGTATAGGAATAAAAAAACAAATTGAGCAAGTTTATTGCAGGAGTTCTATTAGGTTGGGCGCTGTGAACAGATATTTAATTGAAACTACAGCAGTCATATGATCTTTGCGTTAAATGAACCCTTAACCTTCCATTTACCAATCTTTGGTTTGATTGAATTAACCTATTATCAGAAGAAAATATTTTGAACTGGTCTAAATTGAAAGAAATTGCAAAAAAAAAAAATTAGTTGATAGAATTAAAGAATATTTGTCTTGTTGGGTAGAAAACAGTGTATTATGGAGAAATTACTGGTAACAAGCAATTTCTTCATTTTCAACAATGTTTTCCAAAGCCTTTCTCTTGAGGGGTGTGTAAAAGAATGATTGTACAGGAATGGGTTAATGATTGTACAGGAATGGGTTAATGATTGTACAGGAATGGGTTAATGATTGTACAGGAATGGGTTAATGATTGTACAGGAATGGGTTAATGATTGTACAGGAATGGGTCACTGATTCAAAGAATGGATGATAAAAGATTCCTACAAGTAAAAGGAAAAAAAAAAAAGAATATAAGGAATTAATGGAAGTGAACCTTTTGTTGTAGGTGATATGAAAGAGAACTTTTGTGTCTATTTTTACCAAGATATTTACATGGCATTTTACTGTCAACTGTCCAGCAATATTATCCTTGTTAAGTGGTTACAGACTTTCTCTACTCATGTCCCGTCATAAGTGATGAAGAAGGGATTTTCTACTTTTCCAGATTTAAAATTAGCTGGTCAGATAAAAAAATTAAAGAGATAAATTTTGAGAAAACATTGTTGTTAAAGAAGAAAATCCTGGAGCCCATATATGGTATTGTTAAATTTGAAAGTCTGCATTTCAGGAACTGGATTTCAATAACATTTTTGGGAGTAAAGTGGAACATCTTTTGACAGAAAAATTGATGAAATTTAGAGCAATAGAGCCTTTAATCTTTGTTAAATTAAAAAATGAAAATATGGTTAAGAATAACCCAAAAGTGCATAATTTGTAAGCATCAGTGAAAAGAATTTGTTGAAGGTTTAATCCTAAATGATGATGTGTGAAATTTCATGCAGTATAAAAACGTTGTAAGGTAAGGCTTTCAATTTTTGCAAAGGGATAACTCTGTTCTGCATTCTAATGCTACATCGTCAAAAAAGGCATTTAAAAGTGATTGATATGCATTACAAATTAAACAGATTTATGAAGATTGACTTGACGGAGTAACCCTTACAATGTAACTCTATTTTTGAATTAATCCATTCCCACAAGATAACATTTTAGACCAGTTGGAATTCAAAGAAGTTGCAGACAACCATTTTAAGGTTTTCCAAAGCTATTTTTCCTTGGAGCATTAAAAAATTTCATTGTGTTGGAATGAGTTAATAGTGTGCTTTACTTGTTTGGATATAATTCCATTTATATCATACCCTTGAAGGTTTGAATTATGTTACGGCACTCTGGTTGTCTGTCCATCTGCCTGCCTGTCTCAGTCCACTGGTTTGGTAGCATGTTTTTATACGCAGCTGCTCCTGCAGTTTCTATTGGAATGAAATGTATCTTGCCACAATATTCACTTAAGTCTAGTTAACATGAGACAAATATTATTTCATTGTTACCCCAAGGCGTTTCTGAATTATCTACCCTTGACAAAGGACCAAGAACTGAGGAATAATCTGCCAGTTTATAACTACCAGGGCTGGAAACATTTTTACTTGTCCTGTATAATAAAAATATATAAGTCTTACATTAATTTCTGTATTCAAATGTTTCAAATTCCACTTGTCCTACATAGACAAAAGGAAAAGAATTGTGCAGGGCGAGCAGACGAGTAGAATTTCCAGCCATGAATACCTCAGGGTCCTGAGAGCTAGTGTTAGTGTTCAACCTATCTAAAGACAAAAATCTCTTACTGTTGGATAGTTCTTGTCAAGTGGAGATACTAACCTGTTCCCACACAATGTCACTTTTTGAAGCCCCCTTTAGAAAACAATTTGGGAAACAATGTTTTTTATCAAGCAAGTCATAACGTTTGGATTTTCCTCGGCAACTCTTTAAATCTGGATTAGTCTAAATTTTTCTGTCTGGAAACGGGCTACAATAATTTTTATGTGGTAGGAACTCTTCAAATTTCATTGCCACTCCAACAAAATACCACTTTTCAATGACCCTCTGGACATATACCCTGAAAAAATATTGTGAACAATGAAGATATTGCTTCTTCATATTATCCATAATGTTTCTACCCTAAAACCCCAGGTATTGTGGGTCAATTTTTTTTGTTCATTGATTCTATATACAACTCTGACCTTGAATGATAAACAGGTAGTTTAGACCAAGATCAGACTGTACATATGTTTAGGCTGATCTTAGTCTATATGTCATGCCAAAGAAGATTGGTGTCAATGTGAACTTTATGAAAGCAGACAGGTATAAAATGATTTAACAGTACATACACAAGAAACCTGGCCCTTAAGGAATTTACCTTACTAAAATTGAAACGAGGTTTAAGCATGCGCAGTTATTTTTGTTAACTATTTGGACATAAGCCGGTTTCCATTAAATATGATAAGAAGTCTTAAGTAGGTAGTCTTGAAGTACTCAATTTTGATGTTCTAACTTCAGAATTAAATTTTGGTTGGAGTAAAATCTTGGAATGTCATAGTTTGTTTGAGGAGTCCTGCATCCCGCTTCAACCATATTGTTTACAAACAATCAATCAGCCAATCAGATTCAATGTTTGGGTATACACCATGGAATACCCATCAGCCAATCTTATGATACAATAGTTTGATAACTACCTGTCATCTTTGTTAAAGGCGCCAGAATAACCAGTCTAGTGCCAAAGCAGAAATATTCTGTGTTCAGCATAGAAAGGGTTAAACTGTTCACAGGTAATTGATTGCAAAAAAGCTAGACATGACTGTACATGGCACGGTTATCAGTCATTTGATATTTTATAAAGTGTTAGGGAACATGCATCAATCTCACCTGGTTGTGCCATTATCTATTTATCACCTTTTAATTAGCAATTCTATTTTATTACCTCATATCACTTCAGTGAATACTTACCATTTTGAAATATATAGAGAAACATTGGTACTTATATTTATTTGCTAACCCATTGCCAAACTATCCCACTTTTCAAATCCCCTCAAGAAAAATGGCTTTGGAAAATATTGCGTAGAATGAAGAAATTGCTTGTTACAAGCAATTTCTTCATTCTACAAAATATTTTCAACCTCAAAATGCAGAGAAATGTTAGATTCATGAACTGAAGATTGTCAACTACATTTTTATGAATTTCGATCAGTCTAAAATATTGTCGTCTGGTAAAAGGTTAATCCATGTCTGATTTCTCATCTGATTTCAGGCAAAAACCTGAGTAATTGACCATTCAAAGCTGTCAATCAAATAGACTGTCAAAACCAATGAAATCATTCATTTAGATTTGAAGTCAACTTTGAACTCTGAAATTGCCGGTCATTCATGTGAAGCACTTTATGGTTTGGCGACTAAAGTGTTGTAACTACATCTTATTCAAGCTGTAGTTATGATGTTTAGGTTACAAACCAACCATTCTACTCTTGCTACTGGTCATAAATTTTCACAATAACGTGGCCGCCATTATAGCGCAGTCGGTAGCGCATCAGACTCCTAATCTTCAATAATGGAATGTCATGGGTGGATCCCCAGCGGCAGCACATATCCTTTCTGACATTTGTCTCTCACCAATGGATAATCATAAACCTATGTGGGATAGCAGCTGGAGGCTAGGAAAGGATGTAATGGTAGTGCTGGTATGAGAAATAGTTAGGTGCTCTAGCAGTGATATGACTGAAATGCTGTTACAAGTGGCGTTAAACACCATTCAATCAGAATAACGTTGTTTAATATGGAAGCTGATTTTTTTATCAGAATCAATGGTTTGTGCCAATGGAGTAAGTGAGCTGGGCCTGTGATTGGACAAATTGCAATTCCCTTGATGTTGTCTGCATCAAACTGTGCATAAACTTTTTACATTTTATAATATCTCTCGTTCTTCTAAAGGTGTTCACTTGAAACTCACAAGGACAACATGTACTATCCAGGGAGGTAAACATAAAGAAAGCATTTTCTAGAAATTGTGCCCCCTTTTGGACTTGGATTTTTTCTTTCACTATTAAGCACTTTCACTCAGCCGAGTGCCTTTCATCCTTTAGTGGCCCTTTTGTTTAGCTCTGTTAGTTTCAGAAAACCCTCGCATTTAGTATAAATTTAAAGTTGTAACTCTCTTGCACTTCAGTTTATTTCCTATTCACCTCTGTAATTGACTCAGTAAATAGTCCCCTAATATGTCATTAATACGGCAACGGATTTCAATTTAAAACATGGAGTGTTGATACAAGATGTTTTTCTGTTAGCTTTTCAAACAGTTTTAAAACAAAAGTAGTTTGGGGTTTAAAGGTAAATTTTAATGCTCATTATAATATATCTTGAGCCATAATTATTATGTCCTTAATGTTTTATTTCTTGTCAAACAACAGAAAATTAATATATATTTCATTCCTTGGTTTGACAAGAATCTTGTCATTTAGTCCATCGCAGATGTGTTTGGTAAGAGTTACAATGACAACTCTGCTTGGAGGTTATATATTTGTCCGTTGTTATTGTTCTTATTGTAATACTATCAGGGTTGGTAACTCTAAATGCATTCACATGTATTTTGAAAAAAAGTTTAAGCTTACTCTGTCATTTGTCAATGTTTAGTAGATAGATTAATTTTTGGCAAGATCTACCATGACTTGAGGTTTCTGTGATGGTTCCTTTGCTTGAGTTAATGACTAAATGTCACATAAAGTTGTAAAATCTCTTAATTATAACATATATATCTGCCATAACGAAGTGATATTCCATATATATTTGCCTTAATGAATTGCAGTATGTAAAGTGTGACCTTTACGGCACGATGTATTTATGATATTGCAATATTTAATTGCATCTCATACTTTATGCTGTGGAAGTGGGACAAAGATTGAGTACTTTGTCTCTCAAACTTCCAACATTTATCCTGATTCTGTATCAAATTTTGATAATTTTTATACCCTTCCAATTTAACCCTTGTCATGCTGAACCTGGAATATATCTGTTTTTGTAGGAGGTATGGACAAAGGTCAGCTTGCACATAAGTGCAAACTGATCTTTATCAACATCACCTGGTTGTCTGTTTAAGGTCAACATTGTGTATGAAATTTGATTTTCAAATTAAATATAAACGTAGTAATAGTTCTTTCAGTGCCTTCAGCCCTTTGATTTTCATGCTGGTTTGCAACAGGATTTTATTCAGCACGACTAGGGTTAATGGAGCTGACCATATAGAGTTACCTCTGTGTGTGTTTGTGTGTGTGTATGTGTGTGTGTGTATCTTCTATATTAATTGATGGCTTCCAAAATAACTTGGCACAGTTGTTCCCCTTGAAGAGGACTAGTGGAATGAAGGGACATCCATGTCTTCAACCCATTTCTAGTTTAAACCAATTCCCACACAGTGATGCTTTTGGACGCCCCTCAAGAAAAACAATTGGGAAAACATTGTGTAAAATGCAGAAATTGCTTGGTACAAGCAATTTCTTCATTTTCCACAATGTTTTCTACCAAGGAATTTGAGAAAATCTAAAATTCCATAAACTTTGAATTGTTGTTTGGAATTCCTTTAAATTTAGACCAGTCTAAAATTTCATTGAGTGGGAATGAGTTAAATGAATCATTGATACCGACCTGAAAATGATTTTTTTGAAAATAAAAGTCCATCATTATCTCCATTGCAAAGGGGGATAACTCAAACTGTTGAATCAAAGTGACCCTTATTCAAAATATTGTCTTTCACAGTGGTGTATCAAATTGGGTCAAACTTTATTTAATTTTTGCTTGTTTTGGTAGAATTATTGGTATACCCTAGTATATCAGTGGTTATTATTATGGGTTAACCCATTCCCACTCAATGACGCTTTTAGATGCCCCCAAGAAAAAAATCTTTGGAAAACACTGTGGTAAATGAAGACATTGCCTGTTACCAGCAATTTCTTCATTATCCACAATGTTTTCTACTCCAAAAGTTAAAAAATACCTAAATCTAATCAACTTAAATTTTTTGGTATACCCTGGTATATCAGTGCCGGTTTTTGGTGTTCCTATTGGTAAAAGTTTTTTTCTTATCTCTGTCAAGTTTTTATAGGGGGACTTATATTTTACATATAGAATTCATCAGGGCATAAGCTTTCATTTAAGACCATGACTTGTGGCCCATCCATTCATTCATTTAATCAATTAATCAATCAATCAATGATTTTTTTCATTCTCAAACAAAGTGGAGATAATGATACACTTGCATTACAGAATATAATAATATGAGTTAACCCATTCCCAAACAACAAAATTTTAGTCTAGTCAAGCATTTTCTTCATTTTCCACAATGTTTTCTACTTGGAAAGTAGAAAAATTCCAAACTTTGATAAACTTCAAATTATTGTCTGCAACTTCTTCCAAATAGGGCCAGTCTAAAATTTTGCCATCTGGGAATGGGTTAAGCGACCACTTTGGTTAGCCCATTACCAGACGGCAAAATTTCAGACCAGTCCAAATTGAAAGGAGCTGCAGATGACAATTCAAAAGTGTTGAAGTTTTGGATTTCTTTTACTTTGGGGAAGAAAACATTGTGGATAAAGAAGTAATTGCTTGTAACAAGCAATTTCTTCATTTTCCACAATGTTTTCCAAACCTTTCTTTTTCTTGGGGCTTCTAAAAGGGTCATTGAGTGGGAATTGGTTATGGGACCATAATCTAAATTCCTTTTCAAAAGAGCGTAAGCTTTTGAGAAGTTGAAGGGTCCTTGCTAAAACAAATACTATAACTAAAACCTATGTTATTTGAACTCAGTAGAATCATGGCAATGAGACAGTTCTTGTCAGTTCACACAAGGTATGATTGAACCAGGATTCTGAGGTAATTCATGCATGCAAAATAATGATAACAGAAAATGTGTTAACCCATTCCCACAACATAACACTTTTTGATGCCCCGCAAGAAAAATACCTAGGAAAACTTTGTGTAAAATGAAGAAATCTCTTGCATCGAGCAATTTCTTCATTTTCAACAATGTTTTCTACCCAGAAATTTGAATTTGAGATCTAAAATTTCATACACTTTTTAATTGTCGTCTGCTATTCCTTTCAATATAGATGAGTCTAACATGTCATCTCTGATAAGGGATAAAGTGAGCACTATCTTCAGCTACCTCTATTGGCAGTCCCTCTAGTGGTCTATACAGTCTTTTCTATATAGCTAGTTATAGTAGGAATGAGCAGCTGGTGGCTTACTGGTGTAAGAACTGACATGAAAGTCAAGAAGAGATGCACCATCTGCAGTGATATAACTGAAATACTTTTGAAACATACTGCAAAGCCTCGTTTTTATCTGTTTATAGTTGACTTATTTGATAAATTTAGTATTTCATGAAATCTCATTTCTATATCCTCCATGTATGAAAGCCTATGTATAATCAATCAGTAATCAATCAATCAATCATTCAATCAATCAAACTTGTACATATAATCAATAATTTCCCAACCAAATATAACCTATTATTATAAGCTTTTCTCATCTTTCTTTGATGTTCCATTTTTATGTCTGACAGATATGACAATAAATCATAAATAGTTTACATATTTTATCCTCATTTTCACAGGTTATGAGTATAACATCATATTAATATTGTTTGCTGTAACCAATCTCATAGTGAACATGTTACACCTGCTCTGACCCATTCCTTCATAGATTTACCATTTTTCTCCTGATATAAATACTCCAAATGCTCAGATAGCTTTCTTTTTCAACTGAATTTCAAAGAAAAAACTTTGCCTATGAATTTTCTTAAATTTCTTATACCTCCCACAGAGAAGTAGAGGGGGGGGGGGACTTGAATCAGGCTATGGATTGGTTGGTCAGTCGCTCTGTCTGAAAACTTGTCCCTACAACTCTTCGACAATTTCAGTCCTATTTACTTCATATTTGGCAGAATTGTTTATTAGGAGCTGTTTTACACTCCTCAAGAAAAAAGCCTTGGAAAAATGTGTAACAAACAATTTCTTCATAATCCACAATATTTTGTATCAAAGATGACAGATTAATAAAATTAAAATTACGAAAAATTGTTGTCTGGAACACATTTGAATTTGGACCAGTCTAAATTTGTGTCGTTTGGTAATGGGTTAATCAAATTTACTTTACATAATTAATTGATAAATGTTTTTATGGTTTGTAATTGATCATGAAAAGTTTCAGAATAGTTCAAAGTTCTTGATGGGAATGAAATTGGAAGTTGGTGTGTTTTTTTCACTGCTCTCTAATGGGTTTATTTTTTAAGGGAAATGTCTGTATGACAAAGCATAATGTATTTAATAGTAAAAAAGTTTACACACAAGATATTTGATTATTTTTCTGTCTATTCAGTATTTTGACAGATTGACAAGAAGCCAAGGTTTAATTTGTAACTCATCCATCACCCTACATAATAGTTAGTCTAAAGCTCTGTAGTATACAAGCTTTTTTATCTAAATTTCAATTAAGTGATAATACCCCAATTTTAGTTCATCAGTTCATAGTAGGACTAATTTTGGTTTAACTCAGTTGAGCTTTTATGCCCCTACATTGAAAGATTAGGGAAAACCTTTTTTTTGGTATTCTGTTCATATTTTGTCTACCTATCATGCAGTTGAAAGAGTAAGATGGTCTTTAAACCAATAACTAGACCACAAAATTTAGACTGGTTCAAATAGAAAGGAGTTTCAGATGACAATTTAAAGCTTATAAGATTTTAGATTTGTCTAACTTTCTAGGTAGAAAAAATTGTAGAAAATGAAGAAATTGCTTTTTATAAACAATTTCTTCATTTTCCACAATGTTTTCCCAATTGTTTTCTTTGAAGGGCATCCAATAGCATTCTTCATAGATTTACCATTTTTCTCCTGATATAAATACTCCAAATACTCAGATAGTCTGCCTTTTTACACACCTCAAGAAAAAGCCTTGGAAAACAATATGTAAAATGAAGAAATTGCTTGTCACAAGCAATTTCTCCATTATTGACAATGTTTTCTACCCCATCAAGAATTTCTAAATCAAGCAAAAAAATGTCATCAGCAACTTCCTTTACATTAAGACCAGTCTTAAATTTTGCAGTTACCTAGTACCAGAAAACAGTATTTTAGACTGGCCCATCTATAACCAATATTTTTCATTACACTTTTCTAAGCAACCACCAGTATTAATAAAATCAATTTGAAACTAAGTATGGAGATTCAGTCCTTTACAGCGCTTCAAGTCTAAAAATCATGAGCTTTCTGTTTTGACTCAAAGATTCCTTGTTTAAATTTACCCTTTACCTCATCACTTTGAATTTATAACATTTCATGCCATAAGGTAAATATCACTATGATAAACCCTAAAAGAATTAACCCATTACCAGAGGGCAAAATCTCTGACTGGCCCAAATTGAAAGAAGTTGCAGACAACAATTTAAAGTTGATGGATTTTTTCAACTTTCTGGTATACAGCATTGTGGAAAATGAAGAAATTGCTTGTTACAAGCAATTTCTTCAATTTCCACAATGTTTTTCAAAGCATTTCTCCTTGAGGGCATCTAAAAGCGTCACTGAGTGGGAATGGGTTAACTGGTCCATATTCATAGATTTGCAGATGAAAATTTCAAGTTGATAGAATATCAAATATTAATCTCTGTCTTTCTGAGTAGATCTTTATAGAAAATGAAGCATTTGCTTGAAACTGCTTTTCCCTAGGGTTGTAAAAAAGTGGGAACTGTGGGAATGGATTAACAGATTAACTGAGGGACTCTCAAACCTTTACACAGGCCCTTGTGCTCCAATATCTTGAGTCCCTGGTCAGGGATCCCGTTTTTCAGTGTCTGACTAAAACCCTGTTAACCTCTTCATTCAATACATAGCAACCTTAGGTTTTTGAGCACCTTTTATAATTTCTTTTGAAATAAGATCAAGTCCAATTTGCAGTAATTTCTCATATTGTTTGCTGCCACAGGGCATCATTGTTTCACTTCTTTTTGTAGCACTTGTTTAACCCATTCCCACACAATGACAATCTTTGAAACCCTTCAAGAAAATTAATTGTGTGAAATGAAGAAAGCAATTTTTTCATTTTCCACAACATTTTCTACCCAGAACGTAAAATTTTGTAAACTTTGAACTTTCATCTGTAACCGCTTTGAATTTGGACCAGTCTATTATCTTGTCGTCTGGTATTTAGATTAAAAGGTTAAAAGCGTATCAAAGTGAAAGATTACAAAAAAATATTTGAGATTGTTTCATTCTTGAAGAAAGAGCAGTCATTGAAAAAGAAACTAGATAAACAGACATTATCAAAATGACAAAACCAAAAATTTGAGATAGTAATCAGATATTGTGAGAAAACAAAAATAGCCCTGAAGCATTCCCTTCTTCATTGTAACTACCCTAGCGATTTAACCCTTGTAATATACTGAACCTGAAATACACTTACTTTAGCAGGATTATTGAGAAGGATCAGCATACACACTTGTACAGTGTGATCTTAGTCTACACAATTGATTGTCCATTTGAAGTAAAAGTTAAGAATTTATTTTAAAATAAAAATAAAATCAAAATTGATGAACATTCAAGCATTCCAGCATTTTCAGCCCTTTGATTAAAGTACAGTTTAGATGCATTTTGTAGTAAGGAAGGCTTTCATTTAGTATGACATGGGGTAAGCAACATAAACAAAAAACAATGAAATGGACTCAATTAAACCAATAAGCTCATCTACCTTGGAAAAGGCCCTCAAATATTAATCCATTTTAAGACAACAATTTTTTAGACTTATCCAAATAATAATATATTGGGTTAAGCAACATTTTCAATTAACCCATTCCCACACAATGATGCCTATTGATGCCCTCCTAGAAAAAACAATTTGGATAACATTGTGGAAAAGGAAGAAATTGCTTGCAACAAGCAATTTCTTCGATTTCCACATTGCTTTCTACCCAGAAAGTTGAAAGAATCTCAAATTTCATTAACAGTTAAATGTCTGCGAATACTTTGAATTAGGACCAGTCTAAAAATTTGCTGTCTGGTAATGGGTTAAACATACAATATTTCAGATGTACAGATACAAATATTTTATTGGTCCAAAATCCAAGGAAGGGATTGTCAACACAAGTACAAATACAACCTTACAACATATTTCATATATATTACCACAGGTGATGCAGATAACCATGGCCCACTATTTCTAACACAATCTTTGACTTCCAATCCCAGCCACCAACTGCTTTTCCCAATGAAATGCTCTCCTAATCATGTCCATTTGGTAAAGAATAGACAAACTATTGGCCAAACCAGCTTTCCATGTAATGAAATCTTTTTAAATCCAGGGCATTACCATCGGTAGTCGAATAAGCCAAGTTGGTTTACTTTTTCAGAATATGATTAAAAAGAATGGAATATGAATCTTCACATATATAGAATCATAGCATTAATTCAAGTTTCTATTTCAAATATTCATGTTACATTCCATGTTTTATTTGGAATTGCAAGGTTTGACTAAAATTGTCGCCATCATAGCACAGTCAGTAGCGCATCAGACTCATAATCTTCAATAATGGGATGTCATGGGTTCGATCCCCGGCGGCGGCAAATATCCTTACCGACATTTGGGTGGATAAATGTAAACCTAAGTGGGATAGTAGCTGGAGGCTAGGAAAGGATGTAGTGGTAGTACTGGTGTAAGAAATAACAGGAGTCCATTCCAGCCTCCACAATGTGGTTGAAATACTATTAAAATTGGTGTTAAACCCTATTCAACCAATCATTGACTAAAATTGTCTGATCCATATGATTAGTATTCACTTATCAATTAGACATGTACCACAGGCCTCTCTTGATTGGACCACAGACTGTACCAATTTGTTCCTCTTGAAATGAAAATTAATAGACTGGGACCATTGACCTTGAACCATTTGTTCTTCAGGAAATAAAGATTAATTGCATGTCTGGCAGCGTGTGATGTTTTCTTGCCAACCACCTCAAAGTTTCTTTAACACATTCCAACTCAATTATGCTTTTTAAAGCACCTCAAGAAAAACAATTAGGAAACATTGTGGAAAATGAAGAAATTGCTTGTAACAAGCAATTTCTCCATTTTACACAAATTTTAGCTCACCTGAGCACAACTTTTTCACGGTGAGCTTTTGTGATTTTTGAATGTCTGTCGTGTAGTGTCAACAACTGAAGTGTTTAAACTCTAGAATCTACAGTTTTGACCCAATCATCATGAAACTTGGCCTGAATAATTCTTAGGTCATAAGGATGAACCCTGACAATTATGAGAAAGTTCTATTGGAAAACACAGGAAAAGGGACCTTAATGACAATTTCTTTGTTTACATTCATGAGGCCATGGTTTTGGCTCAATCTTTATGAAACTTGGCCAGAATAATTGTTAGGTCATAAAGATGGATCCTATCGATGATTGGAAGTTTCAACTTGAAAAAACAGGAAAGTTCCCTAATGGCAATCTCTTTGTTCACTAGAGGCCAAAATTTTTATTCAAACATGGCCAGAATAGTTGTTAGGTCGTAATATTGTAAAACAAGGGAAAAGGCACATTAATGACAATTTCTTTGTTTACACTCTTAGGAGGCCACAATTTTGGTTCAATGTACATGAAATTTTGACAGAACAATTGTTGGGTATTTAGGATAAACCCAATTTATCATGGGAGGGTTCTATTGGAAAATATGGGTAACAGGGCCTTAGTGACATTTTCTTTGTTTACACTATAGAGGACACAATTTTGGCCTAATGTACACGAAACTTGGACAGAACAATTTTAAGGTCATAAGGATGAACCCTATAAAGTTATAGGAAGGTTCTATAGAAAAATATGGGAAAAGAGGCCTTAATGACAACTTCTTTGTTTACTCTCTAGAGGTCACAGTTTTGGATTAATCTTCATGGAACTGGTTATAATTATTTGGCTCCAGTTGCAATTTTTTAACAGCAGAGGATTGAGGTGTGTAATTTAGTACCATCAAGGTCCTCTTGTTTCTACTCAGAAAGATAAAAAAATGTGAAATTTCATTAGCTTTGAAATGTGGTTTGCAACTCCTTTCAATCTGGACCAGTCTAAAAGTTTTCTGTCTGGTAAAGAGTTAAGATTTGACTAATTTCTGCTCATTCTGCAATGCTCTCTACCCTACAGCTTTTTAAATTTTTTTCAACTTCTAATTGACATTTACAACTTCTTTTGTTTTAGACCAGTCTAAAATTTTGTCTCCTTGTAATGGGTTAAAGATTAGTCTCATAAACCTTTTCCTGCACAATTATGCTTTTAAATGTTTCTCATTATGAAAGCATTACTAAAACATTGTGGAAAATGAAGAAATTGCTTATTACAAGAAATTTCTGCTTTATCCACAATGTTTTTACACCCCTGAAGACAAAGGTTATATAGATTTCATCAACTTTGGATTGTTGTCTGCAACCTCTTTGAACTCAGACTGGTCTAAAATTTTATCATGTTGGAATGGGTTAAATTTGATCATTCATTAGATATAATTTGTTGGAAAATGTGTAACCAAGAAATGAAGGAATACATGAAGAAATTTTGACGAAATCTTCCTGCACTTACTTATGTGGGACATTAAATATCGGAGTGTTGGCAGAAAACAGACATAAACAAATAAACAGGATATTGCAAACTTCTCGTAGAGAAAAAAAAAAACAATACAAAAAGTACAACGGATAAACACCACCAATTTGCTGGTTCTTTTTTCTTCTGATGCAAGGTTGTACAAACAAGATGAGTGAAAAAAAGAGAAAAAAGAAAACATACTGTAAATAATCTGTTTTAGTTTGTTGGTAACCCATTACCACGCAAACATTTTTTTGACTGGTCCAAATTGAAAGAAGATGCAGAACAACATAATATTTCTGTAGTTGATAGAATTTTAAAAATCTTTGTCTTTAGGGCTGAAAAAAATTATGGATAATAAAGAAATTGCTTGTTACAAGCAATTTCTTCATTTTCGAAAATATTTCCTTAACTCTTCTTAAGGGGCATCAAAAAAGTTTTATTGCATTGGAATTGGTTAATATTATGGGTTAACCCATTCCTACTCATTGACGCTTTAAGATGCCCCAAAGAAAAAAAATCTATGGAAAACAAGCAATTTCTTCATTATCCACAATGTTTTCTACCTCAAAAGTTAAAAAAAATACCTAAATTTAATCAACTTTAATTTTCGTTTGCAACACCCCCTTCAATTTGGACCAGTCTAAAATTTTGTCAAGTGGGAATGGGTTAACACTACCTAACAGAATTTATGTCCCATGATATGTGTCAGACTTACAAAATATTAACCTATTCCCGCACAATCTTGCTTCTTTACACCCTTCAAGAAAAAAGAGTTGAAAAACATTGTTGTTGATGAAAACATTTCTTGTAACAAGCAATTTCTTCATTTTAATGCCCCCCCTATGCATAAAGAATAACCTCTGTCCACATATGAGTTGGGCGGGGGAGGCATGTGTGTCCATTTCTTGTCCATAGCGTATCTTCTATATTAATTGATTGATTTCAAAATAACTTGGCACAGTTGTACTGTGTAAAATTCTGTTGGATACTCCCAAGTTCAAGGTCACAACTTAAGGTCACATGACAAGCACTTAAGCAGGGGCATCTACAATGTACTGCTAGTCTAGAATGTTCACTAACTCAGACAGAAAAATTCAAATTTCATCAACTAAAAAATGTTGCCTATGGCTCCTTTGAGTTTCGGTCAGTCTTAAATTCTGGGTCAGTCTCAAATTCTGTTGTCATCAATGGATTAATCACAGTACATATCACAGTTAGATATCTAAAAGTTTGGATTCCTCTACAACTTCTTTTACCTTGGTCCAGTCTAAAATTGTGTTGTATTTGAATGAGTTAACCCTTTACCAGAAAAAAAAAATTAAGGCCGGTCTAAATTGTAAAAAGTTGCAGACAATCTCTGTCTTCATAAGTAGAAAATTATTATAAGCACTAATTTTTCACAATTTTTTCCAAGCTAATTTTTGGTGGCCTCAAAAAGTGGGAATGGGTTAATAGTAGATGAATATTCTATGAATGTATGGACCATATGGATTCAGAAAAAAACCTTGTTTAGTAAATTCTGCATTCTCAAATTTGATGATGTGCTGTTAACTAAATGACTTTGGAATGTTGCTGCGTAGCCAAATGGCACCAGGGGTCTTGAAAAGAACCATATAACACTATGGAAACAATATATTCATACCAAGAAATGGCTTAGATTTTATAGAATTTATTACGTCTTATTATCAAATAATTTTACCCAGATGTTTCATTAATATTAATCTACAAAATGATAAGGTGAACTTTATTTTCTGAAGGACGTGAATCTTTTGTAATACTTGGGATGAATTCCAGTAAGCCTACAGTATTAGATAGCACTAGTGGCTTACTTATTCCTAGCTCATTAGCAAATTAATAATGTTTGATCTGCACTAAACTTTCATCTGGTGTCAGACTGGTGTTTTTCCCCTGTGACCATGTAATGGTAAATGGCAAATAGAGTTACCTCTGTCCAAGTGTACATGTGTCCGTGGTTGGTTAGTGTCTTTGTCCATTTCTTGTCTGAAGCACATCTTCTACATTAACCCTTGTCATGCTGAACCCAGAATATTCCGGTTTTGAGAGGAGGTGTAAACCATGATCAGCCTGCACATAAGTGCAGTCTGATCTTGGTTTACGCCTCCTGCTTGTATATTTCCTGCCAGAGTTGTTTATGAAATTGATTTCTAAAAGATAATCATTTCCATATAAAAAGATATTAATGCAAGACTGTACTTACAGTGTTTACATTATTTGTACATATAATGAAGTCTTGCCCTTACCCGTCATTATTTTGGCATGGGAGACAGATCAACAGTTTCTGTTCTTGGCCCATGTAATATTGGCAGATTGACAGAACTCTGGGGCACTCATTCGCAACATCATGGTATGCTTACTGTTTGATGTGGTAGATATTTATTAATGACCATTAACCAATTACCAGTCAATAAAGTCTGTTTATGCCCCTGTAAAATAAAACTATGGAAATGTTGTGGAAAAAGGAGAAATGGCTTGTAACAAGCCATTTCTCTTTGCCCTCAGTGTTTTCTACTATATTCATTTAGTCATTATTTTTCAAGTTATACACACTTTCGAATGTTGTCTGCAACATTTTCAGTTTTGAAAATAAGGTTCATTTAACTCATTCCCACACAGTAACGCTTTTGGACGCCCCTCAAGAAAAACAATTGGGAAAACATTGTGTAAAATGAAGAAATTGCTTGCAACAAGCAATTTCTTCATTTTACACAATGTTTTCAACCCAGAAAGTTGAACAAATCTAAAATTTCATAAACTTTAAAGTGTTGTCTGCAACTCCTTTCAATTTGGACCAGTCTAAAATTTTGCCGTCCAGTAATGAGTTAATGAAAACAAATCATTATCATTGTACAATTTACAATTACCACAGAGCAAAATTGTTGACTATTCCAAAATAATGCTCAGAAGAATGGTAAGAAGATTATCATCTGTCATCAAACTTCAATATTACTATTTTCTATCATGTTTTAAGAATGTATTTTAGCCACTGCACCTGTTGACCTAGTAGCGCAAAAACTTTCAATTGGCCAGTCATGGATGTCCATCACAGAATTAATGACCAATTCTTTTAGAGTGGAAGTGAACTTTGAACTCAGACTTTTACTGATTTTATGTGAAGCATTTTCCTGGTTTGATGACTTAACCCTTTCCCGCAAAATCCTGCCTTTTTATGCGTCTAACTGAAAAGGCTTTGGAAAACATTATGGAAAATGAAGAAATTGCTTGTATTAAGCCATTTCTTCATTGTCCACAATGTTTTCTATGCAAAAAGATTAAAAAATGTAAAATTCCATCAAGTTTAAATTGTCGTCTGCAGCTTCTTTAAATTTGGACCGGTCTAAAATTCCACTGTGTTGGAATGGGTTAAAAGTCTTAACTACAGCTTATTCAACCTGTAGTTACAACATTAGATTGCCAACCAAGCATTTGCCAACCAAGCAT